>JAMXBB010000011.1:52862114-53602740 GCA_024138015.1 Lumnitzera littorea
GGGGGGGGGGTGGGGAAAGTAAATTAAAAAAAAAATTATGGAAAGCTTTTAACTTGCTTAACTTGCAATAGTAACTTGAGAATTGACCATATAGATTATATCGTAGAATTTGCTTTTAAAGATATATATGATATGCCTTTATAATATATATTTTCACTATTTTCCATAAATATAAATATCTCTATCGCAACATCTTGTGTTCTCAGTCTCTCAACCCATTGCCTCTTGACCATCTCTTCTCCACCCGTCTCTCTTGCTTGCTCGCTTCCTCAATTGCAAGTTCTCTTGTTCACTTTCTGTGTAACACTCTTTTCTTCGTTTTTCCTTCTATTGGAGATGAAGCGTTGAGGAGATTTCAAATTCAAGCAAATTCTAAGCTCTCTTTGGATTAATGCTAGAGAATTGTGCGATCCTTTTGGCCATCTCCTTAGCTGTGCAATTTCATGAAATACAATAAAATTGGGTCCCCTTAAAGGATTCGCGCTTCAATATTTATATAATAGCTCAAGTAATGTACATAAAGTACATAGACATTGTTCTTGGTAAATACTTTTAAAACTTTTTCTTTTCTTTTCTTTTCTTTTTCAATGCATTATTATTAATTTCATAATTTTTTTCTTTTTTCTTTTTTCGTTTCTTTTGGCTCTTATCCTTAGTCTGCTAACAAGTGTCGCACCATAAATATATGTGATTCCATTCACATTTAAGGGTGAACAATTTCTTTTATTGTTGAATTGCTTTGTTAGTTAATCTTTACTCATTTTTTTTTTTTAAATCATAGTGATTCTACTGCTATATAAAAATTGGAGTGCTTTTCTTTATGCCAAAAGTCTATCTTTAGTCCTTCACTTGAGAATATTTTCTAATTGAGTACTCAACTTTATTTTTCTTTCTTATTCAAGCCTTCAATATTTTTCCATGTTTACAAATTTGGACTTCTTTTAATGTTGTTAACCTTTTTGCTTTCTCCTAATGAAATAATGCCGTTAACTTTTCTATTCACATTTGACACATGGCAACGTCTGATTTATTTAAATAATTACTTTAATTAAATAATCTAATTGAATATACATAGATAACTAAAATAATAGAAGAATGAAAAGCTCGGAAAAACAAAAAAGGATAGAAAAATAAAAGTAAAGTAGATCATCTTTCAATCGAAGCAAGTACCATTGGTCCATGTGCCAATCTAAAAAAAAAAGTAAGATCTAGTCAAATTTTAAGCTACTTTCCTCCTCTTATGATGGCTTGAGTACCATAATAAATGCACAACTTAATTGATAGTGCTCTAGAAACTGTTTGTTTCAATTCACCAATAGGAAGTTCTTACATATCTTGCCGTTTCAAAGTTTCATCAGTTTAAGATTATTCTAATTTGGCATTTCATGACAATTATACGTTATCCATTTTATGCATATAAAAGAGTTTTTTTTTTTTTTTTAACGTATGATGCATCACTTTTTAACAATATTTTATAAGAATAGAGCTTTAGACTTTTTTTGCCACGTCATGATTATGAGCGTTTTAAGAGTAATTCATAAAAAGTATAAAAGAAGAAACTTTGTACATTTTTATTATGGCTTATATGTTGACTAAAATTTATCTATCAACTTATAAAAAATGGAATTAATACATCAAATTGTATAAATTTTGTTTAGATAAAAATATATGACAAAAGATATTTGCAAAAAAATTACAAGTGGAATGAGAAATACAACATAATATAAAGATATGTATTCTATAATTCTTTTATGATGATTTTATAAGATTATTATATTAGTCATGCTATGCAAAAATATGCTCTTTTTTAATATAAGTATTATATAATTTGTTGTTCAATAATATATCTCCATTTTCATAATAGGAATTGTGTAAAGAAAAATGCATTAGTAATAAGACTATTATTAATTATTAATATTTTGTGTGATAAGATGAAGAACTTGCAACAACATAATTGTATTTCATAATTATTAATAAATAAGTTATTATTAAAAAAATAAGAGATCATTTATTAAGAGACAAATAATAAATTTAACTTAGAAAAAATAAAATGTTTTCTTTTTTTCTTTTTCTTTTGGGGAGTGGAGACGGTTGGGAATTGAACTCATAACCTTATAGTAAAGGTAGATGTTTAGCTTCTTAACCATGCCTTATGGTACATGTTAACATAAAGAATAAATTCAACTTGGAAAAAGTATAACACTTTTGTGGGAATTGAACCCAAATGGTTGTGGAGGAGGTGGAAGACCCTCCAGGGTCATCATCTAAGGCCATGCCCATGCCTACCCCATTAAGGATACGGACTAAGGAAGAAGACAAAAGGAAAAGAAGATATATAAGGTTAATATATTTATTTATGACCTATTATGATTCTATTATTTAACTATCATCTCATTTAAGTAAACAATGAAATAAGTTATGATAACCTTATTCCATTTATTTCATTCAACAAAGTAAATAAACTAGATATATTACTAATTAGTATACGTTTTAATGAAATTACAAAGAAGACGATTTATTTTGTTTGCTTGCAATTTTTGGATATAGTATAAGTTTTTAAATAGTTGACAATATTATTAGCATGGAATATATATTAGTTTACTTAAAACTACAAACAAGCCAAGCCATTAAGGGCTTAGGTATAACTCCTTTAAGAATTATTGAGCTTGAGTCAAATTGAGCTTGAAAATTGAAGGCTCAAGCTTAAGCTCATTACAAAATTTAAATCTTGAGTTTGTTTAGATAAACAACCTTAAACAAACTTGAACTTGAGCTCACAATCAATTTGCATTTTTAAAATCTACTTTTTATCTTTCTTTTTTTTTTTCAAATGAAATTAATTCAAAATTTTTATGGGTTTTTGTCATATTAATGATTTT
Organism: Lumnitzera littorea; assembly: GCA_024138015.1. Taxonomy (NCBI): domain Eukaryota; kingdom Viridiplantae; phylum Streptophyta; class Magnoliopsida; order Myrtales; family Combretaceae; genus Lumnitzera; species Lumnitzera littorea. The sequence goes on from JAMXBB010000011.1 coordinate 52,864,994, forward strand.
TTTAGCCGTGTTTGCTTTCCTATTCTTATATTCTAATACTTTTGAATAATATCAGTTTGTCCTTATATTCTTATGTTATTTTTTTAATATAATATGGTTTTAATATAATATATTAACTTTCAAACTTACTAATGAGTTTATTCACGAGCCTAAAGAAGAGCTTGAGTATGACTTATGTAAATAAATGAGTTTTATGTTGAGCTTAAGTTCTTTTTTTTTTTTTTATGAAACAAGTTCAAGACAGTTAAATTCAAATAGCTCACAAGTAACTTAGTTCATTTACAGCCCTAAATTTGTTGTTATTATGTTGTAGGTACTGTATGTAAAGGAACACATAAACATAATAACATTATTAATGTATTGTCATTTTTTATATTGATATCAATATCCTTTGATTGATATAACAATATTGTTATGTTATTTTTTGTTTTGGCCAAATTGTTATATAGTTATTATTATTTATTACTTATGCCTTTAATTAATAACATATAATAATAAATGATAATAATAATGAAACAAATAACTATCAATAGTAAATAATGATATACTTAGAAAACAGGAAATGATTCTCGAATGCCTCTTAGACCAAACCCATCCAACCTTTAGCCTAAACCCATTTGTTAATAGTAATTTAATGCATTAAATAATTAATAATAATGACAACAATATATAGTTAAGTAAAGTAATAATTATTAATATTGATGAACTTTAATCATTTAATTAATTAAATAATATAATACACTAATTCAATTATACAAATAAACTAGGCTTACTTTTGCCTTTTGGGCTAATCCTCCTTAGCCCTCATTTAAGAGTAACTCACTCTAATATAATAGTAAATATGTAAGCTTCGTAAATTTTTTGAACTAAGGATATTCGGAGCCTAAATGAGTCCCTAAAACCATATAAAGGGTGAGCTAAATTAAAAATGAATATTAAAATAGAAAATCTTAACAATCTGTTTGAAAACCTAAAATAAGAACTAAACCTAAATGTATCTTCAGAACCCTAAAACCCTAATTAAGACCTAATGTGCCAAAGACCCTAAATTAATATTTAAAAAACCATAAATTAATTAATAAGTTCTAATTACATAGCTAAATTATTCATTAATTACTTATAATTCGATTAATCACTAATAATTAATTCCAAACCTTAGACACTCTAAGTAATTAGATAAGATGATTCGATAATCTTAGTTGATTTAATTAAATAAGAAAACCTAAAACTATGATTAATTAAGATCATGCTTGCCACTTATGAGAGTAATAAGCTTAAAATTCAATTTAATCATCTCCATGCATGCATCATAATTAGCTAAAGATAAACATAATTAACCATATAAGACAAGGCAATTAGTTGAGCTAACAAGGGACTACTTACTTTTGTAGATAAATTATTTCCTCAATTGGCAAAAATCATGAAAAGCAATTGATCCCCACTTGTGCTTATACTAAGTAATAAAGAATGGAAAAGATTTACTCTCCACTATACTAACACTCATAATCAACTCTTTAGTACCCACTCCATTTGCATTCCATTTCATTTTCTTCTCTAGAATAAACCTTGGAAACACTCTCTTAAAACACATAACAAAAACAAGAGAGAAGGAAGGAAAAACAAAGGAACTTTTGAACATAGTGCACACCCGACTGCCCGATACCCTAGCCACCACTATAGGCCACTAAATCACTTAACATCACCACCTACTGAACCATTACACCTCTCTCTTCCTTACCGACAAACCCTAGCTTCCTTTGGAGCATGTTTTGGCTTTGTTTTTTAGGGAAAAATTTGGAATTTGCACATTCCAGACTAAGGTAAAACACACCCAGCTTAAGTTCTCTTTTAACACTAGTTATGGAAATGTTTTCTTGAAATTTTAAGACTACAAATACGAGATAAAAATATCATCCTTTTATACATGTCACATTAGGGTTGTATGGCCTCATTTTCATACATGTATGTAGTGAACATGTTATACGTATTTCTAGAAGTATAGAAGTTGTTATAAGAAGATATCTCGAAGAAAAGTGGAAAAACCACCATGAAACCTACATCACCATACCTAAGCCATAACTTCATCATTCATTTAGTTTCTCACGTGTATTTTAGTGAAATTTAGTTAAAAAATGTATTTAAGTAGTAGTTTGATGCGTGATATAACAAGTTATGAGTATAATATGTTAAAATCCTTAGGAGAATCATCCTAAACTACCCCTTAATGATGGCTAAACATGTTATAAATTATGATTAAGATGGTTAATCACATGATTAATTAAGGTTAATTAGGATTTAGGGTTAATCTTTTAAGAAAAGTGGTTAAACAAAACTTAGAGTGCATAATTAGGCCTATATTGGACTTTGGAGTTAGAAAAATCAAATTGAAGCCTAATGAACTAGTAAGACCAGATCTAAAACTTATGATAAAAATGGGTCGTTTAATGGACTTAATAAGTTATTGGGCCTAATAGAATAGGCTAAGAACAAGTTTAGGACCCTAAGATATAAATTTACCTTAAACAATTTAGAAGACTTGAAATTTTATGGCCACAAACTCTACCCAATATTTTAAGTACCAAATAGGAGGTCCATCAGGACCAACAAGTATTATAGGAAGTCCATGTTAAGCCCATAGATGAATAAGACCTATAACTAGTTAAAGAGGTAATTGAAGTCCTAAAATAATAAGAGATGGGCTTAGATGTAAAATTTAATTGGCCTAACTAATTTAGTAGTCTTAAAATAAGACATTAAGGCCCAAATATCTCGAAGTCAAAACTTAAAGGACCTAAGTAAAACATAAGAAGACCCATAGCCAGGACTTAAATAAAACTTGTATATGTTAGGCTTAATAACAATATAAAAACCCAATTAATAATGATAAGTAACTAGAATAAGGCCTTAAATACTTAATTGAGCTAGAAAATCAACTAAGTTAAAAGGAGAACATTTAAAATTTAAATTTGACTCCCTACTTAATCTTATGGCCATTGGTATCAACTCCTAAAATGTATCCTATTATGTGAAGGTACGTTAGAAATCGTACGAAATCTACTATGAGAATGCAAAAATCAAACTTAAAATGAAAAAGATATAGTGAAAATAAGTTTTAACCATACCTGGAAATAGTATATGAGAATTAGGATAATTAATAAGAAGTTTAGCATGATTCTAATAGTGTTATTATTATTCCATTATCAAGAGATATTGACTTAGATTCCAACCTACCAAAGGACTATTAAGATCCTTGATCAACATGGCTAAGTAAGTATTTCTTCTATAATTACTGTACTCGTATGTGCATATAGTATAGTGGCAATTAAAATAAGATAATATATTGAATTGTTTGGTGCAATGGGTTTGTACATGTGTTTGTGTTTGCTTGATTGTGTGATTAAGAAATGTTAATTATAAGGTAAAATGTCTCATGTTATGTATATATATCTTGTTATGTTATTCTCTTTAACTGTTTGCGATATTGCTTAATCCCTTAATGAACCGAACTTAACTATATCAAGCCTATTACTTAAATGGTCATGCATGTGCATGACATCACATTAACAACCCATTCACTTTATAGAATTAGAATTCCATTCTCTCTTTATTCCTTATTACAGTGTTCACTTGGTTTTTTATCGAAATCGTAATTTCGTAAGAATCCCTATTACTTGAAATTAAGTAATAGAAATTCTTTAATCTAACTAAAGAATCATGATTCCTTACCACTATCATCATCGTCACTGTTACTGCCGCCGCCGCTGTCGCCATTTCTACCACTATCATCATCACCACCAACCACCACCGTTGCCACCACCACTGTAACTACTGACCACTAACTACTATAACCACCATAGCCATTGCCGCTGCTGTTACTATTACCATCACCTATTACTTTAGAATGAGTTGAGAATGAAAATAGATTGAAGATAATTTAGTTATTAAAATTATATTATATATCTATTCTTAAATTGCTTATAAATCAAACTAAACAAAATAACATGTAATACATCCTTAATCTATTCCTTATGGAATTCCAGTTCCATTCCCTCTCATTCTTTTTCATAAAGTAAGCGAGTCGTAATAATATTGATCACCACATTACGTAGAAGTAAAGAGGGGTCTTATGGGAGTTGTATTTATGCTATTGAAAGTTTATGATGTGAAAGTTTAATTAGTATGGTGCATTCATATGATAAGTTTCCCATCCTGGCCCATAGGCTCACTAAGAGTTGGAGGCGCTAACTATACAACTAAGGATCGAATGGCTTCTGCTTTGGGGTAAGATGGACTATGTATGCCATTCATAACCTTGACTAGTGTTAAGTTTAGCACTTGGATGATGAATAACAAGATAATAAGTGAGATTAACAATGTAGACATAATAACTTAGCTATATACAAGACTGAATAACTGTATATACTTGTTTTAGCTTATCATTGTTTGCATTCATATGTTTGAATAATATAACTTGCTTGATCTTGCTTGTAAAGTGTGGTTGGAGAAATTTGTACACTAAGCTAGTTAGCTTACTCTCCAGCAGATTTTTATTGGTACAAGCAGACTTATGTCTCGTACCTAGATGAGGATTACCTTAGGTTAGTGCCACTGGATATGGGAATGTGAGCAATAAGATTGAGTGTACAAGAGGACTCTTATTTATTGTACTTATGTTATGTGTTATTAATCAATAGCATACTTAGAACACTATTTTAGTTGCTATTTTAGTATTTAAGCTACAAACTTTATCAAGAAACTATGTGTGTCCTGAATTTTTACCTTATATAGTGTTTTGAACGGCTATTAGTAATCATTTACTTAGTTATCACTTGATTTCTATCCATTAATTGAGTATTCTAGTACGTTGTAATAGCCTTGTATTTTTCTAGTGTAGATTTTAGTTAACGAAGTTGTTAATTTGGGATCTCTGTATAGCATGTAGCATATTACTACAATTAGCATACACTTCAGGTCATGATAAAGTAAAAGTATAATTAGACTTAGTTAACAAGCTATATTGAATTTAGAATAATATCTAGTAATTAATTTTTGCTAATTAAATAATAGCTTCTTTCTTCATTACATATTAATCGGTTTACAAGTTAGAGTTTAGACAAATCGAATTCCAATTTAGGTTCACTATGATTTATGTGTACAAAGCAATCTTACATGTTCCTTATAATTGCTAGGATAGAACATAAACTAGACTAATATCTAAACTTAATTAATTATTTTATTGTTGCTTGTACTTGGTTGTCTCGATCCAATTAGCAAACCCTTGCACTAATGCTATGACTGCTAGCATAGTTGCTAAAATGATACATTAGTTAGACATTTATGTCATGTTTGGTATATAGAAATGGTCTAGAATGGAATAAATTGGAATAGAATGGAATGATATATTCTTTCCTATGTTTGGAAATATCTATGAACAAAATGGAATGAAATGATATTAAATATGTAAATAGTATTAATCGTGTAAATACCTTTAAATATTGCATGTCATAATTTACTTGAAGGTTAAATAAGTAATTTTAAATCAATACAATAAACGAGGATAGAATGAAATCACGATTTTGCCCCCTCAAAAGCAATATCGAATTCTCTTTTAAAGGCAAAATCAACAAACTACGATTTAGTCTTCAAATTACACTTCCAAACATGGGAAAAGGGAATAAAACTCAAAATTGCAATTTCATTGCGGTCCATTTCCGCATACCAAACATGACATTAGGCTATTGATGATAGTTCGACAGATAATCATTAGGAGGGAATTGCATCAGGGTAACAACAACCGAAGGTGGAAAGAAGCCATAATGGTTGTTGTACAATGGAATGTGACGTATGTGCAATATGTTATGGATAAACTATGGCTAACGATGTTTAGATGATGGTGGCAAACTCCATATGAGATTACTATTTGACTTTTCTTTTGGACATGGAATTTAGTTGTTTCCACTATCTCTGATAGCTTACTAAGATTAGACTGATAATTCCCGTTATGCTGTTTTGGAGTCATGATTACTCTTGTGTCTTATCACATTTCTAAGATGCTGGAAGTATGCTACTTGTTGGAAATTAAATCTATACTTAATGAAGCCTTGTTTGCTATGCTCATTTTAGGCCTATATGCAAGTGGCATCAAATTTGTTGTGTAGTTACCATTGTATTGAGTTTGTTGTAGTTCACTCTTATTAATCTTTACGAATGTATGCTGTTACGACCCAAAGGGCTACTTAACCATGGTAGGTTGCCGTATAGCGTACAAAAAACCTTATATTGGTTTTCCTTCCAATCAATAACCTTCTATACAACATACAAGGCTATTACACAACCAGTTATCTAAGAGTTATCCAAGAGTTATACAAGTAAAAATTATATTACAACATATATATAACATTATAAGATTTCATAAAGTAACATCATTATATAAGAGATACAGGATCCTAAGTGTCAAAATACTAGTACTAAAGCTACAGTAATAAAGAGAGTTACCCTATATGGCTACTGAATATCATACTACAAAATATCGTAAAAGTTCTAGTCGAAAGTCTTGTTATATATATTCACTCGGCTCTCTTCTTTTGTACACTCCTTCCAACAAAATCTAAAATTGACCTCAAGCATTCTTCTACTAGGTATCGCAAACAAGTCCTCCTACATCAAAAGCTTATAGGGGTGTAGGCTATAAAGCTTAGTAAGTTATCCCTTAACCATAAAAACAAGTAAGTTAATAAGTAATTAATTTAATTTCAAACATATGAATGTATGATTAAGTAAAATGCTACATAAATACATATAGTTGACTAGACATAGTATGCAACTTATATTTTATGCCCTTTAAAGTTATGGTTAAAGAATATACGATACAAGTTAAATTTGCATATCATACTTGAACTCACATAACTATGAAACTCCATGTTTCATATTCAAAATCAAATAGTCGATTTAATATCAGGTTTAAAAAATAAGTTCTAAGTATAATTATAATTGAATCCTTGCAGTCCATAATCACCATTAAATGGAGGCCTCTAGAATCGACCCTTAACTAAGCGGTTGGCACCTCAAACGCCTAATAATCCCACATGCTAGGGTAAAATCATGTTGTATAAATAGATCATACCAAAACACTTTAATTTCAATATATAAAAGTAATCCCCGCATTGCTTCTTGCTATCTTCGTATGATGTGATGACCGGAACATTTATAATGTGATGCATGCTTATGCATGATCTAATTTAATTTAATAAAGTCAAGTATACTTAAGTCTAGTTATTAAGTGACCAACTAATATCACAGACAACCAAATTTCATATAATTATCTAAAATGCAACAATCAATTCGTTATAATAATTTAAAATACTTTCATATGACAACCAATTAATATAAGTCATATGAAAACTCCAAACTTCACACATCAGCCAATTTATCAAAAATATTTATATGCCACTATTTGCAAGCACAAATAAGTATGGAATTATTAGTAGTACTCACTTAGTCATAATAAAACTTAAGGATCATAATAAGCAGTAGGAAGATCGATATCCTCATCTGAATCACCTAATAATTAAATAATATGAAAGATAGTAAGTATTTAAATAAGATAATTGTTATATGTAAATAATTATTTGTAAATCTAACTAAATTTTTTTATTTATCTTATATAATTTTCCAGTTCAAGCTTTTTCTTTAATTGTGTATAACCTTTTTGTTTTAACTCTAATTTTTATGATCTTATAGTCATTTTTTATTGTTTTCAAATGTATTTCACGTAGCAAGGTTTGTTTTGGACGTTGCAACTTGTATTTTCTATTATGGGCCTAAGGTGTTACGAATTTATTTATTTTTTGCCTAAATATTTTCAATTGTTATTTTGAGCTTTACTTTATTGATTTTGTTTATTGGATTTTTCTTTATTTTTAATAATGACTTAAACACTTTCTAAATTTTTATATTTTCTAAATGTTTTTTTTTGGGTTCATTTTGTAATAATTTCTTTATTTTACTATTTTAAGCTTAATTTTTGTCACAATTGTAACTTTCTAATTTATTTATTATTATTATTTTCTTATTATTTTTGTAAATTGAGATTTTAATTAGAAAAATTGAGAAAAGCTGACATGGCAACTTCTTGTTGGTTCATGTTGTAGTTTTTCCAATTTGTAATATTAATTTATACATATATATAATACTTTAAATAATTAAATGTAGAAAAATAACTTCTATTCTTCATTTAAAGGTCACGTCCATCATATGTACATGTACGTATGTATTTATACTTATTAATCTATTTCTCAAGAAGATAAAGTAATAATATATATATACATGTATTTTTCGGTATATGTACATATGTAAATACTTATACTATATTATATATATTTATGTAACCTTAGAAAAATAGAAAAATATATATATTTATGTACATATAGCTACACTTCCATATTTTTCTACTTATCCACATATGTATTTATATTATTTCCTAACATTTTTACATAATATGTATATTAAAGTAAGATATTTACGTGTACTATATATATATATATATATATATAACTAAGTATATATAACATATATATACATAGTTAAATATATTTAAGTATATACATGTATAAATATATAAATATGAAGAATAAGAGTTGCACATACAATCAAATATATGTACCTATAATTTTATTACAAAAGATACTAAAATACACATAACTCTTATACATATCCCTAATACAAGGAGTACTACAAATATATATTAACACAAAAAAGTATACAAGACTTATATCATAAAGAAAAACTAACATAACATAAAGAAATCTTTGATTATTTTGATCTTGAAGTTCTTAAGAAGAAATCATCTTTATTCCCCTATTGATGTTGGTAGAATATTAATGGTGGAATTGAAGTATATTATAGGAGTTGAGATTTTATGATGCTTGAAGGAAAAATAAAGAAAAACAAGAGAATAAGAATTGGAAAGAGAGGGAGATGGTGTCGATCCAAAAGGGAAAGAAGAAGGCTTGATGTTTTAATTTAAACTTTGAAAAGAAAGGGAAATCTAAAGTGTATTATAGAGAAATACACTTGGCTTACGATGGAGAAGAAAACAAAGAAAAAAGTGGGTTAACTTTGCTTTATCTTGTTTTCAATTTCTCATATGTGATAAAAGTGTAAGACACATGGCAGCCGAAACATGGAAGGGAAGAAAAAAAAAAAAGAAAAGAGAAGAAAAAGGAAAGAAAGAAAGAAAGAAAAAGTAAGAAAGAGAATTACTTTTTGCCTTTTACAAAAGTGTTTACAACTTTTAGGTAATATTTGGAATAACATATGTTATAATTATGAAAGAAAATATAGGATATAGAATTAATGTATACTATTTAATACATAAACATAAAATATGTAGTAAAATTAAATCAAACTAATTAAATTAATATAAAATTAACACACATATATATACATATGTGAAGTTACAAATAATCATAAGATAATATTTGTAATCTTGTTAATTTAGTTAATTAATTTGTTACTCTTTATGTTTATTAATATTTAGGAGTTATCTCTATTCTTTTGTTAACAATTTTCCGCGATTATAAGTATCTATTGATAATAGTATCCAATTAGGGCTTTACCACCATTAGGGCAAATTTATTGGTTTTATAAGCTTAGAGTTTTAGCTTTAAGGTTTTGATCAAGTTTAGGTTCTATCTCTTGTATTTACGCATACATAGAGTTTAGGATTTAGGGTTTTTGTATGCGATTAGGATTTCAATTAGTATATTAGAGTTCTTCTCGTTCAGCTTAAGTTTAGGTTTATAATTTAGTTAAACTTTTAACTTGTTTAGCCTTATTAACTCATGAAATTATCTAGTGCACTTAGATCCAATTTAAGGTTTAACCTAAAAATTTACGAGGTTTACATATATTGTGTATTGTGAGCTATATTTTGGAAATGATCTTTGCTTGGATCTAGGATTATGGTAGCTAAAGAGAAATATGCCTATTATTGCTTACACCACCTATTTAGTTATCAAATTTTATGTATCTCTATAGATGGAGTTTTCAAATGTTAAAGTTTTTGAATATTTTTGAAACCTTATATTATTTTTGGTACCTTTTGTAAGACTTGGTTTTCAACTTATTACTCGAGACTTAGAGCAGTAGACCATTTATAAAGAAAAGCCATTAAGAGAAGTTTACGAAATATGCTAAGACGAATGACCATACCTAAATTATTTGATATCGATGCTAATTAAGGTGTTTGAAACGATTCGGGGCCTTTTGACAATTTTGTTCGAATTTGACCAAATTTTAATATAAGTTTATAACACTTAGACAAATAGCCTTAGTAGTATTAATTTCTCAAAATAAAGTATTTATAATATTTAACTTCAATAAAATGTATTTTAACCAGGTACGATTAGTAATTATTGAAAACTTAAAATTAAAGTTCCAAAAGATTAAGAATCTTTAGAGATAAACTATATATATACTAAAAATATTAGATGATAGAAAATAATATATAAAACATATGTATATGCCTCGTGTGTAATTATTATGCGTATATATGTACCTGAAACTAATTAAAATACTTGAATAAGTGCAAATAAGCCAAAAAAAACAAAGAAAAAATAGTAAAAATTAATTAAAAATAATGGGCAGCTGGGATATGAAGCAAATAATCGTATATAAGGTAGAGAATCGGTTGTTGAAGTATGGGGTTCTCATATTGATACTTATAGATGTGTAAAAAAGGGGATTTTTTTTTTTTTTTGCAAGGATGAGAGAGAAAAATCATTTTACAAAGATTATAACAACAAACTATAAGCAACTAGAGATCTAGGAAAAATAAGATTGGATTTAAAAGGTTGAAGAAAGGAAATTTGGAAAAATATACAAAATTGGGTTGTGAAATAAATCAAAGGTAAGTGAGCCTAGGCTGTTACTAGGGACCATCCACCACCACTACTAAAAACAACAACCAGTGCTAGGTGGGCCAACAATGGTAGAGGAGTAAATAGTAGCCAGAGATCCATTTTCTAGTAAGGTCTATTTTTTGTTCGATTTTGTAAAATTTGGTAAAAATATAAAAAATTATGAAATTTTTATTATTACATATTTTCATGTATAGAATCTAGGAAAAATATCATTTTGTATAAATTTGATAATTATAATATGCGTCCTTAAGAAATAGAAGAAACAGGACAATTTTTTATATTGAAATAAATAGGCCAACAACTTAGTTTCGCTTTCAAAATTTTTTTGTAAACTACCCTATATTAATATTGAATTGCTATGAAGAGAATTCTTGCAAAACTATTTCCTAAATTTTTATGTGATTTTTTAGCCCTAAATTAGGTATTAAATTGTGTTTTTAGTAGGAAAAATAATACATTTTCTTAATAACCTCACTTGGATTATGAGTTGGATTAGTTAATGAAGTGTTTGTATTGTTTTGGAGTGGTTGGGTTGATTGATAAAGTGAAAAGTTATGGAAAATAGGGAATTGGCCTTAATTAGTAAAGTTAGTATTTAACTAATTTAGTGAACTTGAAACAGTTGATGAATTGTGATGTAATAAATGAAGAGTTAAAAAGTAATAAAACTGAAGAAGGTTGGTTTAGAGTATTATTTGACACTTAAATTTGATTCCACAATTGTAACTTGAAAGGAAATTGGTAAATTAGCTACTTGTAGGATATTAATTAAAGATAGAGGATGATTTATAGAATTCTAGTCATGAAATTTTCACTAGATTGATACTTAGAGTATAAGGTTAGAGGCAAAACTGATGAGTAAAATGTAAAAATAGGGGAAGCAAAAGGTTGGTTAAAGGATGGTTTTATTAAAAATCCTATAGTTAACAAAGTTAAAAGGTAGCTTAAAGGATAATTTAATAAAGGCCTTAAACTAGAGAAACTCAAAAGTTATGTTAGAGGATAAAACTGATATCATGAATGACCCCTATGTAGCTTAGATAGTAACTTAGAGGATTTTCAATTAAAGAAAATTACTAAAGAATTGCTTAGAACCTAACTCAAAAGATTTTGTAATTTCAGATAACTTATGAAAATCATTGATTAGTTAAGAAATTATAATTTATAAAAGAGGATAGTGTAATAAGAAGCCATTTTAGAAGCTAACTCAAAAACTGAATTAGAACCAGCTTATAACAAACTATTTATCAACAAGCAAGTATTTAACTAGTATATATATATATACACATTCATGACTTGTAATTGATTACTAGGTGAATTTGTAGAAGAGGAAACTTCTGTTAACAAGTGAGATTGGGAATTTAACATTAGCCAGGCAAGTGGATATCTATGTATACTTGAGTAAACTTATGTTTACTCCTAACTTTATATATTGTATGATGTTTTGGCTTAGCTAAACATTAATTGCAAGTTGATGTGCTGTTTGATGAACCATATGGAGCTATTTGTTATGATTGTTGCCGATTGAATAACGACATCATATTAAGCTTGGTTGTTATGTTGATGTTGATGAATGTATATGTAACATTTGCTAGGATTTGTGTTATCTTGCAAAAGAATCTAGAGATTAACTCTATTTCTTAAGGTGTTCATCTAAATGAACCCGATACTGAGATCTTAGAACCTACAAAACTACAAAGTAAATGCTAGGTAATAAGTGATAAATAAGTTTTCTTATATTTGCTATGCTTTGTTAAGCATGTGATTTAACGAATTCATAGTATGGCACAAAAAAGACCTATGAGTAAAGTTTTCTAAAAATAGAGGTATTGCTAGGTCGGTTTCCATATGAAATGTTGGGTTTATCAAGTAAACTACTTGATTTGTAAAAGATATGTTTTTGAGCATATAAAGACTATATTATATTTATTAGGTTAGTTATATGCTAGATTTTTCAACTACTCTTTATGGTTATTGCTAGGCTAAAATGTTTGCTAGGTTCCTAGATATGTTATCTAGATGCCTAGTTTGAGTCGATTGAATTGGATGAGTTGTTAGGCTAAGCTACGATATTGATATCGGTGCATGTTACGTGCATGAACATGATACACTCTTAACACAGTTGCATTGTTTAGTTGGGAAACTATAAGATAACATAATTGAACTAACTACTTGAATGTTATGCCTGTTCTATTATGCTTCTTGTTGTACGTTTGTCCATTCTTACTTAGCTTGCAGTAGCTAAGAGGATAAGTTTCTCTTATCCTCAAGTTATAGATAAATATACAAAAGAAGGTATCAAAGTGGTAAGAAGATTTTAATATTCTAGGTAAAGATGGGCTCTTGAGAGAAGTTATTGATCACAGGATATGGTTTGAATACATAAAGATAGCTTTTCAAGAAAACAGTGAGAGTTACTTCACCAAAGGTTAAGTATAACCATGATAGTTCAAAAACATATATTTGTAAAAAGAGATATTATGTTGTATAGAAGTGTGTAATTGTGATACTCTAAGTACGACTCGCTATTATAAAAGCTTTTGTTGTTGTTTATCATATGGAATGAGAAATGATTCCAAAGTAATTATTTATAGAACAAAAGAATAGGATGAATACAAGTTCCACCTTATCCTTAACTTAAGGATGGTATTAACAAATTGTCTTAACATATCAAAAGTTTGAGAAAATTTTTTAAATAAATACTTAGAAGGTGGGGTGTTGCACCTTTTAAAAAAAGATTCTACAAATTGAGAAATAATTAAGCGTTTCCAAAATTAAAATATCCTTTTAATTAGTAATTCGAAGGATTAGAAGCCTTATGTGCCTTACTTAAGTGAAAGATGTGGTAAACAGTCGTATCTTTTAGGTTTTGATGCATGTATTTAGGATGTGGTCAAGTATGTATCTTGAGGAGAATGCATTTAGCTTTAATTTAAGATTGGGGTGAGGTTTAAAAGTATCATGAATTTTGTTCATTTTGGTCTTCTTAAGGTTTAAGCTAGATTTTGTTTATTTTAAACTTAAGTCTTTACCTTAAGGTTTCCCTAGAATACACTAGTATCACATTTTAAATAAAGTTCATCTAAACTCCAAAACTTGTCTCACACGAGCATAAACGCACATTTGATTAACTTCATCTATAATATCAAAGAGCAAACTTTTTTTTAACTACCTACAACTAATAATTTGATATTTTATAATTTTAATCATTAAATACATTGACACAGTAATTACCAAAAGAAATCAAATATATCACACAAAATTTTTAACCATCGTGTCTAACTATATAATTATCATTTTCTAATTTCTATCATACTTATTTCTATGATTGATGTTCTTTTATTTGTTCCTTATTTTAATTGCACAACATTGCAATTATTTGGAAAAATTATTACACTTTTTTATTTTAACCAACATTTGTAAGCACTTTTTCTTTTAAAAATTTATTACAATTTTGATTTTACTAGCATATGGTATCGGCATTCTTCAATATTTTTTAGTCCAACCTTTCTTTTTTTTTTTTTCTTTTTGCACATATAGCATAGATGCGTTGTCCACTAGTAAGAATAAAATAGAATAGCTATACCTCTATGATAAACCTATTTCTATATTTTTTTTTTTGGAATAACAATTCTATAAAATTGCTATCATTGTAAAATAAGAAATTATTATTCCTTTACATGATCAATACAATAACTATTTTTTAATTTAATTTAACATATTTCCATATTTACAAATGAGATCTTAAAGAAACTATAAATAATAATTATTACTTTTTTATTCTATTTTTTAAGAATTATCTATATTATCCTATTCCACCAACCAAGTGTCTGGTGGTACTATATGTACCATTTTAGGAAGCCTACGAGGAGGACTGTGATAGGGAGAGGGCCTGGAGATGTGGAATGGGCTTCGAGGATACTTCTTTAACTAGAAGAACTTTTACAGTATACAACAAAATGATTTGTCCACTCCACATAAATATTTTGTTGCATCAAATACAATTCAACAAAATATTCTGCTAAGACATGAACATAGTAATTTAATGCAAGAATCCAGTAATATATTTTGCCGACTCTATTAAAACTGAGAAATCTTCTTCATTGCACTAAGAGACAAGACTTTTTTTTTTTTTAAATAAAATTTCCCACACCAAATAAATAATTTGCTGAAACGAGGACTTCTATGGATAACCATGTTATAAGATATACTAATGTGTGTCATAGGCGACATCACATCATTAGTCCACCTTCCCTTCTTCTCGTGGGCACCACGAAATGTTTCGATGATCTCACAAGATTTCCTTGACCGAATTTATAAATGGTTTTATGGTTATGACATCTTCGATACAGCCAAGGCAAGTAGAACAATTGTTAAGATTGCTTTTGTTTGGGATACCACACACAAGTCCATATGAAAAAATAATAATAATAAAATAAACAATAGTAAGATTAAACTTAATATCTGGATCAAGTGAAATCATTGCAAACGTATTGTTATAGTAGCATATAAAATTATGTGTAAATATAAAAAATCAATATATTGACAAATAATAGTACTCAGTATAGTGAAAAACCCACTACAAACAAGTTTATCGATTTCTCTTTTAAGGATGCCTTATATAAAGCTCTTCTAATCTTAACCCCTTAGTGCTTAAGCAAAAAACCGAGCATCACAATTGGGGCTTCAAGCACAACCACGATTACACATTGAGAATAAAAGGCTATATGACATTCTTAAAACCTTTTATTTGAAAAGATAGGTACAAAGCTCTAGGACCACTTGAAGTTCCATCGTTCTAAAGCACAACACCCAAAATGATGGACCTCAAGCCTCCCACCTCTTGGTTCTTCATATATAAAAAGTCTCAGCTCCTTCTTGTGAGGTAATGATCTGTTGAACTCAAAACTAAATTTGCCTCTAGTGGCGGTACCTTCTCTTTTTACTTGCTTTAGAATTTTATTGTTGCTCCAAGGGTAATTTAGATATTAAAGTGATTATGTTAGAGCAATTTCCAATACCCACTTAGTTGTGTGTTCTTTATATAGATTCTATCCAAGTGGATCACAAGCCCACTTGCGCACACCACGACCTAGGTTTACCTAAAGACTATTGACAAATTAAGGCAAACAATAACATTAATAAATTTTTATGTTCAGATTGATTTAATTTTTTTTGTAGAAGCAATAATAAATAAACTGCAATATAATTATACCATATTTCTTCTTCTATGAAGATAACTAAGATAAGGAGTAAAATTTAAAACTCAATTTTCTTTAGTTACATACCCCCGTTATAAAATGGAAATCAGCTCATGTATCATTTCCATCTCCTCTTTTTTTTTTTTTCTTTTAATTAAAAAAAAAAAGAGAAAATGAAAATACTTGTCCAGGAATATAAGAGAAACCGAAAAGAGATTTCACCGACAAGCTTCAACTTCAGATACGAGCGTAAAAGAAGGTATAAATGTATGTCTGTGTGTATGTATGATAGAGGCGGTGGTGATAATGTCAGGAAAAGAGAAAAGAATGATGTAGGAAACAAAGTTAGTCAACAATAAGTAGAACGTAGAAATAATGCGCCCAATGGTTATTGCACATCATATTTTGATTCGAATCTTCAGAGAAAATGCTAGAGACAATAATAACAATGAAAGAGTACCTAAAAATGATGCTAGGTGTGTTAGAAGAGATTCGTACTCGGATTCTACAAAGTTCCACCGCCCAATCCACTTCCCGGTTTGCTGCTCCAAGCACTGTAGTTTGTAAATTTGAGAAAACATTATTTTCATGGCAAGTTGTGATAAATATGCTTTTTGTGGCTATTTGGATCGATCTATATGCTTCCATTCCATGAGGGTCAACAATATTTTCCTAGTCATTTAGAAATATTTTTTCAGACGCTACTCCAGCGAGACTCCTCTTAATCTAAATTTCCGTATAGGACAAAGAGTGTAATAAACGTTTTTTTTTTTTCTAAACTGCTATTGCAACTATTGAAGAGGGAAAAGTCGAATCTGTTTTATTTAAGGACCAATATTCATATATCATTTGACGATAAATATCTCGATATCACCGTTTAAGTCCAAATATAACCATCATCTATAACAAATTGCGGCAATAATAAGGTAATCATTTGAATAACAAGATATTCATAGTTTTTTTCACAACGTATAATTTCCATATCACATATTGATAACATTCGACGATGTTGAAGATTTGACGTCATAAAATTAAAAAAAAAAAAATGATGAATCTGTTAGAACACTAACTACCACTATACTACTCTACCGATCACATTGCCATGCAGAGGCTGTTATCAAAGATCTATCTTGCCACCCTAAGGAAAGGGCCTTCCCCTCATCTCTTTGAATGACTCTGAAACCACCATTCTCACCATCTAATTGAAGAGGACCGTGTTGAGCCCTAATCTTAAGCAAAAGCTTTGCTTGTATTAAAGACTTTGAGCTCAGTTTGATCCCTGCGAATCCATGGCTCTCCATCCTTGCCTTCCACGTTTCCAACTTGTCGTACTTCAAATGGCTTTTCATGCCATCGATACTATCATCGGTGTCATGATTCAAGATCCATTTGATTTCTCTTCCGAGATGATTCTTCTCAATGTTCAATCTGTCTGTGCTCTCTAGAGGAAGACAATCGTCCAGAGAATCGAACATTGCTGCGAAATAGTGTAGAGACTCCATGAATCTCGATAAGAAGGTTTGGGCGCTTGGCCTTCCCTCTTGCTCCAGTAGGGTTACTATTGATGGCTTCAGTATACGAATGGAATTCAAAGTTTCAGAAACTTGGGTGTAATTGTAACTACATGGATGGAAAAATAAATTAACTACCAGGGTTTCATGTTTCCTTTTCCTGAGATTGAGGAGTTTGAATTGTATAATTGGTAATCCATGGAATTCGAAAACCAGATTCTTAAAACCTTTGGAGAACTGGACTAGTCTATTCTCGGTTTCATGAAGTTCCTCTAGGTTTCTTCCAAAAGCAGTGATTCTGAGGGATACGCCGTTGATACCGGTCGCTTTATCGGATAGGGATTGCATGAGCGACGGCCATTGGAAGCCATAAGAGACGTCGAAATCGATCACGTGAAGCGCGCAGTGGTTACGCTCTTCCAGCTGATCTCTTTCAAAGGCCTCCATTATGGCCTGATTGGCCGTGAAATGCGCGAACTGATAGTACGGCGACACGCCATAGAGATTCGTAAAGGCACGAAACTCGTCTCCCTCGGAAGGTTTCTTCATGATCATGTCGTAAAATGGGGACTTCCTGGTGAGGAGCCTGGCGGACAATCCGTCCGCGAAATAGGCCACAACTCGTTGCACTGAATCGCCGCTTAACGATACACTCTGATACAGTTTGGTAAGATTTTCCAAGGCTAGGCTCACATTGTTCTCATTCACGGCCGTTGAGGCAATAAGCAGCGAATGGATCAAATGAAGGCCATGGCGATCTTCTTCTTCTTCTTCTTCTTCTTCTTCTTCCTTTCGTCGATGTTTTGTTCCATTGTGGGTGATTTCTGTCTTTAGCATCTCTTCTCTCATTTGAAGAAGTGAGTAAACTTTGCCTTCACACCCTTCTTCTTCCCATGTATCAATAGTTCGATTCCCTTTCCTCTTTTTCATCCTATTGATACCCCCATGGTGATCATAATTTGAAACTGTAGCAAGACTCAAATTCAAAAGCTCTTCTTGATCATCCATGTCTTCCATTTGTGTAGAGAGAGAAAGAGAGTGAGAGTGACAGAGAGAGAGAGTAATTAACAAGGTGAGGAAACAAGAGTATGCATGTGGAGCTTTTATGCTAGTGCAATGGGAATATATCTCTTAAAAATTCCTTTTGTGTCATGTTGTGAGAGCGGAAAGTAAAGACAAAGGTAGATGAATATTTTGTTTTGTGTTGCATCCAGTAAGGTTGATGGGGTTCACAATGGCATCTTTTCTTCTACAGTAAAGATAGGTGCCCTAAATTCTAATGCATTTTAATTTCTTTTTCTCCTTTTTCTTTTAAAAAAAAGAAATCACAAATTGTAAATAACTTTTATGTTAGGTTGATATAAATTTGGCTCTTATTTATAGAATCGAGTTTTTAAGTTTTAAGAATATACTTTTAATTAAGTTAAGATTATTATAGCCTAATGATATAATTATATAAATACCATCGTAATTGAATGATATGAATATTAGTTTTTAAATGAGATAGATTAAATTTAAAATCTTCCTCTTCCAAATTGTAATGCAGTTGAGAGAAAAAATAAAAAACTCTTAGATAATAAATTTACATTAGAAAATATAATGAAAAGACTATAAATGAAAACATAACGTGCATATAAAGCAAATATACATATGTACATATATATATATATATATATATATATAATTTTTACTCTTTTTAATTTTGAAAAACAACTTATTACGGATGGGTTAAAAAATAAGGCTGTTGTGGACAATGATACACGAAGGATATTTATTTTTGTTCCCTCGGTTGGTGAGAAGGTGGAGAAGATGCCAATTGGATTGGACAAGAAGGAAAAGAAAAAATAAATAAAAGTAGCGGGAAAAAAGGAGTGGTATCCGTAACTAACAACCATCCTTGCTTGTTGTATTCGTCTTTGATCTTTGACCCTTCTGGACGTCCTCAACGAATTGGGGCCGATTTTTATACGCACAGTATATAGTTAAATTCGATTGGGATATATATAAAAGAGTTAAAAGTTAAAATAATAAAATCAAGTTCAATTACAACTTAACCAGAGTTAGATTAAGATTCGACTAAACTAATTTTATAGTAGGATTATATTTGACAACACTTCTATTAAGGATTAAACTTTACCTTGAAAAACTATCACTTATGACTAGAGATAAATTCAAAATTACCCTATGATAATATGTGACATATAGGGTAGAATTGATATCAAATAGAAAGCCGTTGATATCAAACGGAGCACCAGGAAATTTAATTCTAAAATATAGATGCGTAGACTTAATTTGATATATAAATGCATTGAATTGATTAGACAATAGAAATAATTTTATCCTAAACTATATAGGAGAATATGATAAACATTAAATCAAATGACATTAAATTCGAAATGCATAATATATATATATATATAGAATCAGGCTTTACATATTTCCATTGAAATAGGAATATGTAAGGAATTGATCATACCATTCCATATCACTAAAGTTACAGGGCGTGTTCTGTTTTTTTTTTTTAATATCACCTCCATTTTCTCCAATTTTTTTTTTTTAAAGTTTATATACATCCAAATACGTTTATTTCCTACTTACATTCAAGTACAATATTGTTTGAACTAATGGTCATGCTGCCGCTTCCTTGTTGTGTGATCAACGAGGAGAAGAAGATGCTTAAAGATACCAATAATGCACTCGCTTATTTGGGTAAAACAAGACAAAAGGGGAAAAAAAAAGAAAAAAAAAAAAGAGAGAAGAGAATGCATTTGCTTGATTTAGGAAAGAGTAAGGAGCCGTCCTTCTCCCTAGACATTCAAAGTGCCGTTTGAACATACCATTATTTCCAAATCCAACATTGCATAGTGGCTACTACCGTATTCATTCGCAACAACTTTGGTTAAAAAGACAGAGAAATTAAAGTTAAACTTAGGTTTCTGTTGTCATCTTAATGGCTGACATAGGCGATATATGAAGGGTATATACGATATTCTTCTCTTGTCCAAGAAAATTAGGTTGGAGCTTCCGCATACGCTTTGTGGTATTTGGCATCTTTGTAATGCCTCTATTCATCCCAACATATTCGATCTCTGAGAAAGATTCACTGCATAATATACGTAACGTGTGTGTATACATTTAGTGTATAAATATTAATTACTTTTTGAACACGTGATATTGATAATAGGTAGTTTCTAAAAAAAAAACTATCGTTTGTATTGTTATGTATCCTAATATAATTGATAATTACACAATGGTACAATATATTCTCCCGTTCAATTGACATGTCCTGTAAAAGTTGAATCCCGGAAGAGCTTAACTCTCTAACATAAATTCAACAAAAAATGAGGGATAATTACAATTAAGAGGTTGTATTCTTGCTTCCAACTACAAATAAATGACATAAAATTTTAAGTAGTGTAGCTTACAATAATTTTTTTTTTTTTTTGTATTATTGCAATGTATATATGAAATTCTATGGTTAAATGTTCCATATAAATTATGGAAGATTATAATAATAATTTATAAAACCATGGTTATGAACACTGTATTAATACAAATTTAAAACTTTTGGATCAAGTGGTTAAAATGAGCTTATTAGTATTAATATTTGTTAACTTAGCTATTCACTATATTTATAGATCTATGTAGATCACCACCTAACCCTTCACTTGGATTCCTCGTGCATGAACATACATATAACAAATCGAACATACACACGATATCATCATATTACATAGGTATTGGTGTTAGATTCTCTCTAATCACCCAAGCGCCAAAAACCATCCTACATTTACCTGGATCCTTTCAATGTGGGACTTCACTGAAAACAGCGTCATGCAAAGATCATCAGGTGCTCTTACCAGCACCACTGAACCCAATCAATGGATAGTCAAAGCCAAACATAAGTAACACTATCAATTAAGTCTAATTTTCAATTAAGTCCGATTTATAAACTAACCTAACACATACAAACATCAAATATGTATCATATATTTGATACTCTCATCACAAGAATGTTAACTTCTTATTTTAATTTCATTAGCTCATCATAAGTACACATCCTTTCTTTTAAAGGAAAACATATATCTTCTGTGTGCACAATGTGTTATAACGTTTACTCTCCAAATGAATTTAAAGAGTAAACATATATTCACTATATGCACTACATGTTATAACATGTATTCTCAGCTTGCATAATTTGAAATGTAGATACTCTATTTATAATTAAAGGCAAATGCGGATTCTCTTTGATATAATTATCTCGTAGAAAATATGAGAAAACGAATACATTTTTCAGATCAAGATAACATATCGTGTCTTATAATTTATACGACAGATATGTATGTAGAAATTCTCTATATCGTTATGCCCAAGCAAATTGCTCATTTCGATCAAGTTACTTAACTTTTCTATATTTGTGCAGATATAGTTCTCTTATACGTTTGCCCGTACATTTTTCTCACAATATATAGCCATATATATATGTGCGACTTGCTTTTTTGTTTTTCGTTGAATTGTATGCGACTTGCTTTATGTCATGATACAAACATAAATAACTTAAATAACTCATATAATGACTTTCTTGACGAAATTTGATTGAATTTTTAAAGAAACATCACGACTTCTGCATGTATTTTTCTTCACGTAATTATCTTAATTTGGCGAAGGTTCAAAAAGGAAAAAAAGTACTTCCATAGATATTTATGATCATGTCGTAGTATAATTTTTGCAACATAATGTCCCACCAAACAAAGTTTCTTTCGGCTAAAGCTATAGATGAGTCAAACGGATCATGAATAACTTGAGCTTAGCTTGTTTTAAACTCGACTAGGCTCGAGTTTAGTCATAAATAAGTCATGTTTATTGTTTAAGCTCAAAATAAACTTCATTTATGTACAAAAGCCAAGTCCAAGCTCATATATAAGCATGCGAGTAGGCTTGTTTATATTATGAATGAGCAAACTTATAAGTAAGCTCGTAAATAGACAAATCATATGATATTACATGAATATATATATATAAGAATAAGAATAATACAATTAAAAAATTATAAAAAGATATATTTTAAAAAATTTGAATTAATTTTAAGCTTTAACTCACTTTCAAGCTTGACCTCATTTAGGCTTGTTTATGTTCTCAAGCCTAGGCTTGTTTACATAAATAGATTCGAGTTTGTTTATATAAATGATTAGAGCTCGAATTTTAGATTTCAAAATAAGTTTGAGCTCAAACCTATAATTTTCACACTGTAAAAGCTTGATTAGACTTGAGGTGGGTAAATTTTGGATGAGTCAAGCTTGAGTTTTTAAGAGCTTAGCTTAGCTTGGCAGCTCATTCTGAGCCCCACTTCCAACAATAGTAAAGCTAGTCTAAAAAAATTTTTGTCTCCCAACTTTTCCTCAAGTATTGGTAATGTCTAAACTAAGTGTTAAATAACATTTTGTTGCACTAATCCTATTTGGTTTCCGTTAGTTAGTGTTATCAAAATCGACTTTATATTAAGTACTCACTTTTTAGATGATGTAAACAATAAACTAAAACCTGTGAAAGGTGATCAATCTTTTAAAAAAATAATAGTATCAAAATCTAGTTTTAACAAATCTAAGTTCAATAAAACCATTTCATGACATAGACACACTATACTCCTACTTCACACTACATGATGAACTTAAAACACATTTACTTGAAAAACAACTTTAAAAAAATTAAAGATGCTAGTAATGGGGATTGAGAGTGCTTGGAACAAGTCAACTAGTAAGAATAAAGTCTATAGTACTCGATTCTAACTTTAATCGTGCTATACCAACTGTAAAACAAACTCAAAAATCTACTTGTGTAGCTCCAAATAAGCTAATTAAGGTACTAGAGCATTTTAAATAGTAAAGTGTAGAGAAAATCACTAAAGAAGAGTGGCCAAGTAGGTAGAGTTTATGATATAGATAGATTCCAAAGATAGAACACATCCAATCAATACTGCAATTGCAATCAAATATTTTAAGGCTTTTATGAAGGTTTCAATACCAAAAGGGATGTTTTTTAGTGTTTTCAATGGACTTAATACATGAAAAGGTATATTTTTAAGGGTATTTGTATTTAATGGACAATAAAGTAAAAAGAATATGAAACAACAAGTAAATATTATTCACCAATTGTGAAAGTGAAGATTAATGCTATGTTTGATATATATTCACGATCAAAAGGTTAACCTAAAAATATTTTATGAGATTATAGATATAAAGCACAATAATCCAAGAATCTAGATTCATTACGGTCAATAAATTGATTGACTAAAACAAGCAAATGAGAGAAAATTCTCAATTAATACTCAAGATGAAAAATGATCTCTAATGAATAAGCCTATTACAACTAAAGGCCTTTATATTGATCATCAAAATAAAACCTTAACTTATGAAACTAACCAAAAGATAAATATATAAAATAAATATAACTAACTAAAGTGTCATAGTTGACCTATGAAAATGGCACAAATTGATAAAGCCGATTAGATAAAATAAATTGAAGGATGGAGTTGACTCCTTAGTCAACTGCTAGCCAATCAATTGCCACCACTTGGTAGACCATTGGCTAATCAATCACTGTGCACTCGATCAACGTTCTATTGATCGCTCTCCTCCGTATAACCTCTTACTCATCCTTTAAACATTTAAGGCGATCCCAAATAATATCAGTTGTCATGTTAAGGACTTTGATCTCTATCATCACCATCGAATTGGCAAATATTTGCCCTCAAATTTAATTGTTTAGTAGCTTGCAATTTAGAGCTTTATGACTTTGCATACATCCTTTATTAGTAAATAGATTCCTCTTGCTGTTGGACTTAATCCCTACTTCTTTGAAAATATGATAGCTCAATATGTATGAACAAACTCCTAATTCCCCTTTTCTCTTTGATGAATGGAAGCCATTCTTGCTAAAAATACGATGGCCTAATATGACATTAGCATTTTGCTACCTCCAGTTATAACTAATTTACACTTTTTATCCTGTATGTATCGAGCATAGAATAAATTTTCTCTTTATCCTTAGCCTTCCTTAACCTGAGCACATAGATTTTTCTACAAAACTACTATAGATGCATTCATTGCACAAATCAACTTTATCTTACCAACAACCTTTGCATCATTAAACCCCTTGGCTTCCTTGACAACTTTATTAGGATTCTCACTACTATTGTCCTTTTTGCAATATTGTTTCTTTTACATCTACTCTTAATCGTACGCTTAATAACATTATCCTTTATATCTCCCTCACTATCACTCTTAAGCTTAGAAATATCACCCTCAATAATCATAGATCATTTATTGGGACACTCTGCCACCAAGTATCCAAATCCATACATCTAAAATCCTTCGTTTTATTGGGCCCCCATACTATAGGCCTTTATTCTAACTCTAACTTTTGATGTGCATGAAGAGCTTCATTACCAATGATGAAACCCCCTATAGAAGCCTTCATATCTCTCAATATCACTATCATTGCCTGCATATTCTCTTCCATTGTATCCTAAATGTTTATGCTAATACTACTCTCTCTTGTGCTAGAGTTGAGATTTCTAGCATTGATATCCCTAACGTTTATAAGTTCCTTTTTACTATTCAAGAAGATACTTCATGTCACGAAATTGTTAATTGTTAGACATATTGCAATCATTAATCAAAATCTTAATCAAACAATTCACTAAATACTAAGCATGTGGTCACAATGTTGATGAACTATTAAAATAAAAATCAAACCTTTCCATTATGAGACCCTACACTTTTGGCAACATAAGATGGTAAATTTTAAATTAGGGCATTCTTGTAAGTAGTCCAATTATGCTAAGTTTTTGCAAGAAGACCATGAATATTAGACAAAACAATCCTATAGAGTTAGATTTAAAAAATATATAAATTTAAAAACCTAGTAGTAGTAAAAATTATCAATTAATTATCAATAATGTGTGATTCATCGCCTGTTAGTTAAATAACTTCTAGAAATAAATTGCTTAGCGATAAAAATTCATAAATTGACATAAAATTATATTTAAAAATGTGTCATTTTATTTTTCCTTATCTTGTATCATTTTATTAATTATTTGCTAGAAACATTAGGAAAACAAATGTGTGGTTTAAACTAGTGATATGACATAATTACATGTGTTAAACTATAGAATCAGAAGAAATGACACTTGTTTTGTTTTCCATCTCAAAACCTTAGGTTATGAAACCCGAAAACCTACCATATTAGATTCTTTAGACTCTTAGAAGACAGAGAAAATCAATTAGATAACATGAGACCAAGTGAAATAGGGAATTAGAGTAAAATATGGGTTTATAGAGTTCATGCATCTAGGAGAAATGTAGAAACAAGACCACACTACCACCCTACAAGAACCACTTTGATTTTCCCTTGCATGGCAGCCGGAAGCTAGGATTCTAGCAAGTCACAAACTTTCATATGATTTTCCCTAAATTTCTAAAAGTATAAAATGATCTCTAAAAATTTTGAAACTTAGTTCCTAGATAAGTTTATGTGTAAAATTCAAAAATCAACCTAGATTTTTTTAATTTTAAGTGCACGTATGGGTTCCTTAATAAATTATGTGTGAACATCAATTTTCTACCATATTCTTCAAGACCCAAATGATGTAAAGGGGTTTTATAAAATTGTGAAGTGGGATTTTAATAAATTTTTGTTTTGTGAAAATAATAAGCTATAATGTGTTTTTCTTTGAATTTTCTAAAGAACTCTAGTTGAATTTGCTATGATTTGAGTATTTAATGGCTTTTTATGATGATTAGTAGAAGAAAAAAATTGATTCTAAGTGTAAAATTCATTTGTCAAGATTAAGTTGGTTCTCAAGGTCGAAACTACATATTTTTCACTAATTTCATGCATTGGATAAATAGATAAGTGTAATTGACTTTAAATCTTTACAAATTGGAACTGGAAGAAGTTTGCATGTAGTTGTTAAGCTACTAATCTTTGCTATACAAAGTGGATTTTATCACTTTGTGTAAGTACAAGGAAGTAAATTTAACTAAATGTGCAAGATAGTAGCATACATATGACAGTTTGGACATGTTTATTGGAAAGAGAATGAGTGTTAAAGAGTTGAGTTGATGCTTTAGAGTAATGATCTTATCTAATTTGTTGCAAAATTGAAAGCTTAGAAGTTGAAATGTAGAGATGTGGTGAGTTATAAGGCAAACTGAGTAAATTAGAAAGTAGGGTAAAAAGTGTATCCATCAAAGCATTAAGTTTAATTTCCACTTAGAAGTTAGGTTAAGAGTTTTTGAAGTGAATTTATGCAATTGAATAGGTACATAAGTTAACTTAGGACATGCTTCTAATAAGGACTTCAAAACAACACTGTCTTAGAATGCAACCCAGAAAGTACCTCGTTTGGACTATAAAACTAAATTAAACTCCAAATGTGACTTAAAAAGTCTCTAACTAAAACCTTTAAAACTACATTAATGTAAAATCTTAGTAAAAGAGTACTAAGAATATAATTCATCTAGTTAATAACTCTAAACCTGCATAACTTAGGTCTAAAAGACTTAATGACTTAAACACGATTAACCTAATCTCATAATTAATGAGTGATTTTCTAATGTCATGAGCAAGGAAACCAGGATTATCATCTACAATATAGGAGCCATCAAGGAATTATGGCAAAATAAGGATCTAAAGCATATGGATTCATTTGAATTATAGGGCACACAACAAATGTAGGAGGTGATTCAAAAAGTAGGTTAAGAGAATCATTCAACTTCAATTAACCCAAGAATAACACAAAAAATATCTTAGGGATATTTGAAGAAGAGGAATAAAGCCTAACAACTATGACAAATTAAAGTAACTAAACTCCAAGTAAATGGGATTAATGGCTTACAACATTTTAGAGTATTATTCTAAAAAACTTGGAGACTTTAATATGTCTTGTGGTTATAATTAGTTAATTGTCTACATGTGATGTGTATGCTTAAATATTGAGTTGTTGTTATGGGAGTTAAGCTCCATGTAGTGTTTGCTCTTTGGATATTTCTTTGCTTGGATTGTCAGAAATTGGTTAATCACCCCAAAAACTAAGCATGTAGTATAATCCACTAAGGGATGGCTAAGATTATCGGCCCAAATATCAACATTATCAAGGAAGAAGTCTCTCATTGATAGAGATAATTGAAGCCGTCTTTCCTCACCTTTAGTTAAACTAATTGATAAGAGAGAAGGTTACAGTAAGGTTAAGGTCGTTATTTTGAAGGATAGTTGCAGGAGGAGTTAAGTCTCCATTATATAAGTTGGGTTTGACCTTGATTCATGGTGTCGCACCAAAAGTGAGTAAACTTTTCACCCATATTAGAGCAAGCAAATTTCTCTAATTTCATGACGAACTAAACAATGTCATGAGTGACGGTATTTGCTTGTTCATACATTGTATTTAACCAACTTAATTGACAACTCTACTTACTTTGCGATGTATGCATACTTTTTTTTTCCTCACTTACTAAGTTGTGGTTGCTCATTCCCTATAAATTCTTTTGTAGGTCCAAAGTTATATGTCAAATTTCACCTTCTTTACAATTAGTAGCTGACTGGGTCGAGGAGTAAGAATAATTAAGATATGACTAGTCTTTTACCTTTGTCAAGCCTGGTTTTTCTCCCAGTTTTATAAATAAGTCTTCTTTAAACCAATTAATATTAAACCATACCCATTTAATATTGATCATCAACTAGAGTTTAAAGAAAACTGGTTTTTTTAACTTTGAAAACATTTTGGAGTCACTACCCGACCGGAGTTAGGAAAACAATTAAGTTATAACCGATTGGGTGAATTGATTATGACTTAGCTACCGATCTATTGATAAAACCAATTTTTAAAACGGTTTTCAAAACTAAAAATCTGGATCTGGATCTAGATCTGAAGTTTATCCTATTAAACCCTAAACGGGTACTACCTTTTAACTTTTCAAATTTAAATTTACTTTTCAAATATCCTTTTAATAATGTCTATTTACAAGCGATAACTGAAATTATACCTATTTGAAAAATAATAATAAATTAAAGAATTATCTATTAAAGGGGGGAAATAAATTTTTTATATATTTTAAGTTGCTCTATACATATGAGTACTTACGTACTCACTATTCGAAATCAGACTTTCGTAGTTCGTTTTTAAAAAATTTAGTGAGTGAATTGATTTAAATTTTTTTAAAGGAAAAAGCGGGTTTACGTTTTTACCTAGTTCAATTTATTTAAGGAAATTCTTTTAAAGGATCCTAATGGGGGTTTTATTCATAGAAACTCTAAAGTAATCCTAATTTTGAAAATAAGTTGATTTATTTTTGTTTATTTGAAAAATAAACCTTTCTAAATGATAAAACAATTTTTATTATTTTCTTTACTTGTTTCAATTCATTTATTATTATTATTATTATTATTATTATTATTATTATTTAAGATTTAATTAGGAAAATAAATTAAAAAAAAAAACAAACTGAGCTACTATATCCTTTTTCCTTCCTTTTTCCTCTTTTTTTCTTCTTTTTTCTTTTTTTTTTTTTTTACAATTACATTTACAAATACATGAGTGAATAAATAAATTAAAAAAAAAAAAGGCAGAACAACAGCAAAGGGTCGAACCAACAATAGAGCTTAGGTGCACAGGTCAATGTAGGATTTAGGTCGAACTCGGGTCAGCAGGCCAAATCAGGGTCGAATTTCAAGTTGCAAGTCGGGTTGCTTAACTCGATTCACATGCACCGCACATGGGAAGCTAGGAGAGGATGAGGGCGGTCAACAATGGTGCTTCAAGGCAATTTCAAGCCGTTTTTTTTTTTTTTATAGGAAAGGCTAAATCCATGTGAATCTTATTGGTATTAGGGCGTTTGGTAGTGGTGAGGTAGCTTTTTGTAGCTATTCAAAAGTAGGTTAGATTTGGGCTTATGGTGGTATATGTGTCTAGGCATCATTCGTGAGGGATTAGGAGGTACTACCAGCATCGAAACTTGTTAGGCGATGGTTAGTTAGTTGACTGATGGATTTGAGGTTGTGGAGGAGTGTAGTGGTCATATAGCTCTATGGTTTGGGTTGAGGTTGCGTGTCGAAGTGGTGCAATTATGTACGTAAGAGGCTAGTTGTCAACATTAGGAGTCTGATGTGGTGGTTAGAAATTGGTTTTAGGGTCGAAATTAGTTGGGGGTGGCTTTATGCGGTCGTGCGTGTGTGAGGGCTATTGGCTGTAGGGTATGGGTGCTGTTCATAGTTGAGAAAGGGGCACGACTCAAAGATCTAAGCTGTCACTCAAGCAAGGAAGAAAGGCCAGTTGTTGACAGAGGCGAGAGGGGTTGTGAATGGATCGTCTGACAATGGACAATGAGCATGCTGTTGTGAGTGTGTAGGTTAACTATCGAGTCTGATTTTTCGGTTTCCTATTATTTAAAATGAATTTTCCTATTTTTGATTAATACTAAACCTTAACCCATTTAATATTAATCCTCGACTAAAAAAATTGAAAAATTCCGATTTTTTATTGAAAATAATTTTTGGAATCGCTACCCGATTGAAGTTGGGAAAAAGGGAAGAAACCGTAATCAATTGAGTGGATTGATTACGATTTAACTACCGGTCTTTGATCTTAATTTTAATGAAGAACCAGAGAGTTCCAAGTTCGGGGGCTAATCTATTAAACCCTAATGGGTACCGCTATTTATTTACCAAAATTAGGATTGTTTTAATTATAATTTAAAAAAATAAATAAATAAGTAAAAGTCAAAAAGAAAAAAAAAAAAGAACCTAAATTTCTATAAATTTTATCGTCGCCTCGAAGATACTTACATACTCGCTAGCCGGGATTAGACAATCGTAGTGCTTTTCGAAAACTTTGGTGTGTTGGTTTATTTTAATTTTTTTTAAAAAAAATCGATCGGATTTACGTGTTTAGCCGATTCAATTTATTTGAAAAAAAAAATCTAAAAGGGTGTTCTAGCTCATGAGTGACCTTATAAAAAGAATTTTCTAAAAGTCTTGAGATTTTTGTTATTAATTTTTAATTTCAAAATTTTTCTAGGTGAAGAAATCCTAAAAAAAGAAAAATCACCTAAATTAATATATATACGAATGTCGTTATTATCAAACAACTATCTATATATAGAAGACTAAGACCAAAAAATAAAATCTTCTAATCTAATATCTACTTATATTACATTATCAATAATAACTAACTAATGAAATAATAATATAATAATAAATAAATAATATATAAAAAAAAAAAAAAACTAAACAAAGGAAGAACCAAACCTTGGTTGCTTTGTTCGATCAAGGAGCGACGAAACAGTGTGGTGAGCATAGAGAAGAAGCTATCCAACAATGGCTTGGTCGCTATTTGGTGTCAGAGCTCAAGAGAACTGTCCAATGTACGCTGCTACTGTTGTTACGGTGATCTGTGTGGCTGATGTTCAACTGCTAGAATGCAACAGTAGCGGCAACCAGCATTGTTGACAAAAGAACCATACGGTGGTCCCAACGTACTAGTGGAGTGGTGTGCGTCTGAACTTGATCAGTGCTTGTGTGAGTAAACTTGATCTACAATGTACGGAGTAGATAGTAGCTATGTACATTCAGTCGACGGAGAGCCGTACTTTATGGTCGTAGCTGTTGCGATACTATTGTTTGTGTTCATGCGACAAGGACTAGTCAAAGTAGAAAAATCGAGTAAGGGAGCTGTGTTGGTTCGGTATATTAAGCAAGTGGCTATAGGGCTGGTTTGCAGCGTTGGACAGTGGTGATCAGTGTAGAGTTGGTTTGGGTGTCGACTTAGAACAAAGATGGTAGCCTTCGTGTAGTGTGTCTGTGTGAGTCGCGTGTCGGGGTGTTGGAGCTGTCGTGGCTGTTCAATCAGCAAGTAGAGTTACACAAGCTTCAAGCGGTGCAGTGATGGGCCGAAGTTAAGGATCTGATTGCGTGCATCGTTAAAACTTAGCAGTATACTTCAACGTGGGGTATGCGGTTCAATCTTTAGGCATTAATTGTCGTGGCGCGTGGATTGCGAACGTCGAGGGGTCACAATTATGGATTTAGTGTAGGTGTATTCGCTAGTTTATTGTAGTGTGTTTGAATAGAGATAGGGTAACGAAAAAGAGGTTGCTACTGCACGACTGTTGTTGGTTCAGGCTATTGAAGGAGGATAGTAATTGTTGTGTGCGATGCGCTTGATCGTACTATTCAGAATGTGTGCGTGGAGTTCGTGATAGTGCTAGAGGCTTGTTGTTACATGATGATATGCGCTGCTACAGTATATATGTGTTAACAATGGTGTAAATTGTTATCAGTGAAGTGGTAGTATTGATTGTTAAGGATGGATGGAACAATAGATTATTGGCTACGGATGCGGCTGATGATAAATTGCATGTAAGGGTTAGTTTCTTATTGATGGATATATGTTAGCTACTGTCTTAAGTTAGGTTAATAAAGGATTTTCAGTTTATTTTGGGAGTGTGTGATTGTAGGGAAGGTGTTTTTTTGTTATGCCGCGTGATCCCTATTTATAAAACCCAAAACAAAACAAATCAAATCAAATCCAATCGAATCTTTTATATCAACATGAATCCGATCCGTTAAAAATAAAATCATTTATATTGATTTAAACCCGATTTGATAAAAATCAAACTAGATTTAAATATTTTATAATGATTCAAATCCGATTTGATAAAAATCAAATTAGATTTAAATCTCACAAATCTTTATTATATTAGATTCAAAAGATTTGATAAGATTTAAAATTAAATCTAAATCTCGTACACTCAACCGATTTTTTTTGTAAAAATAAAAATATCGAAATAAAAGAAACCTAAGTATCTAGTGAGATTTGAACTCAAGACCTCAAATTAAATCGAATCCAATACTTCAATACTTATCAGTTAGACTGTTGGTCTATGCCTTGATTTTTAATACAACTGAATTACACTTAAACCACGCGACTGCCTAAAATAATTATTTGAATTAAGTTAAAACTAAAACTATTTGTCCCTAATATAAGTTACTTCCTAAAATTCTACAAAATCTTTATAATTTTTTTTCTTTTCTTATTTTTTTTTTTTTTGTATTTTCATCATTTGTCAATTTTTATTATTTTTATCTTTTATTATTATTATTTTTTATGTTTTTGAATTAGGACCCTTGTAAAAAAAAATAAAAAATTAGGACTACGGAGGGGCAAAAATTAGGTATCTATAGCTATCCCTCTTTATGGTAAAGTTTGAGTAAAACTTTAAACACTGTTTTTGCCTTAGGATGACTCTATCCTAAGGAACACTAAGTCGTTTGACGATGATTAGTTTGAAATGAAGAATAGCGAAGTGACACCCTTATGGGCTAGCAAGAATCCCTAAAAGAATAATGAGAACTCGGTCATACTGACTAACCAAGGCGGTCAAAGTGCCCTTTAAGCTAACTAAGACCTAAAGAATGAAGAAACTTGGTCGTATCCTAATGAGTTGACTAACCAAGGTGGTCAAAGCGCCCTTTGAGTTAGTTAAGACCTAAAGAATGAAATCCTAATGAGCTGACTAACCAAGGCGGTCAAAGTGCCCTTTGAACTGGCTAAGGCCTAAAGAATGAAGAAACTTGGTTGTGCCCTAATGAGCTGACTAATCAGGGTGATCAAAGTGCTCTTTGAGCTGGCTAAGACCTAAAGAATGAAGAAAACTTGGTCGTGCCCTAATGAGCTGACTAATCAAGGTGATCAAAGCGCCTTTTGAGCTGGCCAAAACCTAAGGAATGAAGAAACTTGGTCGTACCCTAATGAGTTGACTAACTAAGGCAGTCAAAGCGCCCTTTAAGCTGGTTAAGACCTAAAGAACGAAGAAAACTTGGTCGTGCCCTAATGAGTTAACTAACCAAGGCGATCAAAGCGCTCTTTAAGCTGGCTAATACCTAAAGAATAAAGAAAACTTTGAATTGGGATAGCGCTCCATGAGCTTTCTAAATCCCTAAAAGATTATGAGTTGGGCAACATTCTGTGAGTTGAGCGATTGGGAGCCCAAGAGACTCTGGATTGGGACTACGCTCTATGAGCTGGTTAGCTCCCTAAGAGATTACAAATTGGGACTATGCTCTAAGAACCAGTTATCCTAATAATTTTTAAGAATTAATTGTTTTTGGAAAATAAGTTGTCATCCTTAGGGGGAAACCAAATGCAAATGCAAATGCAATGTTTTATAAGGCTTAGAACCACTTACCTGGTTCTAATGATAGTTCCAAAACAGTCAAATGTCTTATTGAGCAATCCGATTAGAACCAACGGTTTTGAACCTTTCCACCGCCTTTTCTTATTCTTACTCTTCTTCTTCTATCTTCTTCCGTCTCTTTTTCTTCTAACTTTTCTCTTCTTTTTCTTTTTTCTTGTTTCTCTTTTTTCTTTTTCTCTTTTTTTTCTTCTTTTCTTTTGTTTTTTTGAAAGCAATTTAAGCCTAAAACGAATGTAAAACATCTTCATCTCTCGAACGAAGATGTCCTGTCTTGAATTTCCGGTCCAAACATCGGTTTTTCGTGTAAACCTCCATTCTCAAGCGAGTTTCTACTCATGTGCCACATGTTACTCTTTCTGAACATGGCCCTATCCTGAAAAATAGGAAACAAGTCTCCCTTTCTTAGGGGGGGTAAACCATAATAAAGTATTAAAAGAATTTTTATCAATAGGCATCGATTCAAGTTAAGTGTTTATTTTTTCTTGTGCTTCTTATGTGTAGGGTTTATTTGGATAGAGGATAGAGCGAGAAATGGGAGCTTTTAGTGGAACGAGAAAGGGGCTAAAGATATTATCCAATGCTGACGACTACTAGGGTACCAACTTTGCATGAAGAAAATCAAAATGAGACCACAGTAATAGTAAGATTGTTTGCATTTCATAATCTAAACAAAAATTATATTGATTTTTAAGGATAGTACATCTTTAATGCATCAGCGTTTACTAGGTCCCTCAAGTCTAGACCATCCATTTGAGACAAGATAATAGCTACTCCAGGCAATACTTTCTTCAAAATGTAAAGCCCCTTATAGTTCGGAGCAAACTTCCCGTTCGAATCATTCGTATTAGGCAAAGTCTTCCTCAGCACCATGTCTCCTTGCTCAAAACTTTGGGGGCGCACTTTCTTATTGAAAGCCCTAGCCATTCGTTACTGATAGCAGATGTTGTGGCACAAGGCTGCCAGACTCCTCTCGTCAATTAGATTCAATTGCTCAATTCGCTTCTTTATCCAATCAACCTCATCTAACTGGGTTTTCGACAATATCCTGAGAGATGGGAGCTCGACCTCTATTGGCAGTACAGCCTCCATCCCATATACCAACAAGTAAGAGGTTGTCCCTGTTGATATTCTAATAGAAGTTCATAGGCCATGAGTGCAAATGGTAACATCTCATGCCAATTTCGATACGTAATGGCCATCTTCTCAATAATTCTTTTGATGTTCTTGTTGGTCGCTTCTATGGCTCCATTCATTTAGGGCCGATAAGGAGTAGAATTTTTATGAATAATCCTGAAGTGCCGACATAACTTTGACATCAATTTATTGTTCAGGTTCGTACCATTGTCGGTAATAATTGTCTCTCTTAATGAACTTGACCGCTACTCCCTTCGTTACATTAGAGTAGGATGAGGCTTCAACCCACTTAGTGAAATAATCAATAACTACAAATATAAATCAGTACCCATTGGATACCTTTGGAGTGATCGGGCCAATGATGTCTATCCCCCACATTGAAAAAGGCCATGGTACAGATAGTGTGTGCAATTCTTGAGGTGGATCATTTATCTTGTTTGCATAGATTTGGCACAAATGGTAGTGTCTAACATGTTTGATACAATCTGCTTCTATAGTTAACCAATAATATCTCATCCTCATGCTTTTCTTGGCAAGCATGTAGCCATTCATATGGGGACCACATATTCCCTCGTGCACTTCTTTCATTAGCATCTCTACCTCTTTCTCATCTATATAACACAAAATCGTACTGTCAAACAATCGTCGGTACAACGTAGACTCGCTTATCAAGTACTAAGTAGCCAATCTTATGATTAATTTTTTATACTTCTTCTCAGCCTCTTTAGAGTACGTTCCATGTTATAAAAATGTTTTGATATCATGATACCAAGGCTTTTCGTTACATGAACTTTCCATTACCAAACAAAAAGCTCGCTTTTCTTCAATTTCAATCTTAAGTGGCTAAATCT
Source organism: Lumnitzera littorea (assembly GCA_024138015.1). NCBI lineage: Eukaryota > Viridiplantae > Streptophyta > Magnoliopsida > Myrtales > Combretaceae > Lumnitzera > Lumnitzera littorea. The sequence goes on from JAMXBB010000011.1 coordinate 52,900,863, forward strand.
CCACTCCTCCCGATATCTAGATCATTGATGCCAAAGTAGCGAGAGCATCAACAAATTGGTTCTGAACCCTTGGTACGTACACAAGTATAATCTTTTTGAACTTGGTTATCAACTCTGCTAAGTGTTGGTAGTAAGGTACTAAGTTGAGGTCTTTCATCTTATACTCACCCCGAGCTTAGCCTATGATCAACGAAGAATCTCCATACACCTATAATTCCCGTATCTCCTTAAACAATGCAATTTTGAGTCCTAAAATACACGCCTCATATTCTGCAATATTATTAGTACATGGGAAAGCCAGTCTCACAGCCATTGGAAATTGTGTACCTTCAAGAGATACCAGAATTGCCCCGACTCCACATCCAGACATATTAGCTGCTCCATCAAAGAACATTTTTCACCCTAAAGGCTTTTCAACTACTTTGCTATCAAAATCATTTTCTGCTACCAGAATACTTTCATTAAGAAACTCAACCTGTGCTTCTTGAGAGGTATCCTCAAAGGGATTCTCTGCTAATTGATTTGCCAAGGCTTGCCCCTTGACTGAACTTTGGCTCACATATTTAATATCAAATTCTGTCAACAACATCTGCCACTTTGAAACTCTATCAATGAGAGCCGGTTTTTTAGTTAAGTATTTCAAAGGATCATATTATGTTATCAACTCAATTTGATAGTAAAGTGTATATTGTTTGAGCCGATGCATAACCCAAACCAATATACAATAGGTTCTTTCAACTTCTAAGTATTTCTGCTCCCCTTCTGTGAACTTTTTGCTTAGATAGTAAACAACCTGCTTCTTCATCCTTCTAACCAAGCACGGATCCCATGGATTTGGTCATTATGGTCAGGTACAAAAACAATGGCTTTCCAAGCTTAAGAGCTACTAACACTGAAGGTTTCATGAGGTATTCTTTGATTTTAGTGAAAGCCTCTTCACATTCCTCATCCCAGTTGATCCTCGTGTTCTTCTTTAATAGCTTAAAAAGAGAGCGGCATCTATCTATTAGCTACGATATGAATCGAGCTATGTAATTTAAACGCCCTAACAATCCTCATACTTCCTTGAGTGTATGTGGAGGAGGCATGTCGATTATAGGCTTAGTGATAACTCAATTTTAAACATATTTTATATGGTGATTTTATAGCATTTCCCGTACATTTTTGGTTTTCTTTAAAGAAATTGATACTTAATTGAGTAAAATGTTGATTTCAGGGTTTAAACGCGTTCTAGGCTCAAAAACGAAGAAAACGAATCAAGTTTCACTCAATTCCGAGTTCAAACGAAGAAGTTATGAAGTTTTGAAGTTGTGCAGAAATTTTGCCTTTGTGCAGAAAGTTACACGACCTGGGGACACGGCCATGTCCCAGGCCGTGTCTGGTGACGAAATTAAAATCCGTGTAATACACATATATAAGGAGATCTTAGGGTTCAAAAGGAAGAGAGACATTACAGAAACGGAGAGAGACAAGAGACAAGAAGAGACTTAAGGAGAAACAACATCAAGAAGCGATAACGACATCGATTTCAAGATTAGAGATTGTTCATCAAATCAAGAGGGGTTTTCATGCTTTATTTCATGTCTTTGATAGGAACTCGTTTTTAGATTCATTATGATAGCTTAGAATTCAAGTATTTAGGATTATGGAACCTAAGGTTTCATGTAACCCTTGGATTGAATTATAATTTCAAGAAAGTTTCTATCTTTTCTTGATTCAATTATGTCGTTTAGTTATGGATTGATAATTCTAGAGTATCAATATATGATATTATGCATGTTGATTGAGAAATTGCATGTGTAATTAGATCTTAACATAATTGAAGAGAATTACATGTATACTTAGAGATAAGATACATGATTCTTTCGGAAAAGTTGATTGTTTGTGTGGGAATTCATTATACATTAATGCGATTCTAAGTTATATTGCTAAGTGAAGAGATTCCGGTAAATAATTTAGGATTAGGGTTAATATGCTTGAGAAAGATATTAGCTTTAATTGTGAATCCCTCCGGTCAAGAATTATAGAAACTAAATTGAATACATTTTAAAAAGGTTACATGTTAAACACTAGGGGAAATAATTCCTAAATACATCATTGCATACTTGAAGTCGTTCATAGTTTTATTGCTTTCTAATTTGCGTAATTAAGTCTCATAAGTAGTTTAATTGTTAATTTCATTATTTTTTATTCATTCAACTCATCATAATTTTCCGGTTAGATAATAAAGCTAAAGCTAATATTAGTACTCAAAATCTCTGAGGGATCGACTCGGACTCATATCCGACTATATTAAAATTGATAGGTGCGCTTGCCTCGTATCACTTAGCTTTATCAAGATCAACTTCGATACCTCTTTGGCTAACTATAAATCCTAACAATGTTCCTGACATCACTCCAAAGGTACATTTCTCCGGATTCAAATTCAACTTCAACTGGAACTTCCTCAGTCTATCAAATAGCTTTGATCTTCCTCTTCCTTGGATTTTGCAATCATATCATCAACATACAGTTCTATCTCTTTATGTGTCATATCATGAAAAATTGCAACCATGGCCCTTTGATATGTTGCCCTTGCATTCTTAAGCCCAAATAGCATCACCTTGTAGCAAAACATTCCCCAAGTTGTAACAAAAGTCATCTTTGTCTTGTCTTCTTCGAACATCCGGATCTGATTGTATCCGAAAAATCATCCATGAATGAGAATAGATGATTTCCAGCCATGTTATCTATTAAGACATCAATGTGAGGCAATGGAAAATTGTCTTTAGACGTTGCCTGGTTGAGATCTTAAAAGTCTACACACATTCTGTGTCAGGACCCTAAAGGGGGCCTAGTAGGATTTACCTAAAATTTCCATAACATATATGCACCCATGATATGAAAATCGTCTTGCAAGTCAGAGATTGCAAGACTCTAAATAATAAATCACTAAGATTAATGATTTTCAAGTAATTAATTTACTGTAGAATACAAATATAAATAACTATGGGTGTCCGATATCCCACAGTTCCTCAGAACCGCAGAGAATCAGTATCCCCTACCAAATAATAAGACATGATTACCAACATTATAAAACTGCAGGAAGAATTAAATTATATTAAATTCTAACATGCGAATATTTTCTACAAAGAGTATTTATGTATTACTTATAAAAATCTCAACTAATCCTAACACTAATGTACATATCTTCATCTCACCCTCAGCACTCGAAACTTATCCCAATCCCATCGTATGTAAACCTGCAAAAAAAAGACTATTGGGGAATAAGCTACAAGAGCTTAGTGAGCAATCCCTCATATCATACTAGCAAACAAGTTATCAAACAAATTATTACAACCATATGAATACATGCACACGCAGTATGCCAAACAATATATGCAATTGACCGGTACTGCATATAATATCGGATTTTAACGCCCTCCGAGATAAGGGTTGGAGATTACATGGCACCAATCACGACCGGGCTCTAGCACCTGGGTTTTTACCCATAACTTAGAACTCCATATTTCACAAAAACACATTTCCATTTCCAAAAATCCAATAATTCAAAAAATCCCAGGCCTAGCGGTGAGGTGGCCCCCGCAGTCCACACTCACACCCTACAGCGGTGGTCTCTAGACGCGACCCCTAGCCACCCACGGTTAGCGTCTCCGGCGCCAATAAAACCCGCGAGCCAAGGGTAGGGTCTTGTTGTACCCATGCTCCTGCACGGTACCAATCAAATCATGTGGGAATCCATCCATCCAAGGCCCTTCATTACCAACCACGTGAAGTGACGACCAGAATAAGTAATGCGATGCGTGGATAATGCATGACCCTTTTGATTCAAGATAAGCCAAATATAATTAGGTCAGATTATGAGGCGATCAATCAATATCAACAAACCATCCAAATCCTATAAAATCAATCATACCATCAAATCACCAATTATCGTATTCAATAATATTTCTTATAACAATCAATCAATCAATATCAATCACACGCATATCCCGAAACCCTATACATCAAGTTATTGATATTCAATTTAAGTGCACTAACTACAAGCACAAACAAGTATAGAGTCATCGGGAGTACTCACTTGACTATGACGACTCGCTCTAGTCGTAATAACCAATCGGGAGATCCTCGCCCTCGTCGGGATCACCTGATCATTACGAGATAACAGAGATATTAAGTAGTTGACTCAGCTAAGGGTTCTAGATATCTATCTACCTAATTCTACTTAAATTACTATCAGCCCTTATTCGATTAAACCTAATTGCTAATCGTATATAACTTTTTCATTTTATTTTCAATATTTACGAATTTATAGTCGTTTTTCATCGTTTTCGGACGTACATTCACACGGTAATGTCCGTTTTGGACGTTAAGACCCGTGTCTTATGGTATGGGCTAAATTTATTGAAATTTTATTTTATTCAAGTTTAATTACTCTTATTATTTATGTTTATGCCCTAGTTTAGGATTTAATGATCGAATTAGCTATTTGATTCTTACACTTAGAAAATTTTACATTAGTGCTACTAATTTACATACTTGATTAAGTTTAATTCAATCTAGGAAGTGTATTAGGGTTTAAGGGATTTTTGGCTTCTAGGTACATGTATATACCTATGTTATATGCTTATGTAATCTTATTATTTCTTTTTTTATAAACTTATGCTTACATCATCACTTATGTAACCAACTGATGATGTCATGGCTTATGTAATCCATTTATTACATGTAAATATATTTGTCATTAAGTACTTATACATACACATATGTTATATACCTACCTACAGTCATAACATACTAATATGTATACTTATGTACTAATATATATACTAATACATATACCCATATATGCATACGGTGACATACGTATTTTTATACGTATTTTCGTATGCCTTATCTAGCCCCTTAAGAAAGCTTCACAATTTCATTTTTTTTGTATTTTAAGAGTATATTTGACATGATATATGTATGTATAGTTAGTATATACCTTATTTTAGGTTATGTACATATTGTATACTTATGTACAAAGGTATTTATACATATATTCTTCTAGCATATCCTTTTATACATATACTTAAGGACATATGCACATGCATATCTTTCTTTTTCTTCATGATTTCTACACTTCAACATGTAAAGATTGCAACTTTAAGCCTAGATCAACATATACATATATATTTGTACACAACACATAACCTAACCTTTTCTCCTTCTAAGTAATAAAGAGGATGAAGTAAGACATAAGAATGAAATAGCATACCTTAAGTTGCCCTTGACTATGGATGAAATAGTTGAAAAGTTGAAAAGGAAAGAAGAGTAAAAGGGGAAAGGAAGCTTACGGCATGGAGGGGCTTTTGTTTTGTTTCCTTTGATTTGTTTTGCTTGTGGAAGAAGGAGAATGGTGGGGTCTACAAGGAGAGAAATTGTGGACGGCAAAGAAAAGAGAAAGAAAGGAAAAATCAAAAGAAAAGGGAAGAAATGATGAGAAGGAAGATATTTTTTTTCCTAATGAAAGAGACACTTTTGTTGACTTTTCAATTGTTGACTTGGTCAACATTTTGACCTTGGTCAACTTGCAAAAAAATAAAGTCCCTTTTGTGTACATAATGAACTAATTAGGAAAAATTTGGAGAAAGATTAAGGAAATGAAGGGAAATATGAAGTGATTAATAAAAATAGATAATGAGATCTTCTATTAGGTATTTATATCCTATATACACCATTTGGTAAGCTACTTGGTATAATTGAGATGAAAAATAACATTTAGGGTATTAAGGTTTACTACATTTAACCTAATCTCCAACTATACCTCTAACTCTAAGTAGGACTATCTGAATCATACAATTAAGAAATAAATGTAATCTATGATTCAATATCTTAGTTTCTAAGGGATCGCTTAAGTATTCTAAATGTTTATGCATGATTGAGGGTTATCTTTAGTCGTTTACCGATGAAATGGCAAAATATAGAGGATATATTATCACTTAGGGTTTTAAGCTAAATTATGGTGAATTAATGCTTTGATATCCTTAAAGTTATAGTTTTAGGGTTCTTATTACTTTAAAGCACCATCTCTAATGTTTTTACACATTTAGGGTTTCATATATTCTTACACGATTAAATCTTCGATTGTCATCTTAGGGTTTTGATGAGGTTCGAGGTTTTAGGGTCTTCATATGCGGTTAGAGGTTCATTGATGATTTAAGGTTTTTCGTATCCACTTTAGGTTTTGGATTGAGATTTTAATTGGTTTTAAATCTTACTGGCTCTTTTGAGTTTAAGGAATCATCTATAGTTTGGACGTTTGTTTCTATACTTAGAAGGCTAAATTCGTGGGGTTTACATTCTGACTTTCCTATTCTTCTTCATTACTGGAACAATATTAGTTACCCATTCTAGGTAATCCGACACCTCAATGAATCCAACTTCCAGTAGTTTTTTCACTTCTTCTTTAATTTTCAGCAAGACGTCAGGTCAAAATCTCCTCAACTTTTGCTTTTTTGGTTTGGTGTCTTCCTGTGTAGGTAAACTGTAGACTACGATCAACAAGTCTAACCCAGGCATATCTTCATACGACCAAGTGAACACGTCTTGATATTCGGCTAACAATGTAATCATTTCTATTTTTTGTTTCTCTTTTATACTCGCTCCAATTTTTAGATTCTTAGGACTTTCTTCATTCCCCATGTTAATTGTTTCAATCAGTTCATCAATAGTGATTCTACCTAATTCATGTTTTTGCCATTCCTCTTTTACATTATTATAGTCATCGACATCACTCTCGATGACTAACCTAGTAGGGCCGGAAGCGATATCGATATTCTCATTTTCTACCTGCGTAAGGTATTCCTGGTTTTCACTTGGTTCATTGGATTTGAGCAAAACACATAAAGAAAAGTGTATGTAAGCAAAAGAGAACTAAAACACAACATAGGAAAGAAACAAATTAAGATTTCATTGAATAAATGGAAGTGGATCTCAAATGAGATAAAGGCCTAACTAATTTTGAACAAAAGGTTCAACGATACATTCGAAATGATGATTATTGAAAATAAAAATTCAGAAAATACTAACTACCGGTCACCTTTTACCCTAAGGAAGACCTGTTATCATTCGCCGAGATGGAGAACCAATTATTCAAATGGTGTTGGAACTTGTGTGACGAGCTTGTTGATCCTTCTTTGCCAGATTTCAAGGCTTAAGTCTCTTCCTATATGAATGTCTCAACTAACAGTGGAAATGTCATCGAGGCATGGCATAATCTGTTACCTCTCTTGCCCCTCGCTTGTTTCTTCTAGAACTCTTTTGTTGAGGTAAGATTGTAGCCAAGGTCGTAGGTGCCGATCTGGCCTTCATTGAACTCTATTCTTCTATCTTCTTCTCTATCGGGATCGGTAATCATGCTTACTTCTTCAAACATTTGTAAGCCTGGCTCTTCTTGTCCTTCACTTCCTATGTAAGGTATAGTTGTTTCCTTATAAATTTCATAATCTTGATCTCCCAGAATTGTAATCACCTAGCCATTTGAGATAAACTTTAACTTTTGGTGCAAGCTCGAGGGTATGGCCCTTGCTACATGAATCCAAGGTCTTCCCAAGAGTAAATTGAAAGATCTTGGAATGTCTATAACTTGGAATCGAATAGTAAAATGCTAAAGGCCAATACTCACAAATAAATCTATTTCCCTTATAATCTCTCTTCTGGAACCATCAAAGGCCCTAATTGTTGTGGAAGAAGGCCTAATTGCAAACGTGTCAATGCCCAGCAAATCCAAGGCGGCGAGTGGGTAGATGTTTAGCAATGATTCGTTGTCAATGAGCACCCTAGTGATGATTATGTCGTTACTCCTTACCATGATAAAGAGTGGCTTCGTATGCTTATTCCCTTCTTTGCCTAATTCTTCAGCTGAAAAAGAAATTTAATCCATTGCGAGGATAGAATTAGTAACCAATTACATCTTCTCAGTTGGGATTTCACGAGGGACCTTCAACTCCTTTAAAGTACGAAACAAAGCCTCCCTGTGTGGTTCAGATGTAATTAACAAGCTCATCAACAATATTTGTGCAGGATTCTTACTAAGTTAGTCCATGATCTTATACTCACTCGACTTGATCATCTTAGTCAAGGCCAATAGCCTTTCAATATATTTGGTCGTCGTCTTATCATTTGATTCTCCTGGTACGACCTTCCTCCCATGCTCTTCTCTTGGGTGGTAAATCTTTCTCGATCGAGTAATGCCCCCTATCAGAGGACCTAGTTTTTCTTGATTTACCAGGTGATAGTTAAATGGGGTAGCCTTGTAATTTTCTGGTGCCAACGGTACGTGAAATGTATACCTCTTCACTTCTGGAGTCTGGTTGCTTGTATAAAACTCAAAAACCTTAGGCTTCTTATTTGAATTAATGACGTCAACGGCATAATCATCAAAAATCACACCAATCATCGACCCATGGTTAGGTCAGGAATTATTGTTAACATTGGGAGTTGGGGCTTCTACAAAATCTAACTACGCTGTCCCTTCATTTATCAAGGCTTGAATTATGTTCCTCAGTCTCTAGCACGCATTAGTCAAATGCCCCATTTGTCTACAATGGTATTCACACTTTACTGTGGGGTCAAAGATTTTCAATTGGTATCAATCACTAAGAAGTTCGTATCGTATCAAATTATCCCTTCGTAACTTCTCGAAAACTTGATTTAAAGGGATCAGTATCTTGGTAAATTGTTTATAAGTCCTGTAAGCTTGAGGTTAGTCTTTGAACTGTTGTTGAGTCAAAGGAGGATTCGTCTTGAAAGCGACTTAAGCATTTGCTCTAACATTTGAATTTACCATACCGACCGTATATTCTTTAGGCTTGCTATTGGCTGGTCTAGAATTGGATGACAACACTGGTGGTCTTCTATCTGCTGGCTCTTGAAGCTTACTAGAAGAGATGGCGCTTTCAATCCTACACCCTGCTGCTACCACTTCAACAAAACTGGACAAGGCTTGCCCGATGAGATGGGAGAAGTAGGACCTTTCTAAGGTGTTAATAAAAGCTGATGTGAGCTCCTTCTCGATAGTAGGAGTAGAGATTCTTGTAGCTAAGGACCTCTACCTTTGAGCATATTCTTTAAACGATTCACTATTCTTTTTCCGTAGGGCAACTAGGTCCATCATAGTTGGAGCTACTTCTACGTTGAATTTATATTGTTCATAAAATGCTCTAGCAAGTTTCTCCCATGTATTTATCCAGTTCAAATCGAGTTAGGCATACCAAGTTAGGGTCGATCCAATCAAACTATCTTGGAATGTCTGTACCATGAGTGAGTCATACTGAACATATTTACCCATCTTCCTAACGTACAACCTAGTGTGGAGCTTAGGCTAACCCGTCCCGTTATTCTTTTCAAACTTTGGTACCTTAAACTTCTCAAGGTATGATCCAATGTCGTACACAGAAAACTCAGTGATCCCTGCCTATTCAAATCCATCATACCTTACAAGTGCTTTCATCTTCTTAGTTATCTGTTGTGTCAGTTTCTTTTCCAGTTCTTTCAAGCTGTCCGTACTAAGCCCTTGGTCAACCGGTCTCAGGGCTACATACATGTCGGGTTCGAAGGTCGGGTTATCTTTCAAGTAGATTCCTTTTGATTCGAATGGGTCTTTTTGATATTCATGCTCTGCTTCAAGAGCCTACATATTCTTCCCATAACGGGCCTTAGAGCTTTCTACATTAACCGGTGCTGTGGCTCGCAGCAAAGCAATGCTATCTACTAAAAAGCTCATTTGTTCTGCCATCTTCTCCATAGCCCTTTCTATGGAACGAAACCTTAGCTCGGAGGGATCAATGACCTCAGGGTCTTCGTCATTTCCTTGAGTAGTGGCCATCCTAGTCTGGAAACGTGTTCTAATCAGACTTCTCTGAAAGACTTGACATTTGAGAGTTATCTTGAAATTTTACCTTATTATGTTGCCAACTCAGTAAAGGGTTAGTATATATTACATTTTTCTAAGAAAGAGTTATTAATCATATAAATGCAAGATGCGTGTCAAACGAATGCAATGGAAAATTAAGAATTGGGAAGAGACCTTTGATGTGGCAAAACCTAACTAACTTTTTTTAATTTTTGCAATTGCAAAGCTTTACATCTCTTATTCCGTTCGAAAAAGAATTCTAAAGAAGAAAATATTAAAAGAGCCTAAAATCTAAAATCTAATCTTCTAGTGGCTAATGGGTTTAACCTATGTCTTCTTCCTCTTTCGGATCTTGGGAGCCTCCTCTTCTTTAGACTTAGTCCTCTTCAGTTGTGCTTCTAATGCCTTTATCTTCTAGTGATATTCCTTGCAACGGTTTTCCAACTCCTGCTCTCTTTTACTTATTCTCTCAGGTTCAGCTTCGACTTAAACTTCTCCCTTCTCTTTGTTGTCTTCCATATCTTTCAGCCCTTTTAGTTAGCGATAGAGAAATCCTTTGGTTGTCTAGCTCTTGCCTGCTATCCCCTTAGTGGTAGGGGGTGGTCTTTCTTGTGCACCAAAGAGCTCGGATGCTCAGGAGCTTAGCTACTTTATCAGTCACCATCATGCTGGGGTTATGAAAGTCCAATGAGACAGCTTCTAACGATGGTTTGGGGATCAAGTCCTCAATGAGTCCATTGGTTGGAACGTATTCAGTGCAGAGGTTAAAGCCAATCAGAGGGATCACCTTGAAGTCTTCACACCCTATTATCATTTCCTTGCTTACAAACCACCTGAGTGTCAACAATAACTCTTCTACTTTCATACTCTGAAAGTATTGGACCCAGTAGCGGCTAGCTATATTTTCTGGTAGCTCAATTCTTTCTTCAAAAGACTTGATGAGATCGTATTGCTGGGTAAACTCAACCTGATTGAAATCAAGTTGGTAACTTCTTATGTGGCTAACGAACCAAACCACTAGTAAGATCATATTAGTGTTTAAATCTCCTCGTTTCTTTTTCATGAGATGGTTCAATGATCGGATCTGCTCGGTGTTACGCCCCGAAGTCGTAGAGTCTCAACAATCCCGCCGTGTAAACCATTCTATGATAGTAACTGGCCTCACAGTGCCTACCATAGACATGATCTACACAAGGCGTCGACGACTCCTCGCTTTGAAGTAAACAGTTCGATTAACAATTATACTATAATTATAATAAATATTACAAATTTCTAATAAACATATATAATTATAAATAAGTCCACAAAGCTTCCCAAGAAGTTTTACATAATCACTACAGTTTACTAATTTACATAATAGCTACCAGTCTTTAATCTTTAACTACAAGGTCAGTCTAGTTACACATTATACTAAGTAACTTAATCCTCACGCCCCTGGCTTCAAAAGGACTAACCTCTGGGTAATTGTAGGGTGGCATAGTACTTGAGATGTTCAGAAATCAGAACCTGCAAAAGGATCTATAAAGGTATGAGCAACTACAACTCAATAAGTTGAATTGGAGACTCATGAATGCATACAAGCACAAACAGGGTTATCAAACAATTATTTTCGTGCAATGCAACAATCAAGTGTCATCGCACAACGTAGTCCGGTCCGTTGTGAAATCAAAGAAATTTCACCCACTCCAATCCGGGTTGGGGAGTTCCATGTTATGCAGCAGCTCACAACCAAACCCAGGCTTGTGCAATGGAGACCTCGCTCCTCCTGCGACCACCTTCGAACCATTGACTTCACCCTCGCCGCGACTTCCTCTCCTGTCACTTAGTTCGATTGAGGATGAAGAAGGGACCATTTTGCAATCCTACGCTATCCCTTTCGAAGGGGTTGGTATTTGGTTGGAGAATCCTATGATCCCCTAACGGGTTGCAATGCATGACATTTTTTTTTGTTATCAGGGTCAACTAATATTAAATTACGTTTAGGGTGTTCAAACAATTTCATACCAATTCAATCAGTTACAAAGTCATTCACAATACAAATTTCATCACGAATTCAGATACATCAAACACACGTGCAAACTATTTACAATCACAATCATATACAAGCTTAAGTCTCCGAGTACTACAAAACTAGTACTCTATTACAATAAGCAATAACACAACTTACTTGAAATTGCTCGATCACTCAATCCCTTAGTCGCGAGCTAATTTGTCTCTGGGTGTCCTATAATACAAATAGGTCTTTTTAGTACTTATATTTTATGGATTCTTATTCTAATTCATAATGTAACTCATTTTCCCTATGTATACCTATAACGTACTAATGATTCGTTGTACTCTATTTTGGGGTTCGAATCTTAAACTAGATTCTAGTTTTAATTCCTAAGTCTTAAATAGGCTCGAATCCTAGTGTGACATTAATCACATAACATTCAGGTATTCAAATATCCTATTGGGTCGTAATTTGGTATTCTAAACCATTCGGTATACGCTAACCCTAATTGAGGTATCGGATTTATTCCCGATGTATGAAAATCTTACATTTTGAGATATTTACTTAAAATTAAATATTATTTCAGATTTATTATTTTTCTGATTTTTATTATAATATTATCTAAATAACTCTAATTTTGTAGATTTATTAATTTACAATTTCACTTATTACTAATTTCTTACATTACTTACCTAATTTCCCTAATTAATCATACTTAATACTTCAAAGGCTAGGATTAAGGTTCCACTTCAGAGATTAACATCCCTAAACATCTAATTAATATCTAAATCAGTAATTAACATCTTAATCACCTAATTAACCCCAAATCACCCAATTTTTCCATCATTTTAGGGCTAAAAATTAACTTAAAAATTTTGAAAATTAATTTTAAAAAAATGGCTTCATAGCACTGCTGTACATCATATGAGCATCCTACAGAAAAAATTTGAGCTCCAAACTACACTTTTAAGCCTATTTATTTTTCGGTTTAATCATGCTCGGTTTTGAACAATTTGTTAGGGACCTTATATTTTCAGACATAATTAAACTAAATAAATATTTTTCCCTAAATCTACATACAATAAAACCTCAGAATAACAAGTTTCATAATTTTCTAGGCAAAATAACTAATTTTACAAAATTATTCAAAAATCGGGGTAAATAAATGACTAACCGGTTCGAAGCTTTCTGGCCGTCCAAACCCGGTCCAAGGTTGTCGGCCGGCCCAGGCGATGGTTCTAGTGTAAGGTGGTGGTGGTGGTGGTTCGGTCTCAGGTGGTGGTAAGTGATGGGTTTAGTTCACTTGCCTAATCTACACAGTTTTCCCTTTTTTTTATTTTCTGGATTTTCTCTCGATTTTTTCAGTGTTCCTATTTTTCCCAGATGCTAAACTGACCAAATGACTTCTATAATTTTTTTCCTTATTTATAGACATTTGTTGTAATTAATATGCATTAATTTGACAAGACTTTACCCAATTTCCTTGATTTTTAGCTTTTAGGTTGTTCAAATTTTATTAGTTGATTTTTCTTTTGCAGCTTTGGACCTGCCACGACCTGATTTAAATCATCTTATCCTCTTCTGATTTTTTTCTGATTTTTCCATAATTATTTTATAATTTTCTTTAATTATTTGCTTAGTTTTTTGCCAATTTAGGTAATTTCGCGTATTTTTATCTACACATAAATACATGTGGGGTACACGTGAATATTCCTAATTATTATTTTGGTCATTCTAAAATTTTTAGTATACATATAATCTATCTCTAGTAATTTATTAGTTATTATATTACTCTTTTCGCCTTTTTGGTAATTAACAATTATTATGCTTAAAATTTGAAAATTTTATAGTCTCCTATTTTACTATTTATTTTCTTAAATTTAAGTTTAAGAAGGTCATTTTTACTAATATTTCTCTCAATAGTTTATAATTTAGGTTTGATCGGATCCTTTAGCCGATCGCCCTAATATCATGAACCTAATCCTATCAATTTATTCAAAAGACATGTATATAATCCCTTTGTCATGTCCACAAAATGGGTCTTAATTCTAATCTCATGGGGATAATAAATTGAATGAAGCCCCTCATTAATGCTTCAGGTTCTTCTCCATCACTTTATCTAAATCTTGCTTATAGAATTGGGATGAAGCCTACATGAATGTCATGTCTATAAAGTGGGTCTTAATTCTAATCTCATAAGGATAATAAATTGAATGAAGTCCCTCATTAATGCTTTAGGTTCTTCTCCATCACTTTATCTAAATCTTGCTTATAGAATTGGGATGAAGCCCACATTAATGTCTAAAAAATGTAGTGTTTATATCAAATCTCCTTCTTTATAAGATACTATCGAACACACAAAATAAGGGAGGCCCGAACAAAGTTCATGACTTTAAGGAGATTCAAACCTTGTAAGTTGGGGTTCAAACTTATAATTTTTGACTCCACAAATCAACAAGTTTTCATCTTCTTCTCCCGGTTCTTAGATTTGATTCATTTTGAACAATTTTACCAATAAAACCATAAAAATTCCTTGAAATAGATGCCACCTTAAGGGTATTAACATGGAAAATAATGTATAAATTATCAAGAAATCACTCACTCAATTGGAATTTCATTTTAAGTACAAAAGACATCGAAGATGTGAACTATTATGATCGATTAAGATATGATGTATGAAATGGTGGTCAAAACATAAATAAATTGATAACTTTTAGCTTTTGGGAGTGGACCCAATTTAGTTTTGCTTTTATTTAGAGACTATTTTGTAGTTTCTTCTCTTTTTTAAAAGAAAACTATTTGTAAGATTGTTTCAATGTGCTTGTAATCACAAAGCCCTTACTATGATGGACGAATTTCAAAAAAATGACATAATTTGAGTTTTAAATTGATTTGAGGTTTGTTATCTATTGGTTTGATATTTTAATAAGGAAAGCATTGCATATTCTTGTAACATGGATAGAAATATATGGTAAAGATATCACATTATGATGGTATAAGTTATATAATATAAATATATGGAAAAATGCAAATAATCCCCTTAAACTTTGATTTAGATACCGATTGATCTCTTGAATTTTCAAAGTGTGATTTTTTACTCCTTAAATTTTGATAAATTAGTAAATAGCTCCTATAAATGGAGAATAATCCTCTTAAACTTTGCTTTTAGTATGCAAATACCTCCTAAACTTATCAAAATTTGCTTTAAGACTCCATATATTTTAACCATAGTATGACTTTTTTTAACTAAAAAAGGAAATGTCCTTTATATTATCAATTTATTAAAACTTAAGGAGTCAAAAACCATAATTTGAAAGTTTAGAGGATCAATTTGCACTAAGTCAAAGTTTAAGGAACATATTTACAATTTCTTCTATATATTGAGTTTTTAGGCTAAGTAATTTGACAAAGAGCCATACAAACTGTAAGAGACTGGATAATGGAAGCAATGCTAGAGTAATTGTGAGAATTTTATACGATGCTTTTGCAATAATAGATTTGTTTGCAATCTTAAACTCACTTGAATGTCCCTATTAACGATCAACTCCAACAGCATTTAGGGTTCCTTGAATAATGTGATATCTCATATTGGGTAAATCCTTAATATTGTTTTCCTATCACTATTCTTTAGAGGGTTTACATGTTATATATGTCTATTATACTCTCTATATCCTCTACTTGTTTATCTATTATCTATGTGTTTGTGATTTGCATCAATTATTCTAAATAAGATTGTAAACAAAATGAAATAAAAATTATATAAATGCTAAAAACGTTATATTAAGACAAGGTTAGCTTGGTGATGGTGCAATTTGACTCTCCTCATGGTATTTGCTAAGAAATGATGGTGACATAAGGAGATCAAAGATATAAGGTGCATGACAACCATCTAAAGAGAACTCTAATATCAATTAATCCAATGTAGACACGAATTTGTTCTATAGCAAATTTAATCTAATGCAATCAAAGTTGTAAACTAGCATGAGAATCTAGCTAAGTCCAAGCATTAATGTTGAATAGAGCTAATGGTAAAGAAGACAGTGATCTATTTGTGATGATCTTGATGTGCTTCTGCATCTTCGATTTGTAGGTTTTAGTAAACCCTTAAGCAAAGACAATTAGAGGTAATTCATTTGAAGAGTGATTGAAATGATATACGTTTTCTACCTCAACAATGTAGTTGTATGATAGAGGAGTTGTTAATCAGGTTACCTATTAATTTTACTTGTGAATCCTAGCTCATAATTGGTTTTGTAGTGGCAAAGGAAGTTATTCACATCATAAACTTCATCTCAAAGTTAAGAGTGCTTCTACGTATTATGAACCTAGTGACACTTTATTGTGATAATACTAGTATGGTCACACAAGCTAAAGGAACCATGGCCTCACTAGTGGTTTCAAATATGTTAAGGAAATACTACGTCCTACAAAATCCAAACAAAGAATGATGCTAGGAAATGTAGAGTGGTGATGATCGGCAATACGGTTGACCCGCTTATCAAGGGTCTAACTTAGCATGAACATGGCCAGCATATGAGGGGCATGGGACTTATAAGTTCCGGGAGCCAAGCGCTAAGGTACTAATAGGAGACCGTTGGTGTGCACGTAATAGCGATGAGACACTTGTGATGTGATAAATAAGTTTAATCAGTAAAAGGAACTATTTTGTTGCTTATTTCTTTGCAAATTTGCTAGCAATTCATTAATGTAGAGTAGTGTACTAATTCCACGTTATACTCATTGACAGATGGTCTGGGTCTCCTAAAGATATACATGAGAAAGCTTGATTCGATGGGCAATTGGATAAGACTTTGCTTATAAACTGAATACTACATTAAGCGTCATTAGCTTTCCCCGTACGATGCAGTGTAAGTGATCTTTGGACTTGAAATTGTTAGACACTTTATATGTTTAATGATATGTACTTTGATACGAATGAACCTGACATCTCCATTAGTCACTTATTGGCTATAGCCTAAAAAATACTAGAAAGGTAGCGACAACTTAAGAAGGAACCATTTATGAGGAGTGGATACCGTAGATCACCTAAGTTCGACATAAGCAACATAGAAAGTTAATGGCCATGGCAAGTGGGTCAAGTCTAAGTTGTTCCGGTAACAAAGTGAAGGGATTAAACTCATCATATTGCATTGTGCACAAAATTAATTCATGGTATCATGAACGATCACATGAAAATCGTCAGTGGCTTAGTTTTAGATCAAGGAGATCCATTCCTAGTTATTTGGTGGCTTATCAACCCTAACTAGGTGTTCTAATAAGTCTATACCCAGTGATAAAACTACCGTTGTGATAGAAATATAGAGCGTTGCTTATAATAGTATGAACAAACAAAAAAAAAAAAAAAAAAAAGATAAAGTCGTATATGACTGAAGATGAAGGAAACCCAGATTAGGCCATTTGCAATGAATTGTTCCAAAATTAATTATACAATTGAGGTGCTTCCAAATTTTAATTAATCACGATTCCAGTGTTGAAATTATCTATTTCATTAATTTGCTTTTAAATCTGATAATTAATTAAAAGAATATGTATGAATTAAAAAAATTTGCCGAGTCAAGCAACGCCCTATAGCCATCTGTATGGCGCAAAGAGAAAAAGATCAAAAGCCCATTTTACTCAAAATGTCCGAGTATATGTGCCTTTCAGTAAAGAAAATATTTCATTAAGTTTTTAGGACGAAATAGATGGTTTCGATAAAAGAGAAATGAGCTACTCATAAATCAAAGATAAGAAACGTTCATTTGAAAAATCCAATGACTTACTCATATAATCCTTATACAGCATATTCACTTCACTGAATGGAATAAGAGGAAAATATAATTAAAATTCTTAAGAAATGGAATAAAAGAATAATACCTATTACTTTATTTAATTGGATTAATAAACTTTAATGATTAAATTGCCTTTAATTTATTTATTTTTTCAAGTAATAGGTGGTGATGATGGCGACAGAAATCAGCTGCAGGAGTGAGACGATGGTAATAGTCGACTGCAGTTGCGAGTGGTGGTGATGGTATTGGTCGATGGCGGGGGTAACGGCTTGGCTAGGGGGGGTGGGTTAGGGATAGTTGCGACGGTAGTGACGACATCAATGGTGGTAATGACGATAATAATGGTGATGGTAATCATCTTTAAATTGATATAAAGTTATTTTTAAAAAAAAAATTGGAAAAAATCATGATATTTTAGTTGAATTAAGGAATTCCTATTAATTAATTTTACGTAATAGGGATTTTTAAAAAATTACGATTCGGAAACAAAAAATCAAGTAAACGTTATAATAAGAAAAAAAGGGAAGAATAGAATTCCAATTCTCCTAAGTAAACAAGACATTTGTTTTTGGGAAAGATACAACAATAACTAATAATATTTGCTTCTACTTTTCCACCCTCACATTTTAATGCATTTGGCTTTCAAAATAAAAAATTAAAAGAAAAATTTCCCTCGGATCACATGAATGATGCCATTCTCTATACATCTGATAAGGCTCTACTTTTAATTTTCTATTCAACTTTTCTCTCAAATCAAAATCCAAGTTTTATTCTTAGATCAATTACGGTGATACTGGCAATCAGTGTCGGTCCTGTTTTTAGTATTAATGAGAATCTCAAGAGTTTCTAATTGAAAATTTTGATCTTTATCTTAAATCAGGTTAAAGTAATTGAATTCACTTCGCATAAATTTTCTTAGTTTTGTTTCAAGCTTACGCGATGGGCATTGGTTCTGTCTTTTACTTAGGTGCTGTAATTTGATGGAGGCTTGGCGGCAACGATGTGTCTAAGGAGTTGGGTCACCGACATTGTTAGTTTATTATTGATTCTCAAATTCAAACTACACGTTCGAGTGATTCCTAAGTGCTCTCGATCTTTTAGTTTAATCTCAATCTAAATTATATTATAATGTGAATTTACGTGAATATATTATACTTGTTTAATCATGCTATCATGTGGATTGTAGATAAAATTTTGAAGTGGAAATCTATTTTATAAAATTGAAAAATTTTGCAATGACCCATTCCACTTATCCGAAGTACAGACATTTTATTTCATAAAATTAATGTATAAACTGCATAGCAGGTTTGCTAACCGATGGTTTACTTCCTGAAAGCACGATTTCTTGAATCGTGGTTCTTGCTTTCACATCATGTAGTATAATACTACTATATATATATTATATAGTATTAATTAGTATTTTTTGTCCCGTTGATGAAATACTGCGTTATTTGTATCGGATTCTGATTTTCTTCATGGAGCCGATAATGGACGGAAGAAGGGATAACATATAATATGATGATGCTATAAGAAAAGGTTAAGAAAGGAGATCACTATGATATTCCCTTTTTTATTATGAACAAGTCATCGTTCAAGGATAATCTAGGATCAACTACTACACTAGATTCTCCATATCGTCTACCACATTGTTTTATTAATCCATATTATAATTTCACTAGTCTCGTGCCAATTAAATTTGGACCATCCAAGAAAAGACCTTAAATACTTGTTTAGTTATGTTAGGGTACCACTATAGGAGGTGTTTATCTCGGCTCCCTAGGTTAATGACTTTTTTTTTTTTTTATGTTTCCTTAATCTAGAGGTAGGTGCCAGCCAGCTCGAAACCGCTAGTTTACGAGCTCGGTCACAATTGAATCGTGATTAGTTTGTGGGGGAGGAGCGGTTCCAAGCCAGTTCGGCCCTTAAACCGATTTTTTTTTTAATATTTAATTTTTTATTAATTTTTTTTTTAGTATACTAATTAATTAATAATTTTTTATTAATTTTTGACTTAATATTATTCTAACTTTTTTTTCCTCAAATTTTATTTTTTCTTTATATTCAAGTCCTTCACATTTAACAAGTTTTACAAAAAAGACTTATATTAACTGAAATTGAATTTTTCATATATTATTAACACATAATTAACTTATAATTAATCATTTATCATTTGATGATATTATTTTTAAAAAATTATCCTTCACCATCGCAAATAAAATAGCTTTAATATACAATGATCTATTAAATATTATCTAATTATTTTTTCTTACTTAGCAACCTCCCTTTTCTCTTTTTTTTTTTTTTTTTAAGGCAATGAATCTATCGAGTTAACCTGCCAGTTCAATATCGGGCTAACTCGACAGTTCGCAATTCGTCAGTTCGAATCGTTCTGCCTTCTTGAACTGCTTGGACTCTTAAGACTCGATCGTTCAACCCAACCTCCCACGTTCTAAGCCGATTCACACTTTGAAATCGGCTTAATCGATAAAGTTAGGTCTTTTACCTTCGTAAACCTAAGCCCTTTGATGAGAACCCTAGTAAGGTTTCCTTGCCTTTGAATAATTTTAGTGTTGCAAATCTATTAAACAATATAAATGAATATTAATAATCTCTTTCTAAATATCTATGGATAAAATATAAGGTTGGGCAGAAAAACCGCAAACCGTGGATCGAACTATGAACCAAATTGAATTGAACCGAAAAATTGATTTTTTTACGAATTGTTTGCTTTACAGTTCGATTGTGTATAAACAGTTTGCGGATTGGTTCAGAGAAGCAAATCGAATTGTACTATTTTAAACCAAACCAAACCTTTTAGTTAAATAAAAAAATTTATACAATTATTTTGTACATTTATATATTTTTTTTCCATCAATCTTTATAAATTTCTTCAAATTTTTCATATCTTGTTATTATTTATGATAATTTTATGTCAATTATTAAAATTAAATTGAGTAAATTCTATTTAAAATTTCATATTTATTGGAGATAAAAATATTTAATGAAAATTTGATACAAACAGTTCAAATCGTGGACAAAACAAAACTGAATCAGTTTTAATTAAATTTAAAAAATTTATAAACCGATCTGTATGGTTAGGTTCAACTTAAAAAAAAAATCGAATCATTATATTATGTTCGTTCGATAAAGGAAAGCGAACCGTATCGAATCGAACCATACCTACCCTAATAAAATATAGAATTCTTTAAGAGATGGGTGAATTTCTTAAAATAATAACACCCTACCGTGACATAGTACCCTTGTGATTAAAGATTACCGATTAAAATTTTTGTTACCCAAATTTAGGGAATTCTTGTCCTTGTCCAGCTCCAGCTGTCAAAGACTGGTTCAAACACTAATGGGCAAAACCAAATCTTTTTTCTTTTTTTTTGCGATCTTGTAACATCAGGACAAGGAGAAACGCTGGTTTTTTAATGAATACTTTGGAAATATGTACTACTTTTTAGGGGTGGAAAAACAAAAGGTTGTGGATCAAAATCAAGGCTGAGGCCTGAGATTGCTAAGTGATGATATCCAATTTGGATGTTGTGTTGTCTTTTTCATGCGTTTTGCTATGGGGTTTTAAAATTGAATGTGGTTTTGACGAACTCAGTTAAGACAAAAGGACGGACATTCGTGGTTGTTTTGCTGCCTTTTGATTTATATATAAAAATGAGAAGAAGCTTCCAATGTGTTGATGATATCACGGTCGACTTTTTAAGGATTGATTCCTCGTGATGGAAAAAGGTTGTTTTCTTACCAAATAATGCTGTCTTTACTCCAATGCGTCGGCAGCTCCAGTAGTTTGTAGGCTGCGAGTAAGCTTGGAAGGGCACCATCCTCTATAGAGAGACGACCCAAGTGCAGGCCTAAGCCACATTTGGAGAAATATACTCAACTAATCGTATGATATGAGAAATTTACATATTTATTATTTAAATAAATAAATATTTCACAAATATCAATTACACCAAATTAATTTTTGTATTAATGTCACATTTATAAATATGTTGTATTAATATTGTATTTAATAAACACGATATAAACCAACAAAGAAAAATAAAATAAAATAACATAACATCAAATGTGTCGATTGAGATTTGAACCTATAATCTACATTTTTTCTTTCACACACCTCAATCACTAAATTGTGCTATTGTATTTGTCATGTTTTTGGCACAAATAATAAATAACTTAATAAAATCACATTTACTAAATGCAATATAGCAATGATACAAAAAACATAAAATCACATTTTCAATTTATTAAATTAAATATGATTTTTTCATTATATTGAATGCCGCATTTCAGACATACGATTTATGCTTTACATTTTGGTAATTTTTTTCATATAATTTATATTTACGTAATTTTTTTTAGAAGAGCAGTAAACACGTATTGAACCTTATATAATAAACACACACACACACACACACACATATATATATATATATATTTAAATTTTTTTCTAAAGTATAGTTGTTAAAATCACGATTCTACATATACAATTTTATAAATTTAGAAAGTTTTTCCATATTAACTCAAGTATAAAATCATTTTTATGTAAAAGCTTATATTTTTTAATCGATTTTTACATTTTAATTGAATTTATCGGTTATACATATCTAAGTTAAATGGGAAAAAAAAAAGAAAAAGAAAAGAAAAGAAAAAAAATAGACTTATACTAACCTATTTATTGTTAGGGCATTAAATCATCTTTCTAATCTAATTCCAATTTTTTTCCCTTTTCTTTCTCTCCTAATCCTTTGTTCGATAATTATAACTTTTATTCAAGTTTCATCTCTAATAGAAAAATTTATAAGAAAGATTATATATTTAAGTTTATATCATTAGTAATTCAAATTCAATTAAAACATTTAGTTCTCTTTAATTCATCATTTTTCTCAAATAAAATAATAGGAAAAAAAATTAGTTTTGAATCTGTTTGATCTTATTCCATAAATGTTAAATTATATATTAAGAATTTTTTTATGAAAAAAGAACTTAATTTCTTGATTCCATTATTTCCATAATGTATTTCAAACTTTTTATAACTATTATAAACATATCTATAATTTTTTTTTAAATTATTTTACATAGCTTATAAAAATTACGTTTCTATATTTCGATTTAATGTTCTAAATCGACAAACTCTCTTGCAATTGTAAGTAAAATCTTTAATTTGACAAACTCACTCCAAAGATATATAGCAAGTGAAAATGAATTAATATTGTGTTTTCATTTCGAATCATTCTATGTAAAGAAAATGCATATATTAAAGGCATCATTGTTAAGTGCATTTCTAGTATCATTTCTTTAGAGAAGAGAACACAATCTTCATATGCGCTTTCACTATGAGTTTCTTTTTTTCTTTTTATATAAAAAAATACAATACATATCAATGCATTTTTTTCCTATAATAAATAACCATTGTAAAAAGTTAAAATATTTCTATACTAAATTGCACTAGACACAAGCATCTAAAGCTGTGAAAGCGGATCAAGTGAGCCAACCCGTCTTACCCTACATTGACCCCTAAGTTAGGTTGCCCGTCTTGGCTTGCTTATAAATGCAGGTTAGAAATTCTAGCTCAACCCACCTTACTACGCTTAACTTGCCAACCGGCAATGCTATAAGATTTTTTTATACAAAAATTAATATTTTAAAATACTTGCTAAACTTATATATAATAATCATCAATACACTACCTCTTATTTATTCCTTACACTACCATTAAGCTAAGAGGCTTTTAAATCACAAAAAAAAATTCATATATCATTAGCTTTTTCCTTTCCTATTCATTCTAAGGCTACATATACCACATAGTTTTCATTACCTGATGATATCATTTTACAAGAACAAATCTACAAATTTAATTTATCCAAAAAAAAAAAGTGCATAAATTTATGAGAAAGGTACAAAAAATTCATTAACGTTTTACGTTTTTACAAATCAATTCTTAACCTTTTATTTAGTCTATTTTAATCTTCAACTTTCTTATTTCGTATCAAATAAGTCTTTTTGTTTTTATCATTATTGTGAACACGTATCAATATATAATCGGTCCATATAAGTATAAAAAAGTTCATAAGGTTTATCTATATATACAAATCAGTACTTAACATTTTTCATTTAATCCATTTTAGTCCTCAACATATCTATACATAACGAAAAAACTAACAAAGGAATTTTTTTGTAAATTTATTAAAACGTTAAGGACTAAAATGGATTAAATAAAAGGTTAAAGACTGATTTGTACATACAAATAAATGTTAAGGACTTTTTTGTACTTTTCCCTAAATTTACATCAAGGATATGTAATTGCTCTTTTAAACTTATGGAAAGAGATGAAAATTCCAAATAATATGTTAGTAGTAACCATAGTTCACAGTTTTGTGAATTGTTTAGACTAAAAAATTATTGAAAGTCCCCTAGCAATATTATTAGTTTCTTTTCTTTTTCTCTCTCTCTTCTTTTTTATTTTTTCATTTCACATGTACTTAAAATATTAATATTATTAGCTATTACTTATTATGAAGTGACAAATCATTCGTTATGAAGTAAACTAAAGTCTGACTTAGACTCTCTTTTTTTCTTTTTTCTTTTTTTAGTGGATCAAAGCGAACTAACCTACCTTGCAATGAGTTGGCCTACTTTAACCCGCAAGTGAAAGCTAGCTGGATTAAAAAACTCGCATTCAAGTGGCTAAAAAATTTTTAACCTAACATACATTTTTATTCGGATTAAGCAAGTCAGCCCACATAACCCACCTGGTTTGTATAGCTCTAAAAGTGTTAATCAAACTAATTTAGACAACATGATGGGTCTAAGTAGTCAAGCCTTAAGTCATGGGATGAGGTCTCAACCTTTATGAAATAAAAGTCAAACACTCTAAAGCTTATGAAAAAATCGATGCATCTCATTTATTGATCACTTGGGCAAATCGACAATTGTAAACCAACCTTTGGATTTTGTACATACCTAGTAGCTCTTTATTATTTGACACGATATAGAAACTACAGAAACAAGGGTCTATTATCAAGTTGTTGAGGTCAAGGATCAAATAGAGTCTAAAAGATCAGATTTTAAGCTAATCTTACATACATATTAAAAACATTGAAATCGATACTATGTAGATCCTTATGCTATACCAAGTGCATCTACTTACTAAGACTATATGATCTTCATCTCAAAGCACTCTCTAAACCATTGTATTTAATAGTCATCGTCTCTACTTACTTTGAAATCACATGAAGCATGAGACTCTTGTTGCAAACATGTGTCAACGTCTACCAACATTTTGCCTACTCCATTAAGGACAAAGCAAAGTGAAAAGAGAATGATGACACTTATATAGAAGAGTATTGTAAATATCTCATTTTTGTCCTTTTTAAATATTAAAAAAATAGAAATAAATAAGAATACAAAAAATTAAAAGATTAGGAAAGTTTTGACAATAAGAAACTCACAAAAAAAGAAGATAAAAATATAAAAATGATAAAATAATCAAGTCTCTTAAGGTAAAAATTATTTTATAAACCTTAATATATACATGTGGTCCAACGAATCTATGGTTTAGTGAGTAAAAATTTCTATTTATATATCTTAGCCGCAATCTAATTTATCCACTTAAATGAGTGGTATATAATTTTCTTGTACCTATTTGAATTTACAACAATTAATTTATTGAGTCCTAATGTCTCCTTTTTACAAAGAAAATTTTTTATTAGATATAACACAAGATACAAATTTAATCAGATATGTCTTTAAAAAGTATTAATTTTTCCCAAACTTAGGTCAAATATCATTTTACAGGCTAATTGGTTTAATTGGTTTACTTATGAAGCATTGGGCTAATGGGCTTGTTAATCTTATGTATATAATTAACTTTTTTCAAATTACGTTACTTGAGCTTTTGTAAGCTTAGATATGTTTTCTAATCCACTAAGACTTAAGTCATCCATTGACTAGGTGCAAAATTTTTTTGTTATCCTACGAGAGGTCTTAAGAAATGAGGAGAAGGGATTCAATAAGTAGTATACGCCATATGGAAGTATCCATGGAGTGTAACTACCAATTAGATTCAAATATAAGGGTTAATAGTGGGTAATTACCTAAAATCCAACTACCCATATTGCCAAATGTTTAAACATAATTGGTAGTTACACACCACAAGTAGTTACACACCATGAATACTTACATGCAGCGTGCACTACCTATTGAATCTTTTTCCAGAAACAAAGGACTTGTTTTGTTTTTTTCAACTAAACATGTTTAAGGTACACACCAAGCATATTAGTTTGCACTTGGTTCATCTTCAACCTATATGCAACCACAAACTTAAAGCTTCGTGAGCATCCACAAAGTACCTCCAAAGTCAATAAGTTATTTAATAAATTAAAATGGGAATTTTTAAAGGTCATTTAAGAAGGAATCCTAAATTTAAGGACAAATTTTTTTCAAAAAATAATTATTTTTTCTTATATACTTGATTTTAACAAAAGATGTTTAAATTTTGGTTTGGTCAATCAAATCAATGTTTTAAAGTGCTAACGAGATCTAATAAAGTTTAGAATAATGTTTAGACAAGTCAAAACCCTACGTAGATCATTAGGTACTTTTTGAGTAAAGTTAGTAAAAGACAAATAATTGGTCCCCACAAATCCTCTTAAGGTTTCTCAAGGGCATAAACCTCCATCCATTTGTACCTATTCTGCTACCCGCTTTACTCTAGCTTCCACTTTCATCTTTTAAAATCCTCTAAAGATAAAAAGAGCCTAACCCTTCCTTAAAAGCCTAAACTTATATGCCTAAACCTTAGTTTTTATCTTAAACCTTAATTAATTGAGCTAGTTTATATTATCTTTATTAGGTTTTGAAGATCAAAAGGAATCTTGGGGAGCTCTAAGGAAGCTAGCATGGAACTTTATTCACAAGGGTAAGTTATTTTAATTTTCTTTGAAATTTAGCAAAATGTTAAGTTCGATCATTAATTACAAGTGTTAATCTTATGGTTTACTTAAGGTTTAAAAGAAAACTAGTCTCAAGGGACCTTTGGTGGCACAAACATTGTGGTATAAGATACTTAAGGATCGTTAAGAGGTAAATCTTAAATCTCTAATTGAAATATGTGTTTTGACGAGTTAAGGGCTTAAATAGAAGATTTAGATGACTTGCTATGCTTACATGATATTTTGATGAATCACCTACTTTTTAAGAAGCTTTTCCTTTATCATTAGCTATAAGAATCACCAGATTGTCACCAATAAATTCTTGATATGATTCCTCTAAACTCATCCTTGCATTCAAATATTAAAATAATTCCTAATTACTTGTCCTAAATTATAAATCAAAAGATTATACTAAACATTTATTAAATTAAGGTTCAAAATCATCAAAGTCTTAGAATTAGGATTACACCACTTCATCAAGCTACATGCCACCTCTTAAGTTTTGCACCTAAGCCTAATTTTTTCTACAATTCTCCTAAATTGATAGAACCGTACGATAGATTGTTACTATTATCTATATAAAGCCCATATTAAATTTAAATTCACTTAATATTGAAATGCTTACCCAAACTTGACTTGAATCTTGTTCTAAGACTTCTTATGGCTTGAATTAATGTTTAAATACTTTATTGAATCTAAATAAAAGTTGAAAGAAACCCTTATTCTCCTTAAGGCTCAAGCCATTTTCATATAGAGAGGAGGGAGTGTTTTGTTTTTTCTTTTTTCCTTCTTTTGACTAATGATCCTAGAATATTCACCTAAATAACCAACTCTCCCTCCTTAACATTAAATTAAAGCTTAATGACTAAACTACCTATTGAGCTTAAATTTTCAGTTTTTTATTAATTTAATTTGATTTCTCACTTTTTAATTAATACTAAACCCCAACCCATTTAATATTAATACTTGATTAGAAAAATTAGGAAATTCCGATTTTTTTATTAAAAAACTTTTGAAGTCGCCACTCGACTAAAGTTGGAAAAAAAAAAGAAATTGTAATCAATTGGGTAGATTGACTACGATTTAATTACTGGTCTTTTATTTTAATTTGATAAAAACCAGAGAATTCCAAATTCGGAGACTAACCTATTAAATCCTAATTGGTACCACTAAGTTTATTTTTCACAATTATCCTTGTTTTTTTATATATTTTTAAGAAAATAAAAATAAAATAAAATAAAAACCTAATTTCTTACAGATTTTAAGGTCTCCTCGAAAGTGCCTGCGTACCTGTTAATTGGGATCAGACGACCACAGTTCTTTTTAAAAACTTTAGTATGTTGGTTTTTTTTTTTTAAATTTTTGAAAACCAACTGAGTTTACATATTTAACCGATTTACTTTATTAAAAAAAAAACTAAAAGGCTGTAATCCTCGAGTATTTTTATTTTATAAAAACTTTCTAAAATGTCCTAATTTTTTTTAAAAGGTTTTTTACTAATTTTTATTTCTAAAAAAAATTTGCTAAGTGGGAAATCCTAAAAGAACTTAATACTAAAAAAATACCTAAGCTAATATATATATATATATATATATATATATTTATATACTATGTTATCGACATGAATAACTAGGTAAAGAATAAAATAATAATATATAAAAAAAATAAAAAATAAAAACTGAACAACCGAACCTGAATTGTTGTTCGGCTGTGGAGTGATCAACAGTAGGTGTTGGTTGTGCACTTGTGAAGGAACTACTGAGCGCAGTTAACGATGGAGTGTGATCGTGTGTACTGCTGCTGTGGCATTGGATTGGAGCTGTTGTATGTTGGAGTGCAATGCTATCCGTGAGTATGTATTGATAGTGGACGGTGCAGGTTGTGAGTGACTATGTAAGTGTGGCATGCGTTGACACCGGACTGTGTGTGCGTCGCTGGTTCGGAGTTGTGGCCACTATCAGCGAAGTGCAACAACATGCGAGTTGAGTGACCGTTGCCGTTGTGTGCTGTGAGATGGTGTTTTGTCATATCGAAGTGCAGTGTACTGATCGTGAATGAAGCAGTGCGATGAAGTGGCATGTTTCGGTGTTAGTACAGTGAGTGGATGGTATAAGACGGTGTGGCTTGGACGTGCAGGCAGTGTGTGATCGGTGAAGTGGCGTGGGTGTGGACGTGTGGACTGGATGGAGTTTGCTGCACTGTCACCCGCTGTTAGTGAAGCCGCATGTGTGGATGGTCGAGTGCTACTGCAATTGGATGGATGGGGGTTCAGATGAGAGTGCTCAATGCTGTGTTGACAGTGGAAGGAATTGGGAGAGTGTTCGGCTGATTGGCTTGTGAAGTGTTGATGCTATGGTCTGTGCTGAAGTTTGGAGAGTGTGTGTTTGAGTCTGATGGCATTGAGGACATGGCTCATGTGAGTTCATTGACCGTGTGGCGTTGTGGAGTTTGGGTCGCACGCGATCAATGGGTCTATTGTGGTGAAAGAATGGCCGCCTGAATTATGTTGTGCCATTTTATGCCACGTGATAAATATATAAAACTCAGAAAACAAATCATATCATTTTTAAAGATAAAATAAATTTCAATTTTTTATATTGGTTCTAATCCCATTTAGTAAAACTCAAATGATATTTGAATTTCTTATATCTTTATCGCATTAAATTCAAAAGATTCGATTAGATTCGATTTTCCTACGCTCAATTAATTTTCACAAATGAAAAAAATAAAATAAAAGACACTCATATATATCTAGTGAGATTCGAACCTGTGACCTTAAGCTAACCAAATACTAATACTCAAATACTTATTTGTTGGTCGTTTGCCTATATTTTAACATTTAGTACAATTAAATTATACTTAAATAACGTGATTCTCTAAAACTATTTGAATCGAACTAAAATAAATTGACCCTAAACCGTTTTTTCTTTCTAAAAATCTATTTTCCTAAAAAAAAATTTATGATTTTCCTTTCTTCCATTTTTTGTATTTTTATCAATTTTCAATTATTTATTTATTTTTTATTATTATTATTTTTTACCTGTTTATTTTTCAATTAAGAACCTTTTAAAAAACAAAAATTAGAACTACAAGAGAGAGCAAAAATTGGGTATCTACACTACCCTCACTTAGCTTATACTAAGCTTAGGTATAAAGAAGTAAATCTATCAACAAACTTGGGAAAATATCTTCTAATTGTCATTTATTAAAATACTATTGACCATTTGAAGTTAAGGATATTTATTAAATTGACATTGGAAAATATTTCAGATTTTTGAAAATCCATTTAAATAAATTCTTGAGGATTCCTTTTTATTATTTTTAATTGACTTCGTTGATTTGAGTTATTTCACTCCATCTTGTTTTTAATCATGTATTTTCTTTCACAAAATTACTTTCCTTGATTTCATCTTCCTTCTATAAAATCCATGGTAGTTTTTAGGAATATGAAGTGTTTCTTGGACAATGTTTTTAGGTTGTTAAAGGTTGCATATAAGCGTGTGGAGTTGATACTATCGATGGTCAATCATGTGCACCTAACATAATCCTCATGTTGGATAACCACAGAGAAGTTTTGATCTAATAACACATTGATGAATGTAACTAGAGAGAGCGTAAAAAGAGGAACAAGTGATAACAATAGCTTGTAATTATGCATGATAGATGAACATTATTAGTCATTCTCCATCAAATTGTTGGTTTAATCTCTCAAAAGACAATTGCAACAACATGATGACGTTTTTCTTAATCATTTGAGTACCAAAAGAGGAGAATGTAACACCTTTTTACAGGTCTTGGAGCTCATCCTTCACTATTGGATAACTTTAGAGATCAACAGATAAGATGAGATTTTCATGACATCCATTGAATTATTCTGGTTATTAATGAATGAGATGCAACAATCATTAATATATTAGTAACTCTTCTTTTGGTTTTTAATGTGTACGTATTCTTTATTAGGCTTCTTATAGTCTAAATGCACAAATAGACCTTTAGATAAGCCTGTTAAGTATGCAAACCCACTAAGAAGGGACAAGAGCAATTGAACCGTTTGGATGACTCTTATTATGAATTTACTAAGTCGGATCTTTCTAAAACACTCTTAAATAAAATAAGCCTTATATGTCACCAATGAATTCAAAGAGTTGGTCCATGACATTAAATTGGGTCAAATCCACTGCAATACCAGCCTTTATAATAGGCACATAGCATTAACCATGTGATATCTCTCTCCAATAGTCAATGTAGTTACAGTACATTTCTTCCTTCTTTATGGAATTACATTATATGATATCAAGTAGCATTAATATCTTAGTATAGGAATGCCTTTTTTTTAAAATGTCACTTAAATGAGAAGACATACATAAAGCAATCTCCAAGATTTGCTGCTTCTTCTGAAAGATAGATATCTAAGGTGAAGAATTCACTTCGTGGCCTTAGCAATCTTTCCAAACTTAGTTTGGAAAAAGCGGTTTCAATCTTCTTTAGTTTGGCATTGTGAAGATGTTAGATCATTATACTACGGAGAGTCAAAGCTAAAAATGCCTTCTTACACTAGTGTTTCATATCAAAGACCTGGGAGACTTAAGATACGTTTGGAACATCGAGGCTATCCACTTTAGAGGAGACGGTTATATCTCATAAAGAAAGTACTTGCGAAATATGCTTCAGGAAGTCGCTATGTAAATTAATAGTCACTCCATTGGGTTATAAGGTGAAGCCAATACTTAGGGAGTTGAACTCTGGACGGCATTGCGCAATCTTGTTGTAAATGGAACTACCTTAAAATGACTACACTTGGCATTACCTTTGCTACAAGTGTGACCAATCAACTCCTCCCTATAGACGTCATTTGGTACAACTCTGGTATTATAGCATCTCTTGAGGTTGCTTATGATAAGGTTTCATGTATATAAGTTATCTTACATATTGACACCGACCGAAAGTTCACTTATGAAGAATTGATTCTCATTTTACTGCCTTATCTTTTCAAATGAGACAAATTAATATCTTCATTATGACAGCTGTTATTATAAAATAGTAGAATAATAATATACGTAAACCGACTTTCATTTTGTTTCTATTTTAGTACTTAAATTTTATCTTTTTTTCATTTTGGCACATCAATTTTTTAAAATGAAATAAATAAATATACTTTATTATAACCGTTGTAAAAATGTTATAAAAAATCAACAAACAACAATAAACAATTACAAGATATTTGAAGAAAAAAAAAAAGAATCAGAAAGAATGGACCCGAATATTCAAATTTTAAATCAACAAATAAAATCTTACGTGTACTATATCATTATTAATCAATAATAATAATAATAAGTAGAAAAAGATTGAAAATCGGAGTTTTATACGAATATAGGCCATTTTTTTGAAAAATAATACTGAAAAGGGCCCTTGATAGTAAATAATACAAATTCGCATACACCTTCACCTCCCATCATTTTTTACTTGTGTATTCAGTATAAAATTTTTTAGCAAAAATTCGTTAGAAGGCGCGCACTAAAAATACAATGCGCCTTCCTTGGCCCCAATATAAACACATAGCAATCACACACCCTAATATCAAAAACACAAATTGGAAGCTTGAAGCCGTATGAGAAGCAAGTGAAAATACAACATTATAGTATCCATAAATTTTTTTTGCTAATAAACGTCCAAAAATAGATAATAATCAATACTTTACATCATTTTACTCCCTTTTTCTGAAAAAAAATTAATCACTACCCATACCATGCATACATGCATCAACCTTAGGTTTTCCAATTTATTCATATTTAATGGGAATTTATTATACTATGTGTAGATTAAGGCAATTATGTAGTTGGGAAGATAATTTATGTGAATTTTGTTATGAAAAATGTTAGTGTACATTTTGAAACTGTATTGTAATTTGCATACCCACAATGTGTTCGATAAAATTCACAAGAAAAGCTAGATAGCATACAATGTAGTCTAATGAGATGACATCATGCAATTTATTAAGTTATCGTTAGGTGTATTTTGTTAAAGTATTTATCTGATTTAAGTCTTTGGTTGATGGCAGCATTACTAGGGTGGAAATGACCGATCATGTGAAAGTTATTGTATATGCAAATGGAAATATTGTGATGGGCAACTCGTGCCAAAGTATGATAGGGAGCTTATTAAGAAGATCGAAGATGAGAAAGAAAGCGAATTTCTCCCACTTCTTTTGAAGAATTTGTGGAAGCAATAGAATTGACCCAAATGAGGTTGAAATTATGTATAAGCATCCTTTCTTTCATGATGTAGGAGTTACTTATAAGTTGATAGCTATCAGAGATGATAAGGATGTTGTAAATTTCATTAAGATAGTCAAGTCTTTTGGAGAGCGGAGTATCCAAGAAGTATACATTAGATACTGTGGAGAATCAAGTGCCCAGGACGAGCATAACATACAACATACAATTTGACTTTTTCAATGCCCCATGTGCAGTCTACGATGATCAGTATGGAGTGGGAAAAGTCGAATGTGTCAAATGAACTGCACGTGGATTTTATCGACTATGGACATGTCGATATCACAAAGGAGCAACTTGATGAGGCACTTGGTCCGATTATCGAACATGAAAAGTCTCATGATCTATATATGGAGGGAATATACATGGATATAAATGCCGACAATAATGGATAGGAAGAGCTAGTTAGAGATGATGATTAGGATAATGTTGGACTCGAGGATGATGCTGGTGAGGATCAAGAGGAATTGGGAGAACTCGAGGTGAGTCTACAGTTTGTTGCCAACAATTTGCTAGTTATGCCTCTTCGCAAGGCCATCCCAAGTAAGCCTCATCGTCCCCTACATGTACCAATGCACAACACTCAGTGTGAAGAGCTTCTATAGCTAAATGAGACGATGGACAAGATTGTCAAAGATCCTATTCCATTCTACAATAGCAAGTATGACGATAGCGAATACGTGACGTTTGAGCAAGATGTTAACGAAATATGTAACAACATTAGCATGTTTGATGACTTAAATATAGGTATGTGATTCAACAACAAAAAGTATCTCATAGACGCAGTGAAGTTGTTTTACATAAGGAACTACTATAATTTTCATGTCAACATAACGAAACCAAAGGTCTATGTGGTCCATTGTAAGAAGAAGGAAGAGGGTTATAAGTGGAGGTGACAAGCATATTTGAAGAAGGTAGAGGGGCTTTTCAAATCAACATTCTAAAAGGACTAAACACTTATGTGAACCCAATGAGAAACCAGGATCATCCTTAGATTGACAGCAACATCATGGCAAAGCTATTTATCAGTAAAGTACAAAATAACCTTGATGTAAAGACACCTGATCTTGTAGCAAATATATAAAACATGTATTTATATATTGTAAGCAATAAGAGGGTTTTTGAGGCCAAGAGGAAAGCTATTAAGATGGTATATGGTAGTCGGAAGAAGTCATACAAAGAGCTTCTTAGGCTATTAAATGCATTGAAAATAAGTAATCCAAAGACACAAGTGGATTGGAGGTGGAGCAATTCACCGAGCTTAGGTGAGTCTCAATTTAAGTAGTTTTTTTTTTTTTTTTATATTTAGGCCATATGCGAAAGCTTTCAAATATTGTCGACCTTTAATTTCTATTGATGACACTTTCTTATATGGCAAGTGTGATCATAAATTGTTGGTTGCATGTAACATAGATGGAAACAAGTCCATAGTTCTGTTAGCATTTGCACTTGTTGATACAAAATCGACAAAAACGTAGGGGTGGTTCCTTCGAAAACTTAAGCATCACATGGTTGGCCAGAAGGGGAAAACCCTTTGTCTTATCTCCGATCGAGCATCTAACATCAATTCCGCATACCAAGAACCATCGAATGGGTGATGGCCTCCATTTGTAGTTTGGAGATATTGTTTACGAAACATTGTAACTTCAATATAGCCAACAAAAACCAATTGTGTAAGAAACTTGTGTAGTTTGCAGGTGAGTAGGTATAGGAAAGGAAATTCAAAGGCTTCATAGTGCAATTAGGACAAGTTAAGGAGGACGCTCTCGAGTGGTTTGAGAATTTGGACTTAAATAGGTAGATACTGGCACATAACGAGTAATACCATTTTGAGTATATGACATCAAAAATTGTTAAGAGCTATAACTCAATTTTGAAAGCGACGCATAGATTACTTTTCACCACATTAGTCAAAAAGATAGTTTACAACTACATAGCCTATTAGGAGGATACACATTAGGAAGCAATAGACACAATTGAAGCTAGCAAAATTTTCACCATATCTAAGTTAACTTCCCATATCTCTACTCAAACAACGACCTAATATGTAAGAAGGATAAGTCTAGGCAAAAGTGATATCAGATGGAAATGGATATTAGGGAGTGAGTCGAAAAAACCAGATGTAGCGCATGTGGGAGAGAAAGATACAATAGGAAGAGATGTCTAAACATTAATAAGGCCGATAAATACTACATATACATATAAGCATAATGTTACACTTCATGCATACATATAAACACTTACATGTTATTTTGATTAGTAACCATAGTTGTGTGTGTTTGCAAAATAGATGAAGCTCAGACCTATCGATCCACACATGCTCAAGAGGTAGGCTGGCCATCATTCACAAGCCATTTGAGAGAATAGGTTAGTAATAACATTCTCACGTACTGTTACTATTCCATACAAGCTGTATTACTTACTTACTAGATCGCTCATGTTTTTAGGGGACTGCCTATGCATTATTAGTATGGCGAAGCAAGATGTCTTTACATAAGGACAAGCAAGATATCTTAATACATCCTTGGGTAAAGCCTTACATATGGGAGATTAGTTTCTAGGGAGTTGTATGGCTTTCATTCATCATGATGAATTGGCACCTGATTATGGCCTTAGTGAAGAGATGGAAACTAGAGATACACACCTTTCACCTACCCACTAGGGAGGTAACCATGACATTATAAGATGTAGCGACCCAGTTTAGACTTTCGGTAGAGGGGCTTGTTGTGGGGGGTAAAATAGAGCCAAATGATGATTAGAGTTTGGTTGATGTGAGCGAGAGGTTATTAGGAGTCAGGCTTAGTAGGATGAGGGGAGCTCATATATTACTCACATGGCTGCAAAAGCATTTCCGGATACTTTCTTACGGTGTGAACAATGATGCTTGCATTCTTAACTTGATGGGGAGATTTATCTTCGCGAATAAATCCTCTAACTTGATACACCTTATGTTTATCTTCGCGGATAAATCCTTCAGTTTGATACACCTCGTGTTTATTTTAGCGAATAAATCCTCTAGTTTGATACACCTCGTATTTCTATCGTTGTTGAAGGACTTCTCCATTGTTGGGCAGTTTGGCTAAAGGTCTACATGCTTAGCTTGGCTATATAGATAATGATGCTCTGTTACTTATTTGGATACACATGAGCTAGGTGGGGTCGCAATTTCTCTACAAGTATGGGCTTGGGACAAGTTACCATACATCACCATGCTTAGTCAATATGATTTCTCAATCGATGGAGAGAGGCCATTAGCAACCAAATGTAAGGTCATGCAGGATACAACTCAACACCCCATGCATGTTGTGAATGCATACAGTGTTTAACCTACAAACGACGCAATAAATATGATATGATAACTCTTCTTCTATTTACTTGTGTTGTTACACTAACTATCAATGCTCATTAACTCTTTTTTTTTCGCTAGGTGGTTTAAGAGCCATAGTAAGAGGAGTTGCTACATTTACTACCCAATTTCTATAAGGCCAAGCAGCACATTTAGACTACTCAAGTGCCACTCATATGTTTCCACATCATTAAGTGGTGTTTCCCTGATCATGTTATTCTGCAATTTGGTGATTACTAATACCTTCCAAAAGACATAGACACCTTCAAGCAACTCCATCAGTTGAACCTCTTTAGTAAGACCAACGTGGACTGGATCAACACCCATGACGCATACATCTAGGCTTAAGGATAGAGGCATGGTTTCTTACTGCATATCTACGTGGTACTAATAGATCATTTGTCATTGCATCACACACTAAGGAGCTATCATCGATCATCTGATAAGTGTTTATGCAATCGTCTCATGGTTTCTATACTTGTACCTACCTTCTATTGTCTATACTGATAACTTCATGCCTAATTATTTCATTTGGACTCATTTAGGGACATACGGTTGCCATCAAACTAGCTGACTACACTCAATGTTGCCAATGGAGTGCTGCAGTTTGTCAAGCAACATAGTGACCTCATCCTTTACCTACAACATGAAGGGGAGCACTAACCACACCTTGGCAACTACGAAGGGGAGTAAGGAGCACCTACAGCCAAGGATATGCCAACTCCTCGTACACCACCTAAGGGTAAAGCTTGAGTTTAAGGAGGTAGGGCTTAATTAAGGCATGATTGAGGTAACCACAATGAGAATGTGCAACAATAGGGATGGCATTCTGTAGACCTTAGACACGTTAGCTTTGGGTTATGATACATACCCCAAATCCAAAGTTTCTTCCAAATCAAGGACCAAATTTAACTCTTATATGACTCTCGAGTTGAGCTCATCACTCCTCCAGCCCCTCAAAAGCAGCGTTAGAGTTATTCGCAAGCCTTCATGGGCGAGGGCATCACTCAACTAGAATTGGCTCCTCTAACTAACCTAATGCCTCCCCGTGATTTTGAGACATCGCTACAACCTAATAGTCATCAAATGGCCGAAGGCGTTCCCTTCTTCCTAGTCATCAGAACCTTCATCCAGCATAGGAGAGAATAGATAGACATTGCACTAATCATACATGATTGAATTGACATTAATAAAGGACATATTCTGTACATATACTTTTATTTAAATCTAAGTTTAGCTTTTGTCAAATGTCACAATGTGTTGCAAGCTTTTGTTATCAATGCATTACATTTTGAATTATTTCTAACTCTAATCATCTCTTATGCGAAGTAGGTCTCTATTTTATGCGCTAAGCTTCATTCTTATGCCTTTTGGCATCTGGAGTTGATGTTAGAGATGGTGTATTAAATTAGAGAGTCTAATGTTTTATATCTCGTGATTATAAATACAAAAAATAATATATCTTAAGTCAACTTAGTCATTTTGTTTGAAATCTACAAGTAGAAATAAAAAAAAAGCATATACACTACATACACCTTCAATACATGTCAAAATGTACTGTAGTCGCATGTACATTACATATGTACCGAAGGCGCACATGTACATTGCATATGTACCGAAATCGTATATGCTATATGTGCCTTTAATACATTTCAATATGTATTGCAAGCACATTTTAATTTTTTATACTAAAAGTACATGCTTCACTATATCACATTCATATTATTTATTGTCATGGATCCTTTTTTGTATTATTTTTCAAAAAATGATTCATATTCATATAAAACTCGATGGTTTATGGTGTGTTATGGTGTGTCTGTCTACTATGTTTGTGGAGTGCTTTCAATGAGGTGGATACAAGAAGGGGGAAGGGTCATAGCATGGACTTGGTAGCGGGTATAACCAAATTTAGCATGTAATCACAATTAAGCCAGAAAGGATAGCTGTTACAAATGGTCATCATCCCTTTCCACGTATTCAGCAAAATTAGGCACAGTAATTTGAAATACTATCATACTTAGCTGGAAGATAATGCGTATACGATAAGAATTCACGATAAAATGTTACATTACAGCCGGAGAATCATCTTTCAAGCACCCCTGGAGATTACACATTTTTAGGTCTTCCTTTGAAAAGAATGCTTAGGCCAGAACCAACCATTGGCCAACTCGTGACGACAACAATATAAGCAAGCAACCAGATCGATCTTTTGCTATTCTGTGAAAGCTGATTTAAGCATCTCATTACTGGTGAATCTTTATCAGATTGGTTTATTACCTCGGAGATATTTCTTGAGGCTTGGGCATTGCTCTGACGGTCAGGTACGTGCCTTTTTTCATCTGAATCTAGCACCATTCCGTTAGCATCCTCATTTGAACCCCTCTCCGTCTCGATTTCGTCTATCTCCCCATCCGTTACGCGCTGACTGCCTAATGCAGCCACCATTCCATCGGCTAGATTGACATATGGACCTTGATCGATTGAAGACTCCAAAGCTGTATGCTGTTCAGAGTCTCGAATCTGCATTGAACATGGTTTTTCGAGTCAAAGAAAAGCGTGTCTGGCAAGAGAGCATTACAAGCTGCTGAGTGAAATCACTGTATATCAAGCATAAGAATAGCACCTTCTTCTGCACATGCATATACGGGCTAGAATGGAGGACTTCAAGAAATTCTCCTATAGCCCTCACCCACCTGGGAGATAAGAAAAGGAAATAATGACAGGGCGAGAATATAAGCCATATATATAGACCAAGGATGAAGCCGATCATTTTAAGGCTATTCTGCATATCGTACCGAACACACCAAAAAAAGAGAGAGAGAGAGAGAGAGAGAGAGAGAGAACAATCCATCCATCGATCTTCGGGAAACGGAAATTAGCATTGCATTTTTAAGATAATCTCGAATGCAGGGTAATTCCAATAACACCACACTTGAAATCTGTTTTTAAAAATACCAATTTAAAATAACTCTAAAGAGATGATTTTAGAAAATTTGATAAAATAATATGAAAATAATAACACGTACCATGATGTGTTGAGGTGGTTAGTGCTTTGGGCTTTAAATACATTAACCTGGATGTGATTCTCAACAGCAAGTTTTTGTTTTATTTACTCTTTAATGCACTCATTTATTTGCCAACCGGTACTGCAATTATTATATTCCCACAGATCCTTTATTATTCCAGCATCTTGGAAACATAATTATTATATTTCTTGTTTCTTCGATGCTTTTCATCAGACCAACGGATAGTTCTTTTTTTTTTTTTTTATTCTAAAATAAATTGACACTTAGAAATCCTATACATGAGTCATGGTGCTTATATTTTCACGCTCAAAATTTAATAATGAATGAAATGACTTCTATAAGCGACTTTTCAAAAGCCAAAACATTCTTTTTCCCCTTTCAAATCGGCTTTACAGAAACCAATTTTTTATTTTACAATCAAATTATTAAGAGCTGATTTTAGTTTATTTTGAAATCGTATTTTCAAAAATCGAACTTAAGAGTAGTATTTTTTGAATTATTTTTAAAAGAGCTCTATTTTAGAAATTATTTTTAAAATATATAATATTTTTTTTTTTCCTTTACCCTCAATCTTCTATGCTAAATGCCATGCATTAATTTTGAAACAACTGAAAAAAAAAAAAAAAAATCATCATCCTCTACAAAAGAAATTGCACAAAGTACCACAATCCTGATGCGGTAATTCCCTCGAAAAAAGCCAAATGTCCTCCATGTTTTGTGGTAACCAAGACAATGTTCTTGTTTGCCCTATGAGAAAAGAAAGCAACAGTTATGAGTTCCAAAGATATTTTAAAGGCAACAAGAGAAATCCAAATAGATTCCACCTGCATTCATCCCATGGAATAGCTTCCTTAGTACAGAGAGGATCGTCTAAAGCACTAATACAGAGTAATGGGACCAAAACATTTCCCACGTAACTAGCACTGCTACAACGCCTATAGTATGTATCAACAGTCTGAAAGCAAAATGTGATAAATTCATAAATACACAAAGAAGCATAGCAAAAGAATATACATAGGAGTGGTTAGGAGATTTGTACCTCAAATCTTCCCACAAGACAGGTAGCATAGTTGTCGAAATCACGAATTGAACGAGACTGCAAATCATAAAAACATGAAGAAACAATACATTAGCCGGTTAGAGCAAAAAAACTTGAATTACATCAGTAGATAGCAACTTCAGCTATTATTAACATAAGCATGGACTCGAAGCAAACTGCAAAATTTTCCTGAGCTGCTTAATTATTATAACTCAAAGTAGAGATGCCATACATACATATTTTAACAAGTACGAAATGACCATGGTATGAAATAAAAAATTGACAAAGAAACACGATAAATATTGTCTAATGAGTAAATATCTCAAGTTTCCATTACTAGGCACAACTTATTTGTCAGGGCATTCTGCCATCTGCTTCCTGTTCTCAATGGCAGACTAACTTTTTGGGAGGCATCCTTTGTCCACAGAAAATAACTAATCTATAAGAGCTCCAAAACAACCATGAAGTAATTCAGGAAAAGATAATCAAGAATTTGTATAACCCATTTCATTGGAAAATTGACCTTCATAAGACTTTTGGACCAGCATAGCAGCAAAAATCAAATATTTTCTCAATACATGGGAGTTGTAAGTTGTCTAGATGACCTTAAGAAATTGTACTCTATCAAATATTAAGGCCCTTGT
The DNA here is from genome assembly GCA_024138015.1 of Lumnitzera littorea. Taxonomy (NCBI): domain Eukaryota; kingdom Viridiplantae; phylum Streptophyta; class Magnoliopsida; order Myrtales; family Combretaceae; genus Lumnitzera; species Lumnitzera littorea. Next base: position 52,941,824 of record JAMXBB010000011.1, read on the forward strand.
CACTAGTGAGTTGGCCAGCCAATTTGTTTTTCCCTGATACAAACTGGCTGTGTCTATAAGAATCGTCTCATGGGTTGAAAGCTCCGCACAGCCTGGTGGATAAATGTGTTACAAGTACTCCACCAGATGAGTTAAACAAATCTATTGTCATCAACTATCTACACGACTTGTTTATCAATATATACACTGACCTATTACATTTTTAACAAACACATGACAATCGAAATCTTACAGAATGATGCTCCATGGTTTGTAATCAAGCGTTGTTGAGTCATAAACAGGGTCCCAATGATGACATGTAACATGTTCAGAATAAACCACAACCCACCTTAAACCGTATCCTGTTGTATTCACGTTAATAATAATTATCACAGATTTCAGGCCTACTTATGAGTTAGGTTAATGTCATCACCCAAGGATATGGAGGATAATTTGAATGGTGATTACTACCACATCCACTAAACAGGGATATTTACGTTACAGATGTAAAAACAATTTAGCAGGTAGAAGTGGAAATTTCATCTGTATAAGTTAATTAATGAAGTATTATTTACTTAATTACAAAAGTACAGAACAGGAAGTACTAATAAAGGTATGGTATGGTACATAACTAGTGACAATAATAAAAGGACTATAATACCCCTATACATATAAACTATAACACATATTATAAAGTAATAACACCTTCATCTTGCTTGTTTCCATGAAGTTATTTTCAGTTTTCAATTCAAGTAACCCGAATGTCATGCAAGTGGTTTTATCTGGTTTTACGAATACATCACAAAAGCAGAACCTTCTGTTCTATCTTCTACGAATAAATTGTAGCAACGTAAATCTGGACAGAAATTATGGTTCCCATCACATTTTGTAGTTTGAAGGTTTACTAAAGCATGACAGCACACTGCAAATTGACAAATCAATTAAAAAACTTATAGAACCTAAATACTAAGCAAATACCACATGAATATGATAGGAGTTCTACAAATGGAGGAAGAAGAGTCTACGGCATTTTTCTTATGGGAAGAACACTTGCATATATCGTAAACACTTCCAAACATTCTCTCAGCATACTGAGAAGAGATCTTTCATCTTTGAAATAAAACAATATTGATAGGTGGCAAATAAAAGAATATATTTCTTGGAAGCCCTTGGGTTTGGATTTTCCATATACAAACACAATAGAGATTCCAAATAAGTCAACAAAAGTTAAGAATACAGGTTGACATCAATTTGCCAAAGTGTAGATGTGATGGCAGAGTAATGATGAAGCAAACCTTCTTTATTCCATCCCAATCAGCAAGGCGGGCATAGCGAGGTTGGTGTCTGTCATGGCCATTGCAAAGATATTACACCAACAATGAGCATTAGAAAGAAAAGAAATCAAAACCATGTCATGAATGAAGATTCATATTGGAATAAGAAGTAGATCCACAACCATTTGAGCTAAAAGTTCAAACTTATAGATGTGGTCTATATTTATTATCAATGCCTCTCATTTGTGAGCCAAGGCTTTTGATTAAAGTTCAGCAAAGAGACAATTAACTAAATAGGGGGCAAAATGCCAGCATTCCTTTGCCAACAGTCTATTAGACCCCTCCTGTAACCATTATGCTTGGTCGGTCCAAACCATTAACTTGGTTTTGATATTATGTTGAAATTTGATCTACAAAGCTAGCTTTTCAATCAATTGGTTGTACAGCTATATGCAATATAGTATCAAAGCAAGGGGTCCAGCAATATCATTTGACTCCCCTCTTAATTATTCCCTACATGATTGGTCTTAGCCAATGAATGTCCAAGCCTGCACACGACAGGAAGTGTTGATGTGTAACATTTAAAAGCTCACACTGATGAGCAGGCTTAAGCTTTTTGTACCAGTGGAATAAACTTAAATTCAACAAAAAGTGAAAATTTGCATCGGCAGCCCTACAGTATGTGTTTATCCTCCATGTTCAACAACCTAGAGAAACAATTTTAGACATATGTGTGTGTGTGTGTTTATCCTACAAGTCCAACAACCTAGACCAAAAATTGTAGACATACATACATATATTATAAATATATATTTATATATATATTATATATATATCATCATAAGAAGCTTTGTATTTGGGTTGCTTTTAATTTTAAGGATATACTACTTCTTCATCTATATGAAGTGAGTGACACTCCCCACTTAATTATTCCCACATGATTGGTCTTAGCCAATGAATGCCATGCCTACACTTGATAGGAAGTGTTAAAGTATAACATTTAAAAGCTCACACTGATGAGCAGCCTTAAGATTTTTATATCAGTTGATTTAGAGTGAAATTTGCACTATCAGTGCTAGAGGATGTGTTAGTCCAGCAACCTAGAGAAAGACTTGTAGACTTATATTTTTTTCATATCATCATAAAAAAGCTTACTACATAGGTTGCTATTAGTTTTGGGGATATAATACAGTTTCAACTATATGAAGTGAGTGATTCTAACTACTGAAATAAACCAAATGATTTATGAATAAATTTCAAAATCTTAAAACTAAAGTAAGATTTTGTATATTATAACACTTAATCTAGTAAATGTGACCGAATAACCCTGTTGGAACTTATACCTTAGTCTACCCTACTTGATTGGGTATGTTTCCCAATAGCCATTGCAACTCATAGGGTAAGTTTCGAATATGATTCTCTGGAACCTGCCCTACATTATAGGATACAGATACAATATCTTTATACTCTATATTCATCTAAAACTTATATTTATAACATATATAGGTCATAGATTCAATGGTACCCTATATCAACCCTGTAAAAATTATGAATTACATTAAGGAAAAGCACATTTTTAATCTCTACATTTCGCTATTTTTTTATATCAGTCTTGAACCATTAAATTTTTGCATTTAAATCCTCAATGTTTGCAAAGACAAGTTCTATCATTGAATTTCATGCTTAATAAATTTTTATTTATTTTTCTCTATACCAACATTATTACATTATCCAATATTTTATACTTAATCAATTTTCCTTTCATTATTTACCTCATTTTCCAAAGACAAGTTACATCATTGAATTTCTAGATGTTTTAGATATCCATTGAAGCAAAGAGGCATTGCATTACTGTAAAGCATTAAGTGTTGATTGCATTGAAATTGTTTAAAGCTTTATTTGTTTTGTTGTATTATCTTTATGGTTTATATCATATGTTCATAAACTTATTGTAATGGATTTGATGTTATTACTAACAAAAGCAAGTGGACCTAAAATTTATGATAAATAGTATGGCATGATAAAATGTTGAATGTATTAGTTATAAAATTGTGGAAATATTGATAAGGGGAAATTCACTTCAAAAATTTGATATTACAAAAAAATTGGTTTGTGAATGTAATAGGGTAGGTTCTGATTCCAAAACTTGGGAACCAATACCTACCGGGTAACAAATGAGTAGAGTCTCATATTCCCACCATCCTATACCTACTCACCTTAACTACTACGGCAATTGTCCCCACAAAAAAAATGTAAAAAAAAATGGAGATAGCAAAATTCAAATTGAAAATTAGCTAGCAAAACTATGAAATTGTTGCAACAAACATGAACTATAATGTTTGAAGGATAACTTTTAGTACATACAACTTTGCATATCCTTGGAGGCCAATTGCAAGAGCTCTATCATACAATTTCTGCACAAATCTTCTACATATGAATCTATCACCAATCTGCAAGACAAGATAAAAGATAAGTTTTATGAATATGATAGTCTCCACCTTGAATACTAAAAGCATATCCTTAATACTATACTTGAAGGAATATAAGGAGCACAAGTTTATAGTGGAAGAATGCCAGGCAAAAGGATGCAGTAGGTAATGGTTTGTGATTCATATTGCAACTAGATGAGCCTTTACAACGGAGAAACATAAACTAAAAGGAAACACTAACTTACATTGCTCTCGTATTAAATTTAGGATTTTAAGAACGTGACATACTAAGATAAGGATAGTATCTCTTTTGGTTTTATGCCTACAGAAGTTCTTGCTGAACAGAGGAGATGATATAGCTATATGGTAGATGCCTACATGTAGGCTTGTTTAATAGTTAGAAAGAGGGTGGGGGAAAATACAGTCAAATTTGTTTATACAATTTGTAAGCCTTTATTGGGTAAGATGTTTAAGGAGAGATGCAGATTAAATTGCAATCAAGATTTCAAAATTCATTTGAAAAACAATTGGAAAGTAAGAGATGAAACTTATGAAGAAATATAATATGGGATTTATCTTGAAGTCACACAGAAAATGTACACAAGAAAACCTATTTATAGGAAATCCTAACATGATTGGTAACAACAATTATTACAGCACCAACCTTAACTACCTTGCGACATTAATTCTATCAACTATAAATTTTCCCAAGGAATAATTAAAAAAAAAAGTCAGTAAATATTCCAATATTCCCCCTCAAGCTCAAGAAGAGATATTAATCATTCCATGCTTGCTTGAGATTGACTTAAAGCTGAACGTAACTAATGATTTGGTGAACACATCTACTTAAGTCATGTAGTAATGAACCATAGGTTGATATTTCCCTCTTCAATCTCAGATTTGACAAAGTGTCTCTTAATATGAACACGTTTCGTGCAATCATATTGTACAGGATTTTTAATGATGTTGATACCCGAACTACTATCACTAGAAACTCTTTCTAGGCTGGAGTATGTCACGTAAATACCCTTCATTACTTTTTGTACCCAAATTACTTCACAAATTCAATGAGCAATGGCACGAAATTCAGCTTCAATTGTATTTCTTGATCATATAGTTTATTTCTTCTCTAAGTCACCGAATTTCCTCATACTTTAGTGCAATTACTTCAAGTTGACATACTATCCTCGTGATTTCCAACCCAATCAGCATCCAAAAACCACTCTAAATCTATTCTCACTTTTCTTGAACAATATACCTATGTCAAGCATTCCTTTCAAGTATTTTAAAAAAGTAGGCAACTGCATCCATGTATTGCCTTGTTAAAGAATGCATAAGTCAACTAAACTTACAGCAAAGGCCATGTCTAACCTAGAAATAGATAATTAAATGAGTCTGCCAACAATTCTTTAATACATTCCCTTGTCTACTGGTGATTTTTTGCCCTTTGCTCTTCCAATTATGTTCTACAGGAGTTGCTACTAGTTTCATGCAAGATTACCAATCTCTTGCAATAAATTAAGAATATAATCCCTTTATGAAATGAAAGTACCTCACTTACCTTGAGCAATGTCCATGCCTAGAAAGTATTTCAAATCTCCTAATTCTTTGACTTCAAATTCCACCTTCAGTCATCTTTTCATATTTCTTATTTCCCTTTTATCATCTCCTATAATTATTATGTCAACTACATAAACAATCAAAATCGCTCTTCTACCAAAACTTACCTTCTTGTTGGATAATGTTGATCAGATTCTCCTTGGACATAGCCCAACCAACATAATGGTACTAAATCTCTTGAACCACGCTTAGGGTGACTACTTTAAAACATACAAAGATCACTTCAGTTTACACACTTTCTTAATCTCATTTTCCTTTGCAAATCCAAGCAAAATATTCACATCAATCTCTGCTGCAATTTCCCATTCTGGAAAGAATTCTTAATATCTATTTGTGTAGAAGCCAATATAAATTTGCAATAATAGATAAGAGGTCCAAATAGTATTGAGTTTTGCAATAGGAGCAAATGTCTCTTCATAACAATTCCTAAGGTTTATGTGTAACCCTTAGCAATTAACCATGCTTTGTATCCCTCTCTTCCACCATCAGCTCTATGCTTTATAGAGAACATCCACTTACTCCCTACTAATTTCTTGCCTTCAAGTAGTTTCAAAATGTCCCAAGTCTCATTCTTTTTTAAAACTCTTATTTCTTCCAACACGGCCTACTTCCAGTGAATCACTCATTGTTTCATAAATATTCTTAGGAATCTTCAATATCTACTAGTGTAGCAAATGTCTAAAAGGTCTTTGATAAGTTAGAATGGATGGGGTGATTTGAAATGGGATACCTAGCACATGTTCGCTTTCTTTGTAGAAGAGCAATCGGTAGTCTGACATTTCTCCTTCATCTTCTTCCTTTCCATAATCTAAAATATCTTCAAGGCATGGGACAGCTAATTCCTCATTAGAGTCGACCCGGTTTATCCTAGGGATAGACGATTGGACTGATTGAGGACATTTGTGTCTTCTTGTGTATACACAAAATTTTTTTTTGTAATGTCAGATTTCTTTTTCTTTTTTTTAAATAAATGGAAAGAGGGAAGAATACAAAAACATAGGAAACCTAAGAAATCAATCCAAAAACCAAGTATTAAAAATTTAAATGAATCAATCCCTTGGCCATGAACGAACTAAAAATATGTACAAAACCAGAGCCTAGCTAGAAAAGAAGCCTAGACAAAGCACAAAATTTTCCTAACTAGGATTAAACTTGAAGAGGGGACACCCCCGACCCTTTTGTGATTCTTCTCTTTCCATAAAAGATAAATAACAACTGAAGGAATCTTCTGTCAACAAGGATCAACATGTCTTCCAAAAATTAGCACCAAGTCTTTCATAGAAGAAACTGAAAAAATATCCCCACAAAAAATCATGAGATACCTTTGGATGGCTTTAGTGTATTCACAACCTATAAAAAGATGCAAATGCATTTCCTCTTCTCTGTTGCAAAGGAAGCAGATATTTCTATCAATAATGCCCCAATTTAACAATTTTCCCTGTGTAAGCAATCCCCCTTATATCGCTAGCCACATCCCTTATATCGCTAGCCACATCATGAAGGCATGGCAAGGAAGATTTGTCTTGTTCCACGCAATTTTATTCCAGTCCACCTGCTCATGATGCGTTCTAAGGCAGCTATAAGCTTCATGAATAGAGAAGGCAATAGAAGATCTATGTTTCCAAACAAACCGGTCTGAAAAACCTGGTTTTGGGGTAAAGTTTGGTGGAAGAAAAGATTTGATTCTTTGCCAAACTTCACCATTAGGCCAACGCCACTCATTCCCTCTAATAATCATGCTCAGTTTAGCTTCCTTCAGCCAGCCCAGGGTGTAAATAGTGCTTTCTCCGAGGCAAGTTGGCAAGGGATGTTTAGGGTGCCAGGAGTCATACTACATTGATATCTTCTAACCATTACCTACTTCCATTAAAAAAGCGGTTGAATCCAATTTCTTGCTCAAGCCATATCCAAGAACTTTGTGAAGGAGCTGCAAGTGACCAAAAATTCCTGCCTTTTAATAGTTCATTCCTCACCAAAAATCCACTCACACAACAGCCTGCACACGTCTTTCCCTGCAACCCGCCACCACTCATTGGCTACTTCAAACAAGGCCCATGGCGTGATTTGCGACCAGATTCTCCCCAACCCATATACCTTACATCAATCTTTGGAATGATTAGATATGAGCTTTCAAGAGTGACTCACCTCACATTGGGCATGATTTGACCGTAGAAGACAATCTACTGCTTAACATGCCCTTTGAACAGTATGCAAATGCTGTTTTGACCTCTGAGTTAATGAGGAGTTTGACTGTAGGTTTGACTCTTGAATTCTGGACAAACAGCATAATGATTATCTAATTTCTACATGATACGAAGTCAGATTTTCCAATTTTCAATGGTTCCATCGATTCATTGGATTGGTTAAATCATTCTAAATAGTTCCTCCAAAATCAAGGCACTCCTAAATATTGTAAAGTCGTACTTCTTTCCACTTCATTGGAGAAGTACAAATGTGGTTCCACAGGCTGAAATAGATGCTGGAATATGACTTGGTGAGACCTAAGGTGTGGATTGCCCTTGCATGGCAACCCATTAGTCAACAAAGCCAAACTGAAACAAACAGTGATAATTAAGGGGCATCTATGGAATCCTTGCTGGCACGAATCCCCCAATCTCAGTTGAACTTTGAATTTCTCGTTCTTTTGCAGGCAAAGTTGATCAAGATAGATGTGGAGCTAAATTGTACACTAGACTTGGAGACAATATTAGGATATGCTTAGACTGAAGAGACAAAACTACTGGCAATCACATGCCCTAGTACTGCATTTGAAGCAAATTTGGCATTGAAGTGATGGCAATAGAAAGCAACAGCCAATCATCATCAAGTGCTTAAGCAATGAGCAACTGGCTGAGTGCCATGCCAAGAACTTGTGATTAAACTGCAACAAGGTTTACTCTCCAGGACATCAGTTAAGAATCTGTTTTTGTTTTTTCTTTTCTTTTCTTTTTTTTTTCCCCCCTCCCGGTAGGTTGGTGGACCCCCCTGATGCACTTGACACAGATTCAGAGTCCTTTAGCAATCTCCAGAAGCTCAAGATTTAAGACAAGCTTGTATTCTAGGAGGCGAATAGTGTTGGGATCATCTAAAGGATATCTTTTATAATAGGATATAAAAATTATATTGTTATTCATTTTCTAATTTTATGAATCCTCCAAAATATTGTTAACTTTATTGTTATTTCTTATTCAGAGAAAGGAGTAATTCATAAGCTTGTATAAATGCGCTACTATTATGAATTATAATACAAGTAAGAAGTCATTCAAAAATTAGTCTATATAATTTAGAATAGTCTAAAGCAGTTTCTTAAATAGCAGGTTTTTGTCTGACAAGTCATCACACGCTAATCCATCATAGGTTCTGCCAAGAAAGGACAGAGCAATAACAAAGGCCAATCTACTGTCATAGACGAGTTCGCTATCAATTGCCCATTGACTAGATCCCAAACAGAGCTTATAACATTAGAGGTTGACTTTCATATTAAAGGCTGACTTCTCTTAAACCTTTCCTCTTGCCCTCATCCCTGGGAAAGTTATAACTGTAATAGCTAGTATTATACTTAGAAAGAGTTATAGCAATAGTTCTTTCCATTATTCTTTTCAAGTTCATCGAGAAAGGAAGTCTATCCAGGGCTTACAATTACTACAAAAGTGCCACCCAGAAAAACGTCTTTATAAAAAATAAAAATAAAGTTAAAAACAAAAAAAAATGTACATAAAAGAAAAATAGAGAGAGAGAGAGAAGAAGAACAAAGCTCCTGAAAGATACTGATTACCAGTTTATAAATACTAACCAAAAGATCCCATGGAGAACAAATTGCAACAGCGCCAGCAATAGGAACACTCTCCCCATGCTCACCAAGATATTTTACCTGAAAGAAATAATCCAAATCTATGAATATACACAATATTTCTAAGGTGCCCCCTTTATAAGCCAATCTGAGAAGATATCAACTGAACTCAATTGAACCAGAAATAAGAAAGTATCATAATTGTTACATGGCTAGAGAGTTTGACAATATGTTCAAGCAATATTGCTATTCAGAAAATACAACAAAAATTCTTAAATAGCCATAGGTTACTTGGCTAAATAAGAATAAAAAACTAGAAAGATAAGAATAGCTAAAGATTAAAAAACTAAGAAGATAAGAATAGCTAACTTCTAGAGATACTCTATCTACTAGATATTTAATATCTAAAGATATTCCAACTACTAGAGAAACAAGGAGACATGGACAGATATCAAGACACATAAGGTACAAATAAAATGCAAATAAAATTAGATAGCAAATAACATTTTCAAACAATAAGGAAATAAATGCTCTGCCAGTTGCCACCTTAAAGCTATAATCAATTAAGACAACACAAAAGCAAACAAAGATACATAGAACATGAAACTGGAAAAATTTATAAGATAGAAAGAGGTCCTAAGTTTTTAAATATGAATCAGACTGCCCTGCTCTTAGGATAAACGCTATAGGTTGAGATATGAAAATGAAGATTAAAATCAAAAGCATTGCTGCAACATGTAAAGTGCTGTACCAAACTCCAGAAGTTTCTATAAGTCAGATAATCACAGAGAATACATAAATGATTATTACAGTAAAAGAGGTTCTTTTTAATGCCAAGTAAGCAAGTAGTATGAGCAAAGAACCATTTTTGGTGGACTATTATTTGACCATCTAGGACCTGACACAGAAAAATGTTGATATGCAACTTCAGTTCACTAAACACCACCACACACCCCACACACCCACCCCACCAAAGAAAGAATGGAAGAAGGCAATGCAAAGTGCAATGCTGATAGTAAACAAGTCATTAATGGAGCACAAGCTATTGAGAAGCAAAAGCAACATCCTTCCAAATTTCCCCATAATTAAATTTTAGGAGACACTAGAAATGAGAACTTCATCAAAGTCGGTTTGTGTCTACACATGCATATATTTGCTCCAAAATGAGCCTGAACAAAATGCTGGGATCAATTTGCTTTCTACCCCCCAAAAATCAAGGGCTTGCATAATAATATAGATGAAATACCATAGAGATGAAAAATACAAGGGGCCTAGATAAAAAATCTAGGTTTCTGTAGCCACTGCAATCCCTTAGATAAAAAATTCCATCGCACCTTGGACAAAGCACAAAGCAATTTCTTTACCCAAAAAAAGCACAAAGCAATTCACTAACTGTGTCATTTTCAAACTTTTCCCCAGAGTGCCCAGACTTTTGCCTTAAAAAGAAGGGAATCCATCATGGAATATGCTGAAATGTAAAAATAGAACCAGACCAATATCTCCAAGTTTAAGTCTTGAATTAATTTGATGATTGTATAAAATTAAATAGGGAATCAAAGTAGAGGTTTTGCATTTCTCCTAATCATCATTTGAGTACTTAGTTGTTTCCATGCAATGAGTATTGATCAATATTTAAGAACATGTGTTAGGAAAGGCATTCAAATGTGAAATAAATACAATATCCAAGTCAAAGATTAATAGATAAGATAGTCATCTCTTGATGCATCCAAGTTAATCATACCCCAAAGAAAAAGTTAAACATACCAGAATGTTGGCACCAATGCTAGTACCCACGGCGAATAAAGGAGCTTTAGGATATCTCTGATGGAGATAGTCAATGACAGCCCGTGTATCCTCTGTCCAACCAGCATTGTAAAAGCAGTCTGACTGCAAATGGTTAAGTAGCAAGAATTCCAAAAGGCAATGGGAGTTAGCAAGGAAAAGAATGAGGCGCATATAACCAGATATAATTGAGTTTAAATTATAACAGCTGCCTTAGAAAAGACTAACATGTACCAATAAACAGTTGCATCAGAAATAAAAGATGTGTCTCAGAAGATGCAGTCTAAAAGCATAACACATATCTGTCAGCCTCCTCTATCACCAAACTTAAGCATCAGTAAAACAGGCAGGAAAAGCATAAGATATAGATTATCTATTGCATAAAGAACAAGATGTCTCTCCCGTGGAGTGCAAAGCTAGCAAATAAGACAGACCAAAGTCAGAGAAAAGCATATCTTCAAAAATCTTCATGGTGTATTTCCATTACAAGCTAAAGAATTCCTTATAAATTGTTAAACACATCAAAGAAACGCAGATAAATTTCCACTTTGACTTGCAAGATGAATGTATCCACTGCTTATGTCATCTTTATTATGTGCAACAACAGAGGCCAGCATATAGTGAGATTATTTTTATTCCATGAGACTTGTATTACCAACAGTAAGACATCCATCTGCCCAGCAGGTTGATGGACTCCTAAAGCTCTCTAATAATGGTACACTAGCCTGAGCACTTGTATCTACTAGTAATTTTCTTATAAATGAAAATATTAGATACACTAATTGCTAATTAGAAGAAGCTCAAATACTACAAGTAGATGCTATCAAGACTGCATAGGGATGAGCCTTTAAGACGAGAATAGAAAATGAATATTTTGCCATACTCACTGTTACTGACACACCACCTAATCCTCGATGGTTGCTGACCACAATATTCCATCCACGTTTCGCAGTGTTGAATGCAAGATGCTTTATATACTGAATACAGACATGTAAACAAGTCTCATTGGAGAATGTATAAAACATTGTCTTCTTTAAAAGTAAAAGCTTAAGATGGAGAAAAAGAAAATGAAAAAAGATCAAATTCTCTTTCTTTCTTTTTTTTTTTCCATGACAAACTAAACAACTTAAAAGTTCTATTAGGAAGAATCAAACTTACAGCAGAAGAAGAATCACTGGTTAATCCAGGAACCACAACTACAATTGGAGTTGTATCATCTTCAGAAATAGAGTAATCCACCCAGGAGGGACCTCCAAAAACTGCAAATTAATTGAATTCTTGGATCAGGAATCAAAACCTTATGTACATCAAATAATAGTGTATTCCCAGCCCAACCCATTGTTCTTCCAACAAGTAGCTAAGGTTACCAGAAAGAAGGAGGAAAAGAGAAAAAAAGGAAAAAAAAAAAAAAAAAAGGAAGAAGAAAAAGAACAAGAAGAAAGAGAGAAGTGGGAGGAGAAGAAGAAGAAGAGGAGGAGGAGGAGGAGGAGCAAAAGAAGAGAGCATTTTCCAACTACAAAACTCATTGAATAGTCAAAGTTACCACATATTTTCTTTTCTTTGAGATATCTATGGATGTAATTTACCACATCCATGCAACACTTAGTAGAGAATGCATAGCTTGAGTGGCTAGGCTAGCGAGTCAGCTAAACCCCGTTGGGTTAGTGACATGTAGTAATAGTGTGGGCATCTAAGTCAGATATCTGCTATGTATTTTAAATTATGGCGTTATGGAATGTTAATTATGGGTTATTGTTGTTATGAAATGTAAATTTTATGTAAATTAATTAGGTTTCACAACAGGATTAAATGTAAATTAATTAGGTTTTACTATAGGATTAGTCTTGATTATAGGAATTAATATGTATACCTAATATAGATTCCTCAGTTGGTCTATGAATTTGTATCTCTGTCTATGAATAAATCATTAAGAAATTGTTTACATGGTAAGTTGGTCTATGAATTTGTATCTCTGTCCATGAATAAATCATTAAGAAATTGTTTACATGGTAACGGAGCTATACGATCTTCTTGGAATCTAGCATTTTGCTTCCTTAAAAATTCCCTCTTTCAGGCATTTATCGCAATCTTTTTTCCTTTATCTTTCATTGCTACTTTCTAAGATGTCCAAGGAAGACACCAATGGAGTCAAACTAGAATTTGAATATAACAAGGAAAATCTCCGATGTCTAAAAGGTGACTCTCTTTCCAAAAATTCCGGCACTTGCTCTCTAGCTCAAAATGGTGTTTTATTTCTTCCTCCTTCAACATTACTAGAAAAGTCAATTCTAATGTTTGGGTTTTGATTCTTGTGCAATTGACCACCAGACAAATCCCTCCAAATTCTTTCGTTCTTACAGTCCTACCTCAGGTAATCACTTGATTGCAATGGTAAATGGTTCTACTATCCCTGTTAAAGGCCAACACAATGTTTGTATTAATTCTAATCTTCAACTTGAACATTAACTTCACATTCCTAGACTTAAAACTAATCTAATTCCAATATACCATTCAACCAAAAATCTAAATTGTTCTATTACCTTCTTTAACATATAGTGTTTTTAAAGACCTGACTTTGGGGAAGACTTATTGGAGTTGCTAAGATCCAAGATGGACTGTATATCCTTGATGATGTCAACAATCTAGTTACAACTACAGCTCAACATCATCATTTAGGCCATCCATCTTGTAGCTACCTTAGAATAATGTTTCCATCATTGTTTTAGGGAATTTCTATTTCTAATTTTAAATGTAGTGATTACATTCTTGCGAAACATTACAAATATTCCTTTCCTCAACCATCAATAAGGTCATCATTGCCTTTTGATCTCGTTCATTCCTATGTATAGGGAACTTTAAAATTCCTAATGTAAATGGTGTAAAATAGTTCGTTGTGTTTATTATAGTTGTGTCAATTGGTTGCTCCTTCAAGGATGTAACTAAATGTAAGGTTGAAGAAGAATTTTCTTGTCAATTGATTCGACAGTATACAAGTTGATATATACACAACCTAGGCTTTAAAATATGAAAGAAAATAAAAGGAAATATAACAATTTAATTGTAATATACAGATTCCTATTCTATAGTACTCTCCCTTAAACTAGAGTACAGATATTAATCACACCCAACTTATTACAAAAGTAATCAACTTGAGTTTCACTTAGAGCTTTCATAAAGAGATCTCCTGGTTGTTCCCCAATCTTCACATATCCTATATACAACAAATTTTGTTGCACCTTCACTCAAACAAAATGGCAATCAATCACAATATATTTAGTTCACTCATGAAACACAAGGTTTAACACAATATGAAGAACAGCTTAGTTATTACGCTACAATTTTGCTAATATTGAAACTTTAAGCCCAACTTTAATCGCTACCTAATGTATCCACAATACTTCACATATAGATTGAACCATAACTCTATACTCTAATTCTGCACTAGATCTCAACACAACTTACTTCTTGCTCTTCTACAAAACCAAATTTCTTTCGAAGAAAATACAATAACCAATAATGAATTTCTAATCAATCTCATATCTAACCCAATCCATATTTGAAAAACATTCTATACAAGAGTGATTATGATATTTATACAGTATAACTCATCCAAGAGCACCCTTCAAATAACACAATATGCTCCAATGCAGCTTAGTGATGAATTGTTCTAGAAGACATAAATTGACTTACAATATTAACAAAATATGCAATATCAAAATGAGTTACTATAAGATAGTTCAACTTTCCTACATATTACCTATACCTCTCAAGATCACCAAAAAATTCTCCAACCTTGATAAGTTGTATGTTAGGTGCCAATGGAGTACTACAAGCTTTTGTACATAACTTTCATGTCTCCTTAAGCAAATCAAGTACATATTTCCTTTGAGATAAGACAATACCTTTCTTATTGCTCATCACCTGCTCCTAAAAAGTACCTTAAACGCGCTAAATCCTTTGTGTTGAATTGGCTCTAGAGAAAGGTTTTCACAAAGGATATTTCTATATGATCACTTCCAATAATAACGATATCATCTATATACACAAGAAGAAGGATAATACTAGACGAAGAGAGTTTATAAAACACCAAATGATCAAACTTATTCTTAGTCATACCAAACCTTTCAATCACTCGATTAAACTTGCTAAACTAAGCTCAAGAACTCTACTTCAAACCATATATCGATTTCCAAAGATGACAAACTTTCTCATTCTTTCCCTAAGCAACAAACCCAGGTAATTGCTCCATGTAAGCTTTCTCTTGTAAATCACCCTATAAAAATGCATTTTTTATATCTAACTTATGCAATGGTCAATTATGAATAACTACCATTGATAAGAACAAATTAATAGATGTTAATTTAGCAACAGGGAAAAAAGTATTAGAATAATACATACCCTAAGTTTGAGCACAGCCCTTAACAATAAGACAAGCTTTAAGCTAAGCTACAAATCCATTAAGATTAACCTTAATCGCAAACACTTTTTTACGTTCAATAGCTTTTTTTTCCTTGTAGGTAAACTTATCAAATTCTAAGTACCATTAGTATCTAAAGTATTCATCTCCTCTATTATTGTTACACATTAGCCAGGATGAGATAAGGCATCATGAAGAGTTTTAAAAATAGATATATTATTAAGGGAGGCAACAAAAGAGCATAAAAAGCATATAATTGATCGTATGACATAAATGAAGAAATAGAATAAGTCCACTATCATTTACCTTTACAAAATACAATGGGCATATCAAGATCATTATTAGGTGGATCTAATGCCAAAGAAGCTAGTATAAGACATGTCATGGGAGGATTCTAACACCTGGTATACACATGGTGAATTGATTGAGGAGGTGGTGATGCTAGAGGTGATGGTAGCATGTAGATACAACATTAAGTGGCTGATAGGTAATATAATAAACCAAAAAATCATCACTCTCCCTCTTACTATCAAGAGACTCAAAAGAAGTAGAAAAGAAAGGACAATGTTCCATAAAAGTGACACCAATAGACATTAGGAATTTGTTTAAGTCTATGACAATAACACAAATAACTTTTTATAAACGAGAACATTCCAAGAAAACACATTTTACAAATATAGGATTTAGCTTGGTGACATTAGAGTAAACATTTCGAACAAAGTATATACAACCAAATATGTGAGGTTCAATAGGACATAAAGGTTTTGTGGGAAAAAAGTATGCTATAAGAATCCCACCTTAAAAAATTGATGAAGGCATATAGTTAATGAGAAAACAAGCTATTGAAACAACTTTTGCCCAAAAGTGTTTAGAAACATGAGTTCTCCATATGAGTTCTCAGGCTATCTCAAGAAGATATCTATTTTTCTATTCAGCTACACCATTTTGAGACGATGTATCAACACACAAAGTCTAATGAATAATGCCTCGTTTAGTTATATAAGTTTTAAATGCCTCAAATAAATATTCTTTGGCATTATCACTTCTCAGAACTTGCACAAGAGCATTGAACTAAGTTTGAATTTCAGCACAAATGGCAATAAAATGAGAAAACAACACAAAACGGTTTCTCATCAGATAAAGTCAAGTCATTCAAGAAAAATCATCAACATGTAACAAAGTAATGAAATCAAGTTTTACATGTAACTAGATAAGGACCCCAAACATTTGAATACACTAACTCAAAAGGGGTACTTGCTCTTTTATCGACACAAGGAGCATAGGACTAACGATACTGTTTTGCAAACTAACATGATTCACACTTTAAAGATGATGCACTCTAGAACTAAAGACATAATTTCTTTAAGGTAAAGAGAGAAGGATGTCAAAATTGACAATGAACTTCAAAAAGAGTTAAAATACATGAGTCAACAAAGGACTTAGGCATACTGATTTAAATATTCAGTACATAGAGCTATCCTGAAACATGTCTTTTACCAATAATCTTCTTGGATAGACAATAATCAAGAAAGAACAAGATACAGCAGTTTTGAGCACGAGTAATCTTGCTAATAGATATTAGATTAAAAGAGAAATCCTATAAACTCAAGACCGATGATAAAGAAAGTAATAAAGTAGAATGAACAATATCAAACTCAAGAATAGATGATGTAGAACTATCGGTTAAAATCACGAGGGAAGAAGAAGCATATGGTTTAAGTCATGAAAATATTAGTATTACCTATCATATGATTAATAGCACCTGAGTCAATGACCCATTGCAAGGAGGAGAAAACAAGGAACTTATTTGGATTGTCTAACCCAGCGATAGTAGTAATAGAATGAGTTGAATTCTTTAAAGTTTCCTAGTATTGAAGGAACTTAGCAAATTCTTCTGTCAATATAGTAATTTTCTATTCTTTACCTATGGATACCTATGTTAAACCACAAAGCCTCACGACCGAAAAACCCTAAGTGTAACCCCAAACTTCAATACAAAAATTAAACCACACTAGAACCTCAAACAAATACTTACATATATCAAAAAACAAGACCACAAAAAGGCAACACCAAGAAATAATGGCTGGTGACAATGAGAAAGGCGGTCAAGAAACATCCAACCTTGCTAGATGCCTACTTATGTCAATGATATTCCAACAGTTTAAGAAGTCAATCGAAGCAAATTCTCCTTACTACAAGATCAAAAGCCTCAATCTCAAGCTACACAAAAGGAACTACAAACCTAAAGGAACTAAGTGATCCTTATTCTCAAGAAAGTCACACATTTGGAGAAATAACAACCAAAACTACCACAAAAATGCGTCATATAAAACCAGGCGAGACAATGACACTTGCCGAAGGGGTTTTTAACATCCTATGTGCCTTCATGCATCGGTGTATGAAGCAAGGGATGAAGCCTGTGGCAGCATATGTGGCTCAAACGCTGCACTTTTGGCCATCAAACTTTCCAAATCCACCAATCAGTGGATGATGCTTCCTTTAACGTGGGCCATGTCGACAAAAGATGAAGTTGAAAAAACAAATCTAAATTTACCATGAATTTTTAATGAATTTGGAATTATGAAGGATGATTTCTCAAAACCCACGAAATTATACCTCTAATACCATGCAAATAAATGTAAGATTAAGAAAGAATTTCCTTGTCAATTAATTCAATAGTGTACAAATTTATATATATATAACCTAAGCTATAAAATAGGAAAGAAAATAAAACAAAATGTTACAATTTAATTCTAATATCCATGTTCTGAAGTTCCTTTTGTTTTACAAAACTTCTACAACTAAGTGCTTAATCAATTTTGAACTTCCATTAAACATTTTCAAACTAATAATAGTTAGAAATATAAGAATAACACTGTATTGAATTTTTTCAAAAACAACAGCATTATTCATGAAACTTCTTGTATTGATACTCTGTAACAAAATAAAGTAGCAAAAAAGAAAAAACTATCATTTGCTCAATGCACTTTGTACTCTCTTACTTCATCATAATGTTCCCTCAAATTATTTGGGAGAAGCTATTCTGACAACCAATTTTCTTATCAATAAAAATCAATCTTGCATACTTCACTTCAGGAGTCCCATAGATGTTTTGGCTTATTATTTTTCCTTCCATTAGGGCAACTAAGACCCTTCCATTTAAAACTTTTAGGTTTACAATCATAAGAACCATTGCACGAAGCTTGAACCACATCCCTTAAAATGTATCTTCTTGAGCTACATAAGAAAACCTAAGGATACCTTAGGATCAAAGCAACTTCAAAAGTCTAATCCAGAAAAAGATTAACTCCTCTACTACAGACACTTATGGTAATATTGGTTTGCCTAGTGACCTTGATTTTCTTATTGTCTTAAGTGAGTGTACACAACAGTGTACAAAGCAGCCCATTGCCCATCTTATTTATTCTAACAGACTATCTCCGCAACATAAGGAATTTGTCACAACCCTTGATTTCATTGGAATTCCACAAACTTTTCAGGAAGCATTGCAAGTTAAGAATAGGATATTTACCATGAGTGAAGAAATTAGTGCACAAGACAAGAATGGAACATGGGAAATGGTGATTTCATCCTTTAAATAAAAAGACAATTGGATGTAAATGGGCTTACACTCTAAAATACAAAGCTGATGATTCCTTGGAAAGATATAAAGCAAGGCTAGTAACAAATGGTTATATAAAGACATACAAAGTTAACTATCAAAAGACTTGTGCTCCAGTGCCCAAGATGAATACTTTTAAGGGTTCTCCTTTCTCTTGCTGCTAACCTCGACTAGGAATTGCAGCATGGCAGTTTGATGTGAATAATGAATTCTTACATGGAGACTTAGAAGAACAAGTTCATAGAGGTTTTGCTAGGAATTGATAAATAAGTCGGTCAAGAGAAGATATGTAAATTGAAAAGGGTACTTTATGGCCTAAAGCAATCACCTCAAGCATGGTTTAGAAGGTTCACAAAGGCAATGACAAGAATGGGATACAAGCAAAACAAAAGTGACTACACTTTATCTGTTAAACAGTTTACAACTCTTTTAGTCTATATGGATGATATAATCATCACCAAAGATGACGTCACTAAAAGAAGGAATCTTAAAGTGCAACTGGCTAGGTTTACTAGGATTAGAAGTTGCTTACTTAAAAACAAGGAATTTTTATATTCTAGAGAAAGCACACGTTAGTTCTTCCGAAAGAAACTAAAAAAAGTAGGTGCAAGCTATTAAATGTTTCCATTGAGCATAATCATAAGTTGAGGGGAAAAGATGATGGAGTTGTAGAAAAAAGTCGGTACGAGAGAACTGTCATCAGATTAATATATCTGATACATAGCCAACCTGACATAACTTATGTGGTTGGAATAATGAGTCATTTTATGCATAACCCATGACTAGAACATATGCAAGCAATAGAGAGAATCTTGAGATATTCGAAAACTACCCTAGGTCAAGGAATCCTATTTAAGGGGAGAAACAAGATCACATCAAAAGCATACATAGAGGCAAGTTATGCAAGCTCTTTAACAAACAAAAAATCTACTACAAGCTATCACATATTCTTTGAAGGAAACTTAGTCACTTGGAGAAGTAAGAAACAAGTGGTGGTAGTGCAAAAGCGAAATTCAAAGCAATAGCTCATGGCATTTGTGAACTCTAGACGTTTAAAATAATTCTAAAAGATTTGGGAATCAAAGAAAAAGTAATGCAGTTATATAACAAGTCAACAATTAGTATCGCATATAATTCATTCCAATATGATCGAACTAAGCACATAGAAACAAATAAGCGTTTTATAAAGGAGAAACTTAATAGTAGATTAATTAGTACTACATATGTGCTTTTTCCAGTGAACAACCAACAAACATTTTCACAAAAGAACTGTAAGCTGAGAAGTTTCAAGATATTACTTGCAAGGGAGGAATGTAAGACATCCACTTACCAGCTTGGGGAGAGTGTAAGAATATTTTAGGCATCTTAGTCAAAGATATCTCTTTTGAAATGTAAATTATGGGAAAGTGTTGTTATGGAATGTAAATTAACGTAAATTAATTAGGTTTGACTATAGGATTAGGCTTGATCATAGGTATTAATATGTATACTTAATATAAGTTCGTAAAATAAGTATAAATATGCGTCTCTATCTATGAATAAAATCATCCATAAATTATTCTTTCTCTTTGATAACATGACAAGTAGATTAGCCTTTCTATCAATCATTGATATTGACCTTTGTCCATTAGCTCCTCACTTTGAAAGGCATGATTCTTCCAATATTGAAGTAAAAGGAGTATTTATAGGTCAACATCCCAACATTAGTTATATTTAACAAGTCTGAAATATATTTTTGTTAGCTGATGAAAATAATTTTCTTACTCCTTGCCACTTCTATTCCTTAGAACTTACTTCAATTCACCAATTCCTTAATTTCAAATTTAGCTATTAGCTTAGTCTTTACATCAACAACTTTGATGATATCATCACATCACTAATGATAATGATATCATCAACATATATAACAAGAACTAATTTCAAACCATTTTCTCACTTTGATAAACAATGTATGCTCAAGTTGACCCTACTTGTATCCCAACCTCACTAATATTCACTAAACTTCTTGAACTATGCTTTGGGAGATTGCTTTAACTCATATAAAAATCTATTTACTCCACATGCTTTCCAACTGTCTAAAGTGGAACCAAGTGGCATATGTATAAGTTTCCTCCTCTAATTCCATATTAAGGAAAGCATTTTTACATCCAATTGATGCAATGATCAATTAAGATTTGCAACTAGAGATGAAATCACTTGAATGGAATTCAACTTTGCAATAGGAGCAAATGCCTCTTCATAATCAAATGTCATAAATATATAACCTTAGGCAAGTAGCCAAGCCTTATATCTCCCAACACTGCTCTAATATGTGTTTCAAGTTAAACACCCACTACTTCCTATGGTTTCTTCCAACTTAGCAAATCAACTATTTCTCGGGTATTATTTAGATAAAGTGTTGTCATCTCTTCCAAAAGAGCTTCTCTCCATTTTCATATAGCATGGCCTCCTAAACATTTCTTAGGAATTACTTATGATCTATACATGCTAAAAGTACCTTATACGTTGGTGACAACTTAGTCTATGTTAGATGGTTAAAAGTGGATATTATACACCTCTTTTTCCTTTCTTTCCTTAAAGCTATAGGTAAATCTAATTCACTTCCACTAGAACTATACTTATCCAATTATCACTGTCATTTCTCCCCCATTTTGAGTCTCAAATCCCAATTGGAACCAAATCTATGAGTTCAATGAGTAGCCTTACCGAAGGATCTTAGACCTCCTACTATGAACTTGAAACTCTAGAATATCCTTTACAATTGGTTTTGACGACCATGAATGAAACTTTGTAGTCGAGTCAAATAGCTTAGAAGGATTTACCAAGATAGCCAGAACCACGGTCTTTTGTTCAGGTGGTTTCTCAAAGTGCCTCTCCCCCCTCTTACCCTCTGGTGAATGTCTCCTTGGACCTCTACCCTCCATCGAAGCTTAGTGATCTCATTTGCATAGAACCTCCACCCTCAATTTCTAGTTTTGGAGAACTACTATGGAGAAACACTTTAGTTAGTTTTTTCTCGAACGTGGACTATCTTTCTTCTCTATTCAAAAGATTGCAAGGGATTTTTGGAAGGATAAAGGGTTAGTAGAGGTTCTTGCGAATGACCATGGTTTCTTCTTCTTCAAGTTCAAAGACGAGCCATCTCTAATAAAGATTCTAAGACAATCTTAGTTGTTTGCCAACCAACTTATTATTTTGGAAAGATAGTCTATTACTATGGATTATAACAAAGTAACACCTAAAAAACTCCCTATATGGATCAAGATGGGAGGCGTTCCTATAGAGTTCCTTCATAGAAAAGGCATTGGGTATGTTACTATTGCTATAGGTCAGTCTTTGCAAGTAGACTTGGTGTCAACGAGGAATAAACAAATCAAGTATGTGAGAGCGTCAATAGAGATTACTACTAATGCTAACTCACCCTTACATTTGTTGTAAGGAGAACAAATGGGAAGTTGGCCATGGTTGATGTTGAATACCAGTATATTCCTCGACGTTGCTCTTGTGAAGTGTTTAGTCACGTTGCTAATCAATGTATAGTAGAGAAGTGTAGCAAACGAGAGGTTGCTATTGTTCAAGTTGAGACTAATTTAAAGAAGGGAGAGGATGCTATTGAAAGGAAAGCAACTGGGGCTATACCCTACTCTAAAGGTATTGTCATAAGGGAAGGGATCTAAGCGAATGCTATCAAGCCTACCACACCTAGTAAAGCTAAGGAAAAGCAAGCCGCTTTAGAGTTATCATCCTCCAATAGCTCTTCCACAGATATCCTAGAGCATGTTGGTGACTGCTCTTGTCCAATTCTTAAAGGAGCAGGTCTAATCCTTGATGAGTCTAGTGGAAAGGATGCAACTCCAAACAATGATCAACCCATGGCAAATTCTTCTGAATCATTTGTTCTTGAAACCTGAGATACTGTACAGTCCTTCAAAAACTCCTCGTAGAATGCAATGAAGAAGAAGTCTAAGAAGAAAAAGAAAGACTCTATCGAAGTTAACTCCAGCAATTCCTTCGCATAGTCAACGCTTTTCGCCCTTGTCGTCCTTTTCCTCTTTTCTTTGTTTTTAATAAATATTAGCAGTTTGGAATGTCAAAGGGCTCAACGACCCCCGAAAAGCTAAGGTAGTGAGAAGTTTTTGGGAAGAAAATCATCTTTCGTTGTTGAGTTTGGTTGAAATGAAAGTTAAAGCAAATAAAGGTCCTATGATTTGGTCTAGAATTCTTTCTTCTTGAAACTTAGAATTCCACTAAAGTGATTGAGTTTGGGTTGCTTGAAATCCATTACAATGGCAAGTAAACCTTATTTTTGCTAATAGACAATACATACACTACCGTTGCCAACGGAATGGTGAAGATGTTTGATTCTAGTTTACTTGCATTTATAGCATGAATTCAAAATCAGAAAGGTTGACCTTATGGTCTCAATTGTTACAAATCAAAGCTTCTACTCAGGGCCCCTGGGTACTAAGGGGTGATTTCAATGAATGTCGAAGTCTTAAGTAAAAGATAGGGGGAATGAGACCTTTACTACCAAAATGGCCCAATTTAGCAAATTTTATTTAGAGGCGGATGTTAAGGAAGCTAGAACTAGCAGCCCTCTCCACACTTAGTCCAATAAGTGTGCCTCTAAGCTTTTTATGAGAAGGTTGGACAAAATTCTAGTTAATATTGAGTAAATGCAATCCTTTTCTAGGACCAAAGTATTGGTTGGACCCTCAGGAGTTTTGAACCACGGTCTTCTCATTATTAATCTAAATCTTGGATCTTCTCAAAGAAATGTGCCGTTTAAATTTTTTGATTCCAAAGTAAGGACCTACGGTTTTTTCCCATTGTAGAAAGGATTTGAAAAACGAGAATTGAAGGTACTCCTATGTTTAGAGTAGTGTCCAAGCTAAAGTTGCTCAAGGAGGAGTTGTGAGACCTTAATAAGAAGCAATTCTTGGATTTATCAAAGAGGGTGGCCCTATCACGAGAATCTTTGGAGATTATTCAAATGTCCAATCGTTCTAATCCACACAATGCAGATTAGGATTTAGAAAGGAAGAAATTCAAAGAGCTCTACTATATTTCAGCCGCAGAAGAGTCTCTTTAAGACAAAAATCAAGGCAAACTTAGCTAAGGTTAGGCGATAGGAATTTCTCCTACTTCTTTCAATTTTTGAAGCAAAAGTTCACTAGAGACAGCATTCTATCTATCACCTTAGAAGATGGGTCTAGGACTTCAAACAAGGAAAGAGTTCAAGAAGCAGCTATACATATTTTAAGAACCTTCTCAATGCATCCTCTTCTCATTCTTAAGAGCTAGACAGCATTTCAACCCTTTTTGAGCAAAGAGTTAGAATGGAAGACTGGCCAACCCTCATTAAACCAATGGACAACGAAGAAGTTAAGTGTGCTATGCGGTCTTTAGCTAAGGATAAAGCCCCAGGACCGAATCGTTATAATGCAAATTTTTTCAAGTTAACTTGGTAAATTGTTGGAGAAGAAGTATGCTTGGTCATCAAGGACTTTTTTGCCACAAGGAAGCTCTTGAGGGCCATCAACTCCACTTATCTTGCTCTCATCCTTAAGGTAAGCACTCTAGCATCTTTTGCAAATTTTAGGCCAATATCATGTTGTAATACCCTATATAAATGTATTTCTAAAATTATCGCTAATCACATTCAAGGCGTCCTACCAAGACTTATAGTAAGAGAGCAAACCACTTTCATCAAAAGTAAGAAGATTGTTGATAACATCCTCATGAAAAGAGTTTATGTAAGCATATCATAAAGATCTCATGGAGAATGATGTACTATGAAGATTAATATTATGATAACCTACAACTATGTTAACTGGTCATTTTTAGAGCAACTCCTCATAACTCTAAATTTTCTTCCTATTTTCACTCGTTGGATCATGGAATGTGAAACCACCCCAAAGTTCTCCCTTAGTTTAAATAGAGACTTAATGGGTTTCTTTGTAAGTTCCTATAGTTTAAGGCAAGGGGATCCTAATTCCCCAAACCTTTTTATTTTGGTCATGGAAATATTGTCATGCCTTCTTAGAAGATTGAGCTCAAACTGAGCTTTCAAACACCATTGGTGATGCCAAAAGGTGAAGCTCAACCATCTATGTTTCGCTAATGATCTTCTTATTTTTGCTATAGGAGATGCTACTTTGATTACCCTCATCAAAGAATGCCTCAACAAGTTCTTCTCTTTATCAAGCCTCAAAGGGAGCCCCTCAAAAAGTCAAATTTTCTATGGTGGGGTTAGTCACATGACTAAAGAACAACTTTCTGCCATCATCGGCTTCGATGAAGGAAAGCTACCTATCAAATACCTCGATGTTCCTCTCATCTCCTCCCGGCTTTCTAGAGTTCATTGCCACATCCTTGTAGAAAAATTCACTACCAGAATCAATAGTTAAACCACCAAGCACTTTCCTTCTGTTGGACGTGTTCGATTGATAAGGAGTGTACTTTTCTCATTGCAAGTCTACTGAGCATCCATCTTTATTCTCCCTAAAAGCATTCTAAGGGAGCTTAAGGTCAAGATGTGTAGATTTCTTTGGAACGGGTTGAACAAAGTAAAAGCAAAAGCCAAAGCCAAAGCCAAAGTTTCATAAGAGCATATATGTTTTCCTCTAAAGGAAGGTGACCTAGGCATCAAGGATATCACCTTATGGAATGAAGTAGCACAATTGAAGCACTTGTGGCACTTATGTGTGGACAAGGATAGCCTATGGCCAAATTGGATGAGGAGTAAGATTTTAAAAGGAAGGAATTTTTTTATTATTCCAAATCCTTTACAAGACTCATGGTTATGGCGTAAGATCATACAAGCTATGAGTTGGGCACGTCCTTTGTTTGCTTGGAAGATCGGTGATAAAACTAGTATTTCCCTTTAGTATGATCCATGGCATCCCAATGGTTTAATAGCTAATTAGATAGGTGAGAGAACTATTTATTCTATGAATTGCGACAAAGATGTGAACCTAAGTGACATTATGGAAGGTGATGAATGGTCATGGCCTGCTAGAATAGTATGGGACTTTATCAGAGATAGTCTCCCCTGAAGCATAGCACCTCTATCGGATGAAACGAATTCATTTGTGTGGCTAATAGAGCCTAACGAAGGTTTTTCCATCAAATCTGTATACAATCTTCTGAGGTTAAGGTGCAAGAATTCTCCTTGCCACAAAATTATTTGGAATAAAGCCAACATACCCTGTCACTCTTTCATCTTGTAGTTAGCCTCAAAAGAGAAGCTCCTAACCCAAGAGAAATTGCTACAATGGGGTATCATCAACAACAACCAATGTTTTCTATCTGCTACCGAAGAGGAGGATCACAAACATATTTTCATATCTTGTGATTATACAAGAGTAATGTGGTCAGAGATTCAACAACATCTATTGCCAACCTTGTCGTCATTCATCTCTCCTTCCTCAATATCTTTGTTTGTAGAGAATTTCAAGAGGCTAGGATCTATTAAATGGAAGAAGATTCCATCAATAGTGGTTTATCGTGTTTGGAAAGAAATGAATTCTAGACATGTAGGAGCTCAACTAAATTCAACTATTTCACTAGCTAGGGTCATTTTGTTTTATTTTGATGTATAGAAACATACGTGCTTCCTCGAGTTTCCAAGTTCATCACCCACAAGCCTTTTATTTTATAGTTTGTGGATTGTAAACTTGGCATTTTTTTGTACATCCTAACTGTTTTATATTTTTATATATAATACATTAACTGACCTTACCCAAAAAAAAAAGCGTCCTCTCCATCTAGATTGGAGTTTAATCCTTATACAAAATCAAAAGCTCAGATATTTGTTCTTGCATTTTCCTATACTTGATGCCATCCTTTACACATCACCATTCTACTCAATAAAACATGTCCATCTCCTACCAAAGCTCAATTACAGCATTATAATATTCAGTAAAATTCATATTACCTTAGGTTGCTGGACAAAGCATCAACAAATTATGAAGCATTTGGATGTATTTTCCAAGTCTGAATACATTTCTTGGATATTGTCCCATATTTCTTTACTATTTTGCAAAATAAATAGGTCATGCCAATCCTTGGCTACATAGAATTGACCAACCACACCATTACAATTGAGTTCTCAACCTCCAAAGTGCTATAGTTCTTCAATGTGCTCACTAGAGATTGAGTTGTTAAGTATCCCATTTTTACACAGCCACAAATCATCAACTCAATGGGCTGAATACACTCATAGAAATTCATTCCATTCAATTTATGTTGGGTGATTCAAAGTGAGTGTTGATCCCCCATTATTGTAAGGGATGTATTTGAGTTTTGGGTGAGTATTCCAACTCAACCATGGAACCAAACTTTAGCTTAGTCCCTGGTGATGTTTCCAAAATAGAAACATCACTCGTATTTGTTTCAAATTAGGCTGATGGTAATCAACTACTACTCTGATAACATATAAAATATGACATAGAACTATTTTCAAGTTATATCTATTTATACATGGACACTCTATATAGATAGTCTGAACATAGATAATGGCAACAATTAGTATTGCACCAACCCTAATTACCCTACAGCATCATTTTTACCAACCTACAACAGGAGAGTTAAAAAATTAGTGTAAATTATGATGAATATCTCTAACTTTCCTATAATTCTCTTAAGGATGTGTATATATAGGAAATAGCATAAAATAAAGCACCCTGATGAATGGATCTTGAGAATTTACCATCAGATTTCAGCACCCAATCTAGAGCAATGGTTCCACCATCAGAAGCATGAAAAATCTGTCTGCACAAAAACTAGAATAGCTGTTACTTTTGAGTGGAAACAAATTTAGAGCACAGATAGAAAAAAAAAAAACGACACACTCATGGCTAATCATTTCTTGTTCCCCGATGTATCAAATGAGGTTAATGAATAAAAACCCCCCACAAACATGTCATA
Organism: Lumnitzera littorea; assembly: GCA_024138015.1. Classification (NCBI taxonomy): domain Eukaryota; kingdom Viridiplantae; phylum Streptophyta; class Magnoliopsida; order Myrtales; family Combretaceae; genus Lumnitzera; species Lumnitzera littorea. Next base: position 52,969,668 of record JAMXBB010000011.1, read on the forward strand.
CCATGGTAACATGATGTTTCAGCACTCAAATGAATCAAAAACCAAAGAGGACAAAGTTGCCTTATAAACTCATTTACAGCTGACATTCCCCACGAAGAAGAAAAGGCAAGCTCTGAAGCCAAAAGGAAAAAATACATTCCAGGGTTATATCAAATAAGCCTGCCATCCTTCCACCCTTAACCACTACATTGCAACTGGCATTACAGGCTCTTTGCATACCAGATAAAATCTTAAAATTTCCTGTGCCTGTGATATGTAGATATCTAGAAATTCAGGAGATTTCAAGATTTTTAGATTTTATAAAAGAAGTATTTAAGATTTCATTAATGCATGGAAGAAGCCCATTTTTCATAATCCCATTAATTTCTTAGAAGATGGTTCTCTCCTATTATGTCGTATGCTATAATTTCTGCTCTAGGGGGAACAAAATATACTCTGTATTATTATCATACTATCCTATATAAAATAAATATTCATTTTTAATTCTTTGTACTCATAACAGTAGAAGCTAGTGCTGCTTTATGTGAATCCAGGTCATCTGTGTTTTTGTTTATTCGTTTCTGCTTTTGTTTCATCTAGTAAGTATAGATAACTGGATGGATTTTCTTTTTCAGGCTGCTCAAGTTTTAACTGATTGTAGAGTTAGAAATAGGGGTATTTCTAAGAAATCTGCAAATTTTGATTCTGACACTAATGATTTAATTCACCTAAATCACACAGACAACATTTACCTTGAAATAAACATACTCTCTGTCGATGATCATGTTGCCATCTCATTTAGTAGATGGATATGTCACATTGAATTGCAAATAGTAGGGCCCCCCGTGGTTTTGACCACATTGTTCACAAGGACATTGGTGATCTTCAAAATGGGTTTATATACTTAATAGTATTAACCACGTAAACATGAAAATGCTTTCACAAAATCCAACACAACTGTGCCAAGCATTTTTACGCTTTTCCTCTCATTTTAATATTAGCATGAAGATATCTTTAACAGATACCAAGGTACTAACAAAGCAAAAAAGTTATATACAAGAAATTTTATCTATGAAGTCAACAACAGGCTGAACTTGACAAGCATGGAGCTGGCTTTTCACTTTCCAGGGTGTGCACCATTTATCCCATCAAGTTGTATATAGCTAGCTTTTCAAAGAAATAGAAGTAAAACACAATGTAACTGATTCCTCAAGACAAGCACACCCAATTCATCATAATTTCATTCTCAAAGTCAAAGCAAGCCATACAGTGCTCGCTTGGTCCTGAGGATTTAGGAACAATACAGGAGTTGAAGAGTGCAATGCTGGATATTACTGTTGGCCAACAGCCCAACAAAGCACTCACACCTAAAGCGACATATCATCTTAAGGATAATGATCTACCAAGCTCTACGCATATGCATGTCCCCTCTCATAATTATACATACACAAGATAACACAATAGGAAACGATGTGCAGAAACAGCATGAGGAGTCACCTTCTGTAGCTGAAAGAGGGAGGCCTTCCAAAGAAATTCAGAAACACGGTCTGTAAATGAGGACTTGACAGCCACGGTGTAACCAAGTACCTGCAATTCCCATCACCGACAATTTCATTTCAACCCTCCCCCACAAGTGACACAACCCTAAAAACTCACGCTCAATATACCTTCCGTGAAGAACCTTGCACTTAGAAACGACGTTGTTGTAGATGTCGAAAGAGGAATTACAGACGATGTTGACGGGACATCCTCTAAATCCGGAGAAAACGTCTTCGAAGAAATGAATTTCAAAGAAATTGTAGAGAAAGACAATGGAAATGACAAATAAACCAACGCAGTAATGAGAAATGGGAATGAGATAGAGTGCGTTGAGGAGGAGATCATAGGCGCATGAAGCATTTGAACATATCTGTGACTCTACCACAGAGCTTGAGCTAGAACAGTTATCCATCGGAAGACAACAATCGATAAGAGAAAGCTGTTGGGCTAGCTTATACTCTCGTCTCTCGTATGGAGAGACAGAGAGAGAGAGGGAGAGAGAGATGTGTTGGTTGGAGTCTGTCAATTGTCGATTGCCATGCCATGTGGGATGTGAATTAGCAGGTTGATTTGGCAGGAAAATAGGGTGCTTTATGGTTGATTAGGCTACTTTCTTTTTCTTCTCCCCTTTACGTGTTCAATCAAGTTCAACAAATAATCATCGATAGACGGGACAGGACGACGTGGCGAAAAAAAAAAAACATGAAAAAGACAAAAACAAAATCGGACAAGGGAAAAAAAAAAAGTTAAAGAAGGATTCTAAATACAAAATTGGCCATGGATCGGCAAATGGTTTGTTAGTAAAATATGTTTCAAAATTAATAAACGATTTATGAATATTAAAAGTGGAAAAGTGTAATTTAGCATACTTTACTCAAGTAAAACTCATCGCCTTGGAACATGACTTTTCTAGTCCAGCATTTAATAAATAGGATTGAAATAAAATGGAATGTAATAAAGTATAATATAATAAAATGTAAAACATGAAATCAAAATCCTTCGTACGTCCATATCAATAATTTTAGAGAATCGCAATTGCAACTTCTGAAAGTACATCTAAATCCAAGAAAATGGAATAGGATATGAAACTGCAGTTCCATTCCAGCCTAATCTCATATATCAAAAGCAATATAAAGATGTTACCTTTTATCACATACTGTACTTAAACAGAATATGTTAAGGCTACCTATATTTGTTATTTTTCGTAAGTAGTTCAATTAGTTTTAAAAATGTTTGTCATATGATTAGATGATGCATAATATAAAACAATCTGTAAACGAATAGTTTGGAAGACATTTACGCTAGAGTATATATTACTAAAAAGGCTTGCATAAACCAAGTGTCATAAGCTTGACCAAGAAAAAATGAGTTAATATCATAATTTACACATCAATTTTATCACTTTTTATAATTATACATTTGAAGTTTTAATTTGACTTATTATAATTAATTCTATCAACATAATTAGACAACCGGGTGGCTATCTACGACCTTAAATAAAGTCGTGCAACCTTGACAAATGGCTGCCTGCCACCCTTCGCAAAACAATGAGTTGTAATCCACTTTAAATATGTGGGTTATGAGACTTACTAGTAATCGTAAGTAGATGCTCATGACCTTAAAGAGTTGCATAATCTCTTTATGATTATAAGTAGCCACTTTATTAATTTATCGTGTTAACTGAACTAACAGTGTGAATTGTAGTTAAATAAAATATAAATGATAACAATTAAACCTTTAATTTGGTGTATAATTAAACAAATGAAACTTTTGATGTATGACATTACCCTAAAAGAAAATTGAATGTTTGATATAGTATGGGAAAGAATTATAAGTCCAAAAATATTAGGAGTGGTAAAGTAATATAAAATATTCCTCCGAGAAGAAAGAAAATAAAGTCTAATCATCACAAACGGTAGAAACACTAAGCGTCACTAACAATATCACTATCATCAACCTAAACCCCATCATAGAATCAATACCCAAATTTATCATTCATATAATCAACATAAAGCTGATCTCCTAAAAAAATAATAAGTCATAGTAACTCAATATGATAGCAGTCATACATATATGTCCAATACCACTTACACACATTCGCATATCCAATGTAGTAGCCGGGATTCATTGAGATAATATTAAATGCAAACAAAACAAAACAATAATGGAGTACTCATGACTGTAGGTTTCAATCCTACAATAGCAAGCTATCGAGGTTTGCTGAGGAAGGTAAACCCAGTACCTAAAAAGGAAAAACAAATAGTAAATTCATATGGAGTGCATTATTATTACCTAGATGTCAACAACTACAATCCACTCATAATGAACTATTGATGAGTCACATACCTCTGGTAACACCCACTATGGCTTTCTCCCTTCTTATTGATCGTTATTGCTACGTATTTCGATCTTATCAATTACTTCTCAAGCCATCATCCACGACCTAATCTTCTAATTATTATATCGTCCAATAATTATGCTAAAAGGCATAATCCTAATCTGAGGGTATTCGCTAGCCTAGTATGACTAAAGTATAAATAACTCGCATTTAACTAAGCCGAATTTACATATAGTTTAGTTTACTATTATCTATTATGTCATAAAACATGCAATAACTATTATGTACCTGTATGTCATCATGACCATAAACTAAAAATCAATCAGTCGAACATAACTTGAAAACCAATTCATACTAGTAGGGTGGAAGTTTATGAACATCAAATAATTAAATCTCCAAATTATTAAACGTTAAAAACTCTAAAATGGATCATCTCTATTTACTTTTCTCAATTTATCCTTTTGAGATATTATTACATGTAATTAACGGGCAATATTATAAGGAATATGATAATTTCACATCATATTTTAAAATCTAAACACTCTCAACCATTAATTTATAACTTAAGGAAAATTGAATAATTTATAAATTGAAGGAAATTGAAGGAAGGATAAATCGAGAAAATCTAAATCCTCAAAAACTCTAATTCTTTATGAAATAGATGGTGATAAATCATAAAGATATAAAATAATATTTCCTTATCAAACAAATTTTAAAAGAAGACTATAATAAAAGGTATCCGATAAAAGGTATCATCATTATTTTTATTATGTGAGAATTTTTTCTATCTCAACCCATCGATTTATGGAAAGTTTTTTATTTCTATTTATTAATTTGTAGACTTTTATAAACTATTTCAAAAAGCATCGTTAATCACAATATATATAAATTCAAAAGATGGGCACACAATGTAGACAATTTGAGGTTGAGAGACATACTATTGAGAGAAAGAGAAATTGTTCAATAATCCATAAACTTTTATAAACCGTTTCCAAAAGCATCATTAATTACAATAGATATAAAATTCAAGGGATTGGCACAAAAGTTAATGGTTTTAAGAAAGAGAAATTAACGAAAAGAGAAAGAGAATTGGGAGGAAAAAGAAATCAAGGAAGTTGACTCTTTTTGGAAGTATCATTGATTTCAAAAAAAGGGTAAATGATCTAAGGTTGGGAAAGATATTATTGTGAGAGAGACATTACCCAATGATCTATAAAATTTTATAAATTGTAGAAGCATTATTAATTACAGTAAATATAAAATTTAATAGGCAAGCATAGAAGTTGATGGTTTGAGGTTAAGAAAGATATTATCAGAGAGAGAGAGAAGTTGCAATAGATATTATTGGAGAGAGAGATATTATTAATTACAATAATTATAAAATTCAAAAGAAAGACACACAAAGTAGATGATTTGAGGTTGAGAGAGATATTATCCAGAGAGAGAGAGAAATGACCTAATGATCCATAGACTTTTATAAATTGTTTTTAGAAGTATTATTAATTATAATAAATATAAAATTCAATGGGTGTGCATAGAAGTTGATGGTTTGAGGTTGAGAAAGATATTATTCATAGAGAGATAAATTATATTAATAAAAAGAGAGAAAGAGTAATGGGAAGGGGAAAAAAAACCGAATAAGTTAACAAATTTATTCATTATATAAGATATTCATAGTTTAAAAAATTATTTTAATATTGATATTTTTGTTGAATAATATTATATTGGACTAAATAAGTGATTATCAAGAACGATACAACAATGGCAATTAAATAAAGCACCCGAGGCATTATATGGTCCCTAAACTAGCAATTATGATTTTAGCACCTAAAATATTTAGGGAATCCACAAAAATTCTTTATTTTAGTTTAGAATCCATGAAGAGGCCATAAAAATTAGTCAAAATAAACCTCAAGATATGGATTCAGAAAAGGATATAAAAAATATTAGTATAGTTAAAAATTTAGATATATTATTATTACTTGTTATTTATCGAAAATATAAAATTTGAGTTACGAAAATTAATGAGATCATAGAGATAAATTATTTAAATAGTAAAAATAATAAAATTATATGAAATAATATTTAAATATAATATATACAAATAACTATATTTAATACATAGAATATCATTAATAAAAACTCTAAATATATAATAATACACTTAAATTAATTAAATAATCAACAAATAAATGATAAAAAGTGTCTAAAGTCATTGTATTTGGCATAACATGCGTGGTAACAAGTGGATTAACTTGATGAATGACTAAGCCTAAAGTTAGACACATCAGAATCTAATATAATTAACAAAAGTTGTCAAATAGACATAATGCGATGCAAAAATTATTCCACCCACCAAAACTGTTATGGATATCCTACATCATCTTCGTCTTACCTCGTAAGACAGATTAGAGCTTTAGGAATCTAGAAAACATCAACTACAAACTTAGTAAAAATTTAGGTTAAATTAAAATATAAAATAAAAAATCATGAAAATTTTGCTCATGCATAATTCAAGAACCAAACAACAACCTAACAAGTTATCACCACCAGTTGACAAAGTACTAACCAATTGTTGTTGCCAACAAGGCTTTGCCACTAGTTAGCGGCCAAAAGTAGTTGCGCCTATAAGTACTTAATTTTTATCTAATTTTCAAAAAACATTGAATCACTTGGGAATATTCTAGTAGAATTTTATTCCTTGATTATTCCATGTCCTACTTTCATGTAGCAATTTTACTTTGATGAAATTTATAAGTAATATATATCACTCCTAACAAAGCCTTGTTTTGCATGGAATTTGAAATTAAATTTAAAAATCTAAGCAATGTTGTTTTGACTGCAAAAATTTTCCATAGACTCCTTATGATGTCTAGATTAGAAATGTATAAAAAGTTTTGCTTAGAAACTTGTTCGATTTTTACTAAATTTTGATCTTTAGAAAACTATTTATTTTACATGAAATTCATCTTTTTAAGAACTTGTCGTTAAATATGATTTTAAATCACTTTTTGAGTGTTTTGGTGATATTTAGTAAGGTTATGCTCAATTTTGAGAGTAAAAGTGGTTAATTTCATAAACAAACGAGTTTCTAATGTTAAAACTACTAGTTTTGAACCCTATACATATATTAATTTCATTGAAATTGTAAAGTTGGATAAATCTTTTACGAAATCTTTAATGACCAAAAGCATTTATGAATTAATGCAAGTTGTTTTGTATTGGATAATAGTGAAATTCCTACAATGAATGGCTAAACTTACTTATGCTTAGTTGTATAGGGTAAATCACGTCTTCTCAAGTCAAACCAAGTGCAAATGATAGTTTTTAAATTAATTCAAAGCCTCCCCGATCCAAAAATGGTGAAATATGGTGTAAACCCTACAAATTAGCGATTAGGGTTTTAATACCTAATTTTAAGGTACCAGTGAAAATCTCTCAATGACGCTCAAAATTTGTGAGGTGACCATAAAAACTAGTCAAAGTGACTTGTAAGCCTAGGTTTTGGAAAATGAAATAATAAGATAATAATATAATTAAAAAGTTAACTATAATTATATTATTCGTTATTTATTGAAAACACAAAGTTTGAGTTTCGATAATCAACAAGTCCTTAAAGATAAATTATTTGGGTGCTGTAATTAATAAAAAAGTGACATGAAATAATGTTTAGGGGCATTTTTTTCTCACTAAGTATATTTGTCAAGTTAAAATACGTACAATGAATTAATAAAATTTTAAATACATATATACTTAGCTAATTACAAAACTAGTAAGTAAATAATTAAAAAAAAAATTGCTTAGATGCATGAATGTAGCCATGTTGGTGTGACACTATTGGACTATTCAAAGGATTAATTAGGAGGAGAAGCTTTTATAGAAGGACACCTAATGTCTGATGTAATATAATGAGAAAAAAGTGAATTTGCACCTTGTCCCTATTTTATGTAATGTAGAGCCATTTTATAAAGAAATCAAATATTTAAAATATGATATCGATGACAACAACTCCTCATAACAGCAACATTAACAGCCTGCACCACCATATAAACTTGCACCATCTATTCAATACTTATACAAAACAAAAGGAAATATATCACAACTTCCAAACTCCATCCAAAATATAAATACAACCTCCACCTAAAATACAAACACAACCTCCATCCAAATTTAATGGCTCAAACCCCATCCAAACTACAAACATAAATTCCATCAAACTCAATCTAATCTACAAATACAAACTCCATCCAAACTATAAACACAAACTCCATTGAAATTCCATGCAAACTACAAACATAAATCTAATCCATACTTAATCAAAACTATAAACACAAACTCTATCCAAAATCACTATATAGCTAAAGCACATAAGGAAGACAACAATATACTTAAATGAAATTACAATCATAATTACATGAATAACACTTAGTTAATAAAATTGTAAATTACAAAAGTTCATTTGTAGTTATCTTTGCAAAACACTATACATGTACCAAAAAAAAAAAGGCAACCTATGTCTAGTCACACCTTCAATGTCGTCTTTAGTACTAGCGTATGATAAGTGCCTATGAAGTGCTAACACTTGCACTTACATCTTGTTATACTTCAAGTTTCTTTATCGTAACAAACCTACAATATATGCTAACAGATGATGATAGCATAAGACCTATAGCTACCATTATACCAGTAGCATATATAAGGTATCATGTTAAAGTGAGCAGCATTAGTGGAAGCAAAACATAACCATAGATAACCCTGAAGAATAATGTTTTGTTAAGCATGAAAAATTGTTTATTACAATAAAATTTAAGCTTTTTACAAATGCCTAATGAATTAGCCTAGAACTCTTATAGTTAGCTCTTTCTTGATTGATCTTTAATTAACTTTTCCATCCCAAGCTTTTGTTAAGTTTACTTGCAAAGAATACCTATAAGGGTAGGATCAAATCCATGTGTTTAGTAAGTTGGTAAGGAACATGCATTATACATTCATCAAGCAAACAACCATGGTTTAGTTAGAGTGTAATGTAACAAATCAAATGCCATCCGCATGACATTATCCAATCCATCATGATATTAGAGAGATTAACCCCACTCTAATCTAAGTTCTAAGAAGTTTCCATAAATAACATTCTCCCACCAAATTCAAGCTTATGCAATAGACCATTAGTCCTATCTAAACTACTTTGGACTATCCTTAAATAGCTTTTACTCGTACTGCAACCTCCTCTCTAGTCAGTGTAGTTTAGTACAGTCAAAATAAGGTAATCCTTATGCCACAACTGGTGGCGTTTGGTAGGACAAAATGTAGATATGCAAATGATGCAATGCATAGCAAATTGATTAAGGTCAGATAAAATTTTAATACCAATTATAGGGCGATTAAGCAATATATCAAACTACAACATAAAGTTATAGTACAACCAATCACACCAGTCAAGTAGGCTCACTATTGTACAACATATCAAACACATTCACCGCATGCATATAAGCAATTCTAACTACAACCACAAGCATAATAATGGCTAGCTATTTCTTGTTACAAATAACAAAATGGCAGTGAAACAAGCCAACTTACCATGCTCACAAAGTACTTGATATCCCCTGAATAGTCACAAAGATTCTATAAAAATAAGTTTTAAGTTAGTTATATGAAAATAGGGATATTTCTAAAAGACTTCCTTGAAAAAGGCTATGGATAAGGTTCTAAAATAGGTTTTGAGTTAGATTAATCCTTACGTTTTCTTTAAAGTCGCTTTTGGGTAGGATTGCAAAAGAGGTCTTGAAACATATTCTTTTTTTGATGTTAAAGGAAAGCAACATTTAGTTTATGTGAAATTAATAATCTCATTAGTTGGTAATCTTTCCATTTGTATTTTATACTATTATTAGTTATCAATTTTCAAGTGAAAGGAGTTGGGTCTTACAAGAAGTGGTAAAAGATACACTATATATAGAAAAAGGTGAAGATAATATTTTCAAACTTATGTAAAGTTATGATTATATAGGTTATAGAAAGTAGAGATTCGATATGTAATCAATTATAGCTGAGTTTATATATGAAGATGGATCAAGATAACAAGTAATTAAACTTTATGTCATAGAAAAATTTATAGTCTTAGTATCCAAGAAGCCAAAACATATGGAATTTGGTATTAGCTTTTATTTTGGAAATATAATATTTAATGGAAAATAAGGCAAAATAATTAAGAAAATTAGAAAGCACTTTAATAAATGGCAACTATAGTTTCTAAAAATCTTATTGGGGATATGAAACTATGAAAAAAAACTTGGAGAATTTATAAGGTCAATAGATAAGGTTCTAAGAATTTTGTTTGAAATGAGTATTTATTGACATAACTAGTAGAAATTTCCAAAATATACATAGAAAAATACTAAACATGTAGAATTGATTCTAAGAAAAACTCATTGGGAAGGTATGGTTATATATGACTTACAAGTAGAAGGGCTCCTTGAAACAACAAGAATTCGAGGCTTTAATATTCTCAAATTAAAAACTACTAAATTGGCCAAAACGACTACCTATGACCATTACCACCACTCCACCTTCATCTAACCTCTTACAAGGAATATAGAGGAGCTATAGAAAATTTCTCCTAATTTTTGGGAGACTTGAGTTGAGTTGTAAATATTTTTTAAGTGAGGGACAATATTTATAGGTTTTTCAACTAACCTTCTTATAATTTTTTATAATTATTACATATCCCAAAAATCTTGAAAAATTAGACACATGCTCCTCATATTGTTACACATGTTCCATTAAAGTTTCAAAATTTTTGAACAAGTGTCCAATTTTTTGTGAATTTTTTTATTATGTGTTGGCATTATTATATAATTTTTATATTTGGTGTAAATCCATGCAAAATCACTACATGTTCTTAACCTAAGACATGTGTCTAGGTAATTATTCAACATTTTTTGCCACTTCTATAATTTTTGGTGAATTCTTGATGGAGCTATAAGCATATTTTGATTTTTTTTTTTTATATTTCCAAATTTTATAGATTTTTATTTACTTTCTTTATAAGTTGTTGGATATTTCTACGACATGTCATAAGTCGTTTGACATTTGTAAAGATGATTTGATAATTTTTTTTGCCTTTTATAGTATTTTGCAAGATATTTTTATCATATTTTAACTTTCTATCATATTATTTTATTGTTTAATTTACTTTCTAAAATATTCTTTACTTTTATTTGGAGAGATTTCATGATGATGTTTTATGTGTAAGAGACATGAGTCATTCTCATATTTCTCACTTCTACTTATTATTTATTTACCTCATTTTGTTACTGGTTTATTATTTACCATTCTATTTTTACTTTTTATGACTTACTTTTACCTTTAGGGGCAATTTAATCTTTTTCTTGCTTTTTATCATGTTTATCTTAGGTAAATTCTTTATAGTTAATTTTCTAATTTTTATTTTATAGTAAATACTCCTTTTACTAAACTGACATTACCTAAAAAAAAAAAAAACTTCTTTTGCTTATGATGAATTGCCGATCAACGGTCCTATTACTCACGTACGGCTCCAAAAACTCCAATTCCTTACCCAGTAAATTCTCTCTCGGCAACCTATTGATGATGAGAAAGTTTATGCCGAAGGAATATGGCTGAACTTCTTAAGCTTCCTTAATTGTTTTACGTTGATCTATACACTCGGTAATGATGATACCGATCATTCACTTGCCAAAGACCCTATGCCGAGTAATTCGACCAAATCCTACCGAGTAATGAGAGACTCACTTAAATAGCTAATTAGTTTTGTCTTGGCATGCTGCCATCTCTCTCATCCTAGCCCTTTATTGCCACAACATTTTGACCCCTCTCGTCTGCTATGCTTAGAGAATATTCATATTGAACCAATGTCATACTGCCACTTGTCCACCTCGTCTGATATTGTATAACTTTTCTATTTTTGGTATTTTGTCCTTTTTACCCTTTTTGATATATATTAGGAATCCCCTTTTTATATATAATTTCTTGTCATTTCATTATTTATAATGTTATCCTAAGGACTTACTATAAATAGTCGTTTTCTTTGTAAGCCATAGATAACTTACATTTTAATACTAAATACTCTGTTCTTGTGAGACAATTCTCTCCAAGTCCATATTTCACACACTCTTATATAATCTTGCCAAGTAGCTCAAGATTAGTAATGGCTGGACCTTGGCATTAACTTATATGTCATATTAAGTGTGATGTCAAGTCATGTTGTGTTTGTTGGTGAGTCACATCCTTCGAGTAACTTCACATCAGCTACTCTTGTTCGGTTATGGACCATTTCTTTCTAATTTTCTTTGATATCTCAAGGGACCTATTTCAGTTCAAATATGTCTCGGTAAGTCCTAGTGATAACTAAACTCTTAGGCATACCAACTTATAATTATCTTTATTTCTTATAATCTATTCATGAGTGTAATTAGCATATATTTTTTGCTATACTTATTAATATAATGTTAGGTTTAATAAATTTTTGTTCCTTTCTCTCCTAATTTTGCAATTGAGTTATTTGTTTTATTATTTAAATAACTTCATAAGCCCTAATTTTACTAAATGGTCAGTATTTTAGGTCCATTTCTACATCTTAGAGTCATTTAAGGTTATGAGGTTAGTAGCCAAACTCATTCTAGATTTGTAAGAGCCTAGTGTTATATGCTTGTACCCTTATGTCTGCTTAAGTGAATTAGTGGGCATTGTACATCTCCCCATGAGTATGATATAGGTGGTGACCAATCCAATGCAATGTGTCACAAATATATATATGTAATGCCCTTTCCCATATCAAAGCTTACCGGATATCTCTAAAAACAAGGAGTAAGCAGAGTAATGATAAAATCAAAGGCTAAATCTGTATATGGTGTAGCGAAGGTGGTGACTTTTAATGCTAGCTAAGACGAGCCATTAAGAAGTAGAGCCCCATGCCATGGGGAGCCATGAGATATCAAGGAGTAGTGCTAATTGAGCTGCTCTGTAGGTGAAGAAGGAGCTCGATCTAATGGTAAAGGAGATTGGTCTCGAGGTGGTTGTTGGCGATAACCCTTACCATGACTACTACCCCCATCCCCTCTTGCAAATTGGACAAGATAAAAGATATCATGGCTCCTCTTAATAACCTAGAAGGAATAGTATGACACCTCCATTACGGAACTACTTAGGATAGTAGTAGGTTTTTTTGTGAAATACTTTAACTTGATGTATGCCAGCATCAACTCCAATAGTCACATAGATCATTTGTAACAACTCTACATAGCCCATATTTGTTCTCGCCTTAATTTTTTTCAATTCTAGTTTATCAAAATAAACCCCATCTACATCATTCAAAATATTATTATGGGCAAAAATAAAAAATCTCACAAATCATTCATTTTCCACAACCAATTTATAACACCACCACATAAATAATAATATTATTTCTTTCAATAGCTAAAACACTGAAATAGTAGCAAGATTCTCAATTAATTCAAGCTTCACCTGTAAAAATTGACAAATTGTTAAGTATTTAGAGAGAGAAATGAATTATGGTTAGTAGAATGAAATTATAATTTAGCTTGTGAATATAAAGAAAAATTGAAAATTTATTTGATGAAGGTACACCAAAGACATGAATTTAGCTCACTATGTGTAAATTTTGATAGAAAAATTATTGGAAAATGTAGGTGCTAAAAAGAGAAAGAGGAGTTGCAGACTTTAAGTATTCAGAGAGAGAAAAGTGTTTGTGAATGAAAGATCAAGAAAGGGCTTGATTAAATTGATTCTAGAAAATGACCTTTTGTTTATGCTATTAATAAATAGCATTTTAAAAGTGCACTTTATAGATTGCATAACAAACCTGTAACTTCTTTGTAATAAATTACATGTAGCATGAAAACTAGGAAAACCAAAATCACATTTAGTAAATGTGATCTCACAATTGTATTATTCAAATTACTTTTACCATGACCTTGTTTTAAGAAATATTTCTTGTAATATAACAATACATTATAGTATTTAGGTTAGAAAAAAAACAATACATTATAATAGACACTTGGACAATGGAAATTTTCACTCCCCTAATCAACTTGCCCCCAATATAAATAGCAAATCACCATTCATATTGTCACTTATACACAAAGTGAGCGGTATTTAGAAATAATAGGATGAAATTTGAGAAAAAAAATATGAGTAAAGACTAGTTATGTGAAGCTTAAAGTGTCAAAACCAAAACTTAATGTGCAACCAACACCACTTGGTAATAAAGCACCACCCCAACAAGAGTAGCTAACAAGTCCTTGCCACCGTAGAAGGCTCGAAAGTGGTTTGTTGGTAGGTGTACAATTTCTCTCTGAATTTCAATTAATTTCTAAAGATATCAAATTACTTGGGAAAATTTTAGAAAATGTTATTCAGAGGCTATTTTGTATGTAAATTGATGGAAAAATATTATCTTAATAAAATTTAGTAGTTTATATATTGCCTTAATTAACTCGCACTATTCGGATGAATTTTCAATTTGATTTTTAAAATACTCAATGTTGTTGTTTCAACTTCAAAGTTTTCCTATGGATTGTCTATAACATCTAGTTCTAGTTCATTGTTATGTAAAAGGTCTTCCTATGGTAATTTGTCAAAATTTTGCTAATTTTTTTATGCTCAAGAAATTACTTATGCTAAAATTTCCGAAAATATATTGATTTTTCAAGAAATTAATAAGACTTCTAATCTTAGTTTAATTGGGACATATGTTAAAGTTGTACAGCAGATTTAAAGGATCTTATAAAAAGGAGTAATCAATTTTATAAAAAGGGAGTTTTCGAAGCCTAACTCACTATTTCCCAAGCATACAATTTCATCACTTTTACTAAAGCTGCTAAGTTCAATCAGTTTATAATAATTATCAAATGATCAGAACATAAATAGTAAATTTGATTGCTAAACATGACCAAAATCGATGACAAATTGTACAAAAGTTGGTTAAAGGGTTTAGATAAGATGATTCTATAGTATAGGACCAAAGTAGTAACTGAATCTCGTGGGTTTGAGTAAAGAATACATATGTGGAGTTGTGTACTAAGTTATTTTGGTGGATAGTGATGAAATATGGACAAAAATGTAGAGATTTAATGAATTTATAAAGTGTTTAGCTAGGTTAGAAGGTAAATCAATAACTTCATTAGGCAAGAACTTTACGTTAGAATACACTTAAATGTTAGGCCAAAAGGCGCTCAATTAGGAATTTGAAACTAAAATGGGCTTAGAAAGTAGGTCAAAAGGTAATTCTATTAAGAACTTTAAACTTAAGTAGAGTTAGAGAGTAAGTTGGAGGGTTCTCAACAACCACCTATAAACCTAAACTAACATAGAGGGCGATTCAAATAATGACTCATAAGGTATCCTGGGTAAGAACTTTTTTAAATAACTCTAATTCTTAACTACAAGATATAAGTATTACCTGATATAGAAGAAATAAACTTAATCTAAAATATGATTAATAAATTTTCGTTATCTTATAATTTGTAAGAAACTTGAAACTATTGATTGTAATATAGGAAATATCAATGAAGGAAACTTTGATATCTGCAACTAATGTAAGAAATAGGAATTCTAAGCAAGTGAGATCAATGTTCCATAGCATTTTAGAGTACTATTTTAGAGTACTCGGAAACTGAAGTGAGTAGTTGTTTAGGATTGTAAGTAGTTAATTATGCATGTGTAATGTGTGTAATTGGATATTATTATGCTATTGTGAGAGCTAAGCTTTATGTTTTGATTGTTTTCTTGAACTTTGCTTACTATTAGGTTGTTTAGATTTGATTAATCACCCTTAGACCTAAGCAAATCTAAACCTAGTCTAAATCTTAACTCGACATGCATTGTAACCATTAAGGGATGGTTATGATTCTTTGGCCAAATATCAACTCCTTCGAAAGAGATCATATGAATGGTCTATTCCCAACCTATAGTCAAACTAAGTAACAAGAGATGAGGTCTCGATAGGGTTAAGGGCACTAGTTCAAAAGTAGTCGTAAGAGAAGTAAGATATCTATTGCACAAGTTTAAGTTTGACCATGAGTCGAGGCATTACATAAAAAGTTGGAAACTCCTTAAAACCCAGATTATAGTAAGTGAATTTTCTCTAATCTCAAGACAAACTAGATGATTTCATGCAATTGCATTTGTCTTGGCATTGCATCTAACTAAATCAACCAACAACTTTACTTGCTTTATCATATATGTAAGCTTCTATCTTCATCTCTTTTATTGAGCAGTGTTTTCTCGTACCCCAATTGGCTTCTTTTGTAAGTTTTAATAGACATATGCACTCAAAAATTTGTCAAGCTCAAAGAAGATGGGTATTGGGTTCTAATTGAAAATTAATTGAAGTCAAAGCACTCTTTTTTGTCTTTTGTTTTGAGAGTTAACTAAGCCTCCTAGGTAACCTAGTCTGATTCATAGTGTGATCTATGTTGAAATTTGAATCTTCTTTATGAACTTTATATACTAAATTCAATGTACATCTATGTGTTATTATATAAAGAGCATTCTAAATGGCTATAGTTGCAAAACTGGAGATGCTTAATAGTAGTTTAGTTATATGTGTCTTATGCATATAAAGTATATGACAGCTATTGAGAAGTTAACTACTATTGTAGGTTGGTGTCAATAGGATTGTTATAACTTTATCACTCTCACAGCAATGACATATGGTGTAGCATATGAAGATATAGGAGTTTATATGATAAATGGCTTAAGTAGATGGCAATGTAGAACTTAACTTAAAAGAAGAAGGTCCTTTAAGGACAAGTCTCAGTTGAACTAATGTAAAGAGAACCACATAAAGTCGTTTTAGGCACAAGTCTTAACCCAAATCAAAATAGAGAGAATTCTACCAAGTTTTTAGACAAAAGAACTTAAATATAGTAGAAGGAAATGTATAAGATACCATGAACTTGTAATAACTCTTAATCCATATTGCACAAACACTTAAGTTATAAATATATACTACTAATGAAGAAATAATAAACCTAAAAATATAATAATTCAATCACCATTGTTTTTATAACTTGCACAAAAACTGAAGTATAGATTTTGATATAAGAACCTTAGGTGACATGAAGCTTAATGTTCCAAATTAGCACGAGCAACAGTTATTCCAAGTAAGTGGGAATAATGGTCAATCACATTTCAAAGTACCATTTCAAAGTATTAGGAGATTAAGATGTATACTTGCTTATGATTGTAAATACTTTGACGTGTGAATGCAATGTGTGTCCCTAGATACTACAATGTTGTTATGGTAGCTAAGTAAGAATAACCATAAGGCTTATGGCAAAGCAAGAATAACGAAAGCCCAACATATCAAATTCTCCGATTTAATAACATTCCACTACTTAAAATCATCATGAATAAATCAAATAGTGCAAAAGTAATAGGATTCATGCCTTAAATACTCCTTAAGACCTATGAAAAATACATATATATCCAAATCTACTATATCAAATCATCATTTCTTCATATAAACACTAATCTAACACCATCAATTATTAAAAATTGAATCAAATAAAAACATATGTTATCAGATTGACACCAACACCTATTCATTATCACTCATGTAACATTGATAACCATAATCCATCGAGTTTTCTCAAATCAACTAAAATTAAAGCCTCTAAACATCATTTTAAGCTCTAATCAATCAATTAACTATCTAAATCACAAATCAATTTTGATTAAGATAACCTACTTTATAAAAGCAAATCTAAGTACCTTTAAAGCTTGAAAGAACTTTAATCTCCAAGAAAACTACAAATCTCTAAGAAAACTACACTTCTCTAGGATTCAATTTTCACAAATATCCATTAAACACTAAATTAGCTATCTAAACGTATAGGGCATCTCAATCTATTCATTATATCAAAGATCTAGCACTAAAATTTATGGAATTAAGAAATTACTTACCAAATCCACCAATGGAGCTCATGCCAACTTCAGTACACCTCTAAATCTCTTGATTGATCTCCAATTCTCATATGATTTAAGAGATCACAAAATTTATTCAAATTACCATACTTACCAATTTAATTTAAGATCAAACTTAATTAGCTAAAAGATTTCTTATAGAAATAAAAGTTGATATTGAGGATTTAGATGATCTATATCATGTATTTCTCCTTAATTAATTAAATAAACCTGTACGAGCTTGATTTAAACCTTAAATCCCCTAATAGTCATGACACAAGACAAATGAAAGAAAAATGTTTAATTTCTAGATCCTTTTTTATTTGAGATGCAATTCTTTTGCATGCTTATACTTCCTCCAAATATAATTTAAGTCTAAATTGCAAAAACACAATTATGCTAAGGATAACTAGATAATTAAATAAACCTCTCAAATAATAACTAGCTAAAAGTAATTACTAAAATACCACTACTCTTTTCAATTATGTTAGGTCTATTTTAGTAACTAGGAAAAATACTCCTATAGTCTTGCTTGAAAACTTCATTTAATTCTTAAACTCCCCTTTTCAAAATTTAATTATTTTCACTAAGTTAAGGTGTATCACAAGTGGTATCAAAGTTATATGCTAAAATCAAACATAGCAACCTAAGTAACATGAACAATAGTATAATGAGATATGAGAGAGGTATCTTGAATGGTTCATTCCTTGGAGGTTTGGTTTCTAGTATAGTATTATGATTTTGGATAACATACATGCAATTAACAAATCGATTGGAATATTACAAGTTAATTTGTGGAATTAGTGAATATCTATTAATTTTTAAATTAATTAAGTATTTTGAGATATTGGCAAAAATTCTAAATTAACTAGAATGCATTAAATAGGAATAGGCAATAAAATCGCAAACCGTTGATTGAATAATAAATCGAACCTAACCAAATATTCAGTTTTTCTTTACAATCAATTTGCTTCTTGGACCAATTCCATTCTTCAAATTGAATCGGTTAATGCGAACCAAATCGAATCGTTTAACTATAAGGGAAGGAAAAAAGCCAATCCATACGCCTTTGGTATAAATGATGATTCCACGTTTTCCAAGATAAATAAAGGATGAGTATATGAAATGTCTTCATTGTTCCTTTAATAATCTCTAAATCTTCCAAGTTGCATTTCTCGTTAAGAAAGAACTTGGTTAAGACAATGATACAAGTAGGCATTGGAGGAATTAGTATCAAGTGGTCATTTTCTTAAAAGATTTTTTTTTTTTTGTTTTAAAAACAAAATGAAAGCTCTCCTTCATATAAGGATGTGTTTTCTCATCATTGATTTGGGGGAAATCTTTGTCTTTTATATATCCTTTTAATTTCTTTTACCCCAGTACAAATGTATTATCACTTTCAAAGTTTAGCCTTTAGACACTTTTAGGTCTACTATTGCTAACTTTAGATGATATGCTAATGAAGCTTGACGCCTGGACCACTTGCCTTCTATGACTTGCTTTTTGTTCTTTTTTTCTCTTTTACTCTTCCCAACTAAGATCTTACAACAACCTCTGTTGCATCTTGTATAATCAATTAGGTTCTAAGAGTCGCTTCCCAAATGTAAAGCTCTTACAAATTGATCATTACATGTTGCAGAATTTTCGTAAATGAACCAATATGTTGTAGAATTTCTTGATTGATTATTGTATAACTAATTAATTCTTAAATTTTAATATTATTAAAAAAAGGTTTGAACCTTTAACCAAATCATTTTTTTAGGTTCAAAAAAATTATAAAACCAAATCATAAAGTTAGGTACGACTTACAATGTTGTTCTGTCGGGAGAGGTGAATACCATTGAACCAAACCGTACCCAAATTTGTTGTTGCATCGATCATAGTGCACTTGCATAGGATATTATTGAAATTTTGTGAATATATTGAAATATAATTTGATATTTGTGGAATTAATTAGAGTGCAATTAAATAATTGTGGATTTTATTGAATTGATTAAAGTTTTAGATGTTAATATATGTGTTCTAGTATTTAAATTTATTAAGATGGCTAGATGTACTATTAAGCCCCTTAACCTTCCAACTGAAGGCAAGCATTTTATCCTTAAACTTACTTATGGTCCTTCACCGCCTCCACCTCCTGTACAACTTTTGTAAACTAAGCATTCGGTGCATTTGGTATATAATATAATGCATATGATAAGAGAGCAACAACAATAGATCATAGAATGCTTAGCAAAGAGCTAAGGTTGCTCTAATAGCTCTTCTTATTGGTAATGGTAGGTCAGGTTGTATAACAGGCCTTATTAGATTTGTTTACTTAGTTAAGCTATTTAATGCTAAAACTTTTGCTACATATGGATATCAAATAAAAGGAGAATCAATTATGTTGTATTCTTGTTGAAAGGGTATCACATCTGGCTAGTGGAAGTCAGTCAATAGGCCTATTGAGGATGGCATTACTTAAAAGGTGTTTAGTTATGCTTTCTTCAAGAGGTTCTTTCCTATAAGTCTTCAATAATATATGATTATTTGCAAGAGAATCAAAGCATAGAAGAGTATGAAGAAGAACTCCAATAGGCTACTTAAGTTTTATTTAAGGAATTTAAAATTAATGAAGAGTCCAAGATTCAGAAGTTCTTAATCAAGTTAGATCTAAGATGATAGCATGAGGCGAGGTCTTTCAAGTTAGGGAGTTATCCAGTTGTATTAAACAAAGCAAAGCTTCTAGTATAGGGTATTGACAAGATTAAAAACTTTGACATGCATAAGGCCCAACTATTTGGTAAGAGTCCTATGACTTTTAATATGCCTTTTAGTGGATCTATGTAGAGTATGAATGGATCCAGTATTAGTAAAGAAACCTTAATCAACGATACCAACTTAGATAGTCCTCCTCAGTTATGATCTAAGATGTCTTGATTATTTGGGTCTGCATAAGATAGAGGAATAAAAGTGAACTCTAGTTAGAGAAAGTAGCTTTCTTCAATCATTTAGTTTTAAAGGATGGTTTAATAATAAACCTAAAGAAGATCAAACTAGTCTTTTTGTGATTCTTCATTAGATTACACATATTGGAGGACATCATTGAACTTGATATCACTTAGTAGTTTGACACTAATAAACTAACAAGCCAATTCCCTTAGTGCTTTCTTAATAACTAACTCAATCGTGATAGAAATAGTAGGTTGACTTTCATGTGATGAGTAGATAGGAACAATTTCTATAAAGGGTGCACTTGAAACTTTCAAATTTAAAGACTTTTGCCAACTAAAGGATCTACATTATCTTTCTTAGTTATCTCCTTCCTAGCCTCATAACCTTACAATCTTCAATATTATTGACTACTTCTCTTAAAGTGGAATCTTACATTACCATAATCAATTCTTATCTCAACCACAACAGGCTTTTTACAAACATTGTAGTAGTTTCATATTTAACTTTTACCTTTGTTTTAAGCCTTTTAATTTCACAATTATATTTTCTTACTTCAGCCTTAATCACCTCCATAACCTTATTTTATTCTCCTACCATTACTGGAGTTGAGATTTTACGTAATGCCCCGTCTTCTAGGTGTTCGCTTAACTTATTTATCAACCTGTTTCACTTAAACTTAGTACTTGAAGGAAGGATTGTTACACTATCCTTAAAGTAAGGATAAGACTTGCTAAAAAATTTGAACCAATATCTATTTTTTAAGACATAATCAATTCATAGTCCAAAAGGAAACCCATTAACAAATCAAGCTAAGATAACCATAGACTCAACCTTATAATTTACCAGCAACATCTCATACATAATAATTAATACTATCATATCGTCATAGAACTATATTAACTGTCATCATCATTACACTCTTATTGAATCTGAACTTTTACTAGTACCTATAAACAAGAATATCCCATAAGGGAACCTATTAACGCTTTTATTTGTAAGAACCTTAATGTGAATAATACCCTATACGCCATAACCTATAGCACAACTTAACTTTACATACTAATTTTAGCTAGCATATTAGCACCTTCTCTATAATGTCTGTTATGCTCCAAAGTGATAAAGTCATAACAGTCTTGTCATGTAAACTAATTTAAAATAGAAGTTGACCCCACAACCGCTATCGTAGACTCGATTTACATAAGGCGTTTTCGACTAACTCGTTTTAAAGTAAATAGTTCATATAAAAATAATAGTAAAATTATATACGAAGATTTAAAACATGTATATATTAACTTTGATATTACCATAGGATATTTACATATCATTGTAGCTTAGGATAAGGAAATATTTACATAACTAAGTTCATAAGACCGAGAGATAAAAGCAAAAACTCTCAAAAGTCTAGTAGTTCACCAATTTAAGTCCTCACTGCCTCGAAATTTCAAAAGTAACTAACCTCTAAGTAGTTATAAGCTACATTTTAGTCAGCACTTGCAAAAAGATCTATAAGAATGTAAGCAACCAATTGTTTAGTAAATCAGGATTAAGACATAAGACTATATAATAGTGATAATTAGGGTTATTAATCAGTTAATTAAATGTAATGCAACAAACAAATACCATCGCACAATGTTGTCCATTGTGAAATTAGAGAAATTTTACATTTTCTAATCCAGGTTTGAAGAGTTTTAATACGTATGCAACGGCTTACAACTAAACTTAGATTTATGCAATAGAGATATCCATCCTCCTGTAATTGTCCTTTAAGCCACTGTTCTCATCCTTACTACGACTTACTTTCCTATTATTTAGTTTGACTAAGGATGAAGAAGAGACCATCATACTATAGTGCTATCCCTTTCGAAGGTGTTGATATTTAGTCAAATAATCCTAATTGTCCCCTAATAGGTTGCAATACATATCCAGTTCAAGTTTTAAATCAAATATAGTTAAGTCTAGTTCAAGGTAGGCAAGCAAGTCTATGCAATACAAACAGTTGCAAACTACAATAGCAAGTCAATAGATTCGGTTAATCTTAAAGACACACAAGTATATGCATAAACAAGCTACTTACAAGCATAATCAAATACAATCTTAAGTCTTTAAATATTATGAAGTAGTACCCTAAAATACAACAATGTATTGATCCCAAACTTATTAGGACTCTTTCACTTGCTCACTCAGGTACGGCTTACGCTGTGCCTTCGTCACTAGTCTTTTTAATAGAAATCACATTTTAATATTCATACACTTATTACGTATAGGCTTAAATCCATAACCCATACTATTAACTTTAGTTTAAGGTTACACTTTACTTGGTTTTCCAATCTTTATGTCACTTATATTTTGGCTTGTCCCAAACTATTTTCTAATTTAGCTTCTCAATTAGCTTCTGAATCAACCCTTAGTTCCGCTTTTAATTACAGTTTTATTCATAAGTCCCTAAACATCTACTAATCCATCCTCTAAAGCTTATCCAACTACATCTCAAGTATAAAGAGTCTTGGAATTATGTTCTAATCTACTTCCTATTCACTCTATATACATTGTCTTTGATCAAACTTTTGAATTAGCTTCTAATCCAAGTGTACTCTATATTTTTTTAGCATAATTCCCAAAATTTTATTTACAACCAAAATCATAGTGCACTACTTAATCCAACATCACCTCATTTTGATTCAACATACCTTACTCTGCTTATTTAAACATTTCACATATCACACATTTATCGATACTACTCTCACAATATCTATATCCAACACTCCCAACACTATAAATATCATTCCTCAACATCATTCAACATTTCCAGATATCAAGATACACCTTTAATTAGAATCAAGATCAATTTCTTGAAAAATCTCTAAACATATTTAAGAAAATAGTCATTTAATAAGGATTTTTAAGGTCTAAAATTAAATAAAAATATAGAAAATGAATTTCACAAAAAGATTTTCATGATAATTTAATATACATCATAGATATTGTATAAAAAACTTTTGAGGCCTAAACAACATTAATAGGGTTTTTGAAAACAAAAATGGAATAAGCTCAAGTTTAGTGATTTCTTAAAAGTGATATATTTCAGGACCTAATTCCATCAAAAGAATATTTTTTTCCCTAAAACTATATATAGAAATATGCTAGAATACTAATCTTCATAATTTTCAACAAAGATTTCGTATTTTTAGTATATTTTACAAAAATTGAATTGTAATTAAACTTACCATTTGTTTAGCTTCCACACACCAATGGTGGCTCCATCCTTGTCGGTAGCCCTAAACGGTGGCCCAACTATCAGGTGGTAGTAGCCATTTCCTCTTAAGTTGTGGCTTAGTATTTGCAATCAAAATTAGAGCTAATTATATTATATTTTGTGTAATTTCGTAAAAATATTCACTCCACTCTTTTTGACCTCTAATTTTCCCTGGTAGTTGAATGTCTAAGTGACATAAGGGAGGATGAATCTTGAATTTATAAGCAATGTTGGGCCAATGGAAAAAATGTTTCCTAGTAAAGTATCCTTTACATTTTGCTTTTTCCATCTCAAAATATCTTAATTTGCTCTTTAATCTTACTAAATCACAAACCCTAGATTGTTACGATACATTCTAGATGTTTCCCTAAGTGACACCAATTTTTCTTAATTTTTATTAATTTTATTTAATTTATTTAATATTATTTTATTATATTTTAGGTATTTTAAATAATTTCGAGTATTTATACCTACATGTAAAAACATATATAATACAAATAAATATTCCTAAATATTATTTAAGTTATTTTATGAATTTTAGTGTGTGTATATTTTATTTTTAGTAACTCGTTAATTATTACAATTTGTTTTGCACATTTTCGATAAATAACGAATAATATACATATAACCTAAATATATATATTATTTTATTATTTTATTTTCCTAAATCCAAATTCACAAGGTCACTTCTACTAATATTCCTAGTTCTGTTGTAAAATTTGAACACAATTGGACAATTTATGTGATTATCCTAAATTTCATGTATAAAATTTAGAATATCCAATTACGGGGCTTACAATGTACATACTTAGATATAGTAGGGGGATACTCACCTAACTTAAGCAATCTCAACATTTAACACACAACTCTAACCAAGTATCTTATCATGGTATTTAGTAAGTAAATCCATAGAGATACAATCACATACAAGCAACTTATATTATTTTGACCAACACATAATACAAGCTATAAGCAAGGGATACTCACTTAACTTAAACGATCCTTTTAAGCTCAAGTCTACCTATTGTATACATAAGCTTTCTAAGTCAAATATCACATTCAATCATAATATAATATGTAGAACTGAATATTTATTGATTAATGTTACTGTTCTTTATACTATTAACTTCAATTAGCATATTTTATTAATTTCTCATCTGAATTTCACAACTTGTTTATGTTATATTTTAATATCATAATACATATTGCATAATATTATAACTTTAGAATAAAGTTATTTATATTTATTAGTATTATCTCTATGGAGTTAGTGGGTTAGTGTTGTTGTTGGTAGCAATATGTATATTAGTTATGATAGGTCTCACATTGGTAATATTTTGGTGGTGGAGGCATGGTTTGTCTTTTTGAGGACAATCATGGAAAGTGTATATAAAATTTAAGTAGTAGGCATTAATGAGTGTATTGTATGACTAGTAATTAATCGGTAATTTGCATTGAATACTCATGTAAACTTTCTAAATAATATGGAAGCCCCACTTTTTTAAATACAACACTTACCCCATACTTTTGCTTACTTAGATGCTAACATGATAAAGTGTCATTATCACCTTAGCATTGTTCATTGCTATATTTAAATAATGTAATTATATACATATATTAATTAACATAAATAATAAAAATTGAAATAAGTTTTAAAAAATAAAATAAAAAGAAAAATGCTAAAGTGTTTTTTGATTTTCAAATAGAACACTCTAACCTATATTATATATATACACATACACATACATATATGTATATATATTGTGTAATTAAATAAATTAATAGAAATAAAGGAAATAAGGAAGCTGGAAAGAAAAGAAAGAACAAGTTTTGGCCATTTCCAACTACCCAAAAGTAAGGGTTAGTCAATGGTTAGCCAAGTTTGGTAGGTTGTTGACTCGCTGTTGGGTAGCCAGGTCAACCTACTCCAATAAATCTAGCATTCCTATCCACCTAATGGCATGATTAGCTAAATGTAGCCATTGGCTACCCCTTGCTATTAGGTAGCTAGAAATGACCTAAACTTTTTTTTTTTATTTTTTCCATTTTTTTTCTTTAGGTATGTATGTGTATGTCTCTTTCTCTCTCTCTCTCTACGTATGTGTATAGGTGCCTAGGTGTATTTATACTCGTATATGTGTGTACGCATGTGTGTTTGTGTTTATATGTACCCGTGCATGTGTACATGTGCATGTGTACATAAGTGTTTGTGCTTGTGTATGTGCAATCATGTATGTGTATGTTATGACCAAACAAACCGACATTTGAAGAGGATAAAGACAAAGGGAGTTTCCTAAACATTTACACAATTATGTTTATGAATAATTTTAGAGAAATAGAGTTGTACATCACTATTAGTAGTTATGACTATAATGGTAACAATTGGAGTTTTGTTACAACTATAATA
Source organism: Lumnitzera littorea (assembly GCA_024138015.1). Lineage (NCBI taxonomy): Eukaryota > Viridiplantae > Streptophyta > Magnoliopsida > Myrtales > Combretaceae > Lumnitzera > Lumnitzera littorea. The sequence goes on from JAMXBB010000011.1 coordinate 52,996,083, forward strand.
GTAGAATTAGTCTTATACATTAAACTTAAGCATAAACATCTGATACGGATTGCATGTAAGGGATGATACATGGCTACCAATATCACGCGAGCCAAAGGGTGGGTTCGAACTTTAAGACTATCTGAAAGCTAAATCAAAGTCGAAGGTTGAGTTGAGGTTCTCGTGCATCAATAATGGATATGATGCATCTACGCCTTACATGAGCTTAGGTCGCACTTGATATTACGCATAGGTGTGGCCAGAGGGCACTTGCCACTAATTTATGCTTTACAATGGATTGGATAAGAGTAAATAAGAGTAAGTAAGGGATATAGTTCACAAGGGAAAGTATGTTTGAAATTCAATATTACTAATTGTTGCGACTATTACATATTATAGGTATTTATATAACCCAATTAGGGTAAGTCCTAGGTATACATAAATTACAAAAATCATTCCTACTAGAAAAGGAAAGTGGAATAAATTACAAGGGTAAAGTCATAAATAGATAAAAGGATATTCGATTACAAAAAGACAATATGGATGTTATAAAAATGAGATTTGTGTTTGCTGTCTATTTTATGATCCAGATGATGCTACAAGTCAAGTAGAGCTAATTCTAAACAGAGTAAGTCAGGTAAGCTATATGACAACTGCGTTATTTAAGGCTTGGGAAAGGTTGGTCTAGTGTATGGCCGATATGGCCATTCTTCTGATCTACTTTTGTTGATCAACTTGGAAGTAGGGTAGCTCAACTTCGGAGATGTGTCAGCACAGTAGCAAGCAAGTTCAGTACTTAGCCTTAAACTAATATGTCATAAAGAGGTTGGCTTAGCAGCAGGTCGAGCACTTCCAAGGTCTCCTCAATGAGACAAAGAGAGGTCGAAATAGAGTAGTTTAGTAGGTCAAGGTGGAAAATGCATTGTTCTTTAAAGTTCAACTCCCCTTAGATAGGTTGGTAAACCATATAGGCGAGTCCTCAAGCTTAGGAACGAGTGATTAGTCTACGATCCCTATCACACATTAGAAGATTTAGTTTAAGAAATGACATAATCACATATAAAAGAGAAAAAGAAAGCATAGAGGATCATTGAACCACTTAAACCACAGTCTTGTAAGGAGTTTCTTTGATCCTCAAAGTTCAGAGCATGTTATCAATTGCAGACCTTTTCTATTTCTCACAAAACTCTCTTTCCTTCATTTTCTTCTCATACATTTTGCATATCAACATGAAACCTTAGTCAGTTTCATTTTGAGTTATCAACAAAGTAAATACAAAAACAAGAGTATCAATAGATAGATCAAGAGAAATTAAACAAGAATTTGATATTTGTTTTGCAATTACAAGTATAAAACCAACAAAAAATCAAAACCATAATTCAAATAGAAGAGGAGTAAGAAAAAGAGTAAAGAAGGGTTGTGCCTAAGGAAAGAAAGAAACAAAAGGAATATTCTAGTTTCTAAGTTATGGTTCTGGACTTATTTTAATCCAAGCGTTGTTGTATAGGTTAAGTAAACATCGGACTATACAAGTGGGCTAGGCTATCCCTTAGAGAAGCCTAACATTGGTGCTTTCATAGATAGAGTGAATAGTACTCGAAGCATGGATAAATTATGGGAAGAATTGCATACATATGCTATGAAGATGAATAGCATGGAAGAGCATAATAATGCAAGAATAGAGAAATTAGAAAATTTTATTAATCAGATTAGTGTAAACATTTTGAAGTTGTTAGTATCATTGAATGTGACTAGTGAGAATCAGAATAATTCTTAAAAAATAAAAATGTAGCAAAACATTCATCATCTTCTCTAGGCAATTTATAGGAGTTACAATTCTATAATAGAAACATTAAAATAAGAACTTCCAAAATTTAGCGGAGAAGACACTGAAGATTAGATCTTTAAAGTGACTTAATTTTTTTGAATTTCATAAAGTTCCAAAAGTATACAGATTAAAGATGGCATCTTTTGTAATGGAAAATGAAGCACTAAGTTGGTTTCAATGGTTATCAAGAAGTAGATAAGTCACAATAAGAAAGTTTTCCTTAATGCAGTTAGATTAAGGTTTGGACCATCTATGTTTGAAGATTATCAAGGTAAGCTTGCTAAATTAATGCAACAAGTTTTTGTTATTGAGTATCAAAGTCGATTTGAGGAATTTTCAAATCATGTGCATGGCCTTTCTGAAAGTTTTCTACAAAGGCGTTTCATTTCGGGTTTAGAGCCAAATATTTAAGCAAAAGTACTATCATCAAGACCAAATTCCCTTATTGAAGCAATGAGTCTAGAAAAACTTCATGAATCTAAATTGCAAAGACTTAAGCATAACCATTTCAATCCCACACTGAAACCATCTTTCTTTTTCAAAACCAACCAATTTTCCAAAAAAATCATTTGCACCTACATTCATGACAAAACTAATCGATTCCAACTAAACATAGAAACCACCAAATTCACAATCACAACAAAAAACCATCAGTTCACCAAACAAGACACTTCTTATCAGAAGAACAATAGTTGCTTTATTAGTTTTAAGAAGAGAGAAAGGTCTTGTTACAATTGTGATGAAAAATTTCATAAAGGCTATGTTTGTAAGGCAAAGTTCCTAATGATGATTGAACCGGATGAATATATAGAGGAGGATGTTGAAAATGTACAAAATGATGTAGGGTAAGACCAAATTGAGGAAGAAGAATAGGATATTGTGTTGAATGGTTAGGATATTGTGTTACAAGTGCAAACAACAATGAATACGAAGCATATTGAGTAGAAGAAGATGAGGAAGCTAGTTCAATCCAACAATATAACTTGTATGTATTAGTTAGTGGCTAGAAGAGTAATTTGTTTATGTATACCACCAATAATAACCCCATCGAGGAATTGTTGGGTAGATTCAAATATGTTTTTGCGACTTCATCATCATTGTGACCCTTAAGATCGGTACAACATCATATTCATTTTAAGAACCAAAAGTAGGCTATTAATGTTAGACCTTACAGGTATCCTCATTTCTAAAAAGGCAAAATTGAAAAATTGGTCCATGAGATGTTAGACTCATGAGTGATTAGACTAAGTTTGAGTGCTTTTTCATCTCAAATACTTTTGGTAAAAAAGAAAGATGGGTCTTGGAGATTTTGTGTTGACTATAGAGTTTTGAATCAAGCTATAATTATGGATAAATCTCTAATTCCAACCTTTGATGAGCTATTAGATAAGTTAGGAGGAGCTTAATATGTTTTGAAGATGGATTTAAGGTAGGGTATCATTAGATTAGGATGTTTGTTGATGATATTTATAAAAAAAACTTTTAGAACACACGAAGGAGGACAGTATGAATTTTTTATTGATGTCCTTCAGGTTATCAAATGCTTAATCTACATTTCAATTAATGATGAATAGCATTTTTAAAACCTTTTTGAGGAAATTTATTGTGATTTTCTTTAGTGGCATATTAGTCTATAGTAAAACCTAAGAAGAGCATTTACAACATTTGGAGAAAGCACTATTATGTTAGAGACAGCACACTTTTTATTTAAAGAAGAGCAAATGTTCTTTTACTTAAACTCAGATTGAGTACTTGGAATACATTATGTTAAATAAAGGGTTACAACCGGATCTTGACAAGATAAAAGCTATTAAGGATTGGCTACAATCGATGTCTATGAAATGGTTGAGAGGATTTTTGGGAATTACAGGTTATTATAGAAAATTTGTAAAGGATTATGCAAAAATAGTGTCACCATTAACAAATCTATTGAGAAAAGATTCGATTAGGTGGAACGAGGAGGCTGCATCAGCTTTTAATACATTAAAAGAGTCACTTATGTCAACACCCATACTTGCATTACTTGATTTTACAAAAACATTCGTTGTTGAAATTGATGCATTAGGTAGTAGTCTAAGAGCTATGTTACATCAAGGTGTTAATCCTATAACATATTTTAGCAATAAATCTAGTACTAAATTGCAAAAATCAAGGGCTTATGTTCGAGAATTAGTAGTTGCGGTGGAGCTAGTGAGAAAATGGTGTCAGTATTTTTTGGGACGTTATTTCATCATAAGAACTGATTGGAAGAGTTTAAAGGAATTGCTCATACAAGTTATATAAACCCCTAAACAACAATAGTCTTTAGTGAAATTAATGAGGTATGATTATAAAATCTACAACAAACTAAGAGTTGATCTAGATAATTTACTGAGTAATTTCAATTACTGGCTTTATTATTACCCTCATTTGATCTCCTCACTTTATTGAAGGACGAGTTATCAAAGGATTTGGAGTGGCAACAGTTAAAAGAGAAGTGTGAAAGAGGGGAGTCGCTTAGACCACCATTGGTGTTTAAAGATGAACTTCTCTTTTAAGGTCATAGAATTTTCATACCAACATCATTTTCCATGATCCCTTTACTTATTTTAGAATTTCATGCTAATCCTATAGGTAGTCATATTTGAGTTTTAAAGACATTTAAGAGATTGAGCAGTGCTTTCTATTGGAAGGGTATGAGAAATGATGTCAAGGAATTTGTGAAGTAAGTGTTGTGTTTGTCAACACGTGAAATATTTAACAACAAATTCGGTAGGCTTACTTCTACCCTTACCCATTCCTTAAAGGGTTTTTGAGGATATTACTATGGATTTTATAACTGGATTGGTATTATTAAGAGGTTATTCAGTTATATTAGTGGTGATTGATAGATTGACTAAGTACTATCATTTTGGTCCTTTGCCATCTAACTATACGACAATTACTGTGGCAAAATTACTTGTAGATATCATGGTGAAGCTTCATGGGATACTAAGATCTATTGTATGTGACAAGGATAGGGTGTTTGTGAGTTGCTTTTGGTAAGAAATTTTTAAATTGAGTGGAACTCAACTACAAATGAGTTTAGCTTACCATCCTTAAATGATTGGTTAATCTAAAGTTCTCAATGGATGCCTAGAGCATTATTTGAGACCTTTTGTCATGGATACATCGGTTGAATGGCCTAAATTTTCACGTTGGACCAAGTTTTGTTTCAACACCAACCATCACACTAGTACACATATGACTCCTTTCAAAGCTCTTTATGGAAGGGAACCACTAAAATTGCTTGACTATGTGAGAGGATTAAGTTAGGTTAAAGTAGTAAACCAAGAGCTTATGGATAGAGATGAAGTCTTAAAATTGCTTAGACATAATTTGTCTAAAGCACAAAGGAGAATGAAGTCCCTAGTAGATTTGAAAGGGACCGATAAGGAGTTGTAGATGGGGGACTAGGCATATGTGAAGTTACAACCTTGCAAACAAACTTCCTTAGCCAACTGATTATCTTATAAGCTAACTAGGTGATATTATGGACCATTTTTGGTTAAGGAAATTGTGGGGCTTGTAACTTATAAACTTGATCTACTAGAAGGATCTAAGATTCATTCGGTTTTTCATATTTTGTTGTTAAAGAAAGCTAAGGGTAATGGCATGACTCAAAGATCACTACCACCAGTGGCTTTAGCCAATCATCGTATGGTTAAGCTTCTAGCTATTTTGGATATTGGATAGATAGTAAGGTAAAGGAACATTATTTAGCACTTGTTGGTTCAATGGGAGTCACTATACTTAGGGGATGGTACATGGGTTGATATATAAGAATTTGTAAGGGACTATCCCTATTTTGACCTTGAGGACAAGGTCCATTTTGATTAGATGAGGAAAAATGTTATGACTAAAAAAAACAACATTCAAAGAGGATGGGAAAAATGTTATGGCTGAGCGAAACAACATTTGAAGGGGAAAGATAAAAAGGAAGTTTCCTAAACATTTAGACAATTATGTTTACGTGTAGTTTTAGAGAAATAGAATCACACATCACTATTAGTAGTTATAACTATAATGGTAATAGTTAGGATTTGTTACAATTGTAATAATAGAATTAGTCTTACAAATTAGACTTAGGCATACACATCATAGATCTAGTTTAGGAAATAACAGATCTATAACATAATCACATATAAAAGAGAAAAAAAAAAAAGTAAAGAGGATCATCAAACTACTTAGACTATTAGTCTTGTAAAGAGTTTCTCTAATACTCGAAGTTTAGAGCATACTATCAATTGTAGACCATTACTATTTCTTGTGAAACCCTCTTTTCTTCATTTTCTTCTCTCACATTACCTTGCATATCAATATAAAACTTTAGTTAGTTTCATTTTGAGTTATCAACAAAACAAATATAGAAACAAGTATATCAATAGGTAGGTCAAGAGAAATCAAACAAGAATTTAAGAATTTTTTTTTTTTTTTGCAATTATAAGTATCAAATCAATAGAAAATTGAAAACCAAATTCAAAAAGAAGAGGAGTAAGAAAGAGTAAAGAAATGTTATACTTGAGGAAAGAAAGAGACAAAGGAATATTCTGACATTCGAGTTATAGTTAAGGACTTATTGTAGTTCGAACGTTATTGTATAAGTTAGGTAGACATTGGACTGTACAAGAGGGTTGGGCCGTCCCTTAGATAGGCCTAACAATATATGAGTGCCCATGCATGCGTATGCTTATGTGTTCATGTGGGTGTACCCTTGTACCTAAGAGTACATGTGTATGTGTGAACTTGCTCACGTGCGTATGTGCAAGTGTATGTACATGTGCCTATATGCGTGTGAGTATGCGTATGTGTGTGTGCTTGTATGTTGTATGTATGCAGGCATAAGTATGTTATGTGTCTTTATGCATATGAATATGTGCTTGTGAGTTTTTTGTACCCGCATATGTATGCGTGTCTGTGTATGTATGTTTGTGTGTGCACATGTATGTGTGCGTATCTATGTCATATATGTTAGAGTACACTATTTGAAAATCAAACTTATCGTTTTTCTTTTTTCTATTTATTTCAAATTTTTATTATTTTAGATAATTATTATATGCATATAACTATATTATCTAAATAAAATAAAGAAATATACACTTTTGATTCTCAACTTTTACCTACTATTTTACTTGAGTCTTCAACCATTTTTTTTCCCTTTTATTTGAGTCCATAGTGTTTTTAAAACCTTATAAAAATTGAATTTCTATTAAACTCATTAAATTTTTCACTCATTTTACTAATATACTTGTTTCTTATTGGACTTGGGATAGTTAGCCAATGTAGTAGGTGTTTCTACAAATGTTTTTAATTCTTTTTTTTTTTCACTTTTATGTATTTTTTGATTATTTTTATCATATTGTATGATTAAATATATTCAATATAATTTTTATTATATTATGTAGTTAAATATATATTTTCATTATCATTGTATTTAATTAATTATTATGCACTTGAAGTTGATATGTGTTTTAGATGGATGAATAATTCAAAGGATTTGATGAAAGTTTTATTTTATAAGGTTTTAAGATTTTCAAACACTCAAATAAAAAAAAAAAGACCATTTAGATAGAAAGTACATAAACGTATTTAAGAATATATTTTTTTCCATAAAATAATGAATAATACTGACATAATGATAACATGGCAATAAAACATTAGCTTTTTTTTTAATAATTCGAAGGATTTGATGAAAGTTTTATTTTATAAGGTTTTAAAATTTTCAAACACTTAATTAAGAAAAAAAATGACAATTTGGATAGGAAAGTAAATAAACGTATGTAAGAATATATTTTTCCCACAAGATAATGAATAACACTAACATAATGATAACATGACGATAAAACATAAGCTTTTATGGCACCAACGTCAAGGAAGCAAAAATAAATAGTAAATATTGTATTTTGTGGTAAAAAATAATAATAATAAATCTTGTATTTAAGAAAAGGGAGCACCATATCATCATTTATACAGTTACAAATAATCAACGTAACTTATCTCTATTACTATTATACATCAACTCGATAATATCTAATCAATTGGAATAAACTCAATAAAATAGAGCTTAGCTTACCCTAAAAGAAGAAAAAATTAATAGAACAGCCGATCTCACATGAGTGGAAATTTGGGGGGATTCAAACTTTTCTTTTGGTATTTTACGACCACGGTGCCCAACGACATGGCACGGCGACACGTGGGAAAAACCCCAGACAAACATAAACCCTTGCCATCCTCTATCTATTCTTCACATATATACTTATACGACGAAAGGCAACCAGAGCACAACAACCTCAGTTTATGGTAATGGCGTTGAGGCTGGGTTTCATTTTCCGACGAGCTTCTCGCCATCAAACCCAGCAACAACAACAGCAACGGGCCAATTTCGCGGACGCTGCCACCTCCTTCGTCCGAGACCGTGGTCTGGATCACGCCGTAGAGAAGGAAAAGAACCTCAAACCCTTAATCAACCTCAAAAGCTTGCTAAAATCCGAACCTTCAAAATCTCTTCCCGTTTCTGTCATTGCCCAGAATAGAGAGATACTTCAAATCCCCATTCGCCCTGTTGATTTTCTCCGCAAATACCCGACCGTCTTTGAAGAGTTCTTGCCAGGTGATGTTGCTATCCACCCTCATTTTAAGCTCACCAAGGAAGTCCTGGAATTAGATTCTGAAGAGCAGTTGATCTATCAGAGTGAGAGTTATCGAAACGAAGCAGCAGATAGGGTTTTGAAGCTGCTCATGCTATGTAAAGGACTTAAAATTCCATTGAGTCTGCTTGATGTTCTGAAATGGGACATGGGTTTGCCACAAGATTTCGAGAAGAGTATTGTCCCTGAGTTTCCGGACTATTATCGGGTTGTGGGTAGTGATCAAGATGGAGTCTTGGAGTTGGTCTGTTGGAGCAGTGAATTGGCTGAATCAGTGATGGAAAGAAGAGCAAAAAATGCTGACAGAGATTACTCGAAGGGCATGGCCATTGAATTTGCTTTGCATTTTCCCAAGGATTTTGAAATGGATAAGAAAGTCAAGAAAAGGATTGATGAGTGGCAGAAGTTGCCTTATATTTCTCCTTATGATAACATGTCTCATCTGCCTCCTAAAAGTGATGAGTCTGATAAATGGGCGGCTGGCGTTTTGCATGAGTTATTGCATCTCTTCGTTTCAAAGAAGATTGAGAAGGAGACTTTGCTTTATTTTGGGGAATATTTGGGCGTTCGATCGAGGTTTAAGAGGGCTTTGTCACAGCATCCTGATATATTTTATTTGTCCAATAAGAATAGAACTCATACTGTTTTATTAAAGGAGGCTATTAAGCGTGGTTCTTTAATTGAGGAGCATCCATTGATTGCGATGAGGAATGGGTATATCCATCTCATGAACACTGTAAACCGGGAAAAGGAAATGGCTAATGTATCAATATCAAGTACTAGACAAGATAAGCGTGGGGCAGGTGATCCTGAAAAAGGAGGAATGGACAGTGGAACTGGAGAAGGCAAAGGATCAAATAATGAATCAAACACTGGATACGCAGATGGTGGTTATGGGAGTGAAGACAATGAAGATGACAGACAGCCCACAAGAGGGGAATCATCCACTGAGAAGCCCCAACTTACTAAACCACCTGCAAGAAAATTTTCAGGTGAAGAAATATCTCGGAAGCATGAGGAGAGATCTTCACGAAACAGTAGCAGACAAAAGGGAATGGGTGGAAGTGCTAAATTAGGGAAAAAGCTGCCGGATAGGTTGAGTGTCCCTACAAGCAGGGCATAATCCTCTCATGTAGAAATGGACTTGCATTTAGCAAAGGTTCATTTAGTGCACTGAAAGTCACATACAGGCAGGTTTGTTTCCCTTTTGAATCTTGAATGATATGTGCTCTTCTCAAAGTTTGCTATCATTTCTCTCATACTAGTTATGCTGATATTAGAACGGGTTGTGAGGCCACAATTAAATTTTCATTGTTTGAGACAATACCTAAAATCAACACGGGATGTTTAGTTGATTTGATAATGGATGGAGACTGAGTAGCTAATAGTTCTGTGTTTTAGCAGTTGAAATCTGCTATAAGCTGTTCATTAAGGGACCAAGGTAACATGTCAATTAAGAGTATGGCACACCACTATGGCTTAAGCATACTACCCAAAGGCTTTCCCTCAAAATAATGGTAATGACCAAGCACTTTATCACAGAAGTATTGATGTATTCGAATATTTGTGAGAAGTGAGCTTATACCATATTTGATATTCCAAAAGCAAATCGTGAGCAGAGGCACATGGGTCTGGACTGAAAGGTCCTATTTGGCTACTCTGGGAGTTATTTCTGTGCTTTGATCCAATTACATCATCTAGGTACTATTGTAGTACCTATATCACTTGACCAGTGTCAAAAGTTATCTGAACCACAGCACAGTTACCTCACACTACCCTCACACATACATGAGCATGCTAATGTTTGTATCTTACAATTCATTGTACATACCAATTTGGTGTTGATAATAAAAAAATCTCCTCTCTTTTGCCACATTTGTTGTGTGTGGGTCTATTTGCTTTAATTAGTGCCTTGGGCCCTATCTCTTGGTATCAGTGTAGGCAATGGGCGTGAGGTCATTGACTAATGATCTGCATGGAAGCTTGGTTGGAAGGGTTGGAGAAGAGATTTTGGCCAAACTACAAGGTCACATTGCCTTCATGAATTGTAAGGTGGCCTTCATATGGTTGATGATGCAAGTTTTTTTTTTTTTTTTAATCATTATTATTATTATTTAAATGAGAGGTGAGATGGAGGAGTGGGCCACAAGTTAAAGGAGGCCTTGGCCTTGATGCAATGGAAGGGAAAGGAAAAAGAATGGGTAAGGACCCATGATGATACCGAGAACCTTCAACCATCAAGATCCAAGTTGAAAAGGAGGTAGATAATGAATGAGAGGTGAGATAGAGGAGAGGGCCACGAGTTGAATGCAGGGGGTCTTTGTGTGGTGTTTTTGTTTTTGGTTGTGTTGGGGTGTGCTTGGCTGTGGTGCAAGGTGAGGAAGGGAAGAAGATGGTTAAGCACCCATGTGGATACTTAGAACCTTCAACCATCGCAAATGTAAAAGGATAGGAGGTAAATAGTGAATTGAAGGTAGGCAAGGAGTATAAGCTGAGTTCGGCACGTATTGTGCTGCCATTGTTTGATGGAGTCGATATGGTGAATTAGACTGCAATGTTAGAAAATCATTTTGAAGTTCAATGTATGAAGGAAAAAAAGGTCCCCTTAGCCACCATTTGCATGTAAGGGCAGTGTGTGTATATTGGTTGAAGACGTTGAAACGATGGATACCCTGGTTAGACTGGATACATTGAAGCAAGAGCGAATGACACGATATGTGGGCCAATCAGCCACCAACCTGATTATCAGCCTCTCCACATTGAGGCAAGCCTCAAACTGTTGGTTTGTACATTGAAGAACTTGAAGCTGTCTTTGCAAGCTCTTGTGTTACTGGAACTACAAATGCTTTGGTATTTCTTGGATGGTCTAAGGAATGATATCCATACTAGGTAAACACACTCCTCATACCTTGGCAAGGGCCATCAAACTCTCTTTGAGTGTGGAGTAGGAGTTTGAAAGCACAATTTTGTTTCCCAATATGTTCAGAAGGTAGAACTTGTAAAGTCAGTTGCAATCAAGCACAATGCGACCCAGATGTGTCTGTCCCTGTATGGGTAAAAACGTTCACTTGTCTATTCTGACTCATATTCGGCTGATTCGAGTCCAAGACCACGTGAGGGGACTATAACCTTGACTGAAGTTTTGTTGCAATAGAGGAGGCTTCTATTCAGTCTCCTATTGTCAACACTAGGACTGGCAACTGGTGTTGACAGTACATGAGGAACTTTACATGGCACTCATGACTGAAGGCAGTTGTCTTACGCAGATTTCGTATAAAAGAAGAACAAGGGGTTATGTTTCAGGTGAGACCAACCGTATGCCTATAAACACAAGTGCCTACCTAGAAATCTCAGTTTCATGGTATTGAAGGGAGAGCAAGAGGTAGTAGAGGAAGAGTAGGTTGCTGTTGAAGGCACCAATGTGGTGCCACAAGCAAAGGAATGTGGGGACATCGAAGGAAAAGTCTTGTCTCTCTGCTCAGTGGGTTCAATGGTCCTAAAACAATGAAGTTATGAGGTGAGTTATACGGACATTTTCTATCTACTTTGGTGGACAACTGTCCTAGTCACAACTTCGTGTCCAAAGATTTGATGGGAAAGATACAAATGGCAATAGAAGAGACTCTAACTTCATTGTTGAATTGGTAGAAGGGCATGTTGTTCCTTTGAGTGTTTGTCGAAATGCATCGCTGATCATGTACAAACTAAAGATCTCTGTAATATGTTATGACTTAGAACTGGGTGTATTAGATGTTGTATTGGGGGTTGCTTGGTTGGAAACCATGGGAGAGGTTAAGGTGAATTTGAAAAAAAATGAGCATGAAGATTCCTCTAGAACAAGGGGAATATATGCTTAGTGGTGATCTTTCTCAATATAAGTCTCACATATCACAGCAGTCTTTGTGGAAAACAAGGGACCTGGAACTTTGCAGTTTGGCATGGCAGTGTGATAAGGCTGACCTTGGGAGTGCAATGGTGGATGTGGCTGTCCTTGCAGAAAAAACTGATTTTCCATAGTCAAGACTGATGGATTATCGTATATCCTTGAAAGAATGTAAATGACCGATCAATGTGCAACCTTGTAGGTATGCACGTGTACAAAAGAATGAAATTAAGAAGATGGTGAAAGATACATTAAATGCAGGGATTACTAGGGCTAGCGCTAGCACTTTTTCAAGTCCTGTAATTTAGGTGAAGAAGAAAGACAACTCGTGGTGCTTTTGTATGGATTATCGCGTTTTGAACGAAGCCACTATACCTGATAAGTACTCCATATGCGTGATTAAGGAGATTTCAGATGAATTGTATGGAGCAAGAGTTTTTCTAAGATTGACTCATGGGCTGGATACCATCAAGTACGGGTCTCTGAAGATGATGTATACAAGACTGCTTCTGAACTTGCCCAGGGCACTATGAATTTTTTGTGATGTCCTCTGGGTTGACAGATGCCTTAGCTGCCTTTCAAGTAACTGTGATTGGCTTGTTTGGACTATGTTTGAGGGACTTTTTCCTTGTATTCTTCAATAATATATTGATTTACAGCGCTGATCTGGAAATGCATTTGAGACACTTGAGAATAGTGCTTAACATGTTGCAGCAAGAACACTACACGGCCAACAGAAAAAAATGTGTAAATAATTATTTCTAAACTTCTCTAATTAAAGTTATCCGTGACTATAACAATATCTGAGAATGCATGTATGTAGAACTAGCAAAATAAAGATAACTTTTCCCCTAATATGACTATATTCCCAGCATATGACTGCTGGAAAGTTGAAGTATCAATTGCATAAACTTGGTGTGGGAACTTATAACATTCAACTGTTTTTCCATTGGTGGGACTCTGGGGTCTGACATTGTTTAATCTAACCTTTGCAAAAAATTCTTCTTTGCACATTACTGTAGCATTGAAATAATCCCTTGGAAAGCAAATAAGTTGTCACCTAGGCTTGCTAGGGGGTTATTCTCATGCATCATGCAAGCAGAAGCATGAACGTGCTCATGTTACCATCAACTGGAAAAGTTAGTGATAAAATCTGTGTAATTAAGCTTTATTTCCAGTAGCTGTCGCTCTGCTATGTAGTTTTGCTTTTTTTTTTTTTTTTTCTAATGTGATTTTTTAAGCTTCTGGTTCTACTTAATGCTGTGGGGAAGGCCTTGTCCTTTGAATTATCCCCATGACATTCAACAATGTTCCTGCACATGAATTTAGCTTCTTTCAAAAGTTAACACCATGGAGATATTATATATTCAAACAGATGCAAGACATCAAGGAGGAGACTTAATTCATGTGTTAGGATGATTATGTTGTCTATTAGATGTGGATCATTAAAAGACAATCAGAAATGCATCAAAATAATTATTCTTTTGTAGTGCTTTGAGAAAAAATTTCCGTGTGAAATGTTAGCCGGAGGAATGTGTTAGTTTAGGTTCTTTCTTGCATGACAAAGTCTAGTACATACCTAAATAAATCTTGGATGCAATGCATGGTGATGGAGGCAACGGTTCTGCCTTTTTTCCTTTTGGGAAGCTTCTGCTGAATGTAATGGAAGAAGCTTCATATCTGGTGCAACTTTTGGGTCATTTTTTGTCCTCTAATTCTATATTGCTACATAAAAATATGAAAACCTTTTCTTACTGTGTCGTATTTTCAGCAGGGAAAAACAATGCTCCTTTGGAATGATGGCGACTCCATCAATTTGAGATATTAGAAAGAAGGTGCTACATAGAATTTCTGTTTCTCACTTCGTTTTTCTAACGCTGGTATCAGACTCCTGTTCAGTCATCTACTTGGCACATTCTGCTCTGCACCAGATTTTCTTATGTCAAAGTAGACAAGTCTGGCTCTTGATATTTTTTAATACTGTGATTATTGGTCGATTAAAATGCAGATATCTATTTTATCGCAAGATTCATTGAATGTCATTGATAATGAGATAAAATGCAGGAAAGTCCATCATAACCCGAAGAGAAAGAGTGGGAGGCACTCTTTTCCCAAGGATTAGTGGAGATTCGAGTGCCTATCAAGCATGAGACACATTAAAGGAGGAATTTCAAGGAAGTGAATAGGCACAACTCTTAGGAACTCCAAAATTTGGGAAGAGATTTCAAAATATCAAGATGAAAGATTTTGAGAAGATTGGAGATTACTATACCAATGGAGTTTAACCAGACCAGAGCTACTTGAGGAAGCTATTGTTTGCAAAAAGTAGTGGAGAAAATATTAATTACTCTTATAGAAGAGCCAACTCAATTTAAACTTCCTAAGTTTTAGGGCCTTGATTGATTTGTTTTTCTTTTATATGTATCTTACTTGTATTTTGTCTGTTTATGTTATGTATTTGATTTGTGTTTATTCAAGACAATGTTTTGAAAACTATGTAATTAGTATCTTATTTATTTCGTTTTCAAATTCAATTTTAGATAAATTGTCCTTTTAGTAGCCGTGGGTGGGTTTGTTATTGATGATCAATCACGTATAATATATGTGATTATCAATCTTGGAGATCACTTGATTTAATGATATGTGTATAGATATGATGGAGAGATATGAGGTAGGAGGAATAAATAAACTCGATATCTCTTTATGTGTGTGTGACAAAAAATTGGAATAAGTAGATTCGGTAGTTTTTCAATCCATTTTTGAGTAATTTGCTACTTTGATCTATTCAGATTTTAGTAGAGTTTTTGCATTTGTTTTAAATCTTATAGAGAGTTGTTAGTTGTAGAAATGAGAGAATTAGCCTCCTATTAAAAGGTTTTGGAGCTTAGGTGGTGTTTGGTTGTATAATTTTCGTAATATTGGATTGGATAAAAAATTTTATTTCATGTTTGGTTTGTAAATTTACTTAATAACTGAATAAAAATTAGATCGATAGATTGAACAAAATGTTTAAATTCTGTCCCATTTAAATGACGGTATAAAAATAAAATTCACTAGATAAAAACAAATATGTATATTATTCGGATTTAATTAATTAAACATTATTGAGCGAAACATTAATTAAACATTTGCTAAGGAAAAGTAATAGGGTGGCTTCATAAACCTCCCGTCTTCCTTCGTTCGGGGCAACTTCTTCTATTATGCCCCACTTTCCTACAATAACCACATTAATTCTTCATTAGAGGCTCTCTTAGGTCTATTTTGTTGTGGTAGCACTTTGACTATGGCTAGCCCTTGGTTTGGGCCTTTTCATAGTTGGATGAATCATAGGTTTGTCAACATTGAGCCAAGTACAAGTGTCCTTAAGAGGGTTGAAACTAGCATGATAAACAACTTAGTAGAGATCCCAATAATACCACTTGGTAACCTTTCTAGCCCTATCCACTTTAAATCGTGCCAAAACAGTCTAATCGTGTGAGCATTATATCCTATGAGTTTACCACTTACCGCATGTATACATGCCCATTACTATGTTTATCGTATGTCTATTCCCACCCTTCCATCTATAACTTATCCTCCTCCTGCTTATCTAGACCTTACATATTCCATTTAGCCTATCAAATGTTACTACTGTATGTTAGGATGCTGACTGTTGCCACTTCACAATCTTCTCATTAGCCTATGG
The DNA here is from genome assembly GCA_024138015.1 of Lumnitzera littorea. Taxonomy (NCBI): domain Eukaryota; kingdom Viridiplantae; phylum Streptophyta; class Magnoliopsida; order Myrtales; family Combretaceae; genus Lumnitzera; species Lumnitzera littorea. The sequence goes on from JAMXBB010000011.1 coordinate 53,012,123, forward strand.
AGTAAGCACATCTCCCTTACCAATAGCCTTTGCTGCATTATCGTGACATGTTTAGAAATACCTAATGCAGTTGAAGAATTTTCAAGACTAGAGCCGCCATTACCTAGAGTCCTTCAACATAGCTTTGTAACTTTCTCTGAGATTTGTAGTCATGAAATTGTATTTGAAACCACCATCAAATGCCCTAGTTTGCCTTTCTTTAGGAATCTTTACGAACTGATTCGGTGCATCCTCTTTCCTTTTACTTAATTCTTCCTTGTAAAAATCATGCTTTAAGGGTTGAGCTTTCAAACCAATAGTAGTGACGAGCTTCTTTAGCAGTGCACTTTTGTACTTTATATACATACCTGATGCAATATTGCCATTTAACAAAGGGCTCCTACCAACCAACATCCCTGTGCTTAATCACATCACCTATACTAGCATGTCGATCTAATATAAGGCATATAGTCTACCTATCTTGATGTTTACCAACAACATGTTCCTTCAACAACATCAAAAACTAAGTCCAGTAAAGAAATGATTCTTCATCTACTAATGCGAACGCCAGGGGCATTATATGATTAGTATCGTCCATGCTACATGCTACATGCGATCAATAACTTATGTTCGTATTTGCCATACACAAAGGTACTATCAATGTTCATAACAGGCCTACAATTTTAGAAAGCACATATGCATAGACCAAATATCTAGAAGGCTTTATGAAATGCATTGATATGCTTGCCATCATTGACACTCGGCGCATATTTCCAATTGATACAAGACCTTGGGTTAGTTTGTTGGATAATGTTTAAAAACTTTGGGAGCATTGTGTAGGATTTATCTGAATCAACACATACCGCTTCAATCGCTTTCCTCTTACCATCCCATACCTATCTCTTTAAAACCAAGTACCCAAAGGTGGTGGGTATTGTTTGTCTCAAAATGGAAACCTTCATGTCGGGCTGATTCCTAACTTGATTAAGAAAACACTGAGCCATGAAACTCGATCCAGCTGTGGATGATCTTGGAATAGGATACAATTGAGACATGTGTGTGATCCCTAAACAATTGTAACCACAAAGTTTGTGTCCATCCACTTTTAGCATGCACGAAACTACCATCTACAACCCTTGTCCTTCTCTGTACATACCACATGCTAAACCTTCTTATTCGACTTGTCTACTTAATGGTTATGGCGATGCTTGATGTGAAATGACTTAACTACATATATCAAGTTAGATTTCTTAGCAAACTGCATGCCTTTCCTCAACTCATCCCTAGTAGTAAGTTCTTTTGAATAAATAATAGTTTTTTCGAATGTAATATAACCATCCCCACCATTTATCCTATTGAAGAAAGGAACCTGATGTTCAAAAGTGGGGACACTTTGCTAAACAATGGACTAAATGTTTTGATCAATGAGTGGTGAGTACATCCTCTTATGAGAGTATAGGGTCATTCGGAATGTTTATCTCATCATCATCAAATTGCCCACCCATTTCACCCTCATCCACTGCCTCTTCCTTTAAGTCACTATATATAGTGTTGTATACCTCGTTGATCTCCTTATCAAGATTATTACTAATGGGCAACTCCACTTCTACCATACAAGGCTCATTAGGATCAACAGTTTCTTCAATGGTACTTAGAACATCTATAAATGGTTGTATTTGTACGGTAGGAGGAGTACCTATTAGCATGATGGACTCACAAAGTCTATTTCCATCAATAGTCATGTTGGAACTAGCTTCAGCCTTAATGAAAAGTTCCTAAATAAATAATTGGATCTGTTCATTTGCAAATTCAATTAGACTCTCCACATGATCATCATCAATTATAGGACTCAAAGGATAATAAGGACGTATAGAATTAATTGGGACAATAGCATGCTACCTTTGAAACACTTCTACATGATGTATGCCAGCACCAACTCCGACAATTAAGCAAATTTTGTGTAACAATTTAGAATAATCAACATCAACCCTCACCTTAATCTTCTTTAGTGCTGGTCTATTGTAATGCACCTCGTTTACACCATCTATTATATTCCTATGAGCAAATATAGAAAACCTCACATAATTCCCCAAGCTTAAAAACCAACTTCAACCACTAGCGTGCACAATGGTGGGACACTACGAAATAATGATGTCTATTAAAATTTACCTTAATAGTATACTATAATGGTAGATATATTTATGAGTAATTGAAGTGCTAAGTTGCAAAAAGTTAGAGAGAGCAAGGCATTAGAAAAATTAGGGTTAAATTTGTAATTGGCAAAACAAACAAATAATTGCAAATATTTACTCATTGTATAGACACCAAAGACATGGGGACAACTCATGTAGTGTGATTTTACAAAAAAAAAAAAAAAACAGTCAAAATCACGTATTAAAGCTAAGAAATCTCCTCACACGTTCTATTGTGTTTGTTTAGTAGAGAGAGAAATTTACTTGCAAATGACGAAGAAGAAGGTTAAGGTAGAGGAAGAGGGGGGGTTGGTGGTGGTGGTGGTGGTGTTGGGGTATGCGTATGTACTATATGCAATTTATAAATCACACTTACTCATTTATAAATACTCATTTATAAATCACATACTCTACATGCAAATTCTTAATAAATAAACCTCATAATGCAAGTGAAAGTGGGAAAACTAAAATGCATTCAATGAATGTGATTTGGCAATCGTATTCAAGGAATTGGTTTCAACTAGACCCTTTTTGAGGAATTAGTTTGCCTACAAGGGACAAATTAACTCTTTTCTCCTATATTTAGATGAGCAATTCTTAAGTGAGTTGCATGTGCCATGCATACATGCACATATATATATTAAGTGTAAAATTTTTCTTGGGATTAGTCATTAGAAATATCAAACAGTTTAGTTATCACCTTTATATTAACCAATGACCAACATATTTTAGGATCATTTACAACTAAACCCCAAACTTGGAGTAACTTATGACTCTACACATAGTTTTTAAGTTGAGACACTAGTATTGTAGCTCTTGAATCTAAATTAGCATAGAGATACTAACACCGTGACCCTAAAAAATCATTTACCTCAAATCATTTCCATGTGTGACTTTACTAAGTATAATGTCACACAATGATCATCAAGGTGCTATGTTAATGACACTTGTATTGCAAGCCCTTAAGCCGAACCAAGCACAAGTAACACATAGTTACCACTATAGATATTAATTAGGTCTGTTTTGTTTTCTATTAACTATACAAGCACAAGCAACAAATATGATTAACACTTACCTAGTTCAGCAACAATATAATTAATACTTGAGTCAACCTCTATCCTTGAAGTATCACACAAAAGATAACTCTTTAGTAATCTATTTTTATATTCCAATTCTTTAATCCTATTCTTAACTAGTCATTCTCTAGCTTGATCTTACTTAAATGAATTAAGGTCTACGTTAGATCATAGTTGTTAAAATCACGATTTTAATATTAATTTGAATGTGTATAATAGTATAAAATAATAAAAAAATTGGTAAAATCATTAACTTATCGAGTTGTATATTAAAACTCATAATTCTATAAAAAAATATTTACTTAAATAATTTTATATCTATTTTAACTAAGAAAAATATCATGAAATCATTAACTCGTAAAAAATCATATATTTGACTCTTGATTCTAATAACTCTGCTTTAGAAGTCCCTAATTAATTTTTAACGTACTATAATAATTTAGATTTATTAATTTAATAATAGTTAAAAAAAGAAATGGGAACAGAATTTAAAGTAAAGGATTAAAACACGGCTAAAACAAAACAAAACAAGCCCATCCAAATATTATACATGACCATGTAAACCCTATACTTGCCGTGTATCTCACTTCTTCACTTAGTTTTCATTTCGATTCTTTTTTCTCTCTTCTAATCCAATGCTATTTCAATAACCCAATCTAATACTAATCCCTACCCTCCAAAAGATTCTCCTTCATCTTTCTTATGATTTCAAGATTTATAGTAAAATAAATACTTGGTCGTATGAATATATAGGATTGTATAATCAATAACAATTAACATCAAACTTAAAATTCATCAACTTAAATTAATTTCAACACTTAACTATACCTTGAAATTTGCTAATTAAAAGCTTTGAACGTTCACCAATATCAAATAACACCAAAAATTTGAATATCCTTCAAAGAAAATCGCTTTACCATTAGATCTACTAAACCCCACAATCTTTCATGACAGGAAATTAACTTACCTTTGAAAAGTTTACAATTCTTTTCATCTTTGTCATCGTTCTTTCTATTGGAGAAGCTCCATCATAGTCAATAGAGAAAAAAAAAAAAAAGATTTATGGGAGATAAAGGGATATTTATATGGAGAGCTTCCTTTTAGGGGTTCCACCTTTATGCGGTTCTCGAAAATTACCCTTACCCATTAAATTTAATTATTTTTATACCTATGCTTTAAAAAGCATTTTCTTTTAATGATTTTGCAGAGTTTTACATTCTCTCCTGACAAAAACTTTTATTGTCAGAGGTTTCTAACTTATGGATCTCGAATTTTGATTACTCTTAGTGATTTACTTCTTAAAATGTCACATGCTCCACTTTGTCCACATCTATACTTTAGTCTATATTTACTCTCTTGAGTTGCATGTTTGTGATTACTTTTCTTTTAGCTATATAACAAAATACCTCCTTTTGACAAACAATTTAAAATTAGTCCAACTAACTAAATTGCTTTATCCTTCTTGGTCCATTATAAGTTTCCTTGCTTAATCTTTCCACACAAGTTTCTTTCACCGTACACTATTCCTTTAGACCTTAATGTGCACGGTTACTTATTCTCTTAGAGATCTATTGTTTCGCATCCAAGTACTCGTCCTTATAAGATCATTTCTAAGTCTACTCTTAGTCTATTAGGTTCTTCATAAGGTCCCTTATTTTCATTGTTCATAATCTCCAATTAGTTATGGCCTATTTAATTCACTAAATGGATTAAGGGGAAGAATGAAATTCCAATTCCTTAGTAATGGAATACAATCATAATGCATATTACTTTGTCCACTTTGACAAAAAAAAAAAAAAGGAATAGACATGTAATAAAATGCAAAAGATTGAAATACCCTCATCTCTTTCTTCTCTCTTATCTCTTTTTTCCTCTATTACTGAAACCTTAGTTTTAGTTGCATTATCAAAAAACAAGAATTTATATTGCAATTAACAAGTACTACAAAAATAAAAGGCGAGATTTTGAAACTACTTCGTGCAATCAAACTCAGATTTTAAATTCAAGACCACATTCTTGGCATCTAATAAAAAAAAGGTAGCGAATGATAAAATTGAAGAACAAAATGCATTTGGATACAAGAAAAAAGAATACTTGTGGAGGAAAAGAAATTATGAAATGGAGGTTTAGAAAGTGATTTCTAAAGAGGAGAGTAAGTGAAGTAGGGTTTTATAGTGGTGGTGATGCAAATTGTCGAATTGTAATTGAAGATGAAGTAGTAAGTGGTTGTGTGGTGATTATTAGGTTGTTGAGTGGTCAAAATTTATGTAGTTATGTGGTCAGCATGTGCATATAGCCACAAATTAGAGAGAGAAAGCGAGAGAAAGAGAACAAGATGTGTTGTGTTCTCTATCAGTTGTTGCAATGGTATTAGTATATTATAGTGTTGTGTGGAGGCAATGCATTGTGTTTGGGATGATCGTGGTGGTGGTTGACAGTAGTGGTGGGTAATGGTGATAAGTGGTGAGCGGCGATTGTAGGTATGTAGTGATGCTGTGTCAAGTGAAGGAAGGGATAATGGAAGTAATTTTCTTTTGAAATCCAAATTCATTGCTCCATAGAAGGAATCCCAATTCCTTGTTTCCCCATAATTGCAATTTGGTAGTAATTGCAATTTAATGAAGTAAACCTTGTTATAAAGAGTAAGTAAAGAATAAGGAGAGAATGGAATTGCTGCTCTCCTAAGTGAATGTACCTTCAAAAAGTTTACAATTCTTATTGTCTCTATCGTTGTTCTTTCTATTAGGGAGGCTTTATCACAATCAATTGAGAAAAAGAATGATTAAGGGAAAATAAATGGATATTTATGTAGAGGGTTTCTAATTTAGGTTTCCACCTTTCTCAGTTTTCCAAAGTCCCTTACCCATCAAACTTAATTATTTTTATACCCATGCTTTAGAAATCATTTTCTTTTAATGATTTTCCAGTATTTTATACATATTATAGCTTAGATATTATTAGTCACACAACAGGACTATGCAAATGGATAGAGTGGTCTATTTTCTTAAAGCCATATTTTTAAGCACATGTAATTTGGGATTGCCTTGTAGACATATGACTTGTAATTTGACTTGTCAAGAATAAAGGAGTGTACATGCCATGTGTGAATTGATGATACTTGAGAGTTATTCACTTATTGCCTATAATGCATTATCCATTGTTCTTAATGGGTATTTAAGAAAACACACTCTTATTAAGTTCTTTCTTTTTTTACCTAAAAAAAGGCAGATATTTTCTTGATCGACACAAGACTAAATAGCATATTGTAGAATATTTATGTCACCACATAATAGCCTATTTAACCGACATGTAGCACCCCTTTACTCTTGGGATATAATGGCATTATTATCAAAGGAAATCCATTAGTGACTGCCATCCTAATTAGTTGCTTGAACTAATGATGAGTTGATGGGTCAGCTACTCAAAAAAGAAAAAGGAATCACCACCTCCTACTAGGGTTTAATCGAATGGAGTTAAACTAATATAATATTGGATTAGAGCTAGAGGTCGATTTGAAAATTCGAAGCTCGAGTTCAGTTTAAGTTCGATCGAATTTTAAATTTTAAATTCAAGCTCGACTTGAAAATATATATGACAAATTTGAGCTTAACTCATTTAGTTCAATTAAATTTAAATTTTTTTATAAAATTTTCTTAATCAATATTATATTCGCTTATATTTAAATAAGTTAAAAATATATCAAAAATTATATCTAATTTAATTAAGCTCGTGAGTCTAATGAGCTTAATATTTTAAAATTTAAAATTGACTTAATTTACTATTTGAGTAGCTTGATTTCAAGATTAACTTGACATTATTAAATCGAATTTAAACAAAACTCGAATAGAGTTCGAGTAATTTGTAAACCGTTTTGGTTTATTTACACTTTAACTCTTGTACCATGTGTGATGCTACATGAAAAATCAATAGTTTGAACAACAAAAACAAATGAAAACTTAATTTTCAACGTTTAAACCGAATGTATAACACACGTACACGAGTTTTCCTTGCTTCAACGTGTGAAACAAAAGTTAGCAAAATCTGTACATTATATTTCAAGACATTCGGCCAGAACAACAACTTCGGGCTCAATAACATTTTCCTTGGGATAATTGATGGTCAAATAATTAAGAAATTGAAAATTACAAATACTTTTCTCAAATGAAAGGGTGGATAGCACGTGCGAACTAGACATTATTGGAAAAGGTGTAGATGTTTAATTGGAGAGGGTTCTGTGAGTGGCAAACTGGACGATGCATTGCAGATCGAGGACTGGACAGTGCACTTGGAGCCAAATCCAAGGAGCATGCCATGTCGGTGTCGAAGCCTGCCAAAAGCAGCACCAAACCCCATGAACAACCCCATCCACTCGTCTTGAAGAGTCACTTTATGGAGTACTCACTTTCACACCGTTCACGAAGCCAATAATGGACAGACACCATTGTCATTTTGGCATTTTATTCCTCATATATGATGGGATAAAGAGAAAAAAAAAAAGTTTATATTTTTAAAAATTAAAATATATATATTTGCGCCGGTAATTTGCATCATGCATAACTTTTTTGCATATAATGTCCCATTTTAATAAAACTGTATACTATTTGGATGCTTATAAGAAGAACTTTTATTTAAAAATAAAAGCTAATATATGCCCTTTAATTGATTAAACTAGGTAAAATTTGAAATGGTCATAACATCCAAACCATCTATCACTTAGCCTCAAAATATATGATTGTTGGAAAGTTTATATTATAAACTATCTAAAAATTTTTAATTGAATTTGTATGATTGCAATTATACAATGTTTGATTCGTGAGTTATAAAATTGCAAAGTTATAGAAATTAGTATCATGTCATAACCTAATATATAAGGAAATATAGTAATATAGAGGTATATTGTTTAAAAAATCTAAAAATTCGAGTTATAGTTAAATGATACTTGATTTATAAGTTATGATCCTTTTAAAAATTTTTCTTGATTCATGTGCTAGGAATATACAATAGATCTCATTTTCTTATAAAAGTAGATCTCAAGACTCTAATAATATAAAATTTGCTAAAACTAGACATGACATGTAAAAGATGCATGGTTGAAATTATTGGATATAAACTAATTTTTAATTTTTAAAATGATATATTAATTAAGAAAAATTATAAATTAATTTTCAATAAATTAATAAGTGAACATATATTAAAATGCATCAAAACTGAAGTACAGGCAATAGAATGCAACTAAAACTAAAGTATAGACATTAAAATGTAAAAAAATGTAATTACTATTAATTTTACCATTAAAGGAGACACTAAATTAAAAGAAAATTTAACAAAGAAGCCTTAAATCCTAAAAAGAAAAAGTTCAGACACTAAATTGTTAAATATTGAAAGTATAGACATTTTTATTGTCTTTATTTCCCAATATGATAAACAATTAGAAATTTTATTGAAAATTACGTGTTTAATTAAGATTGGATTGCTTATTCTCATACTATATCAATGATAAAATCTAAAAAATATTATTAATTTATTTTAAATTTTTAATAAAGTTTTTCACTGCTTAATTAATCTTTATTTATTGAATGAAACAATTTTGATTTCCACTTTCAATCTCTCCGTATGTAGATGAATGGAATACAGTAGCCATTGGATCTACATCATCAATTACTTATAATTGGCATAGTGGTGACATGAATATGATATCATCTTTTCATTAGTTTGCGTATGTCATTTTTATACAAATGTGTTGACGAATATCTTTTATTTAACTATAAATTCGATTGCATGTTGTCTACACACGATGCATTATTATTATAGGTTTTATCCTAAAACATTTGTCCTCTTACTTTTTATATTATTATTCTAATATGCTATATATTTTTATTGTATATACATTTAATACACTGTATTTATCAATATAATCTCATATCACGATTGTTCATACCTATCATATGAGCTTAATATGTAATATTATAAATATAATGTTACGATGACATGATGCATTAAAATATAATATATATATAATATTTATCACAGATCATGGTTACAGTAAATTCTTTTTTATATATTATTGATAATATACTAGAAATATACTTACTAGGTTGATAGCATAAAATATATAATATATCAATTTGCATTTTTTTTTTTTGGTTGCAACAACAAGAAGTTATCCACGAAAACGCAAGGAATCAGGATTTTGATGAATGATTTTTAGATATAATGATTCTGACCGTTCATGTCAAGAAAGAGTCATTGGCGAAATGGACACCGTTGCATTTTTTCTTGTTTTTTTTTTTTTTTTTGTCTAAATAGTGAATAATGATGCGATCGATCTGATTGTGGAATGCAACTAATCGAGAATATTTGGAAATAAATCTGATAGTTTCACTTTAGACGTTGGACATCACTCCTGTAAAGTTTAATTTGTAGATTCTTCTGCCATTGTCCCTTTCTCCACGCTCTCTTCCCCACGGAATAATACACAGGTATAGTATAGACAACTTTCGGCTTTTCATTTTTCTCTCCAATTTCACTTCTCCTTCATTTTTCTTTTACTCCCGGATCTAATAACGTTGAATTTATAGAAAGAAAAGAAAAATGTATCTATACCTGGATATAAGTATACAGACACAGATATACGTGCATACGTACATAAGTACTCATTCCGTCCAACTAAGCACATTCGCCAAAAATGATTTTTTCCTAGTTTTATTCAACTGCTACAAAAATAGTACACAGCGAACAATTTTTTTTTTTTTTACCAAAAGAGAGAACAAAATTAAAACGTGCTTTTTGTTGGGATATCGTGTAAGATAAAGGAAATAAATGTTATGTTCTAATAGATTGTTGCCCCCAAATCTCATGAATAGATCTATATAATAGTGTGGACACAACACAATAGCCTAATTAATTTAAATAACACTAGAGACAATAATTGGGCTTTCAATAACCAGAGTATAATGGGCGTTTCAACATCAATGCGCTAAACATCCTTATGGTCCTAAGGCTAGGGGGCCATTTATACAAGGAACTCAAGGGGAATAAAATAATCATTTTTTCTTAATTATCTAATATTTTATTTACTTAGAAAAATTGACAAGGAACTATAGTTCTTAAGGACTTTCTATTTGGAATAAATATTACTTAAGAAAAGTGGAACTTTTTATTCCCTTTATGTAGGGAATAGAAATATCAATATATTATGACCATTATACCATCATAAAAATGATTAAATGAATTTTAGTTGTTTTTCAAAATGACTAAATAGGGACAAAATGGTAATTTTATTCCTATACCCAACTTAATATCACAATTAAGGAAGTAAAGTAAACACTAGAATAAATATTTCTTACAATAAAAAATTGGACGAAGTAAACACTGAAACAAAAATTTCAAGCCTATTTCTAGTAATAATATTTTTCAAGGTATAACTTTTTATTCTTTGTTTATTGCATTACCTCTATATAAACGGGTCATTAGACTTTTAAGTAAATGGAGACTTTCAATTTTGGGTACTTATGGTTCTACCTTGATTCCACAAGGAGTCTTTGAAACGAAGTTCCTCGAGATTAATGAGTCTCTCTCTCTTTTCCATTATTTCTTGTTCATAACCTATCTTGAATCATGTTTATGGTAAGATATTAGACAATAGTTAATGATTGATTAGGCTCAATCAAGTAGATTAGATTCAAAATAAGAGGATAGGATTAATTAATGTAAGAATTTCTTAAGTGTGTTGTTTCCTAAACTAAAAATGTATCAAGTTAATTCCAATTTATAATTTATATAGGAGCAAAAGAGTGATTTTTTAAAATATATTTGTTGGATTAAAGTTCCAAATTGAATATCTAACCTAAAAAGGTAGTTAACAATGTATAATATAAGAGATATCGAATATATATATATATATATACACAAATATATATAATACTTAGTTTAGTGATCAATATGTGATAAATTAAGCTCAATAATTTTACAAAGTTTTTAAAGACCAATAACATACAATCGAACTAAGCCAAGAAAAAAAAAAAGCCAAAAAGGTTAAAATCATTTGCATGAATCATCTAGTTGCACAAGACCTGTCTCTCATTTGATGTTTGTAGATGATAGTATCAATTTTTGCCAATTGGACCACAAAGTTTATAAAGAAGTTGAAGGAATTTTAAGTTTATAATGAAAGAAATTTTAGGACATAAGATTAATAGGGAGAAGAGTTCATCTGATGTAGATAATTATAGCAAAAGATTGCTATTACCTTAAGCATCTAAAGAACTACAATGCAAACATGGAGAATTTTCCTTTACTTACTTAGGTCACTCACACTTTATGGGAAGGAAGAACAAGTCTTAATTTCATGATATGGTTTAAAATATGAATGAAAAGATTACGATGTTGGATGAACTAATACTTGTCTATCATGGGGGGTAGGAGGGAGGGGCAGGGGGTAGCCCCTCTTTAGAGTGTTTTATTTTCCTTTACTCCTTTATATACTTTATGATATAGCCAATAATAAATTGAAGAATAAGAGTAAGTTGATAATTTGTTAAATTTAGTTCAAATCAATAGGCCCTTTTCTTTTATTTACAAAACTAGATCTAGTATCTAAGTAAGACCTAGTGAACCCAAGTTCAATTGATGTCCTTCTTAATAGTTTCTATAAACTAAATTGTCTTCAAAGAGAAACTAGTGGCTTTTTCTTTCATTCTTTCTTTCTCTCCATCAAGAACTTTTCTCTTCTAAGAAATTGCTTCCACATACAAGATCAAGGTAACTGTCTTTCTCTCTGTCTCTTTCTCACTCTCTCATTTCTGTCGAACTTCTGCCAATGGTTAGGAGCCCTAACGAAGAGTTAGATGTATTGGAGATATTTCTACTTTTTGTGTACTGAAGAACTTGTGTTGACATCATCCTTCTTTCTAAATGTTGAATTATTAAGGATTATGCTATTAGCTTTATACTATAAAGTTTTTTAGGGAAATTACAAATAACTCTACCTAAACTTTAACTTAGGTATTGATTGGCTCTTTGAATTTTTAAAGTGTAGTTTTTAATCCCCTAAACTTTGATAAATTAGTAATATAAAGAACATTTTTTTTTTAGTTTAAAAAAGTCACACTATGGTCAAAATTTAAGGAGGTCCTAAAGCACATTTTAATATGTTTAGGGGGGTGTTTACGTACCAAAATCAATGTTTAAGAGGATTATTTTTAATTTGTAGAGTTATTTACCAATTTATCAAAGTTTAAGGCGTAAAAAACCACACTTCGAAAGTTTAAGGGGCAATGTACACTTAAGCCAAAGTTTAAGGGGGTTATTTGTATTTTCAACAAGTTTTTGTGAAGTACAATGGGTGTAAGGCTACGAAACAATGAAGAATTGTCCAATTAGAGGAAAAAGGTATATTGAATTTCAATTTCTTTAGCTATTGGTCCAAGGGAATTTTGATCCCTTAATTTATCTCCTCAAACTTTTGCTTAAGATTGAAAATCAATTAGTTTTTATGGAATGAAAAGGATCAAGACAAGAACTTGACTTGTGATTATCTTTATGCCACTTGTTCTTACTAGAAATTTACTTCTCAACCTTTAAAAGGATAAAATGGTCTAGACTGGACTTCCATTAAGCCTAAGGATAATGAAATTGATTTACCTAGATGTCTGAACCTTTGTTGAAAGAGTGGCTTTAGGGTTTTTTTGGTGTTAGTGGCCAATGAAGGAGGGTAAGGGTCTTTAGAGTTTATATTGAGTCTTATATGGAATAAAATGACCATTTTACCATTCATTTTGAAATATTTTTAAGGGCATTTCATCATACTCCTATGAAATAAATTTCATCCTAAAAACTTACCTAAAGCTTTGAATAACTCGAGATACTTTCTTTTTATTTCTTCCTTTAGTTCCAAGTAGTTTCTCTCTCTGAATAGTCACGAAATTACACCTTTACATTTGGTGGTGTGCCATCTTAAAGTCTATTTTATTGTGCTCACTATCCTCATTTCAATTGGTCAAAATTAGGATTCTTAATTTAATCAATTTAATTCATTAATTTTGTTAATATTTTGCAAAGACTAAAGTTTTTATAAGTTGTATTTTAGATTGTCAACAACTTGTTGTAGTGAGTCTTTCCATTATAATTGAAAATTTAGACTCCAAGATTGAGTTTGAGAAGTGGAGAAATTATGTAAGAAATAGGTTAGGGGTTGGACAAGGGAATAGCGAAGAGAACTTAGGAGAACAATGAAGGATGTAGAAACTACAGCTTCTATTAGGTGCTTTAGAAGTTACCTTGATTACAACACACTCGTATACTTGATTTTGGAAAACCATAGTAGATTTATAATGATTGAGTTGATAACGAAAACATAACTAAAAGGCTAAACCTCTATATGTCTACTTTGTCTCTCTTTATGTACATTATTTGCCACTTGCTATTATTTGCTCTAAACTTGTATATTCAAGTGTATACACTTAAGAGATTGCGATATCATTGATCATTTCAAAGTGCTCCCATATTTGAAGAATTAAGCTTAATCTTCATAACCACGACCACCCCACCTCCACCCCCACCAATTACGTCTTGGTTAAACATCTAAGACCTACACGGTACGTTCATTTGTGGGGAATGTAATAGCCATTTCCCCCCTTATTCCTTAGCGTTTGTATATTACAACGTTTACTTTCTTGAATTGCAATTCGGGAAAAACACTGAATTAGAATTACTCAAGCTAAGGTAAGAATTGGGATTTTGTATCTAAATGACCTTCACTACTCCTCTCTTCCCTAACACAATAGACTACCACCACATACTCTCACCAAGCACCATGACACATCAAAACACACCTTCACCATACATTACCACCATGTATTAGATTCACAAACCACCACCGTACGTGGTTGGGATGAAAAGAGGGAGAGATACTTGAGATTGAGAGATAGAGTTAAGTTCAAGTAGAGAGAGAAAGAGAGTGTTGATATTTGGGAGAAAAGAGAGAGAGGGGGTAAGGGGTGTTTGCTTTTGAGAAAGAGAGTTGAGATTGAGAAGGCAAGTCATTGATTTGAAAAATGAGAAGAGAAAGAGAGAAAGTTAAAGAATTGAGGAGTTTCAGATAGTGAGAAGAACAAAGAGAAAGAGAAAAGAGAGAGAAGAAGGTGGAAGACAAGGGTAAATACATCTTATTATTTTTTATTATAAGTTTATTCATATTGCTTTTTTTTTCCCTAACTAAACAACTTAATACCCATTCCTCCTTTATTCTATCCCGAGTAAGTCTTAATTCCTCCCCCTTTGTTTCATTTAATGAATTAAATGGATCAATAGGCTCCTCTTGTAGAATGTTGAGGTGTACTAATAGATTATAACAATATATGGTAGTATAATGCTTTAAATCATGAGAATTACATAAACTCTTATACTTTGAGAGTGATCAACTCAAGAGATATCTTTCTTTTAGCAATATTTATCTCAAAGCTTTTGAGACTTTAGGTAGCATTAAGCCTCCATTTGGTGGTGTTCTCACAATCATGTTAGAATCAACATTATCTACAACGTCATTATATGTAAGTACAAAAAATTTAAATGCACATGAATGCGATGCACCGATATTGAAAAGTATATTAGTAATAAAAGATAAGAAAAAGAACTTACATCCATCCTAATGGTGGATAGCTAATGCTTGTGCTTGTCATTTGGCTTTTGAAATTAAACTAGGTTGTGTTTAGTCATTTGGGTTAGGCTAACTTTTAATTCATCTATGTACATTTAGTTACTTTGTGCTCTCATAGTTCACACTAATAGTAGAAACTTGGGCTTATGTTGGATTTGTATAGGTTGTGCTCTAAAGGGCCAATTCACAATGGATGAAGCACTCTTCAGTACTTAGATTGAATTCTTCTTTCTTATGTGATCCAAGAAAGTACTCACATCACTTTGTTACTAAACAAGGCAATTTTATTCTAAGTTAGCTAGTTCCTTTATTCAAAAGGCTTAGGTAATTGTATCATCATAGGTTTCTCTCCTTCATGTTGACTTATTACTTGACATTAGTCTCTTAGACAATACTACTTGGGCTTTACAATTGTTAAACTCTTTGATTTGTCTTCATCCTTGCACTAGCAACTTTGGCTTATTAACCGCTATTGAAAAATGTGATCAACTTAATGGATCTTGCTTCATGTTAAATTTGCAAATCCAATTCATTAAGGAATTCCTAGATCATTAGCTCTTCATATACTTAGAAAGCCTCCAATGCAAACTTCACCGATTGGCTTAAATCTACCTCATTTTCTTTTACTTTCTTACTTCCTTGCCTCATATTGAAAAATTAACCAACATTTTTTAACAGAGTGTTAGGGAAAGATTTGTAGGCAAAGATTTCCCTAAACACTTTCAGTTGTCTCTCTTGGTAATCAATCTTTGTACTGCTTTTTACTAGTTGGAAGCAATACCTTTAAAAGGAATATGGTGTAATCCACCTTTCAATCTTCTATAATCCCATATGTAGCAAATACTTTCTCTAACTCTTCCATCCACTCACTATCCTTAAGTGAGTCTAAAGTAGCATTAATAAATGGTTTCATAAGCTAAACAAATCTAGATAACCCACTATAAAGTCAAGTATATCAACACCATTGTTCATCACTAGGTCTTGTTGGCTTGTATTTGTGTAATGTTCTCTAACATCAATTGAAAATATTGTTGCATATGTAACAATTGACCTTAAACTTGTTAAATATCCCAAATATGTTTTATTGTGAATTAAGGAGTATTAAATATGTTATAGATGATTTATGGAAACATGATTTGCATAGTTGAAAGAAGTAACCTTTTTGTTTTTTCTTTCTTGTTTTATTTTTTATTTTTGCCAACAAAAGCAGCTTTTAAAATGAGATGCATGAATTAGATTCAAAAGGTTCGAATCAAATCAAAAGCGCAAAATAGAATTAGAAATGAAAATCAAAACCAAAATTAGAAATTAGGGCAAAAACTTATAAAAAGTAAATTTAGAAACATAAATTAGAACCGGTGCAAAATATGAAGCACACAATAAAGGGCATTATTATTGAAGGAGAATTATTACTAAATGCCTAGTTTCACAAGTTAAATATATTTGGGTCATACATTTAACTAAAAATTTATGACAAAATTTTATATAGGGATATTTCATAATTGTCAAGATATCAAAATTCCATGTTTAAAGTAGATAAGTTTGAAATGTACAATATAATAACTATTGCAAGCAATGGACAAAGAGATATTCATGGAAGCATATATTGAAGATATATTATTTATTACCAAAATTAAAAGAATTATCCATGAAAATAGATTAAAGTGATTATAACAACTATCACCTTATGAAGAAAGGTGAAAGGCTTGATGAATAAATTATTTATGAAGCAACAATTATCACAACAACTACTTCCATATTGAAGCATTGAAGATTGACTAGATAAAAGAGCTATATAAGACCAAAATGTGATGTGGCGTGAGAAAAAGAATTACCGAATGACATTGTGCAAAAGATTTGTTCCATTTCATGAAAATTAGTGCTAAATTATGGAGGAAAAATCATTTGTATTCATCTAAAGAGATTCTTATTTTCTAAGTGTTGGTGAGAATTTTTGGTAGAAGTTTGTGGGGTAAATTTTGTAGACACGTGTACTTCTAGGTGGAATATGAGGCGAGATCGAATTGAATTTGTTGACTACATAATCTTAGGTATTGTATAATGTGGCAGAGCAAATTGGTTCTTTTTCCCTTCATTGATTTTCCCAAATAGTAAAGCACAATGGTGTATACTGATCAATTTATTACCATGGGGCTAGAAGAGAGGACTAACTTGTAGACAAACCCTTCATATATTGCTGCTTCATCTTTTTACTCACTCTTTTAATTTATCATATATTAACAATCTGACTTATATTTGTTTGTTATGTGCTTTCACTAGTGACTTTGATAATTAAAACCAAAAATTAAAGACATTTTGGCTATATGTTGTTGATTACTTCCTACTTGTGGAATCATCTAGCTTGCCTACTTTGAATAGGAAGACCATTTGCTACAATAGGCCAAAAAATTGATTAACCAGCTCCAATAGGTCAGACATTGTCTTGAACCATATTGTTAGGTTGGATATTGGCCTTTTGTTGCATGAAAGTGGTTAGCTTCGCCATCATGTTAACAAAGTCATTGATCATTTCATTAGTTGCATTGGGGGTTTCATTACCCTACCTTCCATAGCTTTGAGCATCACTCTCTACATCCATAAGGCCATCGTGGAAACCGAGGTTCAACATTTTAATTACTTAGCTAATACAATTAGTAACTGCTTTAATTAAGAAACTCCTAACTTTATCACAAATCAACACTACTATTATGGCAGTCCCCCATTTGTTAATAACTACTACACACTCGACTTAGAAGCTTAGACAACCTAACAACACTATTTTACTCGCCTTGTCAACAAACACTACCCTTGTACCTTTAACATAATGCAACAACTACCTACTACTTCCAACAACCCTCAAAACACTTACTTTGATGCTTACAACAAAACAACACTTCAACACTACACCGATAGCTTGGAGATAAGATTGGAAAGAGAAATGTAGCATGGCTTGACTTGTTTTGGCCCTCTAAGAAGCTTAAGAAGAGTTTCAACTATGAGCACGAAAACTTATATAAGGGAAAGGTAGTTTAATGAGTGGTATAAGAGGAAGCCTTAACATGGGCTAGCTCATCTTCAAACATTTGGCCATTAAGGACTTCATTGACTAGGATTTAGAGTCCTTGGAGTTAGCCTTAAGTGATCAGTCCAAAGCTCGGCAATGATTGCCTCGAAGTTGGTTAGGTAAAAAATAAGGTCAATAGTAACGGGAGGTGATGCATATCGTGACCAAGAACAGACAAGCTTGGTCACAAGGATGGATAAAGCTTGAAAGGGTGATAGGGGATCGCACAAAAGGGGTGAAAGATGAATAGAAGAGTAAGCAAAGCTTACGAATAACTCTAAAGGATATGATACACTAGTGGAACTTTCGAAGACTCATGACATAGCTCTATATGATACACGAGATGGTCTGGTGAGGTTACTTATCACTTAGCCTTGCTTAAGGATTAGGATAAGAGTGAAATAAGAGTAAACAAATAGTGTTTATGAAAGGAAGAATATCCTAAGTATTGATGTTAATTCTTTTTTTTTTACGGCTACAAGTACAAAGGGTATTTATACCCAATAGGTTAGAGAAACTTACTTGAAAAGAAAAAGACAAAAAGGGGTATTGTCTTAAAGAAGTAATGTATAAGAATACAAAAGGATAAAAATGAATATTCAAGAAAAGTAATTATTAGTATAGCAGATTCTACATGTGGTCCTATACATGTAGCATAAATACATGGGTGATGCCATTAGAGGATGTAAACAAAAAAGTATGATCAGATTGCTTATCTGAGCAGCGATAACTGAGGATTAGTCTAGGTAGTTCTCTTGGCCTCTTGGTAGGAGTGATGCTAAGCAAGTGGTCGGCTTGAGCATGAGTGAGTAAGTGTATGGGATTTAGCAAATGTATTGGCATTCAACAATTTGGCACAAAGCCTTTGAGGAGTTGGCAATCATACGGCTAGTCATGCATAGTGGATTGGCAAAGAAATATTCGGCTTCAGAAGGAGACAGTTGGAGTTGAATGATTGCTCTTGCTAGTCCTTTTAGTCCTCAAGCTCAGTCACGGGTTAAAGGCTTAATAGCCTGATTTCTATCATTCCTTCTATGTTGATTTGGATTTGGGATCAAATCTGAGTGGTCTTTGATTAGCTCTCCATCAAGGTGATATGGACTGAGGTCGGTAATGTTGAAGGTATCAAAAACCCCATAATCTTTGGGTAGCTCCAACTTGTAGGCGTTATTATTGATCTTCTAAAGGATTCTGAAAGGTCCTTCAGCTTTTGCAAATAACTTGTTCCTCCTTATGCTTAGAAACCTTTCCTTGCTTAAGTACAGCTACAATAAGTCTCTTGGCTAAAATTGTTTAGCTATTCTACCCTTGGCCTTCTTTCGCATTTTTGTAACGGCTTGGTCAATTTGCTGAGTAACATCGTTGTAGATGTATTTAAGGGATTGTGCTTAGGCTTTCGCATCAAGGTCTTCTTGGTTGGAAACAGGTACAGGCATGTGATTGGGGGATAACTTGGGATTAAAACCATAGATAACCTCAAAGGGGGTTTGCTTAGTGGTGTCATGTACGGTTCGGTTGTAGGCGAATTCGACTATTAGTAAGAAGACATCCTAATTGGCTAAGTTCTTGCCTACCATACCTTAAAGCAGCGATCCTAAAGTATGATTGACTATCTCTGTTTGGTCATTTGTTTGGGGGTGATAAGAAGTACTAAATAGCAGTTTGGTCCCCATCCATCACCATAGAGTTCTCTAGAAATGGCTAAAGAACTTTGGATCTCTGTTGGATACTACACTTCTTGGCATGCCATGTAACTTAACAATTTCCTGTAAGAAAAGAGAAGCAATAGTCGAAGCATCGTTAGTTTTAGAGTAACGCATAAAGTGTGCCATCCTATTGAACTTACCTACGACAACCATTATAGAATCTTTGCCTCGGGTAGTTCATGGTAACTTGAGAACAAAGTCCATACTCAACTCAGTCCATGGTTTTGTTAAAACAGGCAAAGGCATTGCTTTCCCTCACTTGACTCGGCATTTAACCCTCTTGTACATGGTACAACCTTCAACGACTAGGTACACATCTTGCCTCATTCTTAGCCAAAAGAAACGCTCATTCAATAGTTTATATGTTCTTCTTCCCTAAAATGTCCGAAGAGTCCTCCACTGTAGGCTTCCCTAATAAGTAATTCCCTTAGTGAACAGGTCGGCACGACAATTTCCCTCCTCCAAACAAGTATCCCTCCTCCATATGATACTCGTCCATTGTCCTTCCATTGACACAACGCACAAGTATGGGTCCAAAGTGTGGATCCCTAAAGTATTGTTCCTTAATGCTTGCAAACCCAAATAAACTGGTTTGCAGTTTTATCAAGAACGTATGTCTTCTCAAAAGAGCATATATAACCACGTTGCTCTTTTCCTGTTTGTATTTTATTAAAAAATTAAACCCTTCGAGGAATTTGACCCATTTCACTTACCACTTCTACAAGTTTGTTTGACTTTGGAGATACCTCAAAGATTCCTGGTCGGTATAGATGACAAATTCTCTCGACAGCAGATAATGCTGCCATACTTGTAGTGCTTGAATCAATGCCAAGAGTTCTTTGTCATACATTAAGTAGTTTAGTTGAGGTCTCTGGAGCTTTTCACTATGGTAGGCAATTGGTTGACTTTCCTGTATTAGGATAGCGCCTATTCTAATGCCTAACGCGTCACATTCCAGCTAAAATATTTTCTTGAAGTCAGGTAAAACTAGTATAGAGGCGAATGTCAACCTCTCCTTTACCTCAACAAAACTTCTCTCCTCCTTTTCTCCTCATCTGAAGTTAGTGTTCTTCTTCGTCAACTCAACAAGGGGTGTGGTGAGGGTATTGAAACTCCTTATAAATCTTTTGTAGAAGGAAGACAATCCATGGAAACTTCTCACCTCGGTACAGGTAGTTGGAGTTGACCACTTGACGATTGCTCGGATATTCTTGCTGTCCACTCGTAAATCTCCTCCCTTTACTATATAACCTAAGAATATCACTTCCTCTTGGCAAAAGCAACACTTTTGAAGATTGCCAAATAATCTCTCAAGACAGAGGACATTCAATATGGCTCAGAGATGTTCATAGTGACTCGATATGTTGGCATCATACATTAGAATGTCGTCAAGGTACACCATAACACACTTCCCCATTAGATGTCTCAACATGTGGTTCGTCGATCTCATGAAAGTGTTCAAGGTATTTGACATGCCAAATAGCATGACCGTCTACTCATAGAGTCCATGCCGAGTTTTGAATGTAGTTTTTAACTCATCTCTTAACCTCATGGGAATTTGATAGTAGCTAGACTTCGGATCAATCTTGCTAAAGATCTTAGCTCTACTTAATTCATCTAATATGTCTTCCAACCTGGTGATAGGATACTTGTATTTGATTGTTATCTTTTTCACTACTCAGCTATCAATACACATTCGCTAGATACCATCTTTTTTCGACATTAACAGTGCCGAAACAGCACAAGGGTTAAGACTTTCCCTAACATACCCTCTCTCTGGTAGTTCATTGACTTATCGTTGGAGTTTTGAAGCTTGCTCAAGACTTATTCGATAAGCTAGTTTATTCAACAAGACGGTGTCAAGTATTAAGTTAATACAATATTTTATGCCTCGGATAGGAGGTAGCCCCTCAGGCAATTGTTTAGGGAATAGGTCGACATATTCATCCAGCAACTTTCTTACTTTAAGGGGTAGTCTACCCCACTCCTTCAACTCTAATAAACGTTTGACCAATAAAAGGGTCGGCACGTTGTCTTTAATGTCCTTTTAGAGCTCGGCTCTACTCATCATCAACGTCTTCTTCGATCCATGAGCAAGTTTTGCCTACAGTTTGTTAATTTCACTCGACTACATCGAGCTTAATGTAATCTTTTGGCCATCCTTCTCGAACCCATACATGTTCCTATATCTATCATGAATAACTCTTCTATTAAATAGCTACAGTTTGCTAAGCAACATGTAGGAAGCACACATGGGCAATACATCATAGAGAATCTCATCAGAGTAATTTCTGATAGTGATTAGTAATAGTACTTGCCGAGTGACATGTAGTGCTCCCTTTTCACTCAACCAGTGCAACTTGTATGTTCTCGGATGTATGATAGTCGACAGCTTCAACCTCGTGATCAAATTAGTTGATGCTACATTGGTGCAACTTCCACTATCCATAATCAGTTTTCACAATTGATCATTCACCCTACAAGTGGTATGAAACAGGTTCTCCTTCTGCTCCTCGCATGAGGGTTCTAAGTTTATTGTGCATCGGACAACCAAGATCAACTGATCCAAGTCCTTAGCAAACACATCCTCTTCAATGAGTTTATTTTCCTGAGGAACTTCTTTCTCGGCAATACTCTCTTCCTCCTCAGGTTCCTTATTAGTACTTTCCACTTCTAGCTTCTGGGCATCTCCTTTGATGACCATAGTCCTTCGATTTGGGCATTAGGTAACCATATGTCCAAACCCTTGGTACTTAAAGCACTTGATCTAACTCGTCTTTCTACTAGATCCTTACCCTTTCTCATATGTTCTGGTTAACATGTCACCTTTTGTTTGGCCCTTTTGGTTAGTCTTGACATCCACTTGTCAAATCTGCTCAGTACTTGGCTGACTTTGATAACTTTCCTGAATAGGTCGGCCTAATTGAACAAGTCGGTTAGTCGATAGTTGAGTCGGCATTTAGCTCCTTCTTTACCTTTCCACTCATTGAGTAATTTGTTTGGCCTCATCCATTATGGTAAGTCATTGGAGTTCCACAATGTCTCAGATGTCACTCCTCGATCTAGTAAAGAACCTAAAGACTATTCGTGTTGGTGATTCCTCTACTTCACAGCGAATCATAAGCATTTGGAATTCCTGGACATACTCGTCAACAGTTCGGCTTCCTTGTCTCAACTCCTAGAGTGGGTAAGTTGTGTGTGTGTGTGGATGGTGAGGAAAGGGAATGGAATTACCATTCTCCTTAAATAAACAGGGCATTACTTAACTTACTTAAGAATAATGCCGATCGAATTCTTTCATCCCAAAACTCAATCAACATTAACTTGAATGCAATCGACTATGTTCTATTTCATTAGATGAACTTTGAATTTGGTTAATTGATTTTCCATTGAACCATCAAATTTCAAACCTTTATTTTTTTCTCCTAAAGATCAACCATTTATCTCATCATTGAAATTTTGACTTCCAAAAATCTGACCTTTTACACCATTTTTTTTTAGAAAAAGCTTAATAAGATGATTTTCTCCACTAAGGTTCATAAACTAAAAAATTTCTTTTACATTGTATCTCTTAAATTGTTAAACTCCAAATCCCAAAGTTATTATATGTTTATACCAACTCTTATTTGTGATCGATAGTTAAGGGGACAATTTGTAACTAAAATTAATTTGCTAACATTACAAGAACTATAAAGGGGAGGCAGCTACTTTTCTCTAAGAATTCATCTAAAGTAGAGAACCTCAATGGGAAAGGATTTTTGCTTCAACAAAAAGATGCGATTGGGGTTTATAATGAGGGGAAATTTACAAAAGAAAATGAATTGCTTAGTTTGTTTTCAAATTACTAGTGTTCCCTAAAATTCTTTACTATTTTCCACCTTTAACATATAAGAATAAGGTCTTGTCAGAATTATTGTTGATTTCCCATAGATAATCCAAAAAAAGAAAAAAACAGTTTAAAGGATTATTACCCTTTGTAGAGTCGGTAATGGGAGTTGGGTTCGTACTTAGAAGCCAAGACAAAAAGTTAGAAGGTCTAGGGAGAGTAAGGGTCCTAAAGGAATAAAAATGAACCAAATACGTAGGTAGACTTAAATAAGTAGAACTTTTGATGTTGAAAACACAAGGCAAAAGCAAGGTGAAGGCATCATTTGAAGCAACAATCAAAAGGTAAAGAAGTTTTAGAAGTCATTAAAATAAGAAGTATGTAGGTTTCAATAAAAGAGAAAGGTGTCAGAAGTATACTTAACCTAGTATTTAAATAGATAGTTTTGATTTAGAGTATGAGGAATGGCTTTAGAATTTAGAATTCAAAGCTTGATTTGGTAAATAAATAAAAGGGTCTATTTCTAGCAACTGATACAAAAGAAATCTTCATAGAAGGATTAACCAATATTCCATGTCATCTACTATTGGAAAGAAGACATCTTGTTATCAAATAACTAGAAAAATATTTTAAAGTAGATATTTTATTTTCCTACTTACAGTTATTTTATTTCCTTTTCCATGTAACTTCTTTTAAACAATTATCTTCTAGTATAAGTATGTATACCTATGGGGAAAATCACAACATTGTTAAACTTCTTTTGAACGGAACCTTAGTGGTTAAGTTTTCTCCTCAATTATTCCATTCTTTTCAATCCTTGAGATTGTGATTGACCCCTATGCTTATTAAACTATTTTATTGATTATAGTGTACCTTGTTACTATGATTTGTTTATTATATCAAGTTTCAACAATAATTTATTATTGAACTTCCTTGAGTCATATTAGATTTAACTTGATTGCATAACAATTAACCTAACAATTGTATGTCATATCAATTGTTAATCTAATCAAAATTTTAGTTCATTTCTAGAGGTGTAATATTTAATTCTAAATCATTTATATCCTTTATTTAATTTCTAATTGTTCATTATATTAGAAAGAAACCATAAAATTATTTCTTTTTGTATATTAAACCCAAATAATACCAAAAATATATCCATTATTGTTTGGTGGTTGCAAACTTTAGTTGTTTTTAAGTCTTTTCAAGATTAAGCATATCATCTTGGTATTAGAACATAAGATTCAACATGCAAGGGTTGGTTTATTACAAGCAACTGTATTGGATCAGAGTTTTAATAACGATGGAGTTTCTAGAGTTTATAGGGGTAATAGTGGTGGACCTGATCAATGAAGCCACAACAATAGGCATTTAGATGTCTTAGAGCAGCAGATGCTAAACTTATTGAATCTTTACATTATATGGTGGTGCCAAAAGGGGCATGAGAAGAAAATCTAGTAGCCCTTAAAGTGGTAATGCAAGAACCAAAAAGGGTGTAAGTTGATCATGAAGAAGGTGAAGATAATTATGATTTGGTTGAAGAGGAAAGAATAACAATAATCAAGGTCTTAATATGATTAAAGTGAAAATTTGATCCTTTTTAGGAATTGGATCACTAAAAGAATATATAGAATGGAAATTAAGGTGGAGAAGCTATTTATATATCATCACTACGACAATATCACTAAGGTGAAGCTAGCATTGTTGGAAATAATAGGGTATGCAGGATTGTAGTGGGATAACTTAAAAGAAGTAGATGTAAAGGGAAGGAGAAGAGGAGGTGAGAATGTGGTAGTTAATGAAGAATTTTATGTAGATGAGATTTATTCCTAATCACTTTAGACATGAGATATTTATTTGGTTGTACACTCGAAAGTAGAGAACCATGAGTATGGCAGAATACACTAAGGAATTTAAATTGTTGCAAATTTGATGAAAAATGTTAGAATCAAAGGAGAACACCATTGCTTGCTATCTTGCAAGGTTAAGATATGAAATTGTTGAAGTAGTAGAATTGCAATCTTATGATCATTTGGAAGATCTCATTGTATTAGCTATTGAAGCTGAAAAGTGGAAGTAGAAGAATAAGGTTGAATCATCTAATACTTAGCCTAAGAACATAAGTAGTGGAGTAAAAGGATAAGGACGGTTATAGGGTCAATGATGAAAAGCAAAGTCTTAGATAGTTAAAGAAAGGAGAAGGCAATAGTTACAAAACTCCACAAATGTACACGTCCCATGAGTATGATCAAAAGCAGAGTAAGAGGAAAGTGAAGCTAAGCATTTCAAATGTTTAAAATATGGTCGTATAACCTTTGAAGATCCTAGCAAGAGAATAATGGTGGCTAAGAGTGATGTTTTTGAAGAATGAAGTTGAAAAGGAGGCAGATGATGAAGATATTGAAGTGATAGCCAAGCCTCGAAAAGATTCTTTGATGAGTTTGGTGATGAATGGATCATTATTGATGCAGAATTGAGTACAAGAAGATGATGATCAAAGAGAGAATTTGTTTCACATTAGTTGTAGTAGCTGAGGTAAAGTTTGTTCTTTATTATTGATTGTGAGAGTTGTATAAATATAGCATCTATTGACTTGGTTCAAGAGATGGGGTTGAAAACTATTCTCATTTATCACCTTATAGTTTATAGTGGTTAAATAATAAGGACTCCTCATGAGTTCTTAAGTAAATGTACCATTTTCAATTGGCCAATATTTTAGATTTAGTTATTTGTGATGTATTACCTCTAGCAACAGCATATATATTGTTAGGATGACCACGACAATATGATAAAAAGACTTTGTATGACAGATGAAAGAACTCTTATACATTTTATAAGGATGGAATGAGGATTGAATTGTTGACAATGGACTCAATTGAAGTTTAAGAAGATCAAAATTATTTCTAAGCATGCGAGAAGAAGAAAAAGAAACATAACTTACTAAAAGACAAAAATATTGAATGGACAATGACCTAGATAAAGCGAGATACAAGGGTAAATCTTTTCAAAGGTTAGAAGATAATGGGAGTTGAGTTCACAGTCAAAAGCCAATATCAAAAGTAAGAAGGTTTAAGGAGAGTATGATTCCAAAGGGATGAATATGAACTAAATACATAAGTCAACTTAAGCAATTAGAACTTTTGGTGTCAAGAACATGGGGCAAAAGCAAGTTAAAGGCATCATTTGAAACAATTTTTAGAAGGTAAAGAAATCTCAAAAGTCATAAGTAGTTCATTATAATTAGAAGTATGCAAATTTCCATGGAAGAGAAATATGTCAGAAGCATATTCCACCTAGTTTCTTAATTCATTGTTCTGATTTATAGAATGAGGAAGACCTTTAGAATCAAAAGCTTGATTTGTTAAATAAATATTCAAAGGTCTATTTCTAACAGTTGATAAAAAAGAAATCTTCACAAAAGGATCAACTAATATTCCATATCTTCTATTATTGGAAATAAGACATTTTAGAGTTTAAATAAATAGGAATATAGTTTAAAGTAGATATTTTATTTCCCTACTTTCTATTATTCTATACCTTGTAACTCTAACATTGTTAGACCTTTTTTGAATTGAACCCTAATGGTTGAGTTTTCCTCTTAACTATCATGTTTTGGTGAACCCTTTGTATTTATCAATATATTCCATAGATTGTTGCATTTGTGTATGTTGTATCAAGTCTCAGTAACAATTTGTTATTGAACATCCATGAGTCATTGGATTGTTTCACTAAAGACATGATTACTTAACAATTGTACCTCATATCAATTGTTAATCAATTCAAAACTCTAGTTTGTTTCTAGTGCATAATATCCTATTCTAGAATTGTCGATGTCCTTTATTTAGTTTCTTGTTGTTCATTATACTAGAAAAAACCATGACAATATTTCTTTTCCCTATGTTAAACCTAGAGAGTACTAAAAATATTTCCATTATTATTATTCGATGGCTGTGCATTCTGGCCATGTCTCGAGTCTTTCTAGAATTTAGGTATATCAACTAGATATGCACTATAATCTTAGAGTTGTGTGTGTGTGTGAGAGAGAGAGAGAGAGAGAGAGAGAGAGAGAAGTTTCGTAGTAAAGTTGTTTAAAGGAGGAGGCGAGATGATTGGAGCACTAAAACTTTAGACTAAGGTGAAGGTGCACAAAGGTGATTAAGTAGGAGATGTAGATATCTTAGGATTTATTTTGTGAGAGGCTTAGATATTTGCAAATGAAAGAGAAGAAAGGGTTAAATTTATCTAAAAGAACCTAAGTGTAAATTGACATTTGTACCCCTAGTTTTAAAATAATTTTAGGAAATTTCAATTCCACTTATATTTTCAATTGTCCAATTGCTTATAAACATGAAAGCAAGACCATAAATGAAATGTTCTTATGATCAAGTAAGGCTAAAGAAGGAAAATCTGATAATATAGTGCAACTCAAGGGCATTCAAGAGAGGGCTTGAACCCTCTTAACACTTTAAACCTCAAAACATGATGATCCTTTACATGTCTTTTTCAAAAGGATGTGTACTAAGCGGTTAATGAAGGGATCTCAAAGAAAGCACGCTCAAGAAAAAGCATGACATGATACTACGCTTTGAATTTAAAGTTTACATATGGGTAAATTGCAAATGTACCCTCTTATATTTTCTCTACACATGTTAACTAAGGTATCTTGAGATTCCTTACCATTTTTCACCTCAAACATGAAATGAGTTTGAGATAATCATCGACTTATTGGCGTTCCTTGAGATTCCTTGCTATTTTTCACCTTAAATATATAGTAAGAGGTTCTTGTTACTATTATTGTTAATTTCCTATCAATAATCTAAGAATAAGCAATTTAAAGGATCATTACCTTCAATTGAGCAAGATATGTACTACAATGTTAGAGTTATACATGAGAGAGAATAATTCAACTGTAGTGCCATCTAGAGGAAAAGGAAAGGCGATTGCAACATTAGGGTTCATAAGAGGGCGATAGTGCATAGGAGGTTCCAACAAGAGAAGAAGAGAGTATAAGGTTTCTTTATGAGAGGTTTGGTTATCTACAGGTGAAAGATGGGAAATAGTTAGCTCTATTTGAAAGAAATATGTAAGGTATATTTATGCCTTTGGTTTGAAAATGATTCCCACCATGTTTCAATTATCCTTGTCTAATTAGTCATAATTATAATATCAAGACCATAAATAAAATGAGTTCATGATCAAAAGTAAAGCCAAGAAGATAAAGCCAGGAAGATAGAGCAACTCAAGGGCATTTAATAGAGGAAGCTTGAGCCTAGCACCTAAAATTGCAAAACATCATTTTATACACAACTTTTTCGAAGAATCCGTAGTAAACAGTTAATGAAGAGTTTTCAAAAAAAGCATAATTAAGAAAAGGCATGGAATAATGCTAAGTTTTTAAAATTTAAAGTTTAAAATGGGTAAATTGCAACAACACCCATTTGTGATTCCTATACATCCATTTAGTCCTGCTTATCTTTCAAATTAAGCGTTTAAACTAAAAAATCTAGAGATAAAAAAAGTGTGTTTTAGTTGCATAATGTTCATTTTACCTTAGAAAAATGATAAAAGAATAACTTTAGTATTTTTTTATTATTATTTTATCCAATGACAAAAACAGTAAATTAGGATATAAAAACACATTCTTAAAAGAGTTATATATAAGGAGGTGTATTTTTATTTTATCCTTTTATGTAAAACAAAACGAAAAAAGTTACCAAGATGAGCTATAAGTTTCACTTAGAAAAATGAGAAGCTATTGAGAGAATTCCTTATATCACCATAAGACCATCTCCAACAAAAATTCCTTCACGCAATTTCTAATGGATAGGAGCTCACTTTTTAAGGTTCTATGTATTGCATAGAGATACTAAAAAAAATGGGTCCTTTATAGACAACCTCATAAAGTAAGTTAGCTCTTTTTTTTATTATATTATATTAGTTTTTTATTGTTATTATATAATATATATTACCTTAGTTTTGTATTTTTATTAATTTCTTGATAATAGATTTTGTTAATTGCCATTAACACCAAATTTAGCCTAAAAAAATTAAGTGTATTGGTTAAAAATAATGATAGCATAAGACTCACAAAAACTTACAGAACATATTAAGGACTGTTTTAAAGGATCTTAAAAACAATGTTAAGGGTCTTAAGGAGAAAAGTTCCTTAAGATAATCATGTATGGTCTAGTAAGTGTAAAGAAAAAAGTTACCTAGATGAACTACAAATTTCACCTTGAAAAATGAGAAGCTATTGAGAGAATTTCTTATATCACTATAAAATCATCTCAAATAAACACTCCTTCGTACAATTTCTTCATACAATTTCTAGTGGAAAGGAGCTCACTTTTTAAGGTTTTATATGTTGCGTAGAGATTCTTCAGAAAAATGGGTACTCTATAGACAATCCCTTAAAGTAAGCTTGCTGTGTTTTCTTTTAATATTATATTATATTAGTTTTGTATTTTTATTAATTTCTTGATAATAAATTTTGTTAATTCCCGTTAACACTACATTTAGCTAAAAAACCTAAGTGTATTGGTTAAAAGTAACGATAGCATAGGACTCACAAAAACTTAAAGAACATATTAAGGACCTTTTTAAAGGATCTTAGAAACAATGTTGAGGGTCCTTGAGGAGAAAGGTTCCTTAAGATGCTCATGTATGGTCTAATAAGTGCAAAGATAAAATTTTAGATATATCACTTGTTTTTAGTTTGATTAATAGTTATTAGTCTTTAGCTTAGCTTGGATTCATCTAGATTTGAACTAACTTATACTGTATCTTTTGCTTGCTAGATTTATAAGCGTTGATATAACATGAGCAACAAACGTAATGTTAGTGTAAGAACATTAGACTTATTATTCAACTATATTACTTTTGTTTTATTCTCTCCTTCCAGGTTAGGGGTATAAACAGCTCAAACTACCCATAAGCTTCTTGGGTTTGATTTAATATTTACCTAAATTTGATCCCAAAACACGAGTAAAGCTTGAGCTCGAGTTATTTGAATAATTAATTGAATCAAGCTTGAGTTTCATATTATTTAGCTTAACTAGCTTATGAGCTTAATTAAGATCAAACCAAATTTCAATATTAGTCGAACTTTAATATTAATATTGTAATAATTTAAAAAATTATTTTTTGATACAGATCAAGCTTAAACAAATTTAATCAAGTTGAGTTTGAATTTATTAAATACCACTTCAAGTTGAGCTCAAATTAAGTTAAAAGATTAAAAATTTTAAGTCAAAATTGAGTTCAATACCTTTATTTCCATTGGAGTTGAAAATCCTCTTGATTGAGGCTATCACAGGTTTGATTTGTACCTATTTGATCCGTTTCTAAGGGGAGCACATATAAAAGAAAAGCATAAATCAATTTCTAAAACATTATTTCTTTTTTCCTTTAATCTTAAATTATACAATCATCAAAGGATATACTAATGTGGCTACAGTTGCAATTTTCCTGTCATGGCAGCTCGATCGAGGCAATAAAAATTTGGAAACCTATAAAATTTTTGTCGTTTCCTCATAACATGCAACATTCACATTGGTACTAACATTCTTTGGTTCAACAAAACACTCATGTCAAGAAACACTATGAATATCAAAAGACAGTGCTGCTCAACCATATAAAATCCAAGCATGCAGTTCAAGTCTCCACTGAAAGGCCACTAGAGTACAAACTCCAATCAAAACCATCCATCAACATCCACCCCCTTACCACATCTCACTTGTGCATGCATATGTTAATGCAAACACATCATTGTCCCAACAAGACGTTAACACCATTAAAATTTTAAAATTTTTGGTAGGTACATATCCAATCCTTCTATGAGACTCCAATAATAGAGAGAGAGAGAGGGGGGGTGTGGGGGTTAAAAATTGCTGAATGTGCGTGATATCATTCGCCATCTTCATTCACTAATAGCCGTAAGCTCTCAGCATCTTTGTGCGTCTTTTCTGTAGCCTCGT
Organism: Lumnitzera littorea; assembly: GCA_024138015.1. Classification (NCBI taxonomy): domain Eukaryota; kingdom Viridiplantae; phylum Streptophyta; class Magnoliopsida; order Myrtales; family Combretaceae; genus Lumnitzera; species Lumnitzera littorea. The sequence goes on from JAMXBB010000011.1 coordinate 53,043,598, forward strand.
AGCATGAAACTTGATTCATTTCCAAGGATGTTAGCTTCATCGCTTTAAAAGCCTCAGCTTCCCAATCCGTACGAGCAAAGACCACATAGAGTATGGAAATTGCACAAGCAGCCTGAGCAGACAACAGCCCAAGCCATAACCCACTGAACCCAACCTTGAACCAGAAGGCTAGACCAACGGCCACAGGAGTGCCCACAAAGTAAAATGACCCCAAATTGATGTGGGCACCGATGGCCGGTCTAGCCGTGCCACGTAGGACGCCACAGCCAGTGGTTTGTGGGCAGTTGCCAAGCTCGCATAGACCCATGATTGGCATGACTAGTGCAACCAAAGCCTTGACTTGATCATCTCTAGTGAAGAACCCAGCCCACCTCTCTCTAAAAACAACAGTCCATATTATGTTGATTATGCCCATCAGAAAAGAACATCCCAATGCTACATCCCCTGCTAATTTGGCTTTGTATGGCTTTCCTGCGCCTAGCTCATTTCCTACCTGCATGTCAAATAATTGTATTTGCAGCAAAAGGATAAACACAATTAGTAGCTTAGCACAAAATAATATATCTAGGAGTAAGTTGGTTCCAAATTCATAGTTCAAAAAAAAAATAGCTACATACAAAATAAGACATAGGAAAACTGCCAAAGTGTGTCCTCATACCCTAATAAAATAAACATGAATTTTCCAATGGGATGTACTAGGTACAATTTCACCCCTCCACTTTGACGGCTGATCTAAATAGTTTTACTTGAAAAAGAATTGAAAATACGATAACATGTCCAACAAATTCATTTGATACCAGAGCAGAATAATGGTATGGAATCCACTAAGTGCACTTTTAACTCTTTTTTGGGTTTCAAATCCCCTAATTAAGCACCAAAAAGGGTCTAAAGCTTCGTGATAAAGTGAATATGTTAGTGCTCCAACTGTTGTTGTACTAATACTGTCCTATAGGCCAAACTCATATAAGCATGATTTAACAAAGGTGGGTCACTACAAAATGATGCAATCTCATCATTCCTGAAAAATCTCCTTCAAAGTACAGTCTTTATTAGCTATCGTTATTGGAAATCTTCAAGTAATCTAATCACACTATTTCACCACCACACGCGTCTATATAAGTGGACAGGACGGCCAGTTGCACCAGACTACTTCAAAAGAATATTAAAAAAAAAAAAAAAAACACCCTAGTGAAAGCTAATAAAAACAGTACAATAAGAATAAACATGCGTCATTAACATAACAAAAAAATGTTCCACGTAGAAAGATTTGCTAAACAATTATGTTCACATATTATAAATGATTATTCTTTCTGCCTTTTCATTGCAGCATCTGATATGATATTTTCTCAGATAGGGGCTAACCGTTTCCTTTAGCCTTTAAAAGATGCTAACGACAACAAACATATCAACGATTAACATAAAACATGAGGGGATTAAAAGGCCCAATAAACTCAAATTGGATATTGTCTAATAATATGAAAACTAATCTTTCCATAAGATGAATTATATTTGAATTTACTACAATATAGTTGGAAAAAGAAAGTCTAATTGGGTATTGAAATGTAGCCATTCTAACAGTAAACTATGAAATGGAAATCTGTGATGTAATGTGTGCTTTTTTGGAAAAACAATCTATAATACTAATTGATGATTAAAATTCGATCTTATTAACACTCGTATATCAATGATCAAGTTATGTGTACAATTTTTCTCGTACTTTTTACCCAATTAACAATTAATTAGTGGCTCGCACAAAGGTTTAATAATAAGATATGCCAGTAGTGGTAGTACCATAACAGAAAATTAAAAGGTGATGGTACAAACCATACATACCCTGGCAGATACACAGCCAGCCAAAGCCAAAGGGACAGTGTACATCAAGCTAGTGGTCTGAATCAGAATCCCAGTGGCGGCCACAGCCAGTGTAGGATCAGGTAAGTACCCTGCCAGAACTGTCACTATCTCATACCACCACCACTCCAAACAAATCCCCAAACAACTTGGTAGTGCCAATTTCCACAATGGCCCCAGCCCACCACACACTTCTCCAATCCCCGCTTGCCACCTGAGCTGACACGTGCCGGACACATACACGTACCCCACCATTAGGGCCACCACGTTCATATTCGTCAGCACCGAGGCCACGGCCACACCAGGCACCCCCCAACCCGCCGACACCACCAGCGCGTAGTTCAGCGGGACGTGGAAAATGACAGCCACTAGGGAACAATACATCATAGGCTTTGTTACCCGCTGTGACCTTAGGAAAACCCTCAAGGGCTGTAACAAAGTGTTGGTCACCAAATCAGGCAAGGAGTACAGGCAATACGTGGCAGCCATCGAGGTTATGTCCCTATCTTGACCCATGTAAACCATGATTGGTTCGAGGTTGATCCACAAGAGACTGATGGGTATGATTGCGATCAAGAGGATCAGGATCATACGTTGGAGAGAGAGTGTGAGGAGGTCCCAGTTTTTGCTGCCATAAGCTTGGCTGCACACAGGTTCTAGCCCAGAGGCAAGACCAACTAAAACTGAATACCCTGTTATGTTGGTAAACCCTATTGAGAGTGCACCACCAGCAAGCTCCAGACTTCCAAGCCTTCCTAAAAATATAACCGACACAACCTGTCTAACAAAAGCCAGTAAGTTCACTCCTGTTATTGGAAACACCATGCTTAATAATTCCTTCACCTCCTCCACAACCTGCTTTCAAGTCAAACAATTTAAAAAAGAAACATCTTAGTAAAAAGGCATAAGGCTAGACAAGACAAAAGTTGTCCTTTTTTTTTTCTTTTTTTTTTTTCTTGCAAACCTGAGAAGCTGAAGGTAGCTTGTGAGATGAGAAATCAGGGTCTATCTCTTTCTCCGCCATTGTTGAGAGAGTAAGACCAGACCAAAGGTCTCTACTTTAATCTATAATATGATACGCTCCCTTTAAATCCGGAATGTTCTTCCAATATGAAAGGGAAGCATTAACACGAAATGAAGAGGCGAGGTTGGGATGTGAAAGGAAATGAGCCAAAAACACACCACTAGTACTAGCACTAGGCCTCTATTTGATATGCTCTGCCTTGCTTATGAATCTATGCAATTTAAACGACACGACATTCGTTCAAGGTTTAAGAAAAGAGAGCATGCGCGGGCAACGTCGCTCGCAGCATAAATAAATAAAGATGTGAAAAAGGTCTAGAAGAACCAAAAGCTAGAAATAAATAAATAAATGGGAATAAACCGAAAAGACACGCAAAGAAGATTTCTATTTAGCATCTTCCTTATTATTAATTAATAAAGGCAATATAACAGTGTGAGAATATTAACTCTTTTTAAATCTGGAATGACTTTTAAATATGGAAATATAATTACTCTAAAAGTACAACATAAATGTAAAAAATTTGCTGCATGATCATATGAGGAGGATTATGTAAAAACATAATCTAATATTCATAAAAATCACTATATGGATTATATAGTTACATAATTCATTAACTATATCATGCTTCAAAACCAAAGATGCAATTGCTCTATCATAGGTCAATAATAAGGATGTACTAAGGTTCAAAAACCACTATTAACCATAAAATAACCTTATGCATAAAATCTGCAATATCTTTTAATGGTTTATAATTGAATGATCAAATAAAATATCTAAAACATTTGTCCATAAAACATTTTTGACGAAAAAGCCCTAACAACTATTATATGCCATAAATCAATTATCAAACCCCTAAATGATTAATCTATATATCATTTGAGTCGAACCAAGTGCATATGTATCTTCTTAGTACAAGTTATATCCGAACTTACCATATGAATCAACATAAGTATCAATCATGGGCAAAATATTTAAATTCTCAAAAGTATGAGCATAACAACTATGTGGTGTAAATATGTTGATTGGTATATAACAAACATGATTCACTAAATTATTCATAGAGTAAAACACATAAGACAACCTTGCTATTCTAAGATTTGAATTAAACCTAACTCCAATACAATACAAATAAATCATATAATTTGTGAAGGGTCAAATGATTCACATTGCCACAACATATCCATATGCGGAGAAACATCTAAGTCTACATTGATAACACCAAAAGAAATCATTTCATATAAAGATTACCATTTTTATCAAGCCATAAAGAGCACATTTCATCTGTAATGTTCAAATCATCGTTCTATACCACTAACTCGTCCCATTGCAATTTTACTCTGGTTATCTAAAGCATATTCGCCTCAGTTCCATCATATGAATGACCTACAAAATCACGGAGTAAACCCTAGTCACATCATCTTAGAGACTACCCTTTTAAGGCAATTGATTCTTAGTCCATGATTGCCTATCGTAGATCTTTTCTCAAACTAGCATTAGTAATTACACAAATTTATTAGGTAAGATAATTATTACTCGATTTTCATCTAACCTATAAGCTCATACATCACATAAAAGTGGGTCTTCGCTCGGATGGGGGAAATATGTCGTTTGTTACGTGAAAGTAATTATATCAAATCGTTGCTTCTTGCACTAGAACCAAGCTGGTCGCGAATAGCATTTATGCGTGGTTGTGGTTCCTGTGGTACCAAGTTTCTTGTGACTCACCACGTTTTATCTTTTACAGGGGTCGATTAATGTGTAAATCATGAGACTAATTACAGTGACAGGTACGAGGGTTGTGAGCCTTTTATTATGGATTGTGTGAAACTCGATGATGGCTTTTCAGGCTACTGACTATTTTTACGAGACTTGACTAGTTTGCTGCCCATTATGATGGGCTAGTTTGACTTTAGGCTATGTTTCGAAAGAGGGTAAGAGTTAGAAGGGATGGAAAGTAAAAGGAACGAATTGAGGAGGGAAGAAAATTGAAGGAAAAAGTTATTATATGCTATTATTTGGATAGAAGGAAAGAGGAAGCAAAGAATGTAGAAGAAATATTTTTTGAAATAATATTTAAAAATACTTTAAACTAGTAAATTACTTATATTGTTCCTAAAAAGATGATAAAACTTAAAAAAACGAGGAAATGATTAAAATTTTATTGACTTTCTATCATAAATCGCTTCAATTTGAAGAGGAAAAAAAACATGTGAGTTCTAAGGAAAACTTTCCATCCTAAATCCATTTCTCGTACATTTCATCTAATTTCAAACAAGGGAAAATATTTTGAAATTTATATTTTCCTTATACTTTCCTTCCCCTCTTAATTCCTACCTCCATCTTAAACATAGTGTTAGGGTTTTAAGACTTCACGACCTCTTGAGAAACTTTAAGCTCCCTTATGACCTCTAATTATAAGAAAGTTTTATGTAAACCCCTTTAAATGGAACATGTAGTGACCTTCTATTTGTCCTCCAAATTTCTCCCTTTAGAAAGAAGTTTAGTCTATTTGTTAGCCAACTACCCTTTAGTAAAAAGTGCAATTCCATTCAATACCTAACCAACTGTTTAGTAAGAGATTTGTTGTTATTTGGACCTTGGCTACCTCCTTTGTAAAAATTTCAAGCCTTTTAGGTGCCTATCTACCCTCTTCCATAAAAAGTTTGGCCCCATTTGTGTTTAATCACCCTATAGCAAAAGTTTAGGCCCATTTAAAGTCCATAACGGTTTAAGCGCATTTGAAGACTTGCTTTGATAATATAAAAATATATCTATGGATAGCAACATATATATATATATATATATATGTATATTTATCTGTATATGTATATGTATGTATATTTACATGTATAAAAGTATAGTAGTAACTAATTGATTAGCTTATATCATACCATGATATACCAAAGTGGGGTTTCTTAGAAGATTAACTTTTATGCATCTTAATTGGAACTTAGATGGACTTAACCAATAGTTCTAATAAGAGCCAACAATGGTTACGAATGACAAAATTAAAACTTTTACACTATATGGGATTACCTATATCTACATTAGGGTTATAAATGAGCAAGTCGAATCGAGTTTTTAAAAGTTCAATCTCGACTTATTTAAAAATTATCGAGTTTGAACTTGAGTTAAACATTTATCGAGACTGCAAATTGAGGCTTTAACTCAATTCATTTAAATAAACAAGTTTTATCTTGAAATTAAATTCAGCTCATTTATTAATCATGTTCGAGCCTAACTGAGTCTAAAGTGAGCTAAGCTTAAGCCTGCTTACTAATTTCAATAGATAAAATGAAAAAATATATAAATAGATGATTAATGAATAGTAAATAGGATTATGTTATACATTATATATTATCTCATGACATATTATATATTTATATATAATGTATAAATATTAGTTTTTAGATTTTAATAATATATAATAGATATAATATTTGTAATATATATAAACCTTATGGACTCATTCATGAACCTAGAGTATAAGTAAATAAGCTCACAAGTATAAATTAAAGTTTAAGTTCGTTTCATCTAAAGAACTTGAATTTGAACTTATTTGTTTATTAATTTAACTAGAGCTGAACTTAAGTAATTTGTAGTTTGTGAACATTTTGACTCGTTTGTAATTTGAATCTACACTTAAGTAAGACCTTAAGATTCATGCAGATAAGTCAACCAATTTTAAGTTAAAACGTGTTCGACATAAGATATAATCTAAGATATGACTTGCACCTAATATCGTCGTACATTAGCTGTCTGAAGATATAATAGATGGACAGATGTACGAAGTCATAGAGGAAATTATAGACGCATAGACGGGAGACTTTTTAGGTCACTGATACATTGTACGAGAGAAGACGTTTGCCAAGTCATGCCATTTATATTTTTCATACTTAGGTTATATATTTTAGGAGAAAATAAATGCATAAAATGATTAAAAGAATATTATCTTAAGTCTTAGCAACCTTTGGAAGAACAACGAAATCGATTTAGACCTTTAAACGTTGGAATAATGCATGCGTGCAGAGGAAAGGAACAACTTGCTTGGTATCTCCAAGTCCAAGTCTATCGTTACTAATAATTTAATCACCATGACCATTTTTCTGCCCCTCAAAGCTCAAATGCCAAAACACGAGATTCTGATAAAAACAAAAGGAATGGAGAGTGATGACGGATACCACTACGACTATATATGGCCATGATGCATATCTTCAGCTTTTTTTATACTAAAAGGATGGCAAAATGGGAATGTGACTAAACCCAACAAGGCATGTATTTACGGTTGTTGATTGTCTATAAATTAGATATAAAACAAGTCCATCGTTAACACATCGAATATATATATATATAACGCACTAGTGTCGTATGTGTATAAAATAAATAAAGTTATATAGAATAATAAAATATATTATAATATTAATAGTAGATATTAATAGATGAGGAAAAGAAAGAGATGGTAGTGATGCAAAAAGAAATAGAGAGTAGTGAAAATATTAAAGGAAAGAGAAGGATGAATAGGGAATAGTGGAAATATTGTAGGAGGGAAAGAGAAAGAGAGTGAGTGTTATATTTTCTTAAAATTCATAAATTATCTTATAAATATTATCAAATATATTAAAGAAAATCATTTATCAATAATCAAAATTTCATTTAAAAAGTTAAATAAGTAAAAATAATTAAGATATTACTTCAACAGTTACTTAAAGCTCCATCTGTTTTAATAACATGGAGTTTATATCATTCCGTCCTTTATTTTGATTAGATCGGTCTTGTGTTTTATCGTGTCGTGGATTTGATAACCACTAAATTTGAACGGTTGAAAATATAATTAATTTAATAATTTAGATCTAATAGATATTAAATTAAAGATCGGATGAAAGACGAGATCGGTCTTGTAAAATATAGAGACAAAACAAGAGAAAAATCCTAAAAATATAGATATATATATATATACATAGAGTGTTGTCATGAAACTTAAAACTAATATAATAATAGAGAAATACACAAATACTGTCCTCAGACTACTAGTTAGTTGTCATTAAATTTTATATATTTTAAATTAAAATGTCACTTTTTATAACTTTTGAAAATATACATATACTATAAAACTATTGTAGAAGCTTCAAATAACCCCTTAGACATTGACCATGGTGTGTATATATCCTTCAAACTTTTAAATTTAATAAAGAATGCTTTTAAATTTTGTTCAATTAGCAATATAGAGATAATTGCTTTTTTAGTCTAAAAAGACATACAAAATTCAAAGTTTAAAGAGTGTCAAAATACATTTTGATAAGTTAGAGTGTGTATTTTTGAATTAAGAAATTTAAAGAGGTTATCTATAACTTTTGGAAATTATTTACCAATTTATTAAAAATTTAAGAAATCATTTACGATGTTTGAAAGTTTAAAAGATATATTCATACTTAAGTCAAAGCTTACAAAAATTATTTTTTATAGAGAAAAGTATAAAACAAGTCCTAAACATTTTACATTTTTACAAATTAGTCATTAATTTTTCATTTAGTCTATTTTAATCCTTAACCTCAAATAAATCATTCTATTAACTCTGTTAAATTTTCTGTTGTTGTGGATACATATTAGTATATAATTGATCTACATAAGTATAAAAAAATTCTTAACATTTGTATACATTTACAAATTAGTCCTTAACGTTTACTTATACATACAAATAAGTTTTTAACTTTCATTTAATTTATTTTAGTTTTCAATGTGTCCACACATAACGTAAAAACTAATTGAGGGATTTTTTTTGTAAATTTATTAAAACATTAAAAACTAAAATAGACTAAATAAAAGATTAAAGATTAATTCGTATATCTAGGTGAATGTTAAAAACTTTTTTTACTTTTCTCTTCTTTATATGAAGTGGCACCGAGGTGGGAGGGTTCCTATCTATTTTCTGGTCTAGATCTCGTTTTCATAGAAAGAAAACTAAAAACATCTATTACCTAAAAAAAAAAAATATCATGAGTTATTTTTATAACCTTTTTTACTACTATTTTTTTCTTATAGATTTTCATCTTCAGTTTTGATAACATGTGCTTTCGCTATTCCTAATTTTGTTTCCAATAAGGTTGTTGATGAAATGAAACCAAATCCAATTGTAAAATGTGATTCTTTTGTATTTTGATTTAGTTTGTAGTTCGATTAAGAGAGAGTCCATATGGTTTGTGATTTAATTCAAGAGTCAAACTGAACAAAATCGCTTAAATCCAAACTAAACTACTTCTTATAAAATTAAAAAAAGAGTGATATTTTTTATTTTAAACCTTATTAACATTTCAATCTAACTCAATTTATCTTATCCTCCACTCCCCCTTCTTTGTCATTTTTTATTTTACTCTTAACTTCTACAATCAACTCATTTTCCTTTGCAATTGTCTCTTATCTCTAGTAGACTCACGTACCTTCACTATCATTGAAGATTAAATGTTATTGTGATATAATCTTATGTGATTTCAATTCTTGCATAATATTTTTCAATGAAGACATTAATGTTAGTTGAAAGCTTCCATGACTATTATTATGATCAAAAGGAAAATGATGCTTTTCAAAAACGACTCCAACCAAACCGAACGAACCATATTTAAAGTGGTTCGATTCAAAACCCTAAACCGTTAAAAGTGGTTTGATTTATTAAGAGTTTAAACCAAACTATATCAACTATAGTTTGGTTCAGTTTGACACATGAACTGAACTAAATTGAACCAAAAACACCATCAATTTTGAAGGCACTAATTACTCTTTATAAGATTTCACAAATATATTTGAATCTATAATATTTTTTAATTTTAATGGTATCTTATCAAGTATACTAAGAGCATGTGTTGTTAAAAATTAATATCCACGAAAATAATAGAGACAAAATGGAGTCTTGTTTTCCATATGAAACGTGGAATTTATTCCAATTATTTTGAATTTTCTACCTCCATATTGTTATATCATATAATTTTATACTTTCATTAATCTAATAACATTCCCATACTAGGATTGAAACTTGAATAAAAATTCATAAATTTTATTGAGAGTTTCCTCTATGAAGGAAGTCCGAAATCATCTTAAATTAATTTTTTGGCAAGAAAAATCCAGAATATTTTTTGCATTCAATTTAACCAGAATCAAGTGATGGAGAGATGCACTTGCATCTAAATCTAAAGATACAAATGAGCTAAATTTTCTCAGAAACTGTTTGAATTTAACTTAATGTTCACTTCAATTTGACGTAACGGTAATTGAATTGCGTTTGGACTTGAACCATTCAAATGGCATATCAAGCGGACCCACTGGACGAGTTTGGCATCAATCAAGTTTTAAACTCTATTCTTCGGTCACCGGGTGTCGTTTATAAAGCGGTATTTCTGACTCATGTAGTATTCGTATCTAGCACTGTTTGTAGGGCTTGTAAGTAGACATATGGGCCTTAAAAGTCATCAGCTTCTCTTCCCTTAATTTATTGTGGACCTAAGTCATCTGGTTCTTAATTTGGGTGGACTGTCTCTGGCCAACTTTCAGCATCTAACTCCCAATACTTAGTCTCATCTCGTAGTAAACAATGTTTTGTTAATGATAATGGTGATTACTTGGAGACATTTAAGTTTTAAACCCAAGAACCGTTGTAAGATCCAATCATCTTTTCCAAATTGGTGATTACTTTGAGCATTATCCGATTAGCGTGAGTAACTATTGGGTTTTTGGTTGGGTAACAAGAGAAATTTTTTAAATCCAACAGAATCCGAAACCATTTAGCAAAAGTTTTTATTTTTCCTGTCATATTTTTCTTTTCAATCATTTTTCTCACTTTTCCATTTTTTCTATTTTTTTTTTTAGAAATATTCCCTCTTTCATTTTTTATATTTTGAAAAAACCTTTCTATCTTGTTCCTTTTGTTTCCACTCTATCCTTTTAATGAATGTTTTTTTTTTTAAATTTCCTTTCCTAGCCCCATTTATAAAAGTTCTCTTTTGTTTCTTTAAAAACCCTTAATTTCTTTTGTTAGTACATATTATATATATTATTGATAAACTATTTTGGATATGCAACCCTAAACTCAGATAGACCTTTTTGGACAATGAGATAAACTTCTCATGTCTAAACTACATGAGCCCAAACCGAGCCTTGTCCAGCTCAAATACCTCAATTATTACCCTTGTGAAGTCTCTCCTGTGATGAATGATCTTGTTAGACTTTAGCTTAAGCTCCCAAAGCTTGGTCGGCCTCTTAAGGAGCTCGTATAATCTCTTGGGTAATTAAGAGAAGTTCTCAAGATTCTCTTTAACAAATCTAACGTGAATCTTAGATAATAATTCATATTCCTTGCATGGTACACTTTACATACCTATAAATACTGAGTAAAGGCCACAGGTTTTGTATTAAGAAAAATCATTCTCTCTCACATTCCTTACACATTCTCTCTCTTAAACACCCTTATTGACTTATGCATCAGAGTAGTTATGTTAGAGTCACCACCTATGCCAATTCTTAGCTTACTTTTGTTACTTATGTAGATTGTCTCCAACTACCAACATCCTATTCCAAATCTAATTGTCAATATTTGTTGTCATTTCTTTCTAAAACCTACTACTAATATGGTTTGAACATGTAACTGATAACTCTTATTTTAAACATATTTTACATGGTGATTTTATAGTATTTCCCTTACATCTTTGGTTTTCTTTAAAGAATTTGATAATTAATTGAGTAAAATTTTGATTTCAAGGTTTGAATGCATTCTTGGATTAAAAACGAAGAAAAGGAATCAAGTTTCACTCAATTTGGAGTTCAAATAAATGAGTTATAAAGTTTTGAAATTACACAGTCAAGGACACAACTGTATCCCCAGGCTGTGTCCATTCAGGAAAATTTGCTAAGGTCAGAAAGTTACACGACCTGGGGACACGACTGTGTTTCAGGCCGTGTCTGGTGACAAAAATGGAAACCTTACAATGCATTATAAAAAGACATACTAGGGTTTCACACAGGGGATTGGACATTCAAAAGTGAAGAGACTTAAAGAGAAGGAGAAGAAAAAGGCGAAAGCAACACCCAACTTTAAGATTGAAGAGATTCATCATCAACAAAAAGGGGTTTTTCATGTTTTATTTATTGATTTTGTTGGAATTCATTTTTAGTTTCATTATGATAGCTTAAGATTTTTGTATTTAGGATTATGGAACCTAGGGTTTCATATGACTATTAGATTGATGGATAATTTTCAATAAAATTTCTATCTTTTCTTGATTCAATTATGTTATTTAATTGTTAATTGATATTTTTAGAGTATCAATCTATGATATTATGCATGATGATTGAGAAATCACATGTGTAATAAGATTTTGATATAATTAGAGAGAATTACTTGTGTACTTAGAGATAAGATACATGTTTCTTTTTGAAAGTTGTTCTTTTGTGTGGGAATTCATTATACATTAATGCGATTCTAAATTATATTACTAAGTGAAGAGATTCCAGTAAATAATTTAGGATTAAGGTTAATATGCTTGAGAAAAGGATTAACTTTAATTGTGAATCCCTCCGGTCAAGAATAATAGAGATTTAATTGGATACATTTTAAGCGATCGCATGTTAAACACTAGGAGAAATAATTTCTAAATACGTTATTTGCTTTCTTGAAGTCGTTCTTAATTTTATTGCTTTCTAAATTGCTTAATCAAGTCTCATAATTAGGTTAATTTGTTAATTTTAGTATTTTTAATTCATTCAACTCATCACAATTTTCCGGTTAAATAATAGAGTTAAGGTTAATATTAGTACTCGAAATCTCTGAGGGATTGACTTGGACTCGCATCTGCTATATTGAAACCGATAGGTGCACTTACCTGATATCAGTAACACTGGCGAAACTCGCTCAAACAACAATGATAATAGTTTTGCGATAGATTAGCAACCTACTAAACCTTATTGCGGTGACCAACAACCAAAATAATCAAAACCAACCCATACAATCAACAATAGGCAACAATAAGTGACTATAATCATTTTGGAGCACTTACTTGTCTTGAGCAACTCTACTATACCCTAAAACAACAAAATTGCAAGCTAAAGAATCAACTCCATGTAAATGCAACAACATAATCCTCTAGCTCTCACCAATGACAATATCTCTCAATAAAGAATTTGTCACCAATGGTTGAAAACAACCCTTAGTTTGCCCCAATACCTACCCTAGCAACTTCCATATGCTTAAGTACTAGCTTAAAGCAATTAACCGACTCCTTTAGAAGCCAATTCACTCTTGTAAAAAAGCTAAAGGAGATTGATTAGGTTCATTTGGTACCTTTCTAAATTGAAGGAGTCAAAGAAGAACGATACTTTAGGTAAACATGCTATCGACCAATCTCCTTATACTAGAGAGATTAAATATGAAGTTCTGCTACCTACCATTTAGCTCTTGAGCTTAGATTCTTGTTATAGGACTATTGACCTCGATGATCACTTAAAACATTTTTGCACCCTGATGAGCTTACATGAATGTAGTGATGCAATCTCATGTAAGCCTTTTTCGGGTACCTTAAAGAAGGTAGCTTAGACATGGTATAACATATTAAAGCCAAACTTTATATCCAGTTTCAATTAACCTACTCATCAGTTCTACCAACACTTTTTAGTGAGTAAGCCAATGAAAGATTCCTCCTCCTCTAGTTAATCAGATAACATCTAAATGAGCTTATCTGAAATTACCTTGTGTGCTTTAATGTCGCCATGATTGACATACCTAACGTCAACATGAGCGTTTCTCTGTACACTACCATCAATGACATTAAACCATTTAGTGACTTTTTTAGCCTATTGTCTAAGTATCCCCCTTAAAGTTTTGATGAGTTGTGCGAGAAGGCTTATAAATATATCATTGTAGGGGATAATATTAAACCTTAATGAGAAACTAAGCAAAATAGGGTATGCAAGAAAATTGAGAAAGACTGTAGCTCCATTAAGGATTGCTTCAATCCTGGAAGTGGTACGGGTGTATCCTATGAAGGAGAAGAAAGATGAAATAGATCTACTATTTCCTCTTACTAAGTTCATAACCCCTTGAATAGACCACCAGGTTAAATACTCCATGAGATTAAAAACAAAGGTATTTTGCCCAAACTTAAGAAAATGAAGGGCAACCAGCTAGAAGGAACCCAGAAAAATATTACAAGTTCCATAGAGAAAAAGAGTACATCACGGATAAATGATGCCATCTAAGACGTTAGATGCAGATTCCTTGGAGAATATATCTAGCAACACCATAATAAGTCTGACAGACTTACTTAACGCAAGTGTATCGAATTTGAGTAGTCTACCATTGTAACTTTCAATAATATCAGGTCTTTGAATGGAGTTATTGACTAGAACATATAGTCCCATAAAAACATAACTAAAGTTGTTAGTAAGAGAAAAATCTACTATCCGATATCCTTATAAACGGTTAATCTATTACCTATCAGGTATTTGGGTTTCTGGTACATTTTGCTATTGCAGAGCTTTCTTCTCGCTCATAGCAAGTCGACAAACTACCCTTATAATAAGGTTGGTATGGTAACTTGACCATGATTCACTCTAGCTAAAGGAACCTTGCTTGCCCATAGATACCATTATGCTATGAGGCCCCGACCTTTGATCCTTGGTGCTCCTTATAGGGTAAACTGCTCATTTGTTGTAAGCAAATTGAGTTAACTTTGTGAATGGGCTCCCACCCTCCAATCTTGGGTGCTCCTAATAGTTTTTCGACCTTACTGGTGATTTTAGGGAATTATTATGCAATGAGGTCTATTTTTTGCCTTAAACAAATTAGGACAACATGGTTTGAATAATGCCCCATCCTTAATTCTTGAGTGCTCCTTATAAAGATTGGAATTCCTTAGTCACCTTAACTAAATAAGACACCATTATGCGATGAAGCCTTGCCCTTAAATCTTAATTGTTCCAATTCATTAGAATATCATTACTGAAACAACCATGAATTGTGCTAGTCACATTATGCAATGCTGTAGAATTGCATTATGTGAACCTAGTGTCACGTCCCAAAGCGGCAGAGTCGTAACAGCCTCGCCGTGTAAACCATCCTAAGATAGAAGTTGGCCTTACAACCGCTATCTTAGACCTGATCTACACAAAACGTCCACAACTAACCCGCTTTAAAGTAAACAGTTTATAATTTAAATAAATCATTTACCTAAGAAAATGAGAAAATACATATATACACTATAATTTAGTTAATACAAATATCGTTTACAATATTTCTCTCTAATGTATTTCCTAGTTATTACATTATTCAGAAATGAAAAATTCTAAAGTAAAAGCTTAAACCTTAAAAATATGTGTTTATTCTTCAAATGTTTTTCCTCATTTAACAGGATCCAGCAGTTGTTAGCTTCAGAGTAGTTGTTTGCCGCTTCTTAACCAGCACCTGCACGACGTCTATAGGGATGTGAGCAACCACAGCTCAGTAAGTTAGGATGGAAGACTTAAAACTATACCATAAACACAACAAAGTTTTCAATCAACTTATTAGGTGCAATACATGTTCAAGCAAATGCCATCGTATGATGCTGTTCGGCCCGTCGTGAGATTAGAGAAATTGCACCTGCTCTAATTCGGGTTGAAGAGTTGCCATTAATGCAACAGCTCACGACTAAATCCAGACTTGTACAATGGAGACCTCGCTTCTCCCGCGACTACCTTCGAACCATTGACTTCACCCTCACTGCAACCTTCTTACTTGTCACTTAGTTCGACTAAAGATGAAGAAGGGACCATTATGCAATCCTGCGCTATCCCTTTTGAAGGGGTTAGTATTTGGCCAAAGAGTCCTAAGTTCCCCTAATTGGTTGCTATGTAGGTTCGATTGTGATTATGGGTCGAATATTTGATTAAGTCCAGTTTAGGGTGATCAATCATTTCATATAAACCATACAATACAAGTCAAGACAACAGACAGAATCATAGCATCACTCATAATCAAGTACATGCATACATCTAACTATCTAACAAGCATAACCAAGCATAATCTTAAGCCTCCAAAATACAGTATCATATTAATCCCAACTTACCTCGACTCCTCGCTCACCCACCTAAGGTCCGACTTGCTCAGGCCATCGCTGATCATCCCTATAACACAAACGTGGTTTCAGTTTTTCATATAACTATTATAGGTTCGTTTTATCCTATAACACTTATTGTTATGTTTTGTTTAAGGTTTAATATACCAAATTATCTAGGTCTTAAGTCTTTTACAATATTCTAGGTTTGGGGTTAGGTTCGGGTTCGGGTTCAGTTTCTACATCGATTTCTAAATTAGGCTTTAGTTTGACTTCTAAGTATTGTTTTATACTCGAACCTTAGAAATTCGTTTCAACTCATAATGTGAAATTAATCACATTACTTTTCGATCTCCTAAATACCATCATTACCTCTAATTAGTATTTTATTCTACCCGGTACACTTAAATCCTTATTAGTGTACCGAATTTACTCATAATGTGAGAAATTTTTACATTTTTATATTTTTCATATAATTACATAAATTCAAGTTTCCTATCAGATTTATTGTATATTTTTATTATTAATATAATATCAAATTTTATTTTAATATTTTCTATTTATTATATTTCTAATAACTACGTACTATTACTTATTATGTATATAATATACATCTAATATTTTTATCACTCTAATTACCATCTCCTAACATCAATTATCATTTCAAAATGTCTAAATTCATCCTAAATCAGATTTTACTACTAATTACCCTAATTTACAAAATTAACTTAAAATTTACTATTTTTCCCTATTACTCATTTACTACATAATTAACTTAATAATTACATCTAACACCCTAAATGTTACAAGTATCATACTCCATCAGATTTCAACATCCTAAAACATATAATTATTTACTAAATCAGTAATTAATCATTTAATTACTTAATTAACCCTAAATTACCTATTTTATGCCTCATTTTAGAGCCTAAAAATTATCTAAAATTTTCGAAAATTAATTTTTAAAAACGGGCTTCATAGCACTGTTTTATATCATATAAGTAGTCTACACAAAAATTTTAGGTTCAAAACTACACTCCTAAGGTCATTTATTTCTAAATCGAAACATGTTCGGTTTTACACGATTTCTTAAGGACCATATATTATGGGGCATATTTTCATCAAAATAATATTTTTCCTAAAACTACATATAAAAATATTCCAGAATAACAAAATTCATAATTTTCTAATAGTATTTACTATTTTTACAAATTTACACAAGAATCAGGCTAGAAATTGAACTCACCGGTCTGGGTGGCTTCGGCCACCGTGGCCTTATCAGCTGGTCTAGGCGCTGCCATCACCATGTGGTAGTGGTGGCCGTCCACTCTTAGCTGCTCGTTTGGTGTGGGTTCCCTTTAAAAGCCTTAATTGCATAGTTTTTTTCCTATTTTTTTTTAACCCTAATTTTTCTCTCAATTTTTGCCTCTCCCTAATTTTCTTTGATTTCTAACTATCCAAATGAGCTTCAGAATTTTTCTTGCTATTTATAGAGCTTTAAGATAATTATTGTGCATTAAATTGGACAAGACATTATTCAAATCCCTTAATTTTTTGCTTTTGAGTTGCCTTAATTTAATTGGATGATTTTTTTCTTATTTTTCCCAACTACTACGACCCAATTCTGGATCATTCCTTATTTTTCCTG
The DNA here is from genome assembly GCA_024138015.1 of Lumnitzera littorea. Lineage (NCBI taxonomy): Eukaryota > Viridiplantae > Streptophyta > Magnoliopsida > Myrtales > Combretaceae > Lumnitzera > Lumnitzera littorea. Next base: position 53,061,191 of record JAMXBB010000011.1, read on the forward strand.
ATTTTTCTTGATTTTTTCTTAATTAATTATGAATTTTCTTTAAGTATTTAGTATTATTTTAGCACATTTCGCGTATTGTAAGTAATTACGCGTATTTATACCTACATGTAAATTCATATATAGTACAATTAAATATTCCTAAATATTATTTGGGTTATTTTATGATTTTTAGTATACATATAATTTATTTTTAGCGATTCGTTAATTATTGGAATGCATTTTACTCATTTTCGACAAATAACGAGTTATATACTTAAAATTTGGAATTTTTATAATCTTTTATTTTATTGCTTATTTTCTTAAATTCAAACTTATAGGATCATTTTACTAATATTTCTAGCTTTACTTTATAATTTAGGCTTGATCAAATCTTTCAGTCGATTAAAACCTTGAGGGACTGGTTATGGGGCTTACACCTAGGTTTGGCCTGATTGGTCCATCTATGTCTTCGTCAAAGTGATTGATAAATTGAGATCCTTATAGGAGATGTGAAACAACATATCAATATGTACAAGAGTAGGTTTTAGAGACCCACGTTCTATTAAGTGATAGAGATTTGAAAGGATATCTTAAACCTAATGGCCTAACATTGTTTAGATCGGGACCTACTGATCGAAGGAACCATGTTGTGCACAAAATTAGATCAAGAATAAAAGGACTTACAAGTGAAGGAAGACCCTTAACTAGAAAAATAACTAGGAAGATGCAAAAGGGGTTGGCCAAATTAATATGCATTTATTGTACATTAACTGATTAACATGCATAGTGAAATGAAAAACAAAATAAAAAAAACAAAAAAAAATTTTAATTCACTATCCTCTGTGTAAACAACTTTATTCATTTTAAATAAATGTTAAATCTAATTTTGAGTTGTGAAACTATTGTTTAAACAATGTAATGAAAGTATATTGTACATAGATCTATGGTTAAATTCCAATTGTTGAGTGTTTCTTGTATATTTGATTGGTTTGGTAAAGGTTATGTATACAAAGTTGCTCAAACTCAGCATTGAGAATGAGTTTAGAATGCAAATTGATGTTTTGGTTATCTTATGCTGCTTTGAGTGATATCTTAAGCATCCTTCAGTGAGTTTTACTTGTAGAAATGGAGCTGAGGTGCAGTTGCTATCCTTATACCTTCATTACAATTTGCTTGATGATAAGCAGAATATGAAATTAAAGTTGTTTAATAGATGTGAAAATAGCACGTTTTTATTTTGACTTTATATTGCATTTATATATATGTAACTTTATGTTTTTACTAGGAAAAATATTTGTAATAAAAAATATGAAATTCAAGCAATCATCCTAGCAAATGCACTATCTAAGGGGACAATCAACGTCTAGCTAACTGCACAAATTCATTTGTCCAAGAAAGCATTCTACTACAAACCTAACTCCATATATAAATGAAGTCCACGACATCAACTAAGTCGTCCATTTGAAAAGAAAATAGAGCAATCTAGGTAAACAAATTTTGTAAAACTAAAGCATGTATTGCAATTTTTTTTCCTAACTAATATATTATTACCTTAAAAAAAGAAAAAGTCGCATTCATTTGGAAGACCAATACTCATGGCCATCGCACTATAACAGTATTGGCAAACATGTACTACATTGAATTGTATACACTTTCATGATAAGATGTAACATGCCATAGATCTATAACATCATTTCATTTACCTAAAATTTGAAATGTCCATAGCTTTATTGTAAACTTTATACACACTTTTGAAATAGAAAAAAAAAAATCAAAATTTTTCGAACAAATGCATCTAAAATGATAGTTGCACAACATGATGTTTTAGAAAACAACAATGAACCATTCTCGTAAGATCAATGTCTATCAATTCATTCAAATATCATATTGTCACCATCCTCTTATCATATCATATTGAGCATCATATTTTTGAATTATTTTTTCCTTTTGTCTCCTGCATTTAAGTATCACATCACATTTTCTACCACTATTAAATATCTCGTTAGAATCTAAATCTAATACCATGGCATTCTATTAGTTGCAGCTACATCGATCTTTTTCAATACATTCTATATTTTGTTTTGGATCTATATTTTGAACCAACATAAATCCATGGCAACCTAATAATAATCCCTCTAATCTATACAAGTGCTAATGATGTCCTTATTGTAGCCTTTTTTTTTTGTTTTAACAAACTAATTTACTTGCTTATAAGAATGGTTAAAGGAAAAGTATTCTATCTACCAAAAGTACCAAACCCCTTGATTTTCCAATCAATGAAAACTAAAATCCATGATTATTTTTGAATTCTCTTCTTCCCTTAGCTAATTTTTTATTCTTGTTCCTTAGCCTGCAATAGAAAAAATAGTCAATGGTTTATGCTTGAAGAAGAATAGGTGACGAACTATTAAGGGAGTACATGAACCTTAATAGCTTCAAGATAGGTAAATCGTAACTTATTGTGTGATTATTTGAGGCAAGTAACCACCACTTGTCAACTAGTCATATTTTACCAACATCGTTGGAAGTACATAGAAATAACCTCATTAATCGAACTTTTTGGAAAATTTTATGACAACTCAAGCCCTTTACTCTCTTATCATCACCAATCACATCGAATCGGAGACAAAAATTCAATGTTTTTTTAAGGTTTTATGCTTATTTTTCTGTAAGTAATGCTAGCCCAGTGGGTTTTTTTAATTCTACACCTGGTCTCATACAAAATTCTAATGAGTTTTCCATTAACAAGATTAAAAGAGCTAAACTTTAAAACATAAGTTTACAGGCTAAAGAGCATAATGATTGATGAACAAAGTCCAGGGCATAATTGTATTTAACTCTGCTAGAAGCTAAAGTGATCAGTAGAAGGAGTGAAAAAGCTATTGGGCAACCAATTTTTTGATACTTAAAGGATAAACTTCAGCTTGAAGATCCGAATCAAAAGCTTTATTTGCTATGTGAACATTTACTGCTTCCGTTGGATGTAATCCATCAAAGAAGACATATTCACTCCTATTACTACAAGCAGCTCCAAGCCTTTGACATAGTATTCCATTGCCTCCTCTCTCCAAGGATGGTACCTCACAACATGGTGTATCAATGTTTTTAAATCCTGAAAATTCACGAAAAGGAATATGTAATAGCACTCAAATTTTATGTATTTTGTACCAGCTTTTTCATTAAAAATAACATGAATGTCATGTTCGGTACTTAAACTTATATTCATTTTTACAATTAACTACTAAAATTTAAGTGTCAACTTACCATATATAAACTTTTCGGGTTATTTATAATAACTGGATTAGGCGTTAATTTTAAAAATGGACAAAGTTCAATACTTAATTACAAAAAAGAGCAAAGTTGAAGTTTAGTACCAAATTAATAATTTTAAATTTCAAGTAGTTAATTGTAAAAATTGATTATAAAATTAGGTAATATTTAAGTACTAAATGTTACGTTTAAGTGCTAAATGTAACGTTTACCTTATAGAATAATGGAATGATGATGAGAAAGCAAAAATTACTCACCTTTAGGAAACGGATCGTTCATGATGTCTCTAATAATCTTGTAGGTGTTAACAAAAACAAATTTGGAACTAGGAAACCTTTTCGGTAGATTCCCTACTAATGACTTCAAGTGTCCATTAAAAAGACGAGCAGCTTGGTTCAAACCTTGTATGCATCCAATGCATGGGGATCGACTTGCCTTTACCATTGGACTACATCCAATTGGATTGATAGCCATCAAGACAAATTTCCTACCACCAAATTTGTACAATCTCTGCATTAATAATGCAATTTCATTTTATCTTAGTAACAATTCAAAAAAGTTAGATGTTAAACCTAAGCTTTATATAAGTCATGGTTACATGAAACAATTATTTATGCCAAAATTCATAATATAGTTCCATGAATATATTGAATAATTGTACTCACAATGCTTTATTTTGAGTAAAGGAAAAAAAAAAAAAAAACAAAAATAAATAGATTGAGAATTCAATATAAAAGCTATTGTATGGAAAAATTTCTAAGGCTAGTATTAAACCCATGAGGAGATGGATATGGAGCTAAGGAACCAAATGAAACCTCACCAACTTATGAGTGAGCTTGGGCAATCAACTAATTGCCAATAATAGTGGATGACTAATAAGTTTAATTTGTTAACCATCATTTTTTTAAAACCATAGAAACTTTGTTATTTATTTTTTAATACTATCAATATTAATAAAGGTATTTTATTAAGGATGTAATTTGTTGTAATTTTATTAGTTATCTTATATAATTAGATTTATTGTTATTTTAGTTTTCATAGTTGATATCTTAATAACTTAATATCTTTTATGCATTTTTAGATTACTCGTTGAAGAGTTTATAAATAGGTTTTCATATTTAATAGCTATCCCATCTCCTCGACCATGGATACCTAGCTATTCATCTCCAATAAGCATGTAATTTGTAATATAAAGATGGGCTCCTTGGACTCATTACCAACTAACTCTTAGCTATGAATAATGGTTTCCTTTAAGTCTCGTTTATTTGAGATTGAGTCTTATGTAGTTACTTTGGAGCCATATGATAGAAGATTATCCTTTTTCTGTCCTTTTAAAAAGAGTATTTGTTGTGACAACCATCATGAAGGACGAGATGGTCAAATAGCTAGGGCCAACTCGATAATATGTTTGATGCATAGATGGAAAACATATTGCATAAAAGAGTATCTTAGTATCAATCTCCAATAGTAATAAGCACCTTATATTAAGGGTGAGTAGGTAACTCTATTATATAGGATACTTATTTAAACCTAACTTTACTAGGTAGGTTCCGGGTGAGTCATGAGGGTCACAAGGTAAGTTCTAGGTAGTAGTTTCTTGAAATCTGCTCCCATAGGGTAGTATATGTGTATGAAATTAGGGTATCCTGTTCTATCTTGGAACTTGTACTCTAATATATATAAGGTATAAGTTTTACAATACCTTATACCTACTTCATTATAATAATTAAATAATATAAACAAAAAATAATACTATTACTTTTTCTATTTTAGTCTTAAAGAAAATAATAATACAAATCTAACTCATAATATATACAACTTGTGTCTACTACTTAGCTCCTATCTCTTTTGCTTTTTCTTCTTCTTCTTCTTTTCCTATCTTACTTTTTTTTTTTTTTTGTATTCTCATTCCTCTTTTACTAACTCTAAACTAGTGAGGTCTTATAAACATCTTAGTTTTTAACTTATCATTTAGTATATTATATTAGAATTATTTGCACATAATTTCTATATTCTATATATAATAATCTTATGGTTCAATAAAAATTTTATTTTGATGATTTAAAAAGAGAGGACAAAAAATATCTAAGCATAACTCAATTAAGGGTTTCAATATTTTCAACTGTAGAAATATTCTCTATTTTGCCTTCCAAAGATTTATATTATTTCAACTCAAGATGCGTTGTAACCTATATAAATTATTACTAATGAATCTATTAACAGTATAGTTATAATTTTGATATGAATTATGTATTTAATATAAAGTTTTAAAGGAAGATAAAAAAACAATTATAGGTTCTATAGAATATCTTATAAAACTTGTAGAGTATAAGATACATGGTGGTTCCAAAGTGTTACACAATAGGTTTCAAGTTAAAAAACTAGGGAACTTGTACTTATAAGATAGGGTGTAGGTAGGCCTCATACTTTACTTATCTTGTACCTACTCACCCCTAACCCATATGTTGTATAATATGTAAGGTCCCTTACTCATTCAACTAGTGTAATTTGTATGGCTATGAATGTGATGTGTTTTTGGAGTCAGACATAAGGAAAGGTACCACAACAAAACAAACCAAAAGAAACAAGGAAAAAATAACAAAGTCCGGATAGCTATCAAATGGATATGACGCACCACTTGATTATACTCGACCTTTGATTCGCCAGATGTGACTCACCGGTCTGAACTAAGGGGTCACTAACCATTTTTTCTTTACTAAAGAGAATAGATTAGAGTTGAAAGATAATGAGAATACTAAAGTTTCTCAAAGGGAACGTAAATAAGTTTTGTATTGATTAATGAATGTCTGCGTACAAATAAGTAAAGTTTATATACTGATCTACTAGGATTACTTTATATATATGAAAAGATAAAAGGATATTCTTATAATTAGGTTACATAAAATATACTAAAAATGATAAAAGAAACAAAAAATATCCAATATGGAAAAGTAAGAATCATATTGGAATGTTGTGTCAGAAAATATGTGTTACATAGTAGCTGGATATAAAAAATATGGTACAGGTGGGCTAAAGCGAAAGAAACTATTTGCAGTTAAGGGCTGACTTGATCTAGATCAAGTCGGGGCTTAATTAGTTCTGCCGAGAAGTCAGCTTGAGTTGGAGTCTCGTGTCTATGGTCAACTTGGGAGCTTAACTCAACTTAGGCTGTTTATGGAATGTAGCATAGTTACTAGACAAGAACAGGTTTGACAATCATATTGATAGGAAATCTAGTTGGGATAAGAATCTCCTTTTTGGATGTGGCTTTGAGATAGTATTCTAGGAGTGAGTCTTAGAGTCCTTTAACTCAGCTGCGAGTGAACAATTTAAAGGACTGATTCCTATCAAAATGTGTAATGGTTGGAAGCTTCAACTAGCTTACAAAAGAAGTGATTGTTACATTTGTGCAAATACTATTATCAACAATTAAAGCACATAGAAGCCCCTTCACCTTGCAGCAAAAGAGACTTTCCTATTAATCAAACCATGATTCACTCAACACTTTCCTCAATATTATACTTAAATATAGTCCTTATTAGCTAAAAATAGTTACCTTAATACTACAATGTTAAGTATTAATAGCCTCATCAAGATTACCTAAATGGTTTTCAACCTCATCTTTACCTTTTAACCTCTAATATTAGCATCTCACCCTGTAGCAGCATAGCTTGTCTATCAAGCAATATAAGTAATGCGCACAAATCTCAAGTTCTTAAACACTTAATTTGGCTTGTCTTTTTGCCTAAACTCTATCTATTATCTCTCCTTTACACGATACCAATAGCAATTGTCTTGTACCTTTGATCATCCCAACATTCAATGCACCTATCAACATGATCTACCCTCTCATCATCTTTGATGATTACATCCCATTCTAGTCTTCTATTCTCTATTGTAATTGGTTTTGTTGGTGGTATATGTTTGGAAATGGGTGCTTAGTATGGATTTTTGCATCTCATACATTTAACTTTAAAGGATGGTTGTATTGCTTCTTCAAGAGCACAAATTATTGGAGTTCAACAACATAAGCAATCTCATACTTGTATCCAATCACAAATCGAGCAATAATTTGCTCTCAAAGCTCATTAAATCACAGCATATTATTAGTGTCTCGTAATCCTTCACATAGTCATTTACATTCATACCCCCTTTGTCGTAATTATTACAACTTCATGGATGTTTGTGAAGGTATAAGTCTAAATGAACTGTATGTAGAGAATTTATTTCATTTAACACTAAGTATACACGTCTCCATACCCATCTTACCACCATTACAAATATCATTCTTCCACCAAGAGGAAGCATACATTGTGAACTGTAATACAACTAGTCTCACCTTAGTAGCAACGTTGTAATCATAGCATTGAAAAATGCTTTTCCACCTTCTATTTGTTGTTTAAATTATCATCGGCATTGTTGTTTCCAACAGAAGGTGGCATCTTCAACTTCATAGTTTCCATACCCTTAGGCATGTGAATTTCCTCAACACCTTCGTCTTCCTCAAAGTTATCTTATTTATCCTCTTTAATCTCATCAAGCACCATTAAGTCTCCTAAACCTCTTACACTCCTAACTTTACCCATACCTACCATCCTTAAGTAAGTTCACCCTTTCATCTCCTTGCATTATATTATCCTATCAATCCTAACCTAATCTTTTCCATTGATGACAAGATTGTCACACTATTGTAAGTTCTTGAAGTTGTTGTTTAGTGGACCCTTGGGAGTGATAAACCATTTAGTGCCTTCCATCAACATTGCCTTTATAATCCCTAACTTCTCCATTACGCACTATTGTTTGACGCACTAGAATTACCTCAAATAAGAACCATAAAAGTTAAAATGTATAGAAGCTTTTACCTCTTTTTCAATAATTTCTACAAACACCTTATGGTTAATAGTTGAACTTCAATCACGTTACCAAATCTAAGCTCCAATACCAAAATAAAAATAGTGTACCCAAGAGAATAATCACTAAGACATTAATAGCTCAATCACTTTACTGAATATAATAAGGAGAGAATGGAATTAGAATTTCACAGAAATGTAATAAGAGTATAATACCTATTACTTTAGTTAGTTGGATTAATAAGTAACTTAATAATAGATATATAATAGAACTTTTATAATTAAATCACCTTTGGTTCATCTTCTTTTCCAACTAACCTTAAAATAAAGTAATAGGCAGTACTGATGGTAAGTGGCAATGGCGGTGGTGACAATAATGGTAGTCGATGGTAGCATATGCGATAGTGATGGCAGCATGTACGATAGTGATGGCTATAGTAGTAGAAGCGGTGGTGGTGGTTACAACAACAATGGTTGATGGTGGCATAGACATTAGTAGTGGTTGTAACGGCGACAACGATGGTTAGTGATGGCGACAACGATGGTGACGGCGATAGCAACGGCAACGATAGTAGTGGTAACCAATAGTGGTAGCCAGTAGTGGTTATCAAATTAGGATGATGTTATTTTTTTAAAAAAATATGAAATTTTGTAAGTAATTGTATTCTTTGGTTAAATTAATGAATCTTTATTACTTGTTTAAGTAATAGAAATTCTTATAAAATTATGATTTAAAGACAAAAAGAAATGGAATTCCAGTTCCTCCAAGCAAACAGGGCATAAGTACGAAACCAACACACCAAAATGGAGTGATTTTCTAATTTATAAAATTAGGATTTTAAATGGGTCTCAATAACACTATAGAAAAACTTACAAATATGACTTACCAAAAAAAGAATGCACTAATCTAATCCTACTTGATATGATTAACAAAATAGGATTATAGTGTACTCGATGCAATGTTATTATGATGGGTGGGGTTTTGAAACTGACTCAATATGTATTATGTTAGATTGTGAAGTCTACTTATAGGAAGTGAAAATGCAAGTCAAAACATTATTAAGGATAAAATAGGAAATAAAAACAACTCTTAAACGTAAATAAAAGTAACTCCTAGTTGAATGGAAAAGGGAATAGAATAGATGTGCACTTGAAAGTGATATTCCATGGATTTTGCACACCTAGCTAGTCGAATGAGCTAAGAAGCCGATTCGATAGAGAAAACCAGAATTTGTTTGGTTAAATGGAGGATGGATACTTAACCAAATGGAAAAGGCCTAATAGTAGTTCTATACATTTTTAGGTGATAACTAGTTGGATGGGTCAAAGATTGGCAAATAGATTTTTGCAAATTGGATTTTGTAGACTTTAATCAACTTGTGTCCAATGCTCATCTTATCCTCTAACAAATCCATAAATATCAAAGATTAATTCTTATAAGATATCTGATATAACTAAAATGAGTTGACAAAGTGATGGGACTCTGACCTCGTATATGGTTGTTTCGAACTTTGATCACATCATAAGAGCTAAGCTCCAAGGCCTTTAGAACTTGACTAGGCACATTCTCCATGCTTAACACTAAAGATAAAATGTTTACACTACAACCTTTTGCTTTGACTACCAACTTGTCATACTGATCAAACACTCATCCAAGTTAATGCATATCCTGAAGATCTAGTCTTGAGGTGTTTCAAGTCAAATGAAGGTCGGTATTAACCTATCGAGCTGACCCTCATTGCATGAAGACCAACCTAAAGCTATATGGCAACAAGTAGGCTTAAGCTACATAAAGATTGAATGTACCCAAGCTATGTTCCAAGGGAAAACTTATTACTTGCCCATGCTACAAAGCCTTACCTAGAGCCTTCTACTGACTTATTCAATAGTTTGGTAAGCACTACTAGTAACTTGTCCTGAGTTTTAGTAGTTCTAGTAGTTGTTCTCTCCTCACTCCAAGATGGATTTATTAATGACTTAACTGTTTTTGACCTACTTCAACACAACTAATGAAGGACCCTTACTCCTTAACCTACTTAAACATAACTAATGAAGAACCCTCACTCCTCCATAAAGATCCTTCGCAGAGTGCAAGGCAAATGGATTTTTGACTCATGTCTTCTCTTATCTACATTTAGCATTGATTGTACTATTATTCCTTTTGTATTTTGTCAATTTGGCCCCTTTTACCTTATCCTAAGATAGATTTAGGATATTACTACTTTTGTAAGCATACCCACCACGAGACCATCTTCTATTTTCAAATACATAGAATATACTTCCTCTTCTTGCTTGCGAGTAAGCTCTAAGTACCTACACTCTTATCATCCTCTAGTAGTAGCAAGGGTATGTAGCAAGGGTATATAGTGAGTAAACCTTAATGTTAACTTGTGGGACATATCAAGCTAAGACTAAGTCGTGTCAAACCGTTATCATGAGTAATATCCATGGTGGTTGCTTCACGACCAACTATTAGATCAACTTCATTTCTTGTTTTCTTTGACATTTTGAAGGACCTATCACTATTGTAATTAGCACTAATGAACTCACATCTCCTAGGCACATCACAAAGATAGACTCATCTTTGGATGCTTGGTTCTCTAAGATTTTTATGATGAGATTTTGAAGCCCTTTTGCCCTTACTCTTGTAGTTAGTCTTGAAACTTGATTCCTATTGGCATCCTTCTCTTTTTCTCTCTCTAATATCATCTATTGCATCACCATTATTTTGTACGTGCTCTAATGAGAATAATACTCCTAACTCTTTCTTTTTCAGTTAGTTCTTTAACTTTTAGCACTTGGAAACTAGACCATTATATATATATTGATTTTATATGTGAACTTATTATAAGGTGTAAATTATTCAAACCTCAACTTCATTAGTGAGACTATTTAAATAGTTAATAAAAGCCAAATTGAGTGTATGCACTAGTTTTTGTTTAATTATGTTACAACATGTTGTACAATAACTTAAGAAAATAATCATATCATAAATTTTGTTTAAATTATTCACATAATACTCAAATTTTGAATCAATAGTTACATTCTTAAACTATTATGTTTTCATCAAACATGTCCTTATAATTTACAAGTATTTTTATAATTGTTAATGTAGTTCCCCTTATAAGTGTTTAGAAAATTGAAGATAATAAGGATAAATAGAGGAATTCGATAAATCAATGTTTGGAATTTTTTTTTTTTTATGACAGAGTCTTGATTAAACATAATATATTTATTTTAGAATTCTTTTATTTGATATACAACACAAAGATGAAACATATTTATAAGATGGATAGGTATAAGTTCAAGTTTTTAAGCACAATTAATAAATGGATTGTATTACTAGTTGAGGTCTTTTATATGCATACCCATTTAAATGCAAATCCAAAAAATGACACATTAACATGAATTATCAGCTCTAAGTGGGGAATAGAGATATAAGAGGGGAAAGTAGGCAAGTATAGATAAACCCTTTGTATATATCATTGTATCATCTTCTTTATATCTACACTTTTTTTGTTTTTTTTCGGACTTTACATTTTCTTTCTTAGTCCCGCATCTATAATAATCTACTCTTGCAAGTAATTGTTAACAAGATTATAATAACGAAAAGATTTTAAAATTTAGTAAAATATATTCAAACTCCTTTCAAGATTTTACAGATTCCCTTTGGCCTTTAAAATGACATTTTGAGACAGCATTCTATAGGGCATCTTGTAATTTTGTATTGTATCTTTCTATTCATGATATGTCTTCTTTTATATATATATATATATATATAAGTTTAATGGGCATTTAGTTATCATGCAGCAGTGAACATCAATGAAATGCATGATAAGCATCCAATGTTATACTAAAGATAATATAACTAAAGTTGTTTACTTTGTAAAATCCATATACAAAATTCCTAGATCGAGCTCACCTTAAGTTGGCGAGACAATGAAGAAGTGAGATTGGCAGTGAAGGCTTGAAGAGTAACGTTACTATTAGAACTTCTTGGGAAGTAGTTGAGTGTGTAGTCGTTGCTTCCCGCACCAATTATGAAAAGGTAATGGGGTAGTGTTTCTCGGCTTTTGCATCCCAGCTGGCTTTCCAAGTTGGGCAAAGTTTCCATCTCGAAATCCTCTACCTGCTGATTGAGACTCATGACATTTCCCTGCAAATATACTTGCATTAATATACATACATACATATATATATATATATATATATATGTAATATATGTAACCTCTTGCAATTTTAGGAATAGGGATGCATATCTGTTCTATTGAAAGACCGATAAAACTATAGGTACTTGCATTTAATAGTTAGAAAGGATGATATCGCAACTTCATGAGTTAGACAATGACTTCAGTTTAGTTTAAATAATTAAACATGTTTGACCAAATGCTTTAAATGATTACATAGAAAGGTGATAGCCTGTGAGATATGACAAAACTGTACACGAAGTTCGGGGATGTGTTTGCGTAGGGCCGAGACAATATATGATGCATTTTTAAACAGTTAATGGATAGATGCATGTTTGTAACTTAGTTGTGGTTGTCTTCATATAAATTTACAACCATGTTCCAGGAGATTGATATATAAAATTTAGAAACAAAACCAAAAGTCCTCTAAGAAAACTAAATGATTTTACAATATTTTTTAAATTACTCATGATCGTTTAATATTTAGTGGGAACACTAACACAAGATCATTGCATGTATTGATCTTATGTTATTCTCGCTGACAAACGGATATCTGCCAAGAAGGATACACACGAGGGCCGTGGGATGACCACGTTGGATCCGCCTTAATGGAAAAACGCATTGGCATCAGCAACTCAGTTTATTTCTTGATCAAATATGGCTAGATAGAAACAGCTCGCAAGTAGTAGTAAACAACTTAAGATGAAATTGATTCCTCCTATAATTGGAGATTACATATTCTCTAACTATTTGATAATAGGTGAAAATAAGCATAAGGTATTTATCACATATCTTATAGGGTTTAGAAACTTTTAAAACCGAAACCTACTCTATAACATATTTAAATCATCCTGTACTCTATATAGATTTTATAGGAATTTTCTTATAAATTCAACATGGCATGTTTTCAATAATGAAGTCATTATGAAAAATATATTCATTTATTGAAAAATAAACTTATAGAAATAAAATCTTAAAACATAATATTTTCATCTTCAAAAATGATAAACTGGAAAATAAATTTACCCTTTTCAATGATAGATTTCACTATCCCTTTGACAAATCATCTATTAATGATAGTAAAACATTATACACATATAATCCTATTTAATAAATTTGTCAAACAAAAATAAAAAACATGCAAAGCTAAGAGATATAACCTTTTTAAGAATGAAAAAATTACAACCATATCCTTCGTTTTATATGTAATATTATTTCATTGTTATTACATGATAAATATCTTAAAACCTATATTCTATATACCTCAAAGTATAAGTTTATTGATAGATACAAAATACTCTGACTTTAATGCTTATATCTTACTTGGTGGAAATAAATTCTAAAAAATTACGGCCGAAATCTATTATGTGACTTTAAATACTCCACTAAAAAAGCATTGAGTTTATACATCAGTACCTATAAAATAAAGTTATTGTTCATCCTCACTAGATAAGCAATAGTTGCATAGCTAGCAACTATGTTTGGAGTCCCTTTGTTGCTAACATGGGAATTTAGATCGTCACAAATAACGACATTCAGAATTATATATACGAATATCAACTATTGGAGCTTTCAGCATCTTTTAAAAATGTTTAATATATATTATCAATTAGGAATCCACATTTGAAAACTGGTGATGTAAACCCTACTAAAATTAACTTCCGAGCATAAACCGCTAAAAAGGTAATGAAATTATAAAATCTCAGAAAAATATTATTGAATTGAACAATAAGATCCGAAAGTTTCATATAATTACATTAGAACATCCAACTTGTCAAAATTAGGCATCATAATCGAGATTATACCTGTACCTTTAAGCCATAATTGCATCAAATTTACGAGAATTAAAAGCAAAAAAAAAAAAATGTTGTTTTTAACCTTCTTCAATTATTTTATTGAAAGTTAAAACAAGAAGGTAAAATCTACATACATGATTTTCTTAAAAATCCGGAATTTATATGTTCGATTTTACAAATATAAGATATAAGCATTTATGAACCCCATACGAAAAGGACATTTGTAATTTTCCCGTCATATAATATATATATATATATATACACGTTACGGTCCCACTCCTAACCAAAAACCCTCCATTCTAAAAAACCCTATCCAGACTACTCGGAGTCAGTGATGTGTTAACAGGTGCGTTTAATGGATTAACCCTGGCATTTATTATACGGCGAAGACGTATATATCGAAGTCGACGAAAGACTCTTCCGCTGTACAGCCTGAATATGGTCTGCAGACTGCAGCCTGCACTCTGCACAACCGCTCTCCATCACAAGATAAGTGGTGAAGAATTCAAGAATCCAATATTTCTGAGTTAAATATTAACCCGCAACGTATTCATCATGTATGACAATGAAGAGATAAGGTAACGTTTCAACTCATTCTGTCTTAAAAGGAAAATAATAATAATAATAATAGAAATAAGAAATTTATCAAACATCATTATGTATAACAATTAAGACAAGCATAGAAAACATCAACCAGCTTCTTTTTCTACTGTCAACCGTATAGGTACTCCCACATATTTTCATTCATAATTTCTTTTTAAGTATCAAATGAATGATATATAAATAAAATTTCTTACCACAAAGTGGATGTTAACTTTCCAATAATACTATGTTAAATTTTTAATAGTATTTGTGTAAAGTGGCAATGGATAACTACCTATCAACTTTTTTAATTATAATAATGTAAAGTAGTTATGATACTCAATTTGAACTCGACTGAATTTAAAATTTGAGTTCAGTACAAAATAGCTAATAATGTAACTTGAACTTGACTTAAAATAATTTTTAATAAACTTGACTTCTAACTTAATTAAATTTATTTAAACTTTATTTATATAAAAATATATATTTTTTATTTTTATTAAAAGATGTGGTAAAAAAATATTATAATAAAAATAATATTTAAAATTAGTTAATATTTATATTTAATTTGAATTTAATTAGAGTAGATAGCTAATCAAGTTAAGCATTATAAAATTTGAGTTTTTAACTCACTTAATCATTAGAGAAGCTTAAACTTGTGCACAATTCGACTGTTTTTTGGTTGAATTTAAATAGCTCACTCATTAAATACTTAGGCCTTATTGTTTTTAAAAAAGATCACATGTTAGAATATTTTCACGAAAATAAGGTTTTATGTGTTTATATATTTTTATGAAAATGTTTTGAAATGTTTGTCCAGTATTTGACCAATAAATATCATGTAATTTATAACTATAGCTATATATAATAATATATATTATTATAAAAATATTATATTAAACATTTTATTTAAAAAGAAGCATGAATGTAATTATTTTAGACATTAAATATGGAATTTCATAAGATTATAAAATGTAGAGTCGAATATGAAAGTGAGGCAATACTTGATTCAAAAGGCCAGTAGGTAAATTGGAAAGAAAGGTTTATCAAGAATAATGTGTTAAGAGAGAGGTATATGAAATTATAAACATCGCAATATCTAATGAAAGTATATTACTAGATATAAATTATTTAGGAACTATAAAAAATAAAATCGAGAATTGTAAAGGACAATTGAAGTGAATTTAAAATAACGATTTGTATTAATTATAATAAGTATATGGCCAATATTGTAAAGAAGATGATTTTCTGTTAATAAACTTAGTAGTATATAATTAATTGTTTAACACGATAAACTTAATAACTTAGATATATTCAAAATATTAAGAATTAATATGATTCATGATAATATTATTGTAACTATTTTAGTTGATTTTAATAAGTATATAATCCTTTTATTTGAAATAATTTTTTCATATTTAAATCTAATATTGATAAGTCACAATAAGAGTGTAAAAAAATCATTTAAAAAGCCTGCAAATTTTAAATCGAAAAATATTGGGTAAACCATTTTATAAAAAAGAAAGTTCAACGGATAAACATTTTTCCTTACAAACAAAAAACGATAAGAATAGGTTAGCTAGTCGTACCGCAAGGGAGCCAGTGTCGTCTAAGATGCCGGAGCCACCTGAAGCATAGTTGACGCCATGAAGGATCACATGTCCCTTAGTAGAAGGGTCAGCAAATGGTGGAATGAGAGCTGGAAGCCTAAGATGGTCACCAAGCAGGTCGATCACATTCCTACCATTTGTAAACCTTCCAGATGGCCCAAGAGTGAAGTCGACTCCATAGGGCAAGTAATCAGCTTTAGCTAGGTTTTGGAGGAAGTTGTTGTTTCCATTATCCAACAGGGAGCTTCCAAACACAAACATCCCTCTGATTATTCCATCTTCATGTTTGTGACCAGGAAATGTGCAGTGGGAATGGGATGTGCGTAGAAGGCTGGTGGCTAGGAGGATGAGCATACATGAGAAAAATATATCAGAATCCTTGGTCATTTTGTCACACACTGAATGATGCAAAATCAAAGGCCGGACATATGGGATGGTGTTGTTTTGGAGGTTATGCAATTTAAATGGGAAAGAGTGACGGGGGTAACGAGTTTCATCCAACTTGAGGTTCTACATTTATGACTGATTACTTTTTATTGATATTGAAGCACAGTTTATTTATTTGCTTGGCACACTTGTTTGTGGTCAGCATTCTTGTATTTTAACAGGTAACTCCTCCCCAGATTGTTTTCTTCTTTTTTGGATAATTATGATCAAACTTGCGGTTTGTTTATATTTTCTGTCGTTTATTTTCTTGAATAAGATAAGATTATAAAGTAATAATCATTATTGGCGAATGAAATACAATTGTAATGAGAATACTTTTGTTGATTTTGATTTGATAAGGGTATTTCGAAGGAAAAAATCGATTCCAATATTAAATTGTTATGCATATACTAAATAATGGATGGTTATTTAATATTATTTATAATAAAAATTCATTATGAAATTACTATTATGGACGTAAAAGATAACTTAAATATAATAGTGGTTATTTTGGATTGCCATTATAACCCCACAAACGGAGAAGTTGTTTTCTAAGGAAAGAAAGGTATCTAGATAGGGTTATGTATTTTTATAATATAGATTGTGAAAAAATATACAAAAATTATGTGTCCAAAAATTTTTTTATGAAAGTACACACGCACCTTTCTTATTCATTGATTTTTTGAATTGAAGACACATCGTCCGTATACGCCTTCGTGGTGTAAATTAAGAGCTCATTCTCTAAGTACGCCTTCTTTATTCAATAAGAAGGTACGTTCTTTACGTGCGCCTTCATTATTCACTAAGAATGCACTCTTCATATGCGCGTTTTTAGTATTAATAATTTTTTTTAAAGTTACTTTATGTAATTAATTATGTTATTAAATAAATGCACATCTCTTTTAAGTACCTTTAGTATCACTATAATGCATATTCAGGTGAGGTTTCACACTCTCCCTAGCTAAGTATTTTCAATATAGCAAGTTAGTTACTTGTTCCACTTATAAATTAAATTCACACTTTACATTCTCTCTTACTAAGTGTACTCCCTACGAAAATTATTAAATGGAGCAGGTTGGTTTAAATGATTCATTAAAATACCAACTAAACTTGTTAAAAGCAGCTATAGCATAAATATATATATATATATATATATATATATACAGTAAACCAACAATATTAAGAAAATAGCAATATAATATGAAAAATCATTTAAAAAAACTATTTACATATTAAGCAATAGATGTTGATAATATGTAACAATCAAACTAAGTAATACAAATATAGTTATTTACAATAACTTCTTCCTAGATCTAATTAATTGTTTTATGAAATAAGCTAATAATGATGGTTTACGTGTGGATGATTGAGGCTCAGATGGCTGTAGAAGAATATCAATAAAATTTACATGAGGAATTGGAGTAAGCGATGATGGTAGTAGTTAGGTGTCGGCCTTCTTTATGTGTACTATTTGAGACCATTCTATACAACATTTACGAGGAGTTGGCAGTGTTAACTGCGAATGCATCGACACGTAAGCACCAGGAGTATCGAATGAGGGATGGTTAGAAAGAAGTATGACTCGAACTAAAGGTATAAGCGTTTGGTGCACTGTTACCAATCTTGTCCAAGTCAATGGAATGACAAGATCTTAATGGCATATAATCATCATCATATCCCTAACCACGTATCTATATTGGTTAACGTCCTCTTATACAAACTCTAGGACCTGTACAAGATCGAGGGGTAGGTACAGGGGCTGGCTAGTCGAGAAATAATATTAAACCACCATACTCCTCGAGATGGTGAAGGTCATCATTGATGATATAATGAGCAATATGGACATTATCTACTAACCTCGCCTAACGTAGAGTGTCCGCCTATAGTTAATGAAACAATTAATGTTGTATTCATATAGATTGCTTTGGAAAAAACCATAAGATAAATGAAAGGAAAACTTACAAAGTATCCCATCATAGTCCCATGATGAGTAATGTATCGGCATGTATGATCTCTATACAAGTTATAGTTAGTTGGATCGACACCCTTTGGTCCTTAAATATCAACAACCTACATATGGCGGTCTACCCAGGTCGATATATATCCTTGATTGGCGACCAATCAATCAATGTCTGTCCTACCTCTAAGGTTGATATAATGTAGTTCGTTACTCGTATAAACGTCGACTGGAAACGTCCAAACTGTCGTATAACACAGTCGGAGAAATAAAACTCCATAATGTGGAAACATTTAGTGGAACCCTGGCCGTCCAGATAGCTCAACCAACACTGCAAAATGAGGATAGAAGATCAATAAGATCATCTAAGTACGGCTCCCACACGACTTACAATACATTTAGAAATAAAGTACATTAATAATCCATAAATTTTTAGTGAAGATCAACAATAAAAATAAAATTCAAGAAATGCATACCTGTTTACCCGTCTATAGATCAAATGCAATCCAGTACATATTCACAACATGTGTAGCATGGTGTGTAGTATCTCGTGATATGGCCTGATTAGCAGCTAACGGTAGGCCTTCCTATCTAGTGAAGCCGAACTTGATTTGTGGTGCAATTTTGGGGAAATGATTTCATACCCAAATCTGCAGTAGTATGGTAGCGCTTCTAATCTCTTGCGCTCCTAATCATGCAGCACCACAAAGTTGACGCTATAACTAAGCTAAACAAGCTAATCCCCAAATGAACGTTGCAGCATATAGGAAATACTCCAATGTTGGTAGGAACATCATGTGAATAAATGACAAAGACTTATTCGCAAATAAAAATCCACTAAACAACTACAAGATGTATGCACAGAAGTGTCAACGAATAGTCTCATCATCTGCACCTACAGGAAGTACGCTAAATCTGTCCCGTAACCAATGCAAGCTAACACATCCCCCTTTACTAGTACTGTTGGTGGGCAGTCTCTTAGTAATCTTTTAGCTATATGAGGCCATACTAATTGCGTATGCCCAATCACTACAACCTCGTTGATATAGAGACCGAACAAGACCTCGATGTCCTATAATATGATTGTCATCTCCCCGTAAGCCATATGGAAGGTGTGGGTCTTGGATCTCTACCTCTTGACTAACGTTATGATGAGGTGATGATCGATCTGTATGAATGGCAGTTGTGTGACTCTTAAGAAACCAGTGTCAGTAAGGTAGGTGATGAAGCAATCATCCGATGGTATTTGTGATGTGCCCTTTTGCAGGCTCGACTTCACTCGACGAACTGTAATGTACTCTTCTCCTTGTAATATTAGATTCATTTTCATTACAATAGTAGAAAACTATTGAGCTGTAAAAATTAAAAGATAAATTAGCATCAAAACATACCTGAAAATCCCATATGTCCTGCGATTGATGTCATCCCTGTTCACGCAGTATCGATGGCTCCCCATTTCAATATTATAAATATAATAGATATAGCTATTAATTTAATATAGATTCAAATGTTGAGAAAATATGGAATTGATTTAACATTCCTTTTTGCTAAATGAAAATAATAAATATATTACTACATGTAATATACATAGTTATGGTCAATGGTTAGTAGAAAAGCCCTCTTATAGTGAAATCCTATAGTGAAAATAGAGTTAGCGTAATGAATGCCAAAAAGGGGTGCTAATATACTGAAAATCATTATTAGTATGGTGAAAAAAACCTTGCATTACCTAAATGAGTCTTGCAATATTGTAATAATTAAAATCATTCTATTATGAAGAGGGTGTTTGAATAGTGAAATAAACCTTGCACTATAGAATTAAGCTTTCATATAATGAAATAGCATAATTTTTCTCTACAGTGAAAACGATGATAGTATGGTGAAATAAGCACCTCTTCTTGGAAATAAGCTCTGACATTGTAAAAATGATATTAGTACGGTGAAATGACCTATATTTTCAGGAAATAAGCTATAGATTGGTGAAAATGTGTTATTGTGATGAAATAAGCCCTTGTTCAATGGAATGAGCACTGAAATGGTGAAGACAGTGTTGGTGTGGTTAAATAACTCTTAATTAAAGGGAACGTGCCATAAAATAGTAAAATGACAAAAAGTTTTATGATAAAAGTCTTATATTTGGTGAAATGAGCCTTATATAGAGGAAATGAATCATTAAATAGTGAAATCAATTGTTAATATGGTAAGACAAGTTTGGCATTGAAAAAATAAATCTTGAAATGGTGAATATGGTGATAATATGGTAAAATAAACCTTGACTTGAAGAAATGAGCTATAAAATGGTGAAAGTGATGAAAAAATATATTTCTTCAATGAAATAAGCTTTGCCTCAAGAAAATGAGCTTACAAATAATAATAATGGTATTAGTATGGTAAAATAAGATTTACTTCAAAGACTTAAGCCTTCATATAATGAAATAGTAAAATTCCTCCTTATAATGAAGAGGGAGATAGTATAGCGATTATAATCTTATTTCTAAAAAATAAGCCTTCAAACGGTAAAAAAAATATTAATATGGTAAAATGAGTAAAGCTTTGAGGAAATGAGCCTCAAATGGTGAAAATAGTGTTTGTTTATTGAAATGACCATAGATTTACGAAAATAAGTTTTGTAATGATTCTAGAAACTTGGTTCATTTCACCATATTAGATATAATTTAACTGTTAAGAGGTTCATTATTACCATTTGAAGGGTCATTTCCTATTGAATGGCTTATTTTACCATAGAAACATCGGTTTCACCATTATAGGGCGCATTACTTTAAAAGAATGCCTGATTCACTAGAGTAGTCGCATTTTGACTATTTAGAGGTTTATTTTATTAAAACAAGCCATATTGTACAAAATTGACACTATTTTTACCATTTGAAGGTTCATTTCATCACATAGATGTCGTTTTAACTTATTAACCTTCATTTTCTTAAAACAAGCCTAATTTAACCATGGTAATTGAGTTGTGATTCAAAGGTAAGTATGCGTTATTTTGCCAAACTACTATGGTTTTATCAGTTGAAGGCTCATTTTCTCTATGGAAGGCTTAATTCACCAAGCTAATACTAATTTCACTATATTAATACTCATTTCCTCAAATTAAGACTCATTTCACCATTATAGGTGCATTTTTACAATTCAAAGGCTTATTTCCTCAAAGTAAGCCTTAGTTCACCATAACATTACAATTTTCACTATTTTAAACTTATTTTTCCCAATGGATGGCTCATTTCTCTTCAATAACATTAGTTTGATAATTTCAATGCTCATTTCCTTAAAGCATAGTTGTTTAACCATATTTTATGCATTTTCACCATTTAGAGGATTATGTTATTACATTAATATGGTTTTCACTATTTTAAGAGTCTTTTCTCCAATGGATAGGCCATCTAACCACAGTATTGCTAATTTTACTATTTCAATTTTTGTTTCCCTAAAACATGGTTCATTTATATGATAAAACGACAAAGTCTTCGTCAATGATGAAAAAGGTAATAATTTGGTGAAATAAACTTTTTCGAGGAAATAAACCTTAAAATAGTGAAAAAGGAAATAATATTGTGAATTGCATAAAGGTTTGAGGAAATAAGCCACGAAGTGATAAAAATAGTGTTAGTTTGGTGAAGTGATCCTTGATTTAAGGATATGATATTTGATATAGTGAAAGCTCTTCTCATGGTGGAAAAAAGTTATTGATATGGTGAAATGAGCTTTATGTCAATGAATAATGCCTTGAGATAATGGGACTATATAACTCATCCCTATTGTTATAAAGGTGTTGATTTGATGAAATGAGTCTTACCTGAAGAGAAAAGATCTTGAGAAGGTGAAGAAGAAGAATTAAGCTTTATCTTTGCATCAATTTCATAGTAATTTTTTCATCTACTGTAAGCTACTCATTATTAATCATGTACATATTAATTTATTATTTTATCAATGTTGTTAAAAAATATTGCTCTACTTGTACTTATTATTTATTTCTTTTCATTATTGGTTAGAAAATAATTGGAAGCACAAATTTTTTCTGCCATTTGGTTCTTTACATTGTACAACCATATATTTTATAATTATGAACTTTTTGCATAAATTTTTGTTTCATCGTGAAGTGTTTATTTATTTATTTTTTAGTTTCATTTGTCCATTATGAGGGCGTTTAGGACATGCAAACAAGTTTATAGTTTTTCAATGAATCCAAATTTACGAAATAAATATAAATTTTATTTCATCGATCTAGTGGTCATAATAAACCGAAAATACGCCTTACATAAAATTTAGTAAATCTTGTATATACCGATTCACTTTTATCATAAAATATCCCTACATTGTGGATGCAATCTTTTACAAAGTTTTAACGTTAATTACTTCTAACTAAAGCCTATTTCACTATACTTACGCTTATTTTACCATTAGTTAAGCTTTAAGAAAATCAGTCTTGAAAGTATGAAAACGATATTTATATAGTGACATGAGCCTTATTTCGAGGAAATAAGCTTTTAGATGGTGAAAATGCATTATTATAGTAAAATATGTTTTCTTCGTAGGAATGATTATTGAAATGACGAAGAATAATGTTGGCATGGTTCGATAGTGTTGAACTCAAGGTTCATTATTTAATTTTGATGAGAATAAAAAAAAAAGTGTATAATTAAATATATTGATTTTGATGAGAACAAAATAAAAAGTATATATTTAAATATGTTATTTTTGAAAAGAACAAAACAAGTGGATGATTAAACTAAATATTATTTAGTCATATTAAGTTAATTGAATAAGATCGATTAATTTGCTCAATAATTAATTATATCTATTATCTTGATAAGAAATTTAATCTTTTAAGTAGTGATCAAATGATCTTAGAATTAGATTATAAAGTATAATTGTTTGTTAGTTGTTAAAAGTATTTTCAGGAGATATTTGGTCAATTAGGTTGATGGTTCCAAAGCACTATTAGCTTAACGGTGAAGTGGCTTAGATAAAGAGATGAAATTGCTTTTGATCAAGGAATCGGTTTGCCAGTTCACTTGTTGATGTTCATGCCGATAATGTAAAGTTACCGGCATGCCGGTAAGTCTGATCCAACTAGCCAGTAGAGTATTTAATGTACTGTAACAAGAAGAATCGAATGGAATGATATAAATGCTTAACAATCTAACCAAAGAAGAAAAATAATTGATCTTTTGCTACAATATTCTAATATTCTTTTGTGTTCTTATTGTCTATTATTCTTATTGTTTTTTGTACCCTAATTTGCTAATATTTAGAGAGATTTAAAAGTATAGTGTTTATGAGTTATTAGTTATAAAGCATTGAGAGTTAAAAGCACTACACTAATAATCCTTGAAATCGAGTGTTTGTGTTGTGAGTAGAGATTGTGATTTATGTTGAGAGTTATGAGTATAAAATTTATGTAATTAAGTTTGTATGTGTGTAGCTTTTGGAGCTTGGATTGAAAAATCAATAAAGTGGTGTAAAGTTCTAGATTGGAGATATTGTGTGTCTGTGGAGACTAGGGGGCGGTTCGAGCTCTACTTTATATCTAGGCTTAATCTTCTTAATTCCTATCTTTTTTAATTTCCGCACTTATTATTGTTTTATCATTATCTTGATTATGCTCATTGTTATTATTAGTGTTTAATTTTGAAAAGAATTGCAATTTATCTTTAAAACTCAATTCAACCCCCTCTTGATTTTTTTGCCTAATGTTCTACAAATAGGCCTTAATTAAAGGAGACAGGCCATAAAATAGTATAATAATAAAAGTTGTATTTTTTGTAAAAAAAGCATAATAATGGTGAAATGTGTCTTATATGGAGGAAACGAGTCATGAAATGATGAAAACAATATTACTATGCTAAAACAAGGAAATGCGATTATAATATAATCAAATATTAAAATATCATTTTTTGGATATGATTATAATACCATTAAAGTTCCATATTAATTTGTTTTTTGAATATTAATTTTTCATTTCTTGAATGCACAATGCTATAATAATATAATTAAACATTTACGCCTTCCAAGATACAATGCGATTATAAATTGTCAATTATACAAAGTTTATTTCATTGATAAATAATAAAAATAAAGTGAATAATAGTCAAGTGAAAGCAACTTTACAATATTAAATTTAAATACAAACCTCAAAATTTCATTTAACAAATTTATACATTAGGCAAGATCTTCTAAGTGAACTTTGTTGATACTTGTATGAGTATAATTGATCGAATACAGATCTCATTTTTTGTCAAAAATTGTGTATACGATTCACATTATATAAAATTCATTCAATGATTCGAGTTATAACAATTATTATAGCTAATAATGAAAATAAAAAATATAAATTATTAGTAATGTCATCTTATATTATTTTAAAAAAGATAAAAATTTATGCAATTCACTATTATTTTTTTATTTTTTCCATGCTGTTAAAAAAATATTGCTACATTTGTAACAATTAATTATTTATTTAGTTCAATGTTTCCAAATTAATTACAATAAAAATTTCCTTTTCCGTTTGGTCTTTGAAATGCTATAACCACAAACTTTGTATTTATGAACTTTTTGCAATAATTTTGATTTGTTTCTTTTTTTTCTTTTTCTTTTTAATTTCAATAGGACATTATGTCAGATTTTGGGATATAGAAACATTTTCACAATTCATAAATCAATCCACATTTGTATGAATAATATAATTTTTACTTTATTTATGAACATATGGCCAATAGAAAATCCTACAAATCTTATACAAACTAATTTACTTCTATTCCATTTTATTTCATACCTATCCTTAAGTCATGGCCATAGTGTGTTAAAAAGATTACCATAAATATAGCATGAACAAGGAAAGAAGAATAATTGCACTTTATCTTTGGATCGATTGTGCACTAATATTTTCATCTACTAATAAGCCATTAATTATTAATCATCTACACATTAATTTAATATTTTATCTATATTGTTAAAAAATATTGCTATATTTGTATTTATTATTTATCTCATTTTATTATTGGTTGGAAAATAATTGTAAACACAAATTTTTGTGCCTTTTGGTTCTTTACATTGTCCAACCATATATTTTATAATGATGAGCTTTTTGCACAATTTTTTGTTTCCTTATCGAGTGTTTCTTTCTTTTTTATTTTTTTGGTTTCAATTGCACATTATGAGGGAGTTTAATATATGCAAACAAGTTTAAAGTTATTAAATGAATCTAAATTTACGAAATAATTGATCCAATGATCATAACAAATTGAAGATACGCCTCACATAATTTCCACAAAACCTTATATATGCTAATTCACTTTTATCATGATATATCCTTACGTCATGGATGCAATCTTTTATAGAGTTTGAATTGAAGATAACATGAATAAGATAGAAAATAAGAGTATAGGTTTATCTCTTAAAATTGGTTGCATCATCTTGATGGTAGGTAAGATGGCAAATCTTAATCATTTGGTGTACCTATAAATAATTAAACATAGTAAAAACCAAATCAATCTTTTTCAATAAAAAAAGTCTACACTCATCATAGAAATTCAATCATCCCTTTCTACAAAATTTGGAGCTTACCGTAGTTTCTATCTCCGCAATTACTAGGAGGATTGTCTATCATATTTGAACTTCATCATAATTTAATAGACTCATGCCTTTGTATCCATTCAAGATTGTAACATATTTGGTAGGTTTAAACATTTTCTTCTTATCACTTAATGTCATCTTGTTATATATATACATACATATATATATATATATATGTAGGTAGTGTTTACTTATCGTTAAATTTTTTAGAAAGTGTAAGTTATGATAAAATAGTTCTATTTGAAGAACAACAATGCCACCTAATTGAAGGAATTAACACTTATATCGCATTAAGATTACTTATATTATATGAATGTCATTAATTGCTTATTTAATTTCACATGTATAGATGGAGGAGGAGGATTAGCATGACTCTAACATGGTTACCATAGAGAAGTTGAATAATTTTACAGAATTACATTCTATCGATTCCTTAGTTGGCAAGAGATTTCCATCTGAAAGTAATGCAGAGACATTCTACAAAGAGTATGTGGTACTTCATGGTTTTAGCATCCGTAGACATGATAACAAGCACGACACATTATTATGTGTGCTTAGGTATGTCACAAGGAAGGATTTTGAAGAGGTAAACACATGTAAAAGGAAGACTGCAGTAAGGAACCAAAAGTGATTCGAAGAACAAGTTATCTAGCATAATTCAAAGTGAATTATGTTAGAAAAGACAACAATTGGAAAGTAAGTAAAGTCATTATTGAGCATAATCATGACCTTGTTGAGGAACAACATACATGCTTACTACATTCTAATAGTGAGGTTTCAGACATAGATGACATTAAAATCAAGAGTATGTTAGCATGTGCAATCAAACCTTCACAGATCATGGAATACTTAGTCAAAATAGCAAGAGGCTTTGAAAAGGATGGCTTCACAAAAAAAGATTTGTACAACTACATCACAACATAAAAGTAATTGAAGTGATAAATGTTGATGCGAATGCTGCAATTGGATATCTATATGCTATTAAAGAGGTAGACCCTAGTTTCTTCTATGAGTACAAGTTAAATGCCAGAAGACTTAGTCAGTTATTTTGGTTTGATTCAAGAAGCCAAATTGATTATGTATGTTTTGGTGATATCATTGCATTCGACTCCACTTATAAGTCAAACGAGTACCTCATGCTGTTAGTCACAATAGTAGGTGTGAATAACTATGACCAAACATGTGTCTTTGGGTACACTATTGTTGATGATGAGATAGTTGACAGCTACACATGGTTATTACAAGTGTTCATTTAAGCCATGCAAAATAAATAAGCTATCTCTATTATAATAGCTGAAGACAAGTTGACGCATGTAGCCATTAGTATAGTTTGTCCATATGTGCAACATCGACTTTGTTGATGGCATCTTGAAAGAAATGCAATAGCACTTGTACATGACAAAAAATTTTTGAATGAATTCAAACGATGCATATTTGAGATCGAAGCAATCGAAGATTTTGAAGACTCGTAGGTTGACATGGTTGATTGATTTGGGCTTAACAATAACCAGTGGGCAAAAGAGGTATACCAAAAGAGGTTCTTATGGGAAAATGCATATCTACGTAGTTATTTTTGAGCAAAGATGTGAAGCACGCAACGTTAAGAAGGTATAAATGCTTACATCAAAGATGTTGCAGCTGTGGGGTAAAGATATCAATTGTACAAGTTACTACAACACTTTAAGTGAGCAATGTTAAGCCTCAAACATGTCGAGTTGATGGTTGACTATGAGAGTACACAATCTACTTCGATTATGCAAATAATGTTGAGAAACTTTGAAAAGCATGTTGTATGCATTTATACCACAGATTCATTCAAAAGAGTAAGAACTCAACTTCAAAATGAAGCTGTTCTAATCACAACAAACAAACAATATGAAGCAAGAGTTATAATTTACACAGTTTGCCCTTACAATTCACATGAGATATTAACGATTGTTACATTCAAATATTTAGATAATTTGATAAATTGCTTTTGCTCATATTTTGATACAGTAGGGTTCCTATGTTTTCGTACATTTTATGTGGCAAAGGTGGAACTATTATAAGAAATCCCACAAAATCTCATATCATCTAGATGGACTAAGCAAGCTAAGTTATTACATGGTTAACATGTTTTCAGAAGTGACAAAGGGTTGGTGGAGAAATTAGAGGAAGTCCATTATGGTATGCTCGTTTCAGCAAGTTAAATTATGAGTTTGTAGGGATGTAAATCTAAGGAAATGTATGATGAATTGATGGACGAGATCACACGATTGATAATGAAAATGAAAGAGAAACTAACTTATGAGAATATACCATTATTTGCAAACTACGATCAAGGAAGTCAAGTTCAAAATCATACTGTTGCACGGCATAAAGGTAAAACTAGTCAAGACAAAAAGAAGCCAAAAACCTCAATGTTATAGTAAGTGCAATAAAAAAGGACATAATAGAGCTCGATGCCTAGACATCCTTTCAAGGATCGGTGAGCATAATGATGATAATAACATGCTAACAAAAGGTCATAATGACAACCTTACTGATGTGGAAGGTTGTGATCCAAACTCAGGAGCACAAATGTCGTTTAATGAAGATTTTAGTTCAATTTTTGGCCAAAATATATCCCTACCTACAACATAGGTAATCATTGTAGGTACCCTTTATCCCTTCTATATTAGTAATTAATCAAATCAAATAATCTAATTCTTTCAAATAACCTACACATTTATTGGTTTTGCAAGATGACATTGTGTCATTTTTTAGGCTCTTTTGTCAAAGGGTCCAAACATGAAAAAAGGAACAATGAGATATTGATTGTTCATTTTTAACATCATAAATATGTAATGTTATAATGTAAATTGTTTGATTGCATTTGTTACAAGATTTTGAAAGTACTTTGGTTTTCATGAAAATATGCTTTTGCTTTTGTATTTGATACGTGTAACAATGAAACTATTGATGTATGATTGTCCATACATAATTTTGTTTAATGTCTACGTTATTGTAATTGTATGAGGAGAATTTAGTAATAATGGGTTATCTCATGCATTCGGCAGGTGGATGGTACCTTTTCATTATAGGAAAGACCTTAATGGGAGACTACAATCTAATAGGAATACAATTTTCTATGTTTGACCAATTCATATTCTCAATGTATGTCACATTTTCACTCTTTATATGTGCATGGGAGAATATTTTAAGACATTCCTTTTTTATTCTTTTTACTTGAAGAAATCACTCATTTTCTATTTAAGGATTTCCTACTTAATTAAGAATAATGAGTATTGGAAGTGGATAAATAATAATTTTTTTTTGGAAGCTCCCTCATAATTTTTCCTCTTTTCACATGGAAAGATTCAAGAAATTACCAAACAAAATGGCACAAATAATTAATAGAAAAGAGTAATAATAGAGTCTTCTTTCCTTTTTTTTTTTTTTTTGGGATAACATATTTACAAGTCTTACAACTAGACAAAGCAAATAAATAAATACCAATTGTAATACTAATAATCTAACCTAGTCTTGATAGAGTACAGGAGGTGTTTACATTTACTGTATAAACAGAACCCATTGCTAAGGAAATAGATTCGTGACTGTGGTATTGGTTTAGTATCTTTGCTATTATGCGATGAAGCAAATCTTGAAGGAATATACGAAGCAAAGTCCATGTTAGATTAAGGAACTAAAATGTGTTGTGTGTATCATATGTACCTTAGGGTACAAAGTTTTGCTTGAATTTTTTTCAAGAACTCTAGCTATAGCTGAAAATAACCAAAATAAGAAATCAAGAAAAAAATTAACAATTAAATTGATCACTAATAGAAAAGCTAAACTTATAACTAATGCAAGCAAAAAATGAACAATTAAATTGATCACTTCATCTAAATGCTTACATTACTAATATTCCATGGAGATTACCTTTTATACCACAATTAGTTATTAATAAGATTCCAAATGCTGATCCCATGACATGCTCAGTTTCGGACTATATGGTTAACTTTACTTTACTTGTTTAGCTAGATGTGCTCTGTTTTGGTCTAAATAGTTCTGTTG
Organism: Lumnitzera littorea; assembly: GCA_024138015.1. Classification (NCBI taxonomy): domain Eukaryota; kingdom Viridiplantae; phylum Streptophyta; class Magnoliopsida; order Myrtales; family Combretaceae; genus Lumnitzera; species Lumnitzera littorea. The sequence continues at coordinate 53,091,473 of JAMXBB010000011.1, forward strand.
TGCTCTACCAACATCCTTTGCACTACTAACTTGTTTCGCTCTACAGGACTATCCTGCCTTGCTCGTTCGCTCTGCTTTATCGAGACTGATATGCTCATCTAAGTTTGTTTAACTAAGATCTATTCGATCATGTCAAGACTGCCTAGCTATTCCATATTAGCTCGATCGCGCTGAGTCAGATCAAATAGGTCATCTACGTCCATATCAGATCAGTCACTCCCATATCAGGTTGACCTGGCCGTTCGAGTTCAACCACAGTAACGTTAGGTCAACCACAGTCATATCGGATTGGCTTCGGACAAGACAGGTTGTCCAGAATTAGGTTCACCCAGATCAAAGCTCCAAAGTCTCCAATAACTCTTTGGAATCAAACATCAGCTTCTCACCCAAAAATCTCATTCGGCTGTCTATTTTACTTATGTTATTTAAATTCCCTTTTTTTTTTTATTTTCCCTAAGTTGTCTTCATGTTTTATTGGTAATTATTGGAATGCCATTAGGGTATCCTTTAGTCATTTTATTTACAACTTTACCACTATGTATAAATAGAATACTTATATAGGGTCTTAGACAAACTTGACATTTAATGAAAAACCCTCGAGACTTTTCTCTTGAAAAACTCTCCTCTACCTACTCTTATCAATCCCTTTAGTAAGGATTGTGGTGAGCAACCCTATCATTTAGATTAGTGCATCACATCCGGCGAGTTTTAGGACTTGTAGGATCTTGTTGGTGTATCATATCTAGCTAGGTAGGTCACGAATTTACTAAAACCCCCATTTTATTTTCTTGTTTTGGTTCATTGTGATGCCTTTTCGAGTGTCTAATCTCGGAGACGCATCAGCCATATAGCCCTAGTAATCATTCTTCTCAATTTTCTAAAATTGAGTTAACCATTTCATAACACTAACCTCACATTGCCTAGAGTGAAGACCATATTTACTCTCAATGAATAGGTCACCAAGGTTAATGGAAAAATGTTACAATTTAGTAAGGGCACTATAGTCAAATTGTAACTTATAAGAGTGTTCTATTAAATAAAAACTTAATCATGAATATGACATTTCTCTCGCCACTAAAAACAAGTAGTAAAGCAACCCATTCTACCAAAACTAACTTCATAATTTAAACCATGTAATTAAATTTTCATTTATGGATCTATGTAATGTGAAATTGATTTATTCTTTCCATTTTAGAACTTACACCAACATGTTAAACGATTTTCTTTCTTTCTTTTGTTTTTTTTTTTCGTTAATAAGAAGTTAACATATCATTTAATTAGTAGGAACCATAAAAATACCAATTTAAAGACTTATCTTAACCAGCTAGTGAAGGAGATAGATCAGAAAAAAAAACCAAGCAATAGATCAATGACTCTGCAATATAATCAGATAATTTTTTGAGGTTATAAGCTACATTAAATCATCACAGCCTAAAAAATCCTAATGCATAAATGAAAAGATATGACACTATAATTATCCATAATAAGCAATATGATCACGTCATGGTAGGCTAAAGAACTACCTTCTATAGTATATGAAAGACTCGTAACTCTTACTAAGCTAAAGACACACTTACCTTCCCAAAGGTCATCTTGCAATTGGAAGATAATGCTCAACTAGCCATATGATTCCTTTACCAGTTTCTAGGTGGTTTTCTCAACTTTGTATCATTCTTCTTAGCATGGTGCCTTACCACATTAAGTGTAACAATATCTCCACAGTCATTTCCTACAAATTTAACAAGTTCGTATGCATTCTTATATTGATTTGTCTCATCAACCACCTAAACCACCATGAGTGTACATGTGTATATTAAAAAAAAAAAAATTGTCAGAGGCATTTTAAATGATAAATTAAGAAGTATATACCATTCCTTTGATCTCCTCATCAATGTCTTTTGCATGCATAAACTTGATTAGATAAACCCCACAATTTACACTGCTAAAAACATATTGGGAAAAATAACTTACTTTGACAATATCAACTCCATATATAGGCTTAATTAACTATTTTTATTCTCCTTTATTGAAGTAACTAATCATTGAGCATTAAGAAATATTATCATACAATACCTATCATCTCATGCGAATCGGTTAGGCACATTGTCTATTCTTGAAATATTCTAATTTGCCATTGGTTTTTTAAAACGCCTAATACCTTCTTCTCCAAAGCCTACATCCCGAAACATTACATCACAAAATTCCAATTGGACAAAATATATATCAATCTAATAAACTTTTGTTTATATTATGATCAATACAAACTATAAATTAATGGTGACATACCACTTTTTTAACACATTAAACTATCCTTACTGATTCTTTTACATTTGTTGTGTCATAATATTGGGCAGTCTCATTCACTACATCTATTATAGTTAACCGCCAATGCGAATTTGATGAATTCATTGGAATAATTATTTGGGAAAAAAAAAGAGTGCTTCTTAATAATTTTCCTAACTATAATATCATACTAAATATGTTAAACTCAAACATTATACCTTATCGCATGTACTTAAGGAGCCCATATATTTATCTTCACCTTTAAATGACCTTACATATTGTGCCACTTTAGTCGTATCCAATAATATACTTTGCTATCATAACAATAAATATTTGTAAAAATTTGCAAAATAATAAAAAGCTGTTAAATGAATATAAGTGACATCTGTTCTCACTGCAAAATACATCGGAAGAAACCATGTCCTCCGTAACGGATTCTTTATCCTCTCTATCATGTTTGGCATTACTACATTTACATTACTAACTTACATCCAAATATTCTACATGCTAATGTGAATACAAAACAATTCAACATAATTATTCAAACATATATGTTATGTTCATGTAATACTAATTTTACAAATATTTGAATTACTAACATATTATATGCAAAATAGTTATTAAGAAATGTCATCATTACTTGATTACTCACCCACTTGCCAAGTCTCATACAAGAAAGATCCTGCCTAGTTACAAATTCTTGCTTCAAATTGACTAACCATTCTCTGTTTTGTAATTTGAAAATTTTTAAATAAATAACAATGTAAAAGTTACATTAACATTTAAAACATTAGTTTAACACTTACTTCCAATCCTCGTCGTAGTCAAATACATAATCAAGCACTTGTAGTTGATTGATATCAAGTTTCGACAAGATGCCCTCATGACATCCACATGGCAATGTTGCACAAAGATACTAGAAAACATGTAACAACAGTAATAAAATTACAAATACATTTTATTAAGAAAAATAACCATAAAAAAAAAAAGAAACTGTTCATTTATTACTAGAGGGATAGTATGTGATATAGTTAATGTAGAGGCTTTGCCTTTGGTTTTACATGGTTGAGAATATTTCTTCTTTATGTTTACAAGGTACGGTGATAACTTATATCTTAACAGCGTTTTCTCAGCTCTATTTTTTATATTAATTTTATCTACCTCATCATTTTTTGAAGATATAACAAAGATGACACTATTTTGACGCTTATGTACTTGACTCTCGACAATGCCATCCTTTGAAACATTTAAATAAATAATATCAATATACTAATAAAGATATAAGAGTAATTTTATATTTATTGTTTCTCTTACTAACATCTCTCCATACGAAGGATTGTATATATGTATATTGTCATACAAGATTATATATGAGATTAAGTTACAATTTGTAATTTGCTATTCTATTAATGAAAATAAATCTTACCTTGTTTTTCATGAGTTGATTATTGCCTAAATCTACTGAGCACTACGAACATGAAGCATAACTCTCTTGCTACAACATAAAACATTATAAATTAAACAACTTACACAAACATTATGTGATTGGAAAAAGAAAAATATTATTACCTTAGGACTATTCACTTTAGGTACAACACCTACTATAACTTTCTTTTCTACTTATGTGCTCTTACGATCATCATCACCAATGTCTTTTTATGATATGCATTTAGCTGGTGCCAATAGCTCTAACATATCTACATGAAGGGGAGGCATGTCACTAACATTTACACTATTAAGCTCATCTAAAAGCTATCCAAACTTGAAGTTTCGAACAATGGGCCTTTTGACATTATCTTGTCTAAGTGCATTGTAAATAACATCTAATGCTTTCCTTATGTTTCTCTGAACTGTAGGTGTACAATATGAATTCGATGCCTCTTTACCATGCTTAACTTTGCTATTCTTTACCGAATCCACTACTCCCCCCTTTATATTAAGACCTCCCTTATCTTCATTTAAAACTCCAACAAACTGATATTCATTCTGTTATTCAAAGTTTAGGCCATGCATTGTATCCGTCTTACCCTTATTTGCAACTCCACCACTAAGATTGTTCAATAATGAAATAACAGATAATATGAACTCAAAATTACCCTTCACATTTTCATTCATTGTAGCTAAATCTTTATGAATACCATTGACATCTTTACATAATTCAATCTGCTCTTTCTCCATGTTAGAGAGTTGTGACTCAAACATCTACAAGAAAGAAATTAGCAAAAGTTTACTTATGGTTCCAATTAAATTCCCATAGTTGATCAAGTAGGAGTTCTACATACTTGAAATATTTTCGTATGTGACGACATTTCCCTATGCACTTCATCACTTGAATTTAAACCAATCCCAAAACAACCTGTAAGACACGATTAAAAGTTAACATAGCTACTGAAGAATAGCATAACTAAAGGATTTAAAACAAATAACAGTTACCTTTGCCTTAGGCATCTTATTAAAGCAGGTAATAACTTTCCTTATTGTATTATCTATCTATGTCTTCACTTGAGGAGTAAGGTGATTTGATGGTGCAACATCAACCCATTCAAAAGTGACATTATAAACAAAAAACAACTATAAACTACATAAATCTATCATTACTTATTAGCAACATTTCAACTTAAAAAAAATAAGGCTAAATAACACCTGATAATGGGATTTACCAATAAAAGAAGGGCACATTTAGAAAGATACTTTCTTCTGCAAACCTTATAAGCTCCTACTCTTGCATGGAGTCTTTCCAATGTAAAAGGCACCCAATTTGTATTGATAATATTATTCATGTTTGCTACTGTAGAGTAATGATCCTTAAGAATCATGTTTCCTGTATGTGGTGTTATTAATTGACTGAGAAACCACAAAACTAACATTCGTCTAAAAGAATCATCTATAGGAATATCATCTTCTAATATTTTTCCCTCAATGCTAGTAAGGGTTGCAACACCTAACTTCAATTTGGTCGATGCCATCATCTCATCTGATGCATTTACTTGAGAAATTTGTTCATCAGAGCTCAACCTTAGTATACTTTCAACATCTCTAGTGGATAAAGTATGGCTCTAAGCATTTATGCACAGCTGACAACTTTTAGCAACAAACCTATCAATAAGCCACATAAGTACCTCTCTGTTCATCTTCCTACATTACATGTAAAGTATTGCTCCAAACCCCAACTTAACTATTATTTCTTTTTTTTTTTAGCACTCAACTTGCTCAAAACTTTAGTTACTCGATTAAGATTACATCGTGCTTGTAGTTACATTAAAATCAACTAATTATTAAATTAGTTATCACAATATTGAAAGATAGTTATATCCACAAGTTAATGAAGGAAAAAAAATACAAAGAATATTTTCCACAATTTTACCTTCACTAAACAAAAATTTCATAGATTAACTCGAAAGTGATATTATATCCCTCCAAATATTTATATACTCTAATTTGCGTAGGTTAAATGCTAAAAGTATTGCTAACCTGCTATAATAACCATTTTAGAAAATGAATTAACTTCATCCTTTAACATTATTATGCATTGATAACATGTTTTACTTCACCTATATGGTCATATGTTCACCTTATTCTCTTTAATACTTAGCAAGTCTTCATATGTGCTCGACTCAGCGTTTCCTACATCATCGAAATGCTGCTTCTCCTTTTTGGAAAGTGGTTTCCATTTACCATTTGTTTGTGCATGTACTTACAAAATATCATCTCAATTATGGAGGACAAGCATTTATTCAATATGAATACATATATACATATATAGTAGTTACAACTATCTCTCATAAATAAATTATATTATCCACTTGCTATAGTTTTAAAACATATAAATGAAGATAACCATACCTCATGTGCCATTCCTGCTTTGCCCTTTCTTCTATCCATTTTTCCACTCTTCTTTGCTATAAATAACTAAAATTAAGTTCTTCTTAGTTTGCGATAATTTCTATTATAAATACTTAAATATTACATCATTCTTAGTGGTCTATATGCCCAATATAAGCCTATGACTATCGACAAACCCTTACTAATCCTATCCATTATAGGTAAATAGAAAAGAATCTATGTAGCTTCTTTCCATTACTTATGTTAATAAAATCCTAAACGTTGATTTGCTTCCATGTTAGCCTAAAATCTTAGACTGAATACTTCTCAGTAGTTGGTATATATTGCAATAATAAACACGAATGAATTCGAAAAGTAAAATAATAGTCTTATAACATTCATTATTATAAAGTGTTAAAATAATAATATAAGTACTCAACTTTTATTTATTTCTATTTCATACATAATCCTAAAATCTAATAGACATAAACATCCCATCTAATGAGTACAAGTACCACATCTATATGATAAAAGATTCAATCCTCTCTTGCTAAATATTAGTTGGAAATCTAGAGCTTGCATCACTTTGGAAAAATTGATTGAGGAAATCAATAATGGATTTAATGATTTAAGTTGCTATTACATCCTTGCAAGTGACAAGTTACCTGTTGATGGAATCTGTGCATTGATGAAGAAAGATTTATACAAGAAAGGAATGGTAAGTGCAATGTGGGATTCGAGGTGGAGGAATGGATTCTCAGCCTATGATCTAGAATAGGTTGCAAATGATATTGAAAAGATGGTATTGAGTTGGTTGATTGAGGAAAACTTACTTAAATTTGTATTCTAACTTCTTCATATTATAAGTGCTTTGTGACATTTATGTATGTAATAGTATAGTGTTCTATAGAAGAAAGATGAACTAATCATCTTTTTTTTTACTAGTTGAGTGAAGAATTGTAGCATTTATAGTTTAGGAATAGAAAGCAATTTAGTTGCTAATTATAAAAAAAAAATGAATGCACTACGTCATTCGATATACCATCAAACCAAGATTAAAGTAATAAGCAATTGCATTAATTTTTTTAGGTTAATGTAAACCTGGTTTTAGAACTAAAACCAAACCTACATTCCACTAAAACCTTAATCAACATCAAATCAAGCACAATAATGACAAAGACAAAAATCTTACACAAACCAAATAATACATTCATAAGATATAATCAAAACACATAATAGTACAGTGTTCTATGGAAGAAAGATGAATCAATCATCTTTTTCTAACTAACTAAGTGAACAATTGTAGCATTCATAGTTTAAGAATAGAAAGTAATTTAGTTGCTAATTCTTAAAAAAATGAATGTATCACGTCATTCGATATACCATCAAACCATGATCAAAGCAATAAGCAACCGCATTTATTTTTTTAGGTTAACGTAAACCTAGTTTTAGAACTAAAACGAAACCCACATTCCACCAAAACCCTAATCAACATCAAATCAAGCACAATAAGGACAAAGACAATAATCTTACATAAACCAAATAATATATTCCTAACACATAATTAAATCACATAAGATATGCACAAACTTTAAAAAGCCATAACAATCTATTACAAAAAAGAGAAAAAAGGAAAGAGGACAATAATTAAGATTGAATACATCAACTTAGCAGTCATTACAAGCAAGAGCTTGAAACCAAGTCTTATTAGGCTAAAAGGTTAAAGGTCTATGCTATATAGCGTGTGAAGAAGAGAGGTCGGGATTTAGGATATGCAAGTTGAAAAGGGTCTCCATGGAGAGAAGGATGGAGAGATAGAGAGAGGGAGAGAGGGGAAAAGAGAGCCATCTCAATTAGTAAAAGCGATGGCTATAATTTATAGGATTAAAATTATGTTGACTTTAAAAGAAATCAAATCCTTCTTGTCACCTTTCCTCATGTAGTGTAGAGACAGACAGTATAGACTTCTCATACTAGGTTGGTTATGGATTTTGAAAATTTATGTTGACTAAGACTTCATGAGAGACAAAAATAACAAGAGAGGATAAACTAATAGTGGAAAAAGGAGAGATTCCTGTAAACAATTGTATAATCATGGAATGTATAGGGTTAAGATAGGATATTGGAGATGGTAAATTACTTTTAAAAAAAATTACACCTTTACAATGCAGACGAACCTTAATACACTAATGACACGTTTACTTAGAGGAAATTGGAATTTCATTCCCTTTTTATTTCTTATTATAATGTTTACTTATTTTTTTATCACGGAGTCGCAATTTCGTAAGAATCTCTATTACTTGAAATCAAGTAATAGAGATTTTTTAATTTAACTGAGAAATCATGATTCCTCATTGCTTACCACCATTGCCACCATTAGCTGTTATCACCATCGGCCATCACCAGCTGTTACCACCATCGACCACCACCACTGCTGTCGTCGCTATTACTACTATTATCATCGCTATTACTGCTATCGTTACTGCTACCGCCACCGCCATCCCTATTACTGATCACTACCACTAGCCTCATAGTCGTCACCACCAGTACCACCACCACCACTGTTGCCATTATTTCTACCACTAATCATTGTAGCCACCGTTACCGCCACTGTCATCGCAACCACCAATCACTATCGCTGTAGCTACCACCACCATCGCCATTGTTGCCGTTGATGCTGCCACCACTAACTACTATAGCCACTATTACCATTGTTACCATCAACCACCATTGCTACCATCGCCATCGCCGTTGTCACCGCCCACCACCGCTGTCATCGCCCGCCACCGCTACCACCACCTATTACGTTAGGATTAGTTAAGAAGGAAAATGGACTGAAGATAATTTAGATATTAAAGTTATATTACATGTTTATTTTTAAATTATTTATAAATCCAACTAAATAAAGTAATATGTAATATATACTTATTCCATTCTTTAAGAAATTTTAATTCTATTTTCTCTCATTCTATTCCATGAAGTGAACGAGATGGCATTACAATCAATTAGGGTTTTCAGTCATAAACATGGTAATCTAACCTTTTTATATGTTATGTTTTCATATAAAAATTAGATAGAAAATTATGGAGGTAGATAGTGGAGATGAACTCACGTAGCTTTGTTAGGTGGCCAATGAGAATGCTTGAAATGCAGATTGTGATGCAATTGCGGGATAGCAGGGAAGTAGATGCTGTAGAGGGAGAGAAGCTTGACAATACAGTGAAATAGCGAAGACGAATGAGAAGATAAGAGATATAGTGAAACAGAGAAGACAGATGGCACAAACAACTCGAATAAAAGAGGGTTTTTATTTTAACAGTATCGATAAGGACCAAACATGTGATCCCTGAGTTCTAGTAATGTGAAATCTCTTGATTTGGACTAAGGAGTACCATGAATTCTGGTGCTTTTACACTTCAATGCTACATTCATCTCTTGAAACTCAATACCATAATAGCCAAAAATGATGAAAACACCAACTAAATTTAATTGAAGTAATTATCACCATTGATTGGTTTAATCGGTGGGTCTTTAGATTATTGGGTCCATAAATCAGAATCAGATTATCGGTTGCTGGTGTAATTTGTAAGGCAATTCTTCATCTTCATAACTGTTATTAAACATTTCAATCAACTTGAAATAATTTAAACAGAAAAATCTTTTGGAATGTCTTTCTTCTACTTTTGGCAAATTTGGACTCCGGAATACATTGAATGTTAGTGCCTCAAGACTTCATTGCTACATACATCTCTTGAAAGTCAATATGGGCTGTTGTCTAATTCCCAATGCAATCCGTCCTCTTGACAAATGTCAAGAACCTCTTTTTAAGGTTTTTGAGGGATGGGGAGAAATTCTTGATAATTATCTCAAAAAGTGAATTTTATTTATTTATTTTTATTTTTTAGTATTATGTTAGTTTAGAATTTATATGCTATGAGTCCCATAAATAATATAAATAAATATTAAGAATTTTTTTTTTGTTACAAATATTATGTACTTTTGTAAAGAAACATACAATAAAATAAAGAGTTTTTAAGAAAAGAGATTCATAAATTGTTGATATGATATCTAGAGATTTTAAAAATGATTTTTATAAATGAGGATACTCTAACACCGTTTTAGTAACTTAAAGTAATTTAAGCAGTAAAATATTCTGAAGTATCATTTTATTATTATTATCTGCAAAAAGGAGCCTTTCTTGTTACTCTCTATATTAAAGTAACGTATATCCATTTTATAAAGCTTAAGTTCATCGGTGGTCATGTGAGAAACAATTCATTAACTGGCATAAAATTAGTGATGCATGTGAGGGATATACGTTCCATGGCAGTTGGTAGATATGGAGCATTAAATGGAAAGATATATACTAAAGCATATACTCTCGATTCGGTGGGAAGGTGAAACTTCTCGGCCCTCAAGGATCATGACTCCAACGACAAAGCCCGCGGCTGTCTCCAGCAAGCATCCTCTATTACAGCACCTCCTTTTATAGAATGGAACAAAATATTATTCATAAAAAAGCTACGTATCAGAGTAAATGATGCAAATGAAAATGATATTATGTAAAGTGACGCATATGAAAATATAATAAGAATGTTATGTACATGATGAAAATAAAAATGATGTTATGGAAAGTGAGGCAAATAAAAAATTATGTTACATTCAAAAAGAGGATGAAAATTATACTCCAAGGATGAATTTTTTGCGTATTAAACATATCATGTCGCTGAGATTTAATAATGTTACTTTAGAGCCATAATAGGAAATGGATTCTCTAAAGTATTTTAAGTAAAATTACAAATTTAATGGTTGAGATTATCTCGAATTTTGAAATATCAAATAATATTATCATGATATCATCTTTTTTTCTATAATATTAACCATTGATTATAAGTATCTATATTTTAAAGAGATAACTTTAGAAAAGTAACTTTAGAGGATCTAAATCCATCGTAATATTATCCTATATTTATAGTACTTTACAAAACGTTTATCATTTATTTATGCCATTAAAATATTTTCACCCTTTACGTAAATAGTTCCATCATCTAATCGAACTTAATCATAAATGTTGATCCTCTATGCTATAATATTTCCACGAGCAGTCCATAAATTATGTCAATACAAGTTGGAAAACACTCAAAATAAAAGTTTTAAAATGAGGAATACTTAGATAAATACCACAAACTTCTTTATTTGAATATATGGATCAGATTTTTCATTCATCTTTCCACCAAAACTTAGAAACATATAAAGAAACACACATAGATATTAAAAAAGTTGGTTCAATTATGCTTATTCCTAATCCGAAATTAAATGTAACAACATAGGGATTCATTGCTAAATATAATACCTATTTAAATGTGTTCAAATGTCCTCTTTTCATAATGAGAATGTATACCACTTGTGATTTGCAAATCATGTATATCATCCATGATTTAAATACGTTATATATGGTAACCATTTATTAATATTTATATATCATATATATATATATATAATATATAATATATATTACCCATTAAATTGTTACGAGTGAGGAGGTATGTCCTTCTTTTAAATTCTGTGGAATCCATTCTACCTTTATTTTTTTACTTCTTGATATGCATGTTTTTGTACACACATCTTGAACACGCGCTTATTAGTACATTATGGAGCACGTTATTAGCTAATACCTCTCTCAAGCTAAATATGACTAGCTATTTTGTTTTTCTTATTTTAGATAGTTTGGTGGATAGTAAGAATTTTTTTTTTTTTATTGTATTGTCAAGGTCAATAAATACTTTTACTGTTTCGATATCCGGGAAGACAAGTAGAATGGAGGTTAAGGAACGATGTATATTCTTGGTGGATTCAATTTAAAAGCGATAATTTCTAAGCCGAGTGCTCCTCTGAGAACTTAGGTCAGGAAAGAAAGGAAGAACTTGATGTGATCCTCCTCTTGATCATATGAAATTAATAGTAAGACCAGGTAGGCAGGGACGGGGATTAAAAAGTTGGGGGGTCACAATAGTAGATCAACAAAAAAGATTTTTTTTTTTTTCCAATAAATGAGGTAAAGTAGATAATTGATATATCTAAAATGTACTATAGATATGGTAAGTTTTACTTTTAAAATCAGATTTAAAATGTTTTTTTTTTCTCGTTGTTTTCTTAGAAGCTATAAAAGACGGAAGACACATACATTATTAATGGTATTTATAAGTAGGTCAATGTAGAAAATTTGTAAAATATCAAAATCAGCCATACATCGAGAAAGAGAAAAACAATCCAACAGTATATACTAAAATATTAATTAAAACTGGGAAAGATTTATTATTTGCTGACCAACACTACCTTGGAAAGAAAATTATTGATGCTATATGTATAGAGAAGAGAAGAATTAATGGTATCTGATGAAGGCATATTTTAGCATTAATAGATTCGTTTTAATGCTATTTAAATAAGTATATGGTTGGTGGATGCTTATAAAAGGGATAAATGAGCAGCTTGATGAGCTGGGGAATAAAAACGGCCCTACACAGCCCAATAATCACATAAAATATTTATTTCTTTTGGGTTGCCTATGGCCTGTCCCTACTATGACGGCTATGATGAAAGTAAATTGGAGTATCGATTCTGAGACAGTACGTTAAGAAAAATTTTTAGTCAAGCTAGTGAGAGATCAACAAGTGTCTATCACTCTGAAATTTAGATTGGGTATCGGAAGAACAACCAGAAGAATCAATCGAGAAGCAACCGTGGTTTGCTCGTGAAACCTTAAAATATCAAGGTCTTACCTAATTATATTTGATATGTAAAAATAATTTAAATTAGAATTAATTGAAATGCGATGAAATAAAATGAAATGGAATTATGATTAGAATAATAAATTATTTTTTATATTTAGTAAACATCTATGAAATAATTGATTCAATTCCAATATTATAATACTATTTATTAAAAATATTTTTAATTATTAAGTGTCATAATCAGATAAAAAGTTAAATAAATAATTTTAATTAATAATAATTAATTGGATAAGAAAGGAATCACGATTCCACCCCTTAAAAGTAGAATTGAATTTCTTCTTAAATCCAAAATCACCGATTACAAAGAATCATGGTTATACCTATTACTTCTAAACATAGGAGAGGAATGAAAATCGAAAATCATAATTTCATTCCAAATATATTCTCGCGTACCAAACATGATGGAATAGACTAGCTTCATATGGCAAAATATCATAAAATGTGATTTCAAACATAGAACAATTATACTATAAATTTCTATTTAACTTAATCATATAGTACATAAAGACTATATCAATAGTTGATGTTGATTGTGGATGAATCAATTAAAGATAGTAGGGGATGAGTTAGGCTCAAGTGAGCTAAATAAGGCCAAAATGTTGAGTTATTGAGGTTGGTTAGGTTGTGCTGGTTTCTTGCTCCTTGATACCTGTAAAAAGCCCCTTAGGGGTATGGTCATAGATGCCTTTCCATGGTTAAGTCAATAAGGAGGATAAGGAAAAAAAAGGGGAATTAAGGTGGTTAAGCACTGAAACCCTTATGGGTGATGCTTGCCGGGTGTGTGTATGCGTAAGAGAGAGAGGGTTTGATCCTTTTACCTGATGGCTTCCCACACTTTTATAGTGTAAGAGGGGTATTGATAGGAATTAGCCAATGACTATCTCCAAGCTTAGGCCAACTTGTTGGAAGTTGAAGCTAACCTATTCTAACATGAGGTTGAATTGTTTAAGGTTGAGGCCAAATAGCTTTTCCTGAGGCTAAGCTAATAATAGAAGACTGAGTGAAAGAAAAGGGTCCACTTGGCATTAAGTTTGTCATTTGTCAAGAAGACTAGAAACCACACGGTCGATCACTCGAGACCAAAGAATCACTCGACACGGCATGGAGAGACTAGTGTCGACTAACTTTAGAACTCAGTAATTATAGGCCGACCTTTTTAGTGTCTCAACCAAGTAATGTAAGACTGTAGAGACTTTTCCTCGGACCCGAATATCTAACTGCTGACCTTGCTCAATTCGGATCCTGGTCCTTATAGGACGGGCTGAGTGACTGCATGTCGACTTCTATTAAATGTACAGTTTTGTATTCTTATATGTGTTTTTCTTTATTTTATTTATGGGCTCAATTTTTTAGGGTTTAAGGTCTTGTACATTATTTACAATTTTTCCACTAAGGTTTGGGACTTGCTATAAATAGCAACATTTGTAATAACATATTAAAAACAGAAAAACATACAAATGAAGACAATTGTATTTTAGAGTGAAACTTTCTTCTTTCGAGTAAGGTTATACTTGAGTTATCAGAGCTTGCATTTGCTAGATTATTAAGTACTAAGTAACTCTTTAATCTTTCTCGTGTTCTTATCAATCTTAACCTTAAGATTGTGGTGAACCCTTATTTGAGTTGGTTAGTGAGTTGCATTTAATCCTCATTTAAATCCCGAGTAACATTTAATGTTCGTGAGTTGTATCGGACCTTATTGTGAGCTCAAAAACCTTGATTATGTTTGTGTCTTGGTACGTGATATTCATATACATTCATACTCAAAACCCTTGTTTTACTCTTCATTCTTTATATTCCTCTTGAACCTTGAATACCCATTCTTCCTTTTGAGATTCACTGCCCATGATACACATCATTTACCGTAAGGCTAAAAAGAAGTCATCCTCGACGTTAAACATTGAGTACAGGTCGAGATGCTGAACAAACTTCTCTTCCTCTTTCGCTTCACTTTGGGTGCCGAGTGTTTCTAGATTTCCTTAACACTCATAGGGGTCAAGCAATAGCTCTTCCCATCCTTCTAAATTGTGTAAGTGTTGAGGAAGCCATCATTGATAACTTTTTGGTCATACTCTTAAGGTCAGCCAAGAAGTAAATTCGTGGCATCCATAGAGACCACGTTGAATTCAATCTCATCTTCATACTGCCTTGCCGTGTATGTTATTCGAGCTCCTTTGTGCACATGGACCAGTCATTAAACCACTTTAATCCATAATGTCAGGGGTGTGAGTATGTCGGCAACTTCATCTTTTCCACTAACTCGATAGAGACGATGTTAGTGTAGCTACCTCCATCAACAATTAAGGAACAAGTCTTCCCATTCACTAGGCAACATATGTGAAATAGATTTTCCCTTTGTTCAGGATCTGCTTTTAGGTCAGCTCATCATCCGTTATGGCTATGAGTTTATCCAAATTTTCGACATAGACATCTTCTTCTATCAACTCATCTTCCAAACTCTTGTTACTCTGACTCTCTATTTGATCCTTGGGTTCTTTGCCTTTTAAGACCATGACCCTTTTATTTGGACATTGAGAAGAAATATGTCTGTAGCCTAAGCATTTGAAGCACTTCACATCTCGAGCCTTATTGCCGGGTGCCTTTTCTTTCTCGGGCCTCTTTGTCTTGGCATGATTAGGTTGGCTAGACTTGCCTCTCTCCATCTTCTTCTCTGGCCTTCTCTTGGCATATTTCTTAGGTTTAGGGCTAATTGGTTGAGGTTGGTTAGTCGGCCTCTGATGTCTCTTCCTTTGTCTCTCTACCTTTAATGCTAAATTGATAAGTTCATCTAATGAGTTGAACGGCTATAGTTCAACTATGTTGGCAATGTTGTTTCGGAGTCCACTCATGAGTCTAGCAAAGGTACAGCCCTATGGCTTGACAATCTCGCATCTCATCATTAGAGTTTCAAACTCTTGCAAGTACTCTTCAATAGTGTTTCGATCTTGCCTTAAGTGCAGAAAAGCATGGAGCATCTCTTACTTAAAGTAAGTCGGCATAAAGCGCTGATTCATCAATCACTTCATAGGCTTTCATGTTCTCATCGACTCTTTTCCTTCGGTATCATGCTTAGTAACCAACTTATCCCACTAAAGGCTTACATATTCAACAAGGGATAATGAGGCCAACTTAACCTTTGTTCAATCATCACACTTGTAATACTTGAAGAACTTCTCAACTTGGGGAACTCGGTCAAGGAATTCTTCAAGTCGGCTACTTCCACTGAAGGTCGGTGGTTTAGGCTTAATATTATCAAGTCCTTTGCTAAGTGTTCAGGCTGAATTGGTTGATTCATCCTTTGCATTCCGAATTGGTTAATTCATCTTGGATTGGCCACTTTTGTTGGAGCTTTGCTGGCCATATCCCTTCTCGGCCTCAGCTCTCTCTTCTAGGCTTCTTGATTTGTTTTGGAGTTAACATTCCTTTCATTTCTTCTTCTCGGCACAGGTTGGTTTTCTCTCCTTCTCGGCTAGGCAACTCTTCTCAGTTGTTGCTCATTGTTGTCAAGTTCATTAGAAGCACTTCTGTTGGTAGGTGTTCGTTCCCTTCTTTCTTCTCAGCCATTACATCTGCGGCTTTTGACTAAACCCATGACTTCTTGGATAGAGTGAGTGAGATTCTGAATTTGATATTCTAAGTTATTAATACGTCGTCTCAAACTTCCGTGAGAACTATCACTAGTGTTGTTGACATTATCTTTAGACATTTTCGTTCGTACAGCAATTTCTAAAGAAAATTGAACAACAACAACAAAACACAATTACAGTAACCTAGAAACAACCACTACTCAGCATCTTGTAGCTACCCACAACTGACAAACACTTTCACAACAATTAGAATCAATTACTGAAAGCATTGTTACCCGACTCAACAGCAACACAATACTACGACTACTAAAAATACAAACAACACACTATACTACAAAATGATGATTCTAAAAAATGTTTAAATCGTAAGTCAAATTTTGAAGAACACTAATACGTGTGTCTCCCCAAAGCTTTGATACCAAGATGATGCATATTTAGGGTTCAAGAGGAATATGAAGAATAAGGAGTAAAATAGGGGTTTTGAGTATGAATGTGTATGGATATCGCACACCAAGATACAAACACAATAAGGGTTTTTAAGCTTGAAATAAGGTTTGATACAACTTACGAACACTAAATGTTGCTTAAGATTCAAATGAGGGTTAGATGCAGCTCACTAACCAACTTAAATGAAGGTTTACTACAATCTTAAGGTCAAGGTTGATAAGAATACAAGAAAGATTAAAGAGTTACTTAGTACTTAATAATCCGATAAATGCAAGCTTTGATAGCTCAAGTATAGCCTTACTTGAAAGAGGAAAGTTTCACTCTGAAATATGATTGTCTTCGTTTGTATGTTTTTCTGCTTTTGATATGTTATTACAAATATTGCTATTTATAACAAGCCCTATACTCTAGTAGCAAAATTGTAAATAATGTATAAGGCCTTAAACCCTAAAGAATTGGACCTATAAATAGAATAACGAAAAACATGTACAAGAATACAAAACTGTATATTTAATAGAAGTTGGCATGTAGTCACTCGCCCTGTCTTAGAAAGAGCAGAATCTGAATTGGGCTAGGTCGGCAGTTGGATGTCCGGGTTTGAGAAGGAGTCTTTAAGGTCTCACATTGCTTAGTCGAGACACTAGAAAGGTCCGCTTATGATTGCCGAGTTTTAAAGTTAATCGGCACTAGTCTTTTTGTGCCGTGTTATGTGGTTCTTTGGTCTTATGTGGTCGACTGTGTGGTCTCTTGTCTTTTTGGTAGACGACATGCTTGATGTCAAGTAAACCCTTTTCTTCCCTCGATCTTCTATTATTAGCTTGACTAAGGCTGACAAAAGCAGTTCGACCTTGGCCTTGAATAGTTCGGCCTTAGCCTTGAATAGTTTGGCTTCGGCTTTTAGCAGGTTGGCCTTAGCTTGGAGATAGTCATAGGCTGATTCTTATCAGGTATGAATACTTGGATAGTGGCGATTTAGGGTTCGCTTGTCCCAGCAGTTGGCAGGTAACACACGTTATAAAGCTAATAAGGTAGCTTTGAAGGGTGGTCGGCTTCAACCATGCTGGTAGCTTCATCTGTGATCTAGGAGTCTAACATTCTTAAGGGTTGCCGGATGTGCTGACCGTACTATAGATGTTAGATGGAAATTAAAGAGTTGTAGTTGGGTACTGATGCTAAAGACAAAATAAGAGCAATAATGTTGGGGAGGCTTACAAGCGCTTAGCTGAAGATGAGCCGGGTTGTGGGGGCTCGCAGGAATGTCCTTGGCTGGGCTTACGAGAATGTCCTCACTTACCATGCCAAAGTCAGGTGAGTATGGCATAATGGGCTTGGTGCTCCAAGGCAAGCCTACTTGGATGGGTTGCCAGGATGCTAAAGACAAAAGAGGAGCAAGAATGCTGGGGAAGCTTGCAATCACTTAGTTGAGGATGAGCCAAGTTTTAAGGGCTCACGAGAATGTCTTCACTTAGGCTCGCGGAAATGTCTTTGCTTACTATACCCAAGTTGGGTGAGTATAGCATAATGGGCCCGGTGCTCAGAGACGAGCCTACCTAGATGAGTCGCTAGGGTGCTAGTAATGAGGTTATCTAAGTAAGTTGCAATACTTAGAGGAAAAGGAGTGCTCATTCGTATGCTTATCAATGGGCTCTTAGGAGCCGGACGATAATTAGGTGTTAATAATTGGAATTTTTCAACTATTATATTTTAATAGGATTTATCCCCTAAATTTAACCAAAAAGATTGGAAGCTATATTTCAAGCAATAGTATGCTTTACAATTTGATTATCGTTATGAACATTAAGCAAGTTGAAGGTGATACTAATGTTAGGGCCCAACTAGTTAGGCTTACCCCTTAACTTAGTTAGGTTTTCTTTATTCAATCAAAACACTGTCTCTCTCACTTTTTGCCTCTCAAAAGTTCTCCATATAGTAAACTCTCTTTATTTTCTCTCTCTCGATCTAGGGTTTTGTCTCCATGTGAGATTTTAACCCAAATCACTCACTTTCTCTCGTTTTTTTATTGATTGTTGCTTGATCTAATGCCCCTTTGTTAATTTTTGTGAGGTACTTAACTAACTTAGCCTGTTCGAGCTAGCTATACTTCGAAAAAGAGGAAGAAGGAAGAGACACCTGAAATTCTTCAAGGTGGGTGATGATTTCCCCTTTTACATTTGTTTTCTTTTTATACTTAGTATTTATGAGTAGTGTTCTATATGCTTTGCAATTATTTCTTGCTCTTTTCTGTTAAATTCATTATTTCTGTTAGTTACAAACTAAGATCTATACCTGTTTCTATCTATTATAGCCTATATTTGTTACATGTATTAAGTATTAGTTACAAATCTGTTATATTTCTTCATGTTACAATATAATTCTTATGCCATTTAGGTGTTCTTTACTACCTAGCTTCTCTAGTTGTAATAGACGCTTCTCCATCTTGAAAAACAACCTTATCCTCAAGGTTGCTGTCCATATAAGTTGTCCGAAAAGAATCCCAGTCCTCCCAACTAGTTTCTTTAAGGGCTAACTCGTGCCATTGAACTAGAACCTGTCTAATAGGTAGATTTTCACGAAAAATAGTCTTTTGATTAAGAATCCCTAAAGGCTCAATAAGTGGAAAATTCTAAAAAGAATCAAAGGGAAATCTAGTGATGGAATAAAGGAACCATAGGTTCACTTGAGAGCTGAAACATGAAAAACATTGTGTATTTTCAAATAAGGAGGAAGAGTAATAGCATAAGCATAAGAGCCTATCCTTTGTAGCATAGTATAGGGACCATAATAACATCTAGAGAGTTTGTGGCCCCTATGTTGTCAAAGGGACATTGTTTGTAGGGTTGCAATAGAGCAAAGACCATATCTCTAAGGTCAAAAAACACCTTTGTTTTCTATTTCTTAGTAAAATGTTTCATTCTAGCTTCAGCTCGAGTCAAGTTATTGTATAAAACACACAAAGCTTCATTCCTAGACACTAAATTAGAATCCATAGCTTCACTTGTAGAAGTACCTCTAATATATGAAGGAATCGTAGGTGGAGGTCTTCTATACACAAGCTAAAAAGGTATAGAATGAGCACCCTCATGATACGATGTGTTGTAAGCGAACTCTACCTATGGTAAAAACTTCACCTACATAGTAGGATAGTCCATGAGAAAACTTCATAGGTGTTGTTGTATAGTTGTATTGAGTACCTCAATTTGTCCATCGCTTTGAAGGTAATAAGTACTTGACATTGAAAGTGTAGTGCTGCTCAAAGTGAATAGCTCCTTACAAAATTTACTCATAAAAATAGTCTCGATCACTTACAATAGTGCTAGGAAAATCATTTAATTTGACCACCATGTACAAAAATAAAGCAACAACTTAGTTGTTGTATAGTAAGAATCTAAAGCCCTTAAGTAATAATATTTAGAAAGGCGATCAACAACCACCAAAATAACAGTAGAGCTTAAGACTTAGGAAGGCATGTGATGAAGTCTATGTTGATATCTTCCTAAATCCGTTCAAGTATAAGGAAGGGAGAGAAAAGACCAACAAGTGACCTTGTAAGATATTTGAGCTGTTGACAAATAGTGCATTCCCATATAAATTGTTCCACTTGCTTTCTCATGCCCTCCTAGAAAAAAGTTGCATTAAGTTTCTCATAAGTCTTAAGGAAACCAAAATCACTTGAATAAGGAGTTGAGTAGTACTCGAATAAGAGTAAGGGAATTAAGGAAGATTGGGGTACTAAGAATAGTCTCTTGTCATGATACAATAGACCATTTTTCCATGTAAGAGGCCATTTCAAAGGTACTCCTTAAGTCAAGTCATCAATGAGTTTCCTAAATTGAAGTAAGGATGTGGATTCTTGTTTCAACATGTCAGGAAACTTAAAACAAGGTGTAGAGATCCTTAAATATGAATAATCGCCATCAAATTGCCTTGACAATGAGTTTACTAAAGTGTTGTTTTTGGCAGCTTTATACACAATAGTGTAATCATAGCCGAGTAGTTTAGAGAGATATTTCTGCTGTTTTAGCATTTAAATGACCTAATTCAAGATCTCTTTTAAACTCCTATCGTTTGTGTGAATAAGGAAATGAGACATAGGTAAATATTGGTGCCATTTATGCACAGCTTCTACTATAGCATATAATTCCTTAACATAAGCAGATACTTTCCTTAAGTGAATTGGCCTTTTCTTGCTAAAATAAGCAATTGGATGCTCGTTTTGTAACAAAACTACTATGACCCCTGCCTAGAAGCATTTGTCTCAACAATAAACTGTTTATTAAAATCAGGCATAGTTAAAACAGGAGCTTGCATGTGTGTAGTCTTTCATGTGTCAAAAGCCATAAGAGCTGAAGGTGTCCACTCGAATATGTCTTTTTGTAACATATCCGTTAAGGTACTAGCAATTGAGACATATCCCTTAACAAAATGTTGGTAGTAACCTAAAAGCCCTAAAAAAGCCTTGAGTTGCTTTATGTTTTGAAGAACTTGTCATTATTTAATAGCTGCTAGTTCAGTAGGCTCCAGACTAACCCCTTAAGCAAACATTATATGGCTTAAATATTTGATAGTCTCCCACTTAAAAATATACTTGCTTTCTTTGAGAAAAAAATGATTATTAAGTAGTGTTTGTAGGATCACAGTCAAGCGAGAAAGATGATCAAGTGACTTGCTATAACTAATGTATCATCAAAGAAGATTATCGCAAACTTGCACAAATAAAGTTAAAATGGTTTGCTCATGATGGATTGAAATGAAGCAGGTTCATTACCCAATCCAAAGGGCATGACAAGTAACTCATAGTGTTCTTCATGCATCTTAAAGGTAGTCTTATGAATGTCCTCAGGATGCATTATAATCCTATGATACCCTGAGTGTAGGTCTAACTTTAAAAAAATATAAGCCTTATGTAATTCATCTAAAAGTTCATCAATAGTAGGTATAGAAAATTCATCCTTAATGGTCACTTGATTAAGAGCACGATAATTAATGAAAAAGCATCATGTACTATCTTTCTTTTTAACTAACAGCATGGGTAAAGAAAAAGCATTAGTGCTATGTTAAATGATAACTTGATCTAACATATCTTGTACTTGTTTCTTTATTTCTCCTTTTTGAAAATGTAGATAGCGGTATGGTTTAACATTAACATGAGATGTACTTAAGGTTAAATAAATACAATGTTGTATGTCTCGATGTGGTGACAATGATGATGGTGTCTCAAAAATAGGAGAGAATTTGTCCAATAGTACTTTAATGGAGCTGTTGGATGTAGTAGTCTCTAATGACTATAAAGAAATCGGCTGAGCCACCATGTATAAGAAAGAAACCACCACATCGATCTTGATGAGACGCTTGAGTTGATGCTTAGAAATAAGAGAAATGGTAAGGACAGTATACCTTTGGAGAGAAATAGGAACACCATTGTACAAGAACTCCATTGTCAAAGTACTATAGTCAATTGTGATAACCCCCTAAACTTTGAAGCCACTAAACCCCTATCACAATGTCAGCCCCTTAGATGGGTAAGACATAAAAACTTTCTTCAAAACATAATCCTTGAATATAGAAAGGAACCCCTACAAATTGGCTATCACAAGCCATAGTACTCCTATTGCCTATCATCATGTGAAAATGTGGTATAGCTTGTACAAGAAGTCCTAAATGCTTGATCAGTCGAGTTTGTAAGAAATCGTAAGTGCTACTTAAATCAATAAGCACTATAACTACATGATTACTAATGTGCCCTTGAAATCTAAAGATGCATAGCAATGAATGACTCGATAAGGCATGATAGCTAATAGTACAATGATCACTTTCATAAGTAGTACACTTTGTTTCAATGGGGTTATCCATTAAATGCAAATTAGCAGTATCAACATGTTCTTGAGTATCATTGACATCATTATCGTCATGAATAAGCAACAGAAATTTGGACTTTCATTTGTGGTTGTAATGGTATTTTTCATTGCAACTATAATAGAGGCTTTGCTCTCTTCGAGCCAACATTTCAAAAGCAATCAATCATTTAATGGGTAAAGCGGGTTTAGAAGAAGCAGTGATAAAAGTATAATTGGTGGGAGTGATGGAGGGTGGTGGTCTTGAAAATTGTAAAGGAGGGGGTTGAGAGTTTATGGAAGAAGAAGTAGGATAAGGCTTAGAAAAAAGAGAAATATCATTATACTTAGCTTCATACATCTTAGCATGCCATATTGTATGCATCATAGTGGATGGTTTTGCTAATTGAACATCACATCTAATGTATGTTTTCAGGCTAGATGCAAAACAACTTACCAAAAAGCTTTTAGAAAGGCCAACAACATGATTCAAAAGAGCTTCAAAGGCAACTTAATACTCAGTAATTGAATGCACTTGGATAAGCTTAGAGAGCTTGCCCTAAACATCCTCATAAATTAATGGGTTAAAATGATCTTCAAGTGATTTAAGAAAAGCACTTTGGGTACTTAATTAATTATTTATTTGCATCTATTGATACCATGTAAGCATAACATCCTCCATAGCAAAAGAAACTATGATTAAACACTGGTCCTCAAGTGTGTTATGAAAAGCAAAACTTCTCCACCTTGAATATCCATCCATAAGCATTTTCCCCAGAAAATTTGGGAGTCTCAAACTTAATTCCCTTCAAAAGGGAATTAGAGGCACCTTATGTAATCGTATTAGAAAATGATGATCCCTATGTATTTGTGTGATCATTATGATCCCGAAGATAGACATGATTCATATTAACATTATCCGATTTGGAATGTAACTCGTGCATAGAAGAGTGTAGTGTAGAATTGATATTTTGCATGGAATCCTATAATTGAGTTGTACTCTTAAAATATTCTTGCATCTATGAGTTTGAAGTTTCTCCATGTCTAAAGCTTGGTTATTTGTCTTATTACGTCTAGCCATATATAAGAGCACTAATGTTAGGGCCTAACTAGCTAGGTCCAGTGCTTAACTAGCATAGGCTTTTTTTTACGCAATCAAAACACACACTCTCTCACCTTTTACCTCTCAAAAGTTCTCTATACAGTAAACTCTCTTTACTTTCTCTCTCTCTCTTGTTCTAGGGTTTGGTCTCTATATGAGATTCGAACCCAAATCACTCACTTTCTCTTGTATTTCTATTAATTGGTACTTGATCTAACACCCCTTTGTTAATTTTTGCGAGGTACGTAATTGACTTAACTTGTTTAAGTTAGCAATGCTCTAAGAAAGAGGAAGAAGGAAAAGACACCAAAAATTCTTCATACTGAGCATTTCTAAGTAATGTTCTATACACTTTACAATTATTTCCCACTCTTTTTTGTTACATTTACTATTTCTACTGGTTACAAACTAGCATCTGTACTTATTTTTGTCTATTATAGCATGTAGTTCGTTAGATCTGTTGAGTATTAGTTGCAAATCTGCTGTATTCTTCATGCTACAATACAATCCTTATGCCATTTGGGTGTTTTTCGTTGCTTGGCTTCTCTAGTTATAACAACTAGAAATATGCTTTTCAAATAAATATTGAATGGCTATGATACATTCATTTTATAATTTTCATAGTTTACAAACGATTCAACCTAAACATAAAACATGCTATTTAAATATGTCAAGTTACGGATTTAGGATTTTGAACACAATTAATAAACGGATTGTGCTATGAATTGAGATTTTCATACATAAACCTATTTAGGCTTGAACATGTAATACAACCTTTTAAGATGAATTACCATCCTTTCCTATTAATCAATCAGTAAGCCACCTAAAAGCAATCAATTTTTTTTTTCACTTTTTATCACTATTGTCAAACTCATGTTGACATATACAGTCTAACCCAATTTGACCTAACTTAGCCATGAAATTAAGCTAGTCTAACCTTGGTTCAATCCCTGATTGGACCAAGTTTATCTCTATATCCCTTGATTCTCTCATTTATTTAGATCATCCATCCATATTAGGTCTAACAATCCTACTCTTTACTTTATCTTCATTTGTTTTCCTTATCTATTAAGACGTTTTATAGGGCATATATCATATATATATATATAGTATGTTTTTTAAGCTCTTAGGCATACATACATACTCACACATATGATTTTTTTTTTTTTCGTTATCATTTACTGTTATCTTAGTTCTCTAGTTGATATGTGAGCATGATTTCCTATCTTTTTGAGTTGCTTGTTGATTACTCTAGAAGCCCTCCAGATATATGCGTCTCTCATACGTGTAGAGTACAACTAATAAAATAACATAGCATTGAGATCGAGAGAATTCTCTAATTTATCCCTAAATTGTGGTAGGATTCTTTCCTATCCGCGTTGGCATCGCATGCAGTAAGTTTATGTATGCCACGCTAAAAACCTTAAATGGAGCATTTTTTTTTTACCAGTTTCAGCATTTTTGTGTTAAATTACAAGTTAGCGCGGATTAAAAATTTCAATCAACATCAAACATGATATGAATGGAAAAAAATAAAAATAAAAATTAAGTTTTTGGAATTATTCCAAAATTTTTTATGTATACCCTTTTCAAGCAAAAAGAAGGGGCATAATAAGAGAATATGTAAATGTAAGAAAGGAAAGGATTTTTTTTTTCTTTTTTTCTTTTTTTATCAATTATCACGTTACATTTAAAAGGAAGGAAATTAAGAGATCAATATTTATAAAGGTCCAAAAGAAGGGAGTTTAATTTTTTTCTTTTCATACCGACTATATAGATGACAAAAAGACAATGCGGGCTTATCCTAGGAATAATTACCAAACTTCGAAAAGATCAACAATGTCCCGATACACTAAATACTAAAAAAATATCATACAGGAGACGGAAGGAATGAAAACCCACGAGCAATGATTAATCACAGTGTCGAGATATATGCGAGAAAAATAAAAATGGGAGACAAGTTACGAATGCGTATGGACATAAAGTCATTATCAAACTCAAAAAGGGTTTTTTAAGCCACCCCTCCTCTAGAAGGTTTTCTTAATTCCTTGTCAAGTTAACTTAAAAACACCTTAGTAGAGGCAGTCCCACAAGCCGCCCCAAATACACCACCACTTAACGTGATCTACACTGCCCTTTAAACCCTAGCTAAAGCTACTTTTCAACCTCTCATAGCCAAAGCAGAGAAATTTTATTCATTTTTCTTATTTGGTCGGAAGGAGGCATATCATATGCAAGAAACCCTACCACTTGTACCGCCAGTATACATTGCTTGCTGTTTGATGCTATCATATGATGTGCACTTTTATAATTATATATTTGATGGATGCTCCTTAGAGGCTGTTGGATATCTGCAAGGCAAATAATGGATCACGTTCACACATATTACGCATTCCTCGTTCGGGTTTGTAACAACAACAAGATTATAGATCATTCAACTTCTTATGCAATGCTAAATGACAATAAATATAGCTCATTTATTTAATAATGGGTCCCTTTCTTATTTTTGAAAAAATCGATCCAACCTTCAAAATTAATTTGATTTCCCATCAGTCGATATATGCACTATGCTTCGTATGAAACAGAAAAGGACGATATGAAGATTCACGTCAACTTCAAAAATTGACTCCCTTCGATAAGTAAGTAAATATATATTTTGTCGACGCCAAAAGGCCAATCCAATGTCCTGTAAGACATTAGCATGTCATTCTCACATAGGACACAGGAGGCTGTAATGCTCACTTGGAATGGAATGCATCAAATCATCGTACCGACCACACTCTTATTGTAGCCGTCCATTAGGTCCACGATGGCGACATGTTGAAAACAACCATTTGTTTCACCTCCATATATTAAAAAGTCAGATACTGATATATGGGGCAATCCTAATTTTATACATAATTATACTGTTCCCTGTATCCATTTGAATATACTACACTATTGGAATTAGCAGTTTCATAATATGTCAAACATTGAACTAGGACGACATTCGATGGCACAAGTAACGTTTCTAGACGGTTCAAAATATTGCTTCTATATTTTCCTTGCATTATACGACCAAGATCTCCCCATCTCTCCGGTGGTTATCAAAAGCTTTTTTCCTTTTCTTTTTTAATTATCATATTACAACTTTGAAGAGGGATGAATTGAATCCAATCCATTATATTAGGAGATTAGTATTCACAATTTTAGGTTTCAACGTTCTTGATGGTTATCAAAAGTCAAGGCTAAGACTTTTTAAGATAAGTTGGAGCAAACATAGGGCCTAAAACTTATTTTGAGCTAAACAAGTCAATTAAGTTTACACCAAAATCTTTTAGAACCAACAGAAAGCAAAGGCAAAGAAGTTTCCAATTGATTTGGACCCATCTTTAACATTTGCTGCTTGTTTCCTTTACATAAATTGGAATTTCACTCCCTTTATCCCCATAGAACTGTAATTATAGCATCTAGTTGAATTTTCACCTTGTAATAGACTCGTTTAATCAACCAAATCGGCTCTAAACAGCTAGTTCAAGTGAATCGATTGTTCAAAGCGGTTGACTTAGCCTATGAGCCCTTTTTTTCTTTGATTTAAAAAGGTTTCCTCCTTTTTTTTTTTTTAATCTTTTGTTGCATTTTCCTTGTTCTTTTTTTTTTTTCAATATTTTGTGAAATTTTCTTTATGGGCTTTCTATTTATTTTCCTATTTTGTTGGTGTTCTCGGTTAAAGGTGTACAAATGAGCTTTAGCCTACGGGTTGGCCTGTTTAACCCGCTTTTAAAACGGGTTAAGGTTTAAGGTTTTTTGGCTCGTTTAAAAGCAGGCCAAATGAGTTTAATCTGTTTAATTTGTGGGTTAAAGTAAGCCGATTTGGGTTTGTCTATTTAGCCCATTTATGTCTTTGGCCCATATGCCGACCAATTTAACTCACGGGTCGACTTGTTTAACTCATTTTTTAAACGAGTTAGGGTTGAGATTTTTAGCTCGTTTAAAAAGCGAGCCAAATGAGCTTGACCTGTTTAACCCACAAGTCAAGATAGCCGAGCTAAGTTGGCCTATTTAACCCACTTGCATACCTCTATTCCGGGTGAATTGAAAATTTTATTTTGTGAGCAATTTTTCTTTACGATTCCAAAATAATTCATTTGGTCGAGTGATGAGATGTATGTTACAAAATGGAATAAGAATGGCTAATGGGAAATGCAACTAAAATTGTAAATTACAATTTTTCCTTTTTTCGAGTCATATTCTGTAAATGGAAAACTAAATTACAATGTAATTGTAATTTTAGATAATAAAATTTGATGCCTCGAAGTACAATGACCAAATAAAAATGTAAATTGTAATGTCACAGTAGCACAAAAGAACTATTTTATATGTGAAGAAAATAGTGTTAATAAGGAAATATTTTTTATTGTTGTTGTTTTTAAGGTCGCCTCGAAGATGCTTGCCAATTAGCTAGAATCAGACCACTGTAATTCAGTATGATTTCTTAAAAAACCTTTAGCGTGTTGGTCAATTTTAAATTAGGAAAAATAAAGAAGCTAGCTTACATGATTATCCATTTAATTTTTTCTAAGGAAAAAACCTTTTGTTGGGTATTAATTTAAAAAATCTAAGAGTAAATCCCTAACTTTTGAAAAACATACCATTTTGCTTTTGTTTTTTTTTTTTTTGTAATTTAGGAAACAATTTTTCTAGGTGATAAAACATTTTTAACTAAGACAAAAAGAATGGTTATTCATTCTCATCTTGTGTTGTGTGTGCTCGGGGGTAGAACCTACACTCGAGCCTAAGCTTCTAGTCAATTTGTTCTAGTTGTTGAAGTACTCAACATTCTCCATTTACATACTACATGGTTCTTGTTCTCTACAAACTAGCTTATATGAATCTTTGGTGCGCTTGCTTTAACATTGATAATGGAAATGGAGGCTTATCAGTTGTCAAGGATGAGACATGTTGTACTGAATGCTTATTCTACAGCCATTGTTGACATGGGAGTGGAGAGGACCTAATGGGAAATGCGAGATAGGAAGAGTCACCTCTTTACATGCATCTTCCAGTAATCCAAAATGTCAAAATCTCTTATGGCAACAATATTTGGGAACTCGAAGTAAATTATTACGTAGTGTTGAAACTCAGTTTATGGCCCCTCAAGTTGTTGGCGTTTCAATTTCTAGGCTAACAATAGTTCACCTGCGAATGAGTAATGAAGTTTGGTAGAGAGTGATGAGGGGGAAACTATTGTTTGGTCACCATGCATGTATTGGTAATATGTGAAGAGCTCTTCCAAGCCCGTTGTAACTCCTGTGATCTCTTCTTATGCTTGTATGCTCTTGTCTTAGAAATTTGTAAGTGAATCGACATAATCATAATAGTTTTTTAGATATAGTTGCAGTACATTAGTTTTACAATGAGGGTCTAAAATTGTAGCAATAAGACAAATATGAGGAATTTACCTATAACAGTGTAACCACTTATATGCCATTTCAATTGTACAGTTGTGTAGGTTCGAGTCCATGTATGCTTCCAGTAAAGCGCTAAGAATACTGACGGATTTCTATTACAAAGAAATATACACTAAGCTTATAAACTTGAGAAAAAGTTTTAGTAGCATCATGGAAAATCTTAAGAACCTAGAGTAAATGGATACATATGTCCTAATCGTTTGAGTGAATTTTAATTTTTGGTAAGTCGAAGATTGCAAAGTCACACAAAAGTTCATTATAAGGTATGATACTTTGCAACAATTCAATAAGTTAAATTCTAATGGTGATTAACATTCATTTTAAATTTTTTTGATCTCTTCCCATTTTCGCTGCAAAAGTTCCTTCATTCCTTATGTAGAGGTGGCTTCTCGACTCTTAGTTTAATCGTGTCCTTTATCGGGAAAACTTTGTCCTATAAAGTTGCATTACCATCCTTGACACATAAATTTAAAGCATAACATACACATCTAATATGAAAAAGTATTTCACTTAGCGTTAATTGACAAAGACTTTTTAGATCCTCAATTAAGGCAATGTTTACATTAACATTATCAAATCCAATTGAGAATATATTCTTAACTAATTTATACTTATATAGAATAACACTTATGATTATATATATATATATATATATATATATATATATATTAGGTCGTGTGTCGCTCATTAAATACTCTTAATGCTAATAATCTTTTACATAATTGCCAATTATTGTCGATCCAATGATAAGTTATGCCCATATACGATTTATTATGGAATGGATTAGTTCATATATTAGTACATACTAACACGAATGTATCTAAAGAAGCAAACTTACCTACTAGCTTTGGCTTACCTTTATGGTAAAGCTCTTAGGTAGCCTTGCTCAACATGTTCTGGCTCACCTTGTTTGCATTTGCATTGAACATATCTTGCTTATATCTACTTTGCCATGAGGATGTACTTACATTAAAGGATAGATGTATATTTGCGAGGTACTACATGAGATTGTACTTATGCATCTTCTTATCGTACTGCATTAACGTTTTTCTGGATGAACTACTACTTTAGGCAATTTGCCATTACTTCTTATTCTACGAATTGTGTGCGTTGCAATAATTACAGAATGCCCACAAGTTCCCTTGCTAGTCTACACTTTTATGAAAATGTCTAGTGAACATATAAGAGTCATTGGGTTTAGGGGCTTACCTAAATTGCCAAATTGCTAACCTATTCCTCCTTTCTAGATTTATTCAAATATCATTGTCAACCTTGTCGAAAATTGTTATGGGGCACTCTTACGTGGAAGTTGAAATCCGGTGGAGGTATAGGTTCAACATTTGGCATCGCATCGTGTAGTTTCCCTTGGATGTAGTTGCACTTTGAGTACGACGGTACATCTCTAAAGTCCTGCAGTGAAGATGAGGTGACTTTCCCCTTTCCTTTCCCGCTTGATGGGAAGCTTACTTCTTTTTGAAAGAGGAATGCTGGAAAAAACGATCCATGGTGATTTATTGTTTTTTTCTTACTAAAAGAGAAAAGCAATTATGTTAAAAAAAAATAATCCTACGATAAGGTTGTTAAACTCGTGATTCTACGTAGAATCGCTAGAGGGTTTGTAGAAATGAACAGTGAAATCAAGACGTAAAAATGTAAGTTTCTACAACTTATATAAAATAACTTTAGAAAACTATCAATATGCTCGTAATAATTATTTAAAACTTGAAACATATGATGTAAATAAAGTAATGAAAAAGTTAAGTTCTTTTTTCATAAAATATTCTTAATAATATATAATTTAACATATATAGAAGAAGGATAAATAAATTTGAAACTAAACTTTTTCTGTTTTTTTTTTTAAGTAATAAATTAAAGAGAACTAAATATTTCAATTCATTTTAAATTATTAATGGTATAAATTGAAGTATATAGATTTTTTTGAAAGCTTTGCTATTAAAGTTAAAACTTGGATAAAGACAATGAATATAAACTAAGCGTTTAAGAGAGAGAGAGAGAATAAGGAAAAAGATTAACATAGGAAAGAGAAAATGATGTAATGTTCTAATAGTTGATGGCTTGTAAAATCTTAATTGTAGTTTTTTATTTTTTAGTCTATTCAACTTAGATATGTAGAATCGGTAAATTTGATTAAAAATGTAAAAATCTATCATGTTAAAAACGTAAGTTCTTACCTGAACACAATTTTATATATGAGTTATAATGGAAGAATTCTAGAATCGTCATTTTGACAACTGTGGAAGGTGACAAAAAAAGGGAGAGTGAAAATATAAAGATTTTAGATAATATCTAAGTTATACCGAAAGAATGAATTATTTTTTTAACAATAGAACCCTAAAATCAAAATAGAATTTTATAAATGAAAAAATTCAAATGAGCAAAATGTGTAGTTTTAGTGAGAGAGCAAATTTTGGAGAGCAAATGACAAAGGCAATATGTATATATGAATGAGATTTATGGATTTTGGAAGGACTGTGTGTCCATGAATTTATATGTGAGAACCTATGAATTAAAATGTCCATTTTGAATTCAAACATTCAAATTTGAATACCATCTGCAAACTTACCTACATGAATTATCATTTCTCCAGTACTATTTCAGTTGTAAAGGTTGGAAATTTGCAGTATAAAATATGCTACACCACAAAAATTACCTGCATGAATTGTCACTCATGCCTCGTGCTTGCAAATATACATGTGATTTGAGAAAGTGGAAGTCTTAGTTTTGAAAATGAAAAGGCAAAAGCAAAAGAAAGGCATTAGGCATATGATAAGCATTGAATAATTAAGTAGGATAGGGAGACAAAGGCTGAACCTTGTAACCATGGTTATGGTGCCACTTTTATTACTAGCAATTTGTTCCATCGGTTTTCTTCCTATCGTTTTCCACTGAACACCACTAGCGACAATCACCAATGACCACCACTACCATATAATGACATCACCCACCATATCAGCATACGTAGACTACCACATTAACACTGCTTATCAATGTCATCATCGTCTTCTTTCTTAATAGAAAAATAGCAATACATATTGCCTTTTTCCTTTATCATGCATAGCCATTGACAATCCACCATCAACTCTACCACCAACATACAAACTCTCGTGACTAATGTCCCTCTTGAAATGACAGCAAATTGAGATTTGCACAAATACCCATAATAGGTCATACATTAAAATCCTAGCCCTTGACTTCTCTATCCTTCCCAACATCGATAGCATGCACCTAGCCAATCACTATAATTTTTCCACTATGTCGTTACTATAATAACCTGCCTCCCCCCTCTCTCTAGAAACATATTAGTAAACCACCAACAACAATTGAACCACTAACTACCATTGCTCCTTTAACTCCTAACGATTGCTCCTACAATTGCTATCAATGACAAGTCCCCCTTAACACCAGTAATACAGGCATATAGTACACTTTAAATTCTAACCTTAGCTACCCCTTTTAAATTTGACACCATACCTTAATTTTTCATTGGATTGTACCTCCTTCTTCAAGCCTTAGGGAACGGGGAAAGGAGACAAGAAATTTGACAGAATTTATTTTGATTAACGAGGACAATTTAGTCATTAATGTTTTAACATGTTTGGTTTTAAATGATGAGGGAAATTAAGTCATTAATGTTTTGCCTTTATTTATTTATTTTTTCAATCTAATTGAACAACTTAATAGCTATTACATCCTTATTCCATTCTCAATGAGTTGGAATACTATTTTTCTTTTATTCTATTCATTGAAGTGAATGAGTAGTAGTGAGGTCTTAGTTGCCTACCTACTCAGCATTGGTTAATAAGGCAAAATTATTATGACATAGAATTGTTAGATCATCAAATACGATCTTCGTAGGTCCCAAATGATGTTAGGTAAAAGATTCGTTAGTGATCTTATGGGCCAAGATAAGGAAGAAAAGGCCCATATTTGTGCACTCTAAGCCAATGGAATAGGACGTCCTGTTTAGAACCAAGTTTCCTTACGAGTGATGATAAAAGATGTAGCAAATGCTTAGGCCACATGAAAAGGAAGTTTGTAAGTGGATTTCTAAGGTTTGTTTCTCTTGTAGTAAGGTTTTGAGAAATATAACTCTACCATTAGTTTTTAGCTATAATTGCAAGCAAAGTGGACACCATATGTTTATGTAAATAGTTAAGAAGTAAAAACCATCTCCAATACATATTTTTAGATAGCTTAAGGAAGGATAGGAAACTAAAGGCTAAGCTCAAGTCTTCACTTTCCACTAGTAAGATACTCCAAATGTAGACATTATGAATGGGTTACTTATAATCCTATTTCAAAGTGTTTTACAAATGTTTGCAATGCATGTATTGTTCTACTTAAATCAAGTATGATGATAAGAACACCACTTAGTAATAGTCTTGTGATGAATAGTGTACAAGAGTATAGTTATTAAAGTTGATGGGAGACAAATGCCAATTGATTTATTAATATGAACATGTAAAGTTCGATACGATCCCCTAAGATGAATTAGCTCATAAGGTATTATACCACGATATATTACCATAACTCGGTGGTACACTTTGAGGATCTATGAGTAGAATCTTTCAACTGCTAGATAAATCAAGTATGTGCTTCTCTTGTGTTTAGGTGTAATCTTTAACGCACCCATGTTCATGGGTGTGCTAAGGGCATGAACCTCTCTCTTTTTCTTTATTTTATTTATTTATCAATTATTTTCTATTACTTTAATTCTTAAACCACTAAATTAACAACATAAATACTATATAAATCAATTTTAAGAAATTAGTTTCTTAAGTTTAGCCCTAGCAAGGTTAGGATACTATCATAGGTTAGCAAAATAGAAAACAAATAGATAGATACTAAAAGTTTTATTCTTACATCATTTAACCTAGTTGTAGAAATATTTGAAAACACTTCAATTTTAGAATTAGATGTATAAGTTGCTTAGGAGCCAAGATGTGTTTATCATGTTTGATGGTTGTGCTTGTTAGGTTAGAATAAAAAAAAAAAAAAAGAAACTAATAGTTATTCAACTATTAATTTATACATTTCATAAGCCACGCCTAAGGGTTGAGGGTGGTGGATCTTTGGTAGGCATCGCTATGATTCTTGTGTTCCTAGTTGAGTCACACCTAAAAATGATTTGGGATAAATTTAGGAAGTTATCAAGGCCATGGTGTTTAGGATCTTGTGAAAAAATCATAAGTATTTATTTGTTAGTTACTAACAAAATAATAAATGTTTAAATCGAATGTTTGTAATTATTATTGCATTAATTGCATGTGTTCTTTATATTATATGGCAAGCACTTGTACTTGCAATACTTACGTACTCGACTTTAGGTCACTCATTTTTTTTTTTTAGCTGCAAAGACTTTTGAAGAACCAATAGAATATGATAAGACCAAAGAAGGTCATTATTACGAAGATGGGGAGAAGGCTACCATTACTGTTATTATGAAGACGAACAGTAGAATTAGCTAGAAATAATAGATGAACTTTGTTGATGAATCATGAGTCGATGGAATGAGACTTCAGTTTGTTATGTCTTTTTCTTCTAAACTTCTATTAATAAGTGGTACTTTCAATTGTTAAATTTTTAGTAGTAACAACATTTAGTGGGCTATAGCATTCTAAGATAGAGTGTTACAATATATCTGTGCTAAGACAAGTATGTACAATTGGTGCATCTTTGCATGCTTTTCCATGAATCTAATCACATAAGCAAGGAAAGCTTAAAATTGAATTTTGGTTTAATAGAAAAGAAAAGGTGAATGAATAGAATACAAGTAGCTAACAAGTTGCGAGTAGGTTTTTATATTAGTATCAAGTTAGGGCACTCTTACATTTCCATGTATATCTAATATGAATAGGATGATAGTATCTATGCCCAAAGAAATAGAAAGAAAAATTTTTCAGTACTAATATGCTCACATGTTTTGATGAGTAATGGAATAACATCTAAATATATATTAATGATAATGAATTCATGTTATTACATATTAGAATTTTATATTTCTCTATCACTCATTAAAACACATAGTGTATCAGTACCAATAAAACATTTCTCAATGCAGCAATTAATGGCCTCTTATAGGAGCCGATACTTATTATGATGTTCTCAATGTGAACCTGACCGCTTGATTAAGCATGCACAAGCACTTTCCTGACATTTCAGCATACGATTTTCGGCCAATCATTAGGTATGATAGGAAGACGTATAATTCAAAAGGTTGCTTAAATCAATTTGACGAATGATGTGAGACCCGTTGTATTTTAACTAAGGCGACCATATCAATTTGCATTCATGGAATAGAATGCATGCAATATCGGATACGTAAGGAAGAATTGAATGACTATTCCTTTTCCCCCATAGCATAGCGAAATGATGATGAAGCGGATAAAATTCTTTCCAATACAAGAGTCCAAATTAACTATACAAATGGTTAGATCTTTCGCCGGTAAAAACACAATGCATAATGCGGTTAAATCTTTTTTATAAGAACCTCGCGGTATTGTAGAAGAAAATCCAAAAAGTGGGTTCAGTTAAAAGGGAAAGCATGACAGTTAAAAAAGGAATCATTTGATGTTAAAGCCATTGGTATATTGTGAACATCTTGAAGATAGTGAGATACTAGATAAGTATTGAAGATACAAATTAATGTGACTATATGCAGGAAACTCTAGGTTCAAGCAAAAACATCAAACATCGTTGGATCACCAACAAATCCATGAACAAAAGTCAACTAGGTTTAGGTATATAAGTAGAATTAATGATCAGATTTCCTATTCCATAATCAAATATATTAGTCATTACTACTAGAACACAAGTATTTTCTTTAAAGTTTTTCAACGAGAAACAAACATTTTAGTACCATCTTGATACCCGTTTCCCCTTGAATCTATTATTTTCATAATATCCAATGGAACTTATGATCTTCAATATTTTTTATCTTGAAAATACTATCGCCATTTATACCCAAAATCATAGTATTGATATTGTAAGTCGATTTTGTATCAAAGATATAAATTACAACAGGTGCAAACATGAAAATTTCAATGAATTACAATAAACAATGAAATATGATAAAACAAAACAACACTAGGGAAATAAACTAAGATGTGAAACCTCGTTACTTTTAAAGCTTTATTACATGTCTGGGTATCTCATAAATATTGGCCTTGACTAAATATTGAAACTTTCAATTGACTCAAGGTTAATATCCTTTCCATAACTATGAAATATAGGTGTTATCTCCTTAATCATTTTTAGACCGAGTTAACATGTTTCCACATAATAGAATTTAATAGAGAGCTTGTTAACATTTTTGAAAAACATTAGGCTAAACTCAAGTGGGAGATGAATTGAGTTTTAAGGATAAATTGCAATTCTTTTTAAAATTAAGTACTAAATGCAACAACGAGTAAGATCAATATAATGATAATATAGTAGTGAATGCGAAAATTAAAAGTGATAGGGATGAGAAGATCACTTTATTGATTTATCAATCTAAGCTTCAAGAGCTATACAAACACAAACTTGATTATATAAGTTTCACACTCACAACTTTTAACACAAATCATGATCTCAACTCATAACACAAAACTCAATGTCAAGGATTATTGGTGTAGGGCTTTTAACTCTCAATATTTAGCAAATAATAGCTTATAACCACAACACTTCAAATCTCTCTAAATATTAATAAATTAGGGTGTAAGAGACAATGAGAATAATAAACAATAAGAATAAAAAAGAATGTTGAAATGTTATAGTAAAGGATTAGCTCTCTCTTATCCTTGGTCGGGTTACTGAGCATTTATATAATCTCATTCAATTCTTCCTATTATTGTGCATTAAATGCTTCAGCGACTAGTTTAAACAAGCTTACCAGCATGACAGTACCTTACTCTTACTGTCATGATAGTAATCGCCATGCTGGTACCTTGATCAGAAGTCATTCCATCTTCTTATCTAGGCTACTTCACCGTCTTTGGAGCTATTAAGCTGGTAGGCCAAATTAACCTATTTTCATTTTTCAAACACAACAAAGAACATTCACAATATACAATTCAACTTCAATGATGCTTGTACATCTTTCAAATCTAAATATCTTGTGGAGTTAATTGATATTTATAATTGTTTTGCAAGATGTTCATTGTTTTTCAATTAACTTAATATAAGCAAATAATAACATGTTTAACTACACACTTTTTGTTCTTATCAAAATCAACATGTTCAATTATGTACTTTTTGTTTTGTTATCATTAAAATCAAATAATGAATCCTAGGTTCAATAATCTCTCCCTTTTTGATGAGGATAATGATAGGAATCAGGTTACTGAGCCTTTAACTTGCAACTGAGCCCGAGGACTAGAGGTATTAGTAAGGCGAATCCTTCTACTCTAACTGACTCCTACTAAAGCCAAGTTACTCCTTGCTACTGATCAAGTCTATATGCTGTACCGAATGACTGCACATCTCGCGAAAATTATGTGCTGACTAAAAGAATACCCTGACAACAACCAAACTCAGTACACCAATTCGATCCTACTTAACCCAACCACTTGCTCAACATCATTACTATTGAGAGGCCGAGAGTCTTGCTTAGCTCGAATCCTTAGCCACTCTTGTTCAAACAAGTCCATGCTTGCTCGTCATCCTTGCTCAACCACCTAACCAAATCTTACTGCTTTTTTTGTATCTTCTAATGGCATCATTAACACATCACTACCACGTATCTAGGACTACATGAAGAATCTGCTACAGTAATAATTATTATTTTTAAATATTCATTTTTACCCTTTTATATTCTTTGTACATTATTTCTTTGGGACAATATCATTTTTGTCTTTTCCATTTTTAAGCAAGTTGCCCCAATTTCTCGAGTATAAATACTCCTTGTACATATAGCCATAGATCATCAGATTATTATCAATACGATGGATATTTTCCTTTTGTAAATGTTTGATTTCAAGATATTTAGCTATTAAGCAAGATGAAGAGAATGCTTGAGATTAGAGAATATTGATTCTTTTCGTGATAACGCCACATATTTGATATATCAATTTTACAAGGGCTTAAGATATGCTAAGTTATAGTATAAGTCCAAAAAGCCAAAATAAGTTAACTATTAACCAATCAACTAAACAAAATATACTTTACATATTTGATATATCAATTTTAAAAGGACTTAAGATGTGCCAAGTTATAATATAAGTCCAATATCATCTTTTGAGTAATTACAATCAATTCCACTTAATACATGTTTTATCAATTTAACTTGATACTTTTTGACCTCTTAAAGACTTGAATATTTCTTCTCCTTTGGCCTCATAAAAAAGAGGAGGATCCAAGTGGTGAAGAGGAAAGAAGATTTAAGTTAAAATTTCGGTATAATCTTGGCTTAAGCCTTACGATATGCCCCCTGCAAAAGTAAAGTCAAAGAAGCTAAAAACCATGCTAAATAATTAAGATCTTCATGATAGATTCATCAAGATCAACTCATATTACACCAAATGTTCAAAAACATGAGCCAACTATGAGGCATATGATAACTCCATGAGATACAAAACCA
Organism: Lumnitzera littorea; assembly: GCA_024138015.1. Taxonomy (NCBI): domain Eukaryota; kingdom Viridiplantae; phylum Streptophyta; class Magnoliopsida; order Myrtales; family Combretaceae; genus Lumnitzera; species Lumnitzera littorea. Next base: position 53,130,366 of record JAMXBB010000011.1, read on the forward strand.
CAAGTAGTAAACAATATAGACAAGCAACAAAAGCTAAGATAATGGCTAAAGCAACACAATAGAAAGTAACAATAGCAGTGGCTAATGACTACGTTTATAACATAAGATAAACATAATGAGGAGCATATACAAAATAGATTGGAAGTTAGTAATTTATGTGGCTAGCAGATCATCATCTTGAGTAAGAGGAGGAAAGGGGCAAGATAAGTAGTGATAGCTTATCTAGAAGTGACTATAGTTTATCAAAGTGGTGTCGTGATGGTGGATGGGGGTTTGGTAGAGAGAGAAAGTTGCATAGGATAGAAGAAGTGAGGGGATTGATGAGAGATTGTGTAGGTTTGGAAATGATTGATAATATTATGATTTTGAGGGTTTAGAGATGGTGGATCAAAGAGAAAGAAGGATTTTAGGGTTTGAAAATGAGAGAAAGGGGATTTTGGAAAGAAGATGAAAGTGAGAGAAAAGGATCGAGTGCTTTTTAATTTGTACCTAGAAACAAAGGTACCGACATGACGGTAGTGGGGGAAGCTGACATGCTGGTGATGAGATTAGAAGTGTTTTCATGTTTCAATTTAAAAAGGTATACCAACATGCCAGTACTTAGGGGCACCGTCATGCCAGTTCTTGGAATAGAACCGATTTTAGCTTCTTATCTAACAAGGTATCCCAGCATACCGGTAGTAATAGGTACCATTATGTCGGTGAATAGAACAAAATCGATTCTAACTTCTTATTTATGAGGTGTACTGGCATGCCAATAGTGATGGATATCATTATGCCAATTGTCTACAATTTTGCAAAAACTGGGTTAAGTCCACTTCAATTGTCCAACTTGCCAATTCAAGTTGATTTAGATTGATTTAATGAGTATTCTAATACTTCAAACAAGTTTATTTGAGTCTGTTAAGATGTGAAAAAACTTAAATTTTAACTAGATAGCTAAGATTTAGTCGAATCAAATCCTTAGAGTTATATAGTTCATAATAAAGTGAAAGTGTGCATTTATGACCAAATTATGTGCATTGGCATTGAGTTTTTTCATACCAACACTTCAAGCAAATTTCAAATACATGTTTGAGCATAATTGGAACACAGTATAGCCTTGAGATGCTTCAAATTGTAAAAACACTACTTAAGTTCCTTAATATCAAAGTTGAGCATGCAAGTAGCTAGAGAGCAAGAGAAATCCTTTCTCAATATTTAAGACAAGTTTATGCTTCAAACATGTTAAAAGTTATCAAGAAGCATAAGGACTCATGATTAAACCAAGCAACATTCATATTAACATAAATAGGCATGAAATGCTCCACATCGCCCATAGTGCCTAATAAGGGTCTAAGAGGTTAAATATACACAAAATTGAGATTAAGCTAGATTCATCGCTCAAACATGATTTATGGATGAAAATAAATGTGTGGAGCCCAGTGTTGGGTACGGAAACCAATGCATGATTAATCTATGTGTATATGAACTTAGATAAGCATGAATGACTTCAAGTGTACCCAAAACATATTAAATGCTATGTTTTATGCATGAAATCTATATGAGCATATTCCTTAGGTCTAATTGAGTGTGAAAAGTTGGTATTTTAGCAACATTAGCAAGATTTAACAAAATTAAGTCACTAGTTGTTCCAAAGTTCATTATTAAGCCATGCAAATGCATGAATGATTAATTTTGAGCAATGAGGTTTAGTTATAACAAATCAATACTTTAAGCAAGTTTCAACATCATATTTAAGCATGTTGGAAGGAAAATACCACAATAAAGATTTAGAAGTCCTAAAATTCACCACTTAAAATCATTAAAATCAACTGTTAAATGCAAATTAAGCTTAATGACATACATACACATTAAATCAAGTTCATGATAATTTGACACTCTAAACAAGTTTTAACAATGTCTATAGATACGAGGGTGGCATGATCAAAACTAAAACCATTCATTGAGTCTAAATTAGGTTTAGGGGAGTTAAATTTGCCTAAAATAAAAAATAAACCAAATCAATCACTCAACCACAATCTATAGATAGAGTTGAACACGTGTAAACTAGCTTTTCGGCACGGTGTGGCAAAATTGTGCACATGTGATCCTAGATGTACATGAGGGACTTCAAATGTGCACAAAATGCATAATATTTGCAATTTAAGCTTCTAAGCTAGTTGTAAATGTGTATTATGACATGATGAGGGCTTAAGCATGGCTTACAAAGCTACTAATTGCAAAAACACTAGTTGAGTCCCTAAATGCTTATGTGAGCTACTAAATGTGGTTGAGGATAGGTTAACTATGCATAGTTTCACAATCAAATCAAGCCAACCATTTAAACATGAAATATTAGCATATTTAAACATGTGGAACTTATAATTGTCATTGAAATCGATAGATGGTAAAAATGTGTACAAGGAGACCTAAGCAAGCATAGAGAACTTCAAGTGCACACATAATATATAAGTTACTAGAGACTACTTGAATAAGTTTCTTGAATCCAATACTATGTTGGAGACATTTCAAACTTTCTTTGAGCATTTTCCATTTAAATTTCTTGAGTTGCTCTCACTTGAAGTTTCTATAAAAACGTTCTTTATGGTTAGTTGTAATGATATATCCTTATCCTTTTGGAACCTAAACCATTTTACTTTTATGATTCAAATTAGTATTGTGATGTATTGCACATGTATGAGCAACATGACTATATCTACTGCAATAGTTACAAATCTTGGTTGTTACTTTTACAAAGTAACTCCTATAAGACTTATAAATATTTTCCTTACTATAGTCAATTTCGGTTTTCTCAAATCTTTGCTTTTGAGAGCCAATGAGCTTATCCAAATTCTTTTCTTCATTTACGAACTTAGCTATAGTTTGTTTTGAATCATCTAGACTAGACTTTAAGATAGAGTTTACAATTTGAAGCTTTCCTAATCTATCAACATATCATCTTCATTTTTCATGTTTTCAACTTTTGTTTCAAGAGAATTATACTGTTCTTTTAATTGATCATTTTCCTTAGTTAAGTCTTCATTCTTAAGACATAATTCTTCATTGTATCTATTTAATTTATCAACTTCTAATCTTAAGTACTCATTGTCCTCCTCTAAACTTTCTTTAACATCATTCACTTTATTATATTCATTTCGAAATATATCAAATTCACTTTTTATTTCAATCATCATTTGTTTCATCATCTTATTTTTCTGTTGAATCTTCATGAATTTCTTAAGCAACTCATCATACATATTTTTGAGCTCTTCAAATAAAAGTCATTTGAAGTAGAGCATACCTCATTGTCCATTGCCATAAAGCACATTTCTCCCTTCAAGTCACTTGAATTGCTATTACTTCAAGTTGCCATTATTGCCTTTTTCTTCGCTCCTTTCTCGGCTTTCGTAAGATCCAGGCAATATTGTTGAATGTGACTCGTTTTTTTGCAATTATTGCACTTGATTACTTCCTTCTTCTCCCTTCTAGATCGAGATGAGTTTTCATCCTTATCCTTCGCCAATTTCCTATTGAGCTTCATAAATTTCTTGAAATTTCTTGTGATCATAGCCACATCATCATTATCATCATCCTCATTTTCATCACTATTAAAGCTCTCTTTGGCTGCTTTCAAAGTAATTGTTTTCTTCTTAGATTCCTTGCCTTACCTCTTAACCATCTTGTGAGTTTTAAGAGTTCCAAGTAGTTGCTCTTTTGGTATTGTGTTAAGATCGTGAGTTTTCTCAATTGTAGTTCTCTTACCTCCCACTCTTTCGGTAAAAACCTAAGGATTTTGGAATTGATTTCAAAATTAGTAAAGGATTTACCAAGAACATTTAAAGAATTAATAATGTTAATGAACCTATTGTGCATCTCATCAATTGTTTCATTAGATAGCTTGAACTTATCAAATTGGCTACAAAGTAAGTTTATTTTTGTGTCCCTTACATGGCTAGTTCCTTCAAATGTACTTTTTAACTCTTCCCAAATTTCCTTAGCACTCTTGCATATATAAACTCTATTAAAGTCATTTTCATTTATGGCACAATGCAAGATATTCATAGCTATTTCATTTAAATCTAACAACTTCTAATCATTATCGATATAATTATTTTCTTCCTTGCTTTCTATCTTGAATGGTTCTTTCTCTACAACTTGCCACAACAATTTATTTTGTGCTTTTAAGAATATATTCATCCTACATTTCTAATAAGAACAATTATTTTCAATTAAGAGTGGTGGTTTATTTATGGCTGCCCTTCAATGAAGCCTAGTGCATTAGATGCCATGATCTTTACTCTAATATGCGACTAAATAAGTGATTAAAGACTAGCTTTGAGACCAATTAAAGAATACTAAGCTAAATTCAAGAGGGGAGTGAATTGAGTTTTAAGGACAAATTGCAACTTTTTTTTAAATTAAGCACTAAATGCAATAATGAGTAAGATTAAGATAATTATAATACAGTAATGAATGCCGAAATTAAAAGAGATAGGGATGAAAAGATTAAGCCCGGATATAACGTGGAGTTCAGACAACCCCTTACTCTCCACGGACACACAATGCCTCTAATCGAGGACTCTACACAAATACAAACTTGATTACATAAGTTTTACATTCACAACTCTTAACACAAATCATAATCTAAACTCATAACACAAAACTCAATCTCAAAGATTATTGGTGTATTGCTTTTAACTCTCAATATTTAACAAATAACAGCTCACAATTACTACACTTTAAATCACTCTAAATATTAGCAAATTAGGTTACAAGAAACAATGAGAATAATAGACAATAAGAATACAAGAGAATGTTGAAATATTGTAGTAAAGGATAAGCTCTCTCTCTTGTCCTTAGTCAGGTTATTAAGCATTTATATCATCTAATGCAATTTTTCTTGTTATTGTGTGTTAAATGCTCCAATAGCTAGCTTAAACAAGCTTACCGGCATGACGGTACCTTGCTCTTACCATCATGGCGATAAGCAAATGTATTACCGGCATGAACACTTGCAAGTCTACCGGCATGTTAGTACCTTGGTCAGGAGCCATTCCATCTTCTTATCTAGGCTATTTCACCATTAAGCTGATAGTGCTTCGAAGCCGTCAAGCTGGTAGGCTAAATTCACCTATTTCTATCTTTCAAATACAACAAAGAACATCCACAATATACAATTCAACTTCAATTATGCTTGTACATCTTTCAAATCTAAATATCATATACAGTTAATTGATGTTTATAATTGTTTTGCAAGATAGCGACTGTTTTTCAATTAACTCAATATAAGGAAAAAACATGTTTAACTATACACTTTTTGTTCTCATCAAAATCAATATGTTTAATTATATACTTTTTGTTTTTTTCTCATCAAAATTAAATAATGAAGCCTAGGTTTAATAATTTTGGGTTAGGATGAATTTGAAAGGCAATTTTTTCCAATAAGGAATGATAATGTAATAGGTAATCCTTCTTAGAGGAAAAAGAGTAAGGGATACCTATTCTTATTCTTCGATCTTAGGTCAGCGGTTGATCACCTCCAAAAGAGAACAAAATGGGCTAAATGGGGAGTCAAGTGGTGTCCAATGTAGCCATTCCAATACTTAAAGGTAAGTAATCAAGAAGGGAAATAAAGGAGAGTGTCTAAGAATATGTGTGGTAAAGTGCCAAAGGCAGAGAGCTTTACCTAATGGTTTCATCCCTATTTATTGAAGATAAGGCCTAACCACTCCTAGATAATTGTTGAACCATTCAAGCTATGTCCTAAATTTGCAGGAATGGAGAGACTTGGCAGTTATTGGATACAACCGGGATGGGTGTGGGATAAGTTCTATAAAATCTAAATCTGCATTAGGTTAAAAAAAAGGAAGAAAAACCTATATATGCCCTTATAGGTTTAGCATTTCCTAAAAGCTCGTAAAAACTTTTTTACTCATATTGCTAAAACCCAACCCTTTATAGTTTCAGATTTCCCAAAACACTATAGGGTCTTTCCTTGTATTATTAAAGTCTGCGCCTAAAGTCATTATGGATTCGATACACATACTATCCCTCCTTGATTACAAAAAATATTTTATTTTTCTTTTGATTTTTTAAGCTGTTCTTAGTATATTTTTAAAGGATTTTTATAAATACTTATTAATATTTTTAATGAAAAAATAAAAGATAAAGTCAATGAAATAAGTTATTATTTCTTATTGGATCGGATTTTTCGTTGAGTCTTTTTGTAGTCTCAAAACCTAACCCTAATCTTATATAATTTTTAATCATATCTTGAAACTCAATAAAAACCCTATAGGGTCTTTATGAGGACGAGATGATCAAATACCTTATAACAATCTGCTTAACTGCATCCTTAATTCTAAGCCCTTATGGAGACTTGAGCATATGATCTGGAGAGATCGATCAAGCTTGAGGAGTTCTACGAAGGCTCTATTGAGGAGGCTTGGATGGTAGTAGAGTTTGAATTAGATAAGGAGGTTAGATTAGGTTGAAATAGCTCGGCCATACCTTAAGGAGGTCAACCTAGACCTGAGAGCACATGTTCAAAGTAGTCCATCAACACCTATTACATAAAAGAATAAGATTTTTGTGCCCAATGTAAATTCTATTTCATGTGGATAGTTGTGACTATATGTTGGAAACACAATTCTAGAATAGCAATTGCTGATTTACTATTAAGTGAATGTGTTATAAATGTTATCATACATTCTATATGGAGCCACAAAGATCTGACCTTATTCTATTATTCATAAAATTTAGACTTGGTAATATAACTCCATTACTTCCTAAAACTTCTACTATCGACATATATTAGGACATTTAGTGGCAGACTAGACAATGAATCCACATTTTCAAGAGTTACGTTAGCTTATTCCATGTTAGGGATCGATGAGCCTCGTCCAGGAAATGGGTGACTCAAATTATAATAAAGAATTAAAATCTCATGTTTCTCCGAAGGAAAATGCTATGGAAGTACATAAATTTCTACTCAATGTTTGAGAATGGGATCAAGATTCGGAAACTTGTGCTCGTATAATCTGAAAGCAACCTTCCCGAATCCAGAAAGTACAAAAGTGCACTTATTTATTACCTCCTTTGGACCTTTTGAGAGACAATATGATGACTGGATATTGGCTCTTTTTTATGTTTTTTGGGCTACTCGATTATAGTGGAAGCCCTTAATCCTACTTGTGTTTATATGCATTCCATATGCTTTGTACATGTTCGACCAAATGCGTGCGACTTGGCTCTTTATTTCTCTTTTTTCCCGTCACTATGTAGGGACAAAAATCCTTACGCCATGTTTTGTATGTAGAGATGCTATGAAACAAAATGGATGAAAGTGGAATGAAATAGAATGGAGATAAACTAAAATCGAAACACTAAATCTATTCTGTATTTAAAAATGTCCATGAATTGGAATCAAATAGAATGTGAATATAATAATATTGGGGTTTTCTATAATAACGTTAGCAATGTAGCATTATCGAAATGCTGGATAAGTTAGGCCATCTATTTAGTAAAACACAATCTAAACTATTATTGAAGTACAGGTTAATAGGCTTTGAGAATTAAAAAATTAAAAATGAAATAACAAATATAATTAAATAATAACAAAATAACAAAACCAAAATAAAATAAAAATTCCAAAACATAAACTTAAGAAGACAAATACATTTTCACTTACTCTCTCAAAGTAAAAAGGAATAAAAATGTATTAATCATAGTAGACAAGAGGCTTTTTGCGTTCTTGAATATCCTTGAAAAACTCATCCCAATATGCTTTCTCATAATTTTTCCTTACTACGTTCATTAAAATTTGCTTTTGTTTTTTGGGGTTTGGAGGTTTTGTATTTTGATTCAATTGTCAACAATGGATATTAGGGTTATTGTATATTTTTATCATATTGTTAGCCTTTTTTGTTTGGGATTACATTAGGTCCTACGAATTATCACATGGGGTTAAGCAAATTAAGGTTTTAAAAATTCATAGTGGGGTCACTGTTATCAGCCTAACTGTTAACAGTTTTTGAAAGTATAGTTATATGTGCCGACAAATAAAACTTGAGAGCTTCTATGTCCATACTCACTGTCAACAATTAACTGAAATTATCAACATTTTTTCTGTTATTTTAATTGAGAAACAGTTTTTGTCAACACATTAGTATTTTCTATCGATAGTTATATGGTTGCACATGGCCATCTAATTTTCATAATTATATTAAAATGTAATTTTATAAAATTCATACAGGTTTGTGATTTTTTGGAGAAAGTAAGATGAAGCGGCCAATGACATTGTACATGCATTACTTGTACAGCTTAAAATCTTCATTTTTTTTTTCAATTGTATTGTTTATACTTTTATTAGTATTGGAATGTCATGATTTTGCTTCCTTGGTTTATCCTTACACAAGCAAGACAAGAGTAAGAAGCTAAAGGTGGATGAACATCCAATTAAGGGGAAGGTTAGTGATAATTTTGATTTATACATTTTTGTTAACTTAAAATAGTTTTAGGTTACTCTTATATGAATATGTTTATCTTTCTTTTTAGACACTTATAAGGAGAGCTGAAAAGTGGCATACTTTTCTTCCTGAAGAAAAGAGGGAATACTAAAAAGGGCAGATTAACAGCTCGAAAGAGTATTGGAGTTAAAAGGAGGAATCCAGGGGTGCTATGAAGCCGGTAAGATTAGATGGGTATTCAAAATTATTAACTTAGGATTTTGTTATCTTTTTTAATACTTATTTTGTATTGTTTATTTTTTATAGTACCAGGTGAGATATCAACCCAAACATGTTATCGAAGTCCTTTCACCCTTTTCTAATGCAAAAAAAGATGTAGTAATCAAGGTAGGACTTAGTAGCCTTTTGGAGTTGAACTATGGTAAGATGCATAAAGATCTATGCTTGTGGTTGATTGAGAACTTTAACCTAGAGAGCTATGTTCTGGACATAAATGGGACAAGTCTTCTTGTTGTGAATTGTTACCAAGAACAGATGAGACTGGTCGTTGGATGGGTCCAAGCTTACAGAAAGTTCAAAAGGGGTAAATGGGGAAAGGTACAAAAGGGCGAAAGTGAAGGATGAAAACAGTAAGCAAAACCTACAAATAGCTCCAAAGGATATGACACACCAATGGAACTTCTAAGGACTCACGGCATAATTCGATCTAATACACGAATTGGTCTAATGAGGTTACTTGCCACCTAACCTTACTTAAGGGAAATGATAAGAGTGATGTCGAGAGTAAACAAACAATGTTTACGTAAGGAAGAAAATACTCAAATGTATTGAAGGTAATCTGATGAATTACAGCTATAAGTATAAGGGTATTTATAACCGTAAGTTAGGGAAACTTACCTAAAAGGAAAAAGACAAAAAGGACATTTTCTAAATAAGCAATGTATACAATACAAAAAGGTAAAAATGAATATACAAGGAAAATAATTATTGGTGCTACAGATTCTACATATGATACTATATACATGGCAATACTGTATTGGTGAGGTTATTAGGAGATGCAGACAAAAAGTACGGATATATGGCTTTGTCCGAGCAAGGATGACTTAGTCAGTTCGAACTCTCTCTCTTGGCTTCTCAACAAGTAAGATGCCGAGTAATTGGTCGCTCGGCACTAGAGAGCAATCATCAACTCAGCATATTATAATTACAAAATTGAATCCCTCAAGGAATTCAACCTATCTTGCATGTGACTTCGACAACTTGGTCTAGCTTCGGAGGTACCTCAATGATTCATGGTCAGTATATATGATAAATTCTCTCGATAGTAAATAATGTTGCTATATTTGCATTACTCAAATCAGTGCCAAAATTTCCTTATCATACATAGAGTGATTTAGCTGCAATCCTCGGAGTTTCTTACTACGGAAGGCAATTAGTTGGCCTTCCTGCATCAAGACAGCGCTTATTCCAATACTTGATGCGTCGCATTCCAGCTCAAAAATTTTGCCGAAGTCAAGTAGTACTAACACTGGGGCATAGGTCAACCTTTCTTTTATGTAAAAAAAACTCCTTTCCTTCCTTTCCTCCCTTTCTTCCCATCAGAAGTTGGTGTTTTTCTTCATTAGTTTAGTAAGTGGTGCAGCGAGGGTACTGAAATTCCTGATGAATCTTCTGTAAAATGAAGCCAGTTCGTGGAAACTTCTCATGTCGGCACAAGTAATAGGAGTCGACCAATCGATAATTGCTCGGATCTTCTCATCATCGACTCACAAGCCTTCTCTACTGACTACATAGCTCATGAATACCACTTCCTCCTAGCAAAAGCAACATTTCTTTAGATTGCCAAATAGTTTTACGACACAAAGGATATCCAAGATTGCTTTGAGATGTTCATAGTAACTTAGCATGTCAGCATTGCAAACCTGGATGTCGTTAAAGTACACCATGACACACTTCCTAATGAGATGTCTCTGCACATGGTTTATTAATCTCATGAAAGTGCTCAAGGCATTCGACAAGCCGAATGGCATGACCATCCATTCGTAAAGTCCATGTCAAGTCTTGAATGCAGTCTTCCATTTGTTGCTAGCCTTATGCGGATTTGATGATAGCCAGATTTAAGATCAATCTTGCTAAAAATCTTAACTCCACTCAGTTCATCCAACATGTCTTCTATCCTTAAGATCGGATACCTGTATTGGATCATGATCTTATTTACGGCTTGGCTATCTACATACATTCGCTAGGTTCCATCCTTCTTTGGTACTAGAAGTACAGGTACGGCACAAGAGCTGAGACTCTCTCTTACATAACCTCTCTCTAGCAATTCATTGAATTATCATTGGAGTTTAGAAGCCTGCTTAAGATTCATTTGATAAGCTTAAGCAGGCTTTTTCGGTAGTGCAGTACCAGGTACTAAGTCAATACAGTGCTCTATTCCTTGAGTTGGGGGCAATCCCTCAAGTAACTATTCAAGGAACAGGTTAGCATATTCATTTAGTAGCTCCTTAATTTCCTGGGGAAGCTCACCTTGTTTCTTCATTTCCAATAGTCACCTGACCAACAATTAGATCGGCTCACTAGCATCAATGGCCTTTTAGAGCTCGGCTCTACTCATCACCAGAGCCTTCTTTGATCTACAAGTAAGTTTCATTTGTAACTTGTTAACTTTTCTTGGCAACATCGGATTCAGTGTGATCTTCTGATTATCCATCTCCAACATACACATGTTCCTGTAGCCGTCATGTATAACTTTCCTATCAAACAACTACAGCCTATCCAGTAACACATAGGAAGTGTACATAGGCAGTACATCGTAAAGGATCTAGTTAGAGAAATTCCCTATCGTGATCGATAGTAGTATTTGCCGAGTGACATGTAATGCTCCTTTCTCACTCAATCAGTGCAACTTGTATGGCCTGGGATGTGCAACAATTGGCAGCTTCAGTTTAGAAACAAGATCAGCCAATGCCATATTGGTGCAACTTCCACTATCTACAATAAGAGCATACATCTAATCATTAGTCTAAGTCCTTAGGAAACAGGTCCTCCTCAATCAGTTCTTTCTCGACAGGAACCTCCTCTTCCATGGGTTTCTCATCTGTACTCTCTACTTCTAACTTTGGGATGTCTCCCTTAATGATCATCGTTCATTGGTTTGGGCACTAAGCAACCATATGTTCGAATCCCTAGCACTTAAAGCACTTGATTTGGCTGGTTTTCCTGCCAGACCCTTGCCCCTTCTCATACGTTCAGATCGGTACTACATCTTCAAGTTGGCCTTTCTGCTCAGCTCTTACATCAATCTTTTTGCTCGACTCTGTACTTGACTGAGCTCAGTAACTTGCCTGTTCTAGTCGACTAGTTAGCATCCTCACTGGTACTCAGCTCCTTCTTTGCCTCTCTATTCACCGAGCAATCTTAACAACTTCATCCATTGTGTTTAGTCGTTAAAGCTCCACAATGTCTCGAATGTCTCTTCTAAATCCAGTAATAAATCTTGAGACTATTCGTGCTAGTGGTTCCTCCACTTCGCATCGTATTATAAGCATTTGGAATTCTTGAATATACTCATTAACAGTTCAGCCTCCTTGTCTCAGCTCCTAAAACCGAGTGAAAGTATCTTGGAGATATGTTTCTTATACGAATTTATTTCTGAGCACTCTCTTCATCTCGGGCCAAGTTTTAATCTCTTGGTACCCATCTCTTCTTCTCATGGCCTGAAAATTCTTCCACCACATGGTAGCATGTCCGGAGAATTCAACAGCAGTAGTCCTCACTTTCTCATAATCCTCATATTGATAGTAATCAAACATATGCTCCACCTTCTCTTCCTAATCCAAATACTTGTCAGTATTCCCAGATCCATTGAAACTCAGAATCCAAAGCTTCACATGGTTGAATACTCTAAGGACTGGTACATGCTCCTCTTCAAAATACTCTTCTTTCTCCTCATCAAGTTCTCTTAGGTTTATTCTTCGCCTTACTCATCCGCCAACTCCTCTACCTCGAATTGGTTAAGCTAGGTTCTGACCTCTAACAGGTTGAGCAACTTGTAGAGTGTTTTGTACAACCTCATTGGGTCAGCAAGACAACTATGAACAGCTCGGGTTAGATCTACTAAGAGTTTAGCTACCTCATCGAGCCTCTTGTCAATGCTTTTGGGAGTTCCTTAAGACTGACGTCCATGGTGGACAACTCTACTATCATCACCAGTATCAACATTCATATTTGAGTTTGTCATTTTTCCTCACAGATTTAAAATTCAAACAAACACTTCAGAAAGTGAATAGTTAATAACATAGTAGTCAAATGAATACAGTAACTGACTTTGTTTTACATATGCAAAACAAAGTACAACAGAACTTCAAGAAGAACTAATTATAGTTTACACAAAACCTCCGCTTTGATACCGAGATGTTGCGGATCGTTACCAATAACAGACGTGGCCAGTCACTGGATGGGTCTAAGCTTGCAAAAAGCTCGAAATGGGTTAATGGGGAAAGGTACAAAAGGGTGAAAGTGAAAGATGAAAACAATAAGCAAAACCCACAAACAGCTCCAATGGATATGATACACCAATGGAACTTTTAAGGACTCACAGCATAATTCGATATGACGCACGAATTAGTCCAATGAGGTTACTTGCCACCTAATTTTGCTCAAGGGAAATGATAAAAGTGATGTCGAGAGTAAACAAACAATATTTACTCAAGGAAGAAAGTACTTAAGTGTATTGAAGGTAATCCGATGAATTACAGCTACAAGTATAAGGGTATTTATACCTGCAAGTTACAACTTGCCCAAAAGGGAAAAGACAAAAAGGACATTTCTTAAATAAGCAATGTATACGATACAAAAGGCTAAAAATGAATATACAAAGAAAATAATCATTGGTGCTACATATTTTACATATGATACTGTACACGTAGCAATGTTGCATTAATGAGGTTGTTAGGAGATGCAGATAAAAAGTACAGATAGATGGGCTTGTCTAAGTAGGGATGACTTAGTTAGTCCGGACTCTCTCTCTTGGCTTTTTGGCAAGGAAGATGCTAAGTAATTTGCCGACTCGGTGTTAGAGAGTAATCATTAACTCGGCATACTATAGAAAAATGGGCGGTCATACGATATGGCATTAAAGGTAACTCAGCAATAAAGTATTTGGCCTTGGTAGGGGTTGGTTAGAATAGAAGGATTTGTCGTGCTAGCCCCTTTAGTCTTCAGGCTCGGTTGCAGGTCAAAGGTTTGGTAGCCTGATTCCCATCACTTCCTATTACTCCTCTTGATGTGGAAAATATTCTTGGCCTGAGCAGTAAAGGTGAAGATGTATCAATAGATGCTAAGGAGGAGTTATTGGCTAATGTAAGGAGTAGGTTAGAGTTGAAGGAAGATGTTAAGTTAACCGTCCTTAAGGAATGTTTGCACAAAGCTAAGGTAGCTAATGATAAGATCAAGCAATTGTTTATGATATGGGTACTTGGTAAGTTACTTGCCCCTTAATCTAGTGTAATAGTGGTGAGAGAGTATTTGGTAGTCATGGCTGATGTAAATAACTTACCACGATATAACTAGGGGAAGTACGTTTTGCAGAGAATGCAAGATGGTATTTTAAATTATAAGATGATCGATCGAAGTTATATGTAGGGTTGCATTCTATTCCTCATGATATGTTTTTTATTGTTAATAACCCTTATTTTAATTTGGTAACATTCGATTCATTGCTAATATAGTTGTTTAGTATATTATATCACCCATATGATGTATCTGATTTATGACTATCTTCCACATTTTGTTGTTAATAGCTATACTTTATTAACAAGTGTTCATTGGGCTATGCAATGGTTGATAGCTTAATGTGAGCTTCAACCTGGTTGAAGATATGGACAAAAGAAAAAGTGAGGGAGGTCATCCAAAAGTTCAACAAGATTCCAAGGGACTCAGTAGGCTATTCAAGTTTTATAACGATGCTTTAACTATGAATGTTTTTAAGGTCTTTCATATCATCGTAACCATCGTTCCATTTGATAGGTGGTTATGTGAAATCCACTAAAACCATTACTTGAAGAAAGATTGCCTGAGCTAGGGAGATCAAAGCTTGAGGTTACAGTTTTCATTTCCTATTACAAATGATAATCTAGTTTATATGCTTAATTGACCAATATGTTCTATTAATGTGATTTGTGTAGGTGTTGGAGGAGAAGCTAGATCTTTTACTAAAACAACAATAAGAATTGAAGGAAGAAGTCCAGAAGATTAGAAGGGAGGATACCCTATTTCTAATATCCGTGAGGAATTAGCTGACGGACTTGATGAATATGGTTTTTCCCTCAAAGAAAGCATCCAAGGGTGCAATTGATGAGGAAGAAAAGAATGAGGACTTTAGTAGGGATTCGCCTCCTCTCTAAGACCCTAACTAAAAAATGATGGATACATGAACATTGAGCCTCTACAAGAGATGTCACCCAATTGTAATGAGAACGATCCCTAACCAATCAACCCTTTGAAAGATATGTCACCAACCATCATGAGAACGACCTTAAACAACCGTAGGTAACCATTTATTCATACTTTTAAGTTTTTGCTTGAATCTTTGACACTAATGCATTGCAATTGATTTTCTTACTTACCTTTATGTTGACATTTAGGATGAAATCAAACATAGTGTTGTGCATTACAAGAATAATGAAATCAAAGAAATCATGGTCATCTGGTTTGAAAGTCTTAGTCTTACTCCTTTCATTGCACAACCTAAAGATATGAGGGAAGAGGCCATCACAATATCGGTTGTCTCCTTACTTAAAATTGACGATGACGAACAATAAGAAAATTTGATACAAGGGCCAGCATTGGTTGGTAATCTTTTATATGGTGTTTGACTCTTTTCTTTATCTTATACTCTTTTTTTTTTTTATCAAACATGGTATTTGTTCCAATTTTCACATTAGTCTATACGTAAATCAATACATTAGGGAGCACATACCAAAGAAAAATGAAGGTTGTTGGATTTCCTTGCCCTATGATGTGTGCATAATTAACTATGTATTTGATACCAAGATTGATAAAGAGTAAGATCAATGATCATAAAATATATAGTTTGAATTTATTATGAGAGTAACATGATGTAAGGCATATCTCTACCATGTGCAATGAAACACTGGTACAATTCAATTGTTATGTCATTTTAACGCAATCAGATCTGTACTCATTGAGACCTACAAGGTGATTATGCAATAGTGTTATTGACATGATTATCCGAAATTGGAACCATTCATTATGGAGTGGTGAGTCAAAGAGGAAGACATGGTTTTTTCCTTGCAGTTTTGTTGTGAGAACATATTATTTCATTATGTTATTACTATTTCATGGAACCTTTACTAATGAATTGATCTAATAACATTGGATGTAAGCATATGTTTTCATGGAAACGATAGAACCGATTTCCTTCCATTACATCTTATACATCAGCAAAGTCTTATTAGTTAAAACAAATCGATGTGAGAGGATGTGTACTCCTTTGATCTCTACTGTTCCACATAACTTTTGTTTTAATTTAAGTATTGAGACAATTGTTTAATGCAGGTCTTCATACTAATGAATCCAACAATAGAACAATGGTATTTAGTTAAGCTACAAATAACTTGAGAGACAATCATGGTGTACAACAACTTGTATGCAACACTACACAATAAGGACAAAAGTGATGTGAAAAGAGTGGTAAGTTGTTTTCCTATTTGGTTCAGATAGATTAGATACTTCCCACAGTTAAAATTAACCTATGATTACTCGGTGATGACAATTGGTAGGTTGGAATCATAGATACTGTATTCCATCTACAAGAATTTACAGATAAGGATGCTGGTTCATTTAACAAAGTCAATCCCGATTGGCTAATTTAGATAAACGATAAAGTGCCACAATAACTGGATACCGATGATGAGAAATGATCTAATTTTTTAACATACTCACTTATTCAATATAATTCAGAGTTTTAATAACAATAAAATGTTTCATGTTTTGTAGTGTATATGTACTTAATTGTCTGAAAGCTGAAGGTCAAACCTCTAAGATCGAAAGAAATATAAGACCTTTATTGTTTTTATACTTTTAAACCTTTTTTGTAAACCCTAATGTCGTCTCTTTTATTCTCTTGCTAAATGTGCTTATGTTGTTCTGTAGATTGCGACCCTTAAGGATCTATTGGACATCTTGTTAGAGCTAGTTAAGTGCAAATTAAATACATGGAGGGCTGAGACAATCAAATTAGCACGTGACCACTATGAGAAGACAAAAGAAGTTAAGACTCGATACAAATTGAAAAGAACATAACTGAACTATACTATTGTAAAATGCTGTTATTTATCCATTTTTATATAAAAATTGCAAATTGTTAATTTTACCACAATTTTTTTTTCAATAAATAAATAGCAATATTATACAGGTCATAATCAAGCAATTTATGTATAAACCCTTGATTTGTACTATTTTTATGTTAAAGATCAAAACTACATTATACTGTCGACAGTATATGCAAAAGATTTAAATTCTAAGAGTAATACACTATCTACGGTAATTGGTACATTGTTGACAGCATCTTGTAGTAAACAAACTATTGATAATATCATGATGGACTGTCAACAGTTATGATTGCAGTGTATCAACTTTAGCGTAAAGGAACCCCATTTTTTAGTGCTCCAAAACTATAAATACCGTAAAGGAATTCAATTTTACTGTAAATCGTAAAGGAAGGTCATTTTATCATAAAGGAATTCAATTTTATCGTAAAGGAACCTAATTTTATCGTGCTCTAAAAACTATTAGTACTGTAAAGGAAAGTCATTTTACCGTAAAAGAACCTCATTTTACCATACTCCAAAACTGTTAGTAACATAAAGGAAGGTCATTTTACCTTAAATGAACTCCATTTTACTATACTTCAAAACTATTAGTACTATAAAAGAAGCTTATTTTACTATAAAGGAAGTCAATTTTATTGTAAAGGAAAACCCATTTTACCCATTTTACCCATTTTACTATGCTCTAAAACTATTAGTATCGTAAAGAAAGTTAATTTTGCTGTAAAGAAAGCCCATTTTATAGTGCTCTAAAACTATTAATACCATAAAGGAATTCAATTTTATGATACTCCAAAAGTATTAGTATCGTAAAGGAAGTCAATTTTGTCGTAAAGGAATCTCATTATACCATGCTCCAAAACTATAAGTACCATAAATGAAGGTCATTTTACCGTAAAGGAATTCAATTTTACCATGCTCCAAAACTATTAGTACCTTAAAGGAAGGTCATTTTACTGCAAAGAAACCCCATTTTATTGTGTTCTACAACTATTAGTATCGTCAAGGAAGGTTATTTTACTATAAAGGAATCCTATTTTATCGTGCTCCAAAAGTATTAATATCATAAAGGAAGTTAATTTCATCGTAAAGGAAAACAATTTTATAGGGGTTAATAGACTTTTCTGTCAACATTACAAGCTATTCAACAATTTTCCAAGGGTAACATGTTGTCAACAATAGATTATATATTGTCGATGGTTTCTTGCAGCGAACAAATTGTCAATGATAGCAAGATTGCTACCGACAGTGATGATTATAATATGTCAATATTTTCAATTGTTTTGATATCTAAGTTTTCAATACTGATTTAGAGGATACACTTACTTTTGGAGGTAATAAGACAGCATAATTTTTGTTTTTGTTATCTTCATTATAAATTCACAAGTTTTGGTCCAGATCATTGTAATTAGTGTATGTTAAATGATATGATCTAGCTTAATAGGCACAATCATAATACCCTATGATATCTTCTCATTAGGAAATGCCTCACCATTTCCCCTTCCACTTATAAAATATAAGATGATGAGAACCAACTATTCTCAAAACTTTAACATATAGATATTCATGTGGTTTGTAATTGAAATACATAAGCATTTTAAACTAATTCCTATTCCCATTTCAAAGTATCTCAATCAAATACCATCTTATAGGAAATATACACCAGCCACAAATTTGGAAACCAAATCCAAGACTAAACAATTTTAAAGTAATTCCTATTAAAAAAATTCCAGCTTTGACTCATCAGTCATTGAATAAACTAAAACAAAACTTGTCATATACCATGTTGATCATAGTGGAAGACCTTTAACTTGATCCTAAATCATAGTCATTACAACAATACATGATAAAACTGGAACTAATCCTTAGAAATACATTAACCATTACATGATAAAGACTGAAACAAGATCCTTAGGAATTCATTATCCATTACATGAAAAGAAAAGAAAAAAGGGAAACAAGGTCCTTCATCGTTGCCAAAAAAACATTTAACCCTGCAAAATGAAAAAATCAATATAAGTTCAATGATAATACATGAATCAGATTACAACTTATAATATTGAGCATTATACCTTTAAGTACATCTATTATCAATCTTAATCATCTTCTTGAGCTAGTGGATTGGATGATGACAATTGTAGTGGCCAAGGCATGCCAAAATGTTTGTACAAGCTAGTGAACCCAATATCTTGTGTATCCTTAGCTTGGTGAACTTCCCCTTAAAGGGTTGTGACAGACATCTCTATGTTGTTAACTTGCCAAATTAGGTTATTAACTTATTCCTCTAATGGAGTTACACTTTCACTCTCGTCATCTTCTTCATCTTCATCGTCTGATAATTCTACATTGTCCACAGGTTGTTGGCTAGAAATCTAAATTCCATCTCAATCTTCACGATAGCTTAACCTCATAAGAGTTGACTTGTCAATCAACTCATGATGTTTTTCTTCACTTACAAGTTTTTGTCTTTTGAAAAAATGAGAAAGCAATCTTGCATAAGGTAATGTTGTTCTCCAATTCAACAATACCTACTTGATCTTATAGATAATCCAGTAGCACATATCAATCTTTCGACCACTTAAGATTTCTCCCATTAGCTACAAATCCTTCATATACAAATTGGCCTAATCTTTAGAATAACTATTCATATGGTAGCATATTATGAGATGTAGAATCTTATGGGGCCCACTCAAGCACTTCGTTCCCATGGACTCCATAACACTTCTCCAGTTGTTGTTGTTTAACCCATTTAAATCACCATATAACATCTTACAAACATCGTTGTCATCCTAATGTTGTTTGTATGGCATTTTTTATCCTCCACACTTAACCTACAAATCATTTGAAAACATAGTAGGATTAAAAATTATGGGGATTTCTTCTCCAAATGTTCAGAATTCAATTGCAATAGTGTCAAGGTCCCACAAATTGACCATTACATTACCATACGTCACATTTGAGTTGAAAATACAGACTAAATGTAGATACACAGGTTGATTCATCATATTAAGCATCGTATTATACTACTAATTTCTAAGCCTTGATTCATCCAACGAAAGCTTGTTGTTACTCATGACCGTAATCTATATTATGATCAACAAAAAACTCTTGATACCTTAGCTAATGAGCCTTGAGGGGAAATCTACATGGTAAAACTTGTTGCATTGCCGTTCCGACGTCTCTCCCTTCTCCATCATGTGCTTACTCTTCTTGTTAGTAGTGTGAGGAGAAATCTATGAAGTCAGGTGCTATCGAAAGTAATTTGTACTAGGGCTTTGTTTGTGGTGTTGTATGTGATAAGAAGCCAAAGCTTTTGAAACTATTTTGTGTATAGGGTTTATTTTGGCATTGGGTTTATATACTTAAGGTTGTTAGGGTTTTTTTTTTTTGTTTTTGCCACCTGTCGAAATTATTATCGATAGTAATAGATCTACTGTTGATAATTCATGCTTTATCATGGTAAAATAACACTTTGTCATGATTATACACATTCCCTTACAGTAAAATTATATCACATATGATACATAATAAGCTGTCAACAGTAACATCTTTCTGTTAGCAATGCATGCAATTGAAATAAATTCCAAGAGTTAGAGACTGTTGATAGTGACAAACATTTGTTAACAGTTTGGTTGAATTGTGAACACTATTGATAGTTACGTTTTGCTATCAATAGTAAGGTCAATTTTAATAATTTCCAAGACTTGGTTATTGTCAACAGATATATTTTTCTATCAATAATGTGGTAGAAGCATGAATACTGTTGATAGTTATCCTTAACTATTGATAGTAAGATCAATTTAAATAAATTTTGAGAATTGGATATTGTCAGTAGTGCTATATTTCTGTTAACAGTAAGTTGCAGGGCATGCACTTTTGATAGTTTTTCTTGTCTACCGACAATAAGGTCAATTTAAATAATTTCTAAGAGTTGGAAATTGTTGATAGACATATATAGACTATCAACAATGAATGCTCCATCATGGTAATTAACCATTTCTTATGGTTATGAATATTTCTTTGTGGTAAAATAATATCAAATTAGTAAATTGGCAATAGTATTATACTATCGAGAGTGTTGTTTTTCCGTTGACAAATTAATTACAATGGCCATGATGTTAATAGTAGCAGGGTTAATTGTCAACAATTTAATGGAGGATCACTTCCTTATTTAAAAATCCATAAGCATACATGATAATGGTTATAACATACGATTTGATAGAGCAATGACATTCAAATATAAGAGTAAGCTATAAGGGAACTTTAAATGTACATCTACTATAAGAACAATTCTTTGTACAGTAAAATTGGACTACATTTGCTCCATTGAGCCTTTCAAATACATTTGTAATGCTTTAGCACTCACTTAAAGGCAAAAGACATGCTATTATCGCAAGGATCAATATTGTTTGTGTTTTGGCCAAAAATAGGTTGAGTCGTATGATACAAAGCATGTCAAAATGTTTTCTTCAAAAGGACTATCCAAATTTACTACCAATTCTACAAATGTACTATTGTTTTGACCAACATTCTTAGGATTCCTAAGGTAATGTACGCGATTATATCCCTCTTGCTTGTGCAAACTACATTGAACTTGTTTTCTCAGACGCTTCGACTACTGACTAGGACATTCTTTAGCTCGAACAACTTTTGGATCCTTAATTCTACCTATATAACATAACAGAATCAACATAGAGTAAAAAAAAAAAAGAAAAACAATATGACATAAGGTAAAAGCGTCTTACCATTCATCCCACCATTTGGTATTGAGATGGCATCTACATCATCTAAAGCTTCTTACATCTCATGAGTGAGGTGTTCAATCTCATCCATTACTCTAGAAAAGGTTGTCTCTAATTGGACCCTAGATGACATATAGCTTGGCTAGTAACTAATAGAGCACCATATCTTACTTATTCTGTCCCAATTGTATCTTTACCGCCTTACACAGCCCCCATCACCTCCATAAATGATCAGTACCAACTTAGTCCACCTCGATGATATGAGATTCTGATGGATATTATTTAGCAACTCTAATTTAGCCACATGAAATGCATGGCTACAAGGAAATTCGATGGTCTCGTAGTGTTGACATTCGCAATTGATGGATTGGTCTAAATTTTTTAATGTCACCCTTATAAGTCTAGAGGGGTGATCATAACAGCGTAGAGTGTGGATGGTCATCCCAAGCTCATTGTCATCATGAAGGTGTAATATCCATAATGCCTCACCCTCATTCTCTGATCTTGCTCTTTCAAAGGATGCCTTAGTTTGTATGGAAGCCACATGGTTTTCAAAACTCTTGTGTACAGTATACAGAATTGGTTTTATATGTGCGCTTTTGTAGTTGGCCTTCAATTCCACATGTCTCAAATTAGATAATACGCTCTTGAAATGTTGAACTACTTGGTACATCTAATACCTCCGAGAAACAAAACGGTTTCCCTTTATAAATGAGTGATCCTCATATATCTCTACGTACTCAGCATGAACGCCTAAAAATGTCCCCTTAAATACACGTATGCCTAAGAGAATCGCTTCTGATACAATTCCTCAACCCATTCATTTCCTTTGAGCTCATTCCTTTCCAAGATATCTACCTAGGCCACTTCAAATTCATTGATAGATTCTATATCGAACATGCACCTTTTGAAATCTTGCATGAACCCATCGCTATAAACATGAGACATTGTATTCCTCTCCAAGTACCATAAACAAATGCGATACTACCCGCATTGCCTATCCCCATCTATGATAATAGACATTGGCCTTTTTCCTTTCATTGCATATGCAAAAACATCAAGTAACTAGCTATATGCCTCCTTTGTCTCATCATCTAAAAGTATAGTGCCAAAGATGCAGGTCTGATGGTGATGGTTAACACTAACCAGTATTACCAACAGCATTATATACTTTTTTATCGATATATGGAATCAAAAGCAATGACATCTCCGAAACAAGCATAGTCAAGCTAACATGTTGAATATGACCGGAACATTTAGCTAAGTTCTCCCTCTTCATTTATAGTGTACTCATAAAATAGCCCAGTATCAACTTCCTTTTGCCTCGTTAGGAATGCTAGGGCTGCTTCAACATTACCATCACATGTATCTACTTGCTTTTGCTTATTGACATAGTTGTATAGGTATTTCTTTGTAAATCTAACTTTCTCGTGTCTGCCTGCTTAATGAACCAAATATTCCATTACATCATGCGACCGGATAATAGAATTTAACATGCTTTTGATTTGAACTTGATCAATACCTGACATAGACCTGTTAGAATTTAAGAAACAATTTTGCAATGTTGGTACGAGCTCGTGATTATGCTTAATATTTACAGTTACAACCTCCCAAAGTCTATCATTCTCAGTTAGTTTTACTTTAAACATAGCTTTACAACTGATTCTAGTCAATGCCCTTTCCTTTCTAACTGGGTCATTCCTACCAAGGTGTTGTTGACCCCTATAACCCTCCTTATGGCAAACTCGTAGACATAATCTCACTTGCTTTTGCTTATTTTTTTTTAGAATCACACAAACAAATACTAAACCTATTTATAATAGCATACCTAATATAGAAATCACAGGCTTTTCAAAAAAGATGCAAACTTTCTACTAACGAAAAGTTTAATCGAATGCAAACCTTTATAGGATGGCAAGTCGTCAGTGGTAATCATATTGTTTTGCTAAGAAAAATCATCGCTTTCACCATCACCAGAGACCGCAATATCATCCATTTCATCATATGCAGCATTGGTTTCAGTATCGTGGTTATGAAAATCATATCCATCTTCATTATCACAACCCAAATCGAAGGCATGCCTACTAGAATCCATATTGTGACTGCAAAAGTTGTTGTTGTTGTTCTTTCTAGGTATTGAAGGTACACTTAGGGTTTTAGTGTGGAGATTTACGTGTTTATTACTAAAGATAGTAGACTTTACTGTAAAAATAGCAAGAATGCAGAAGGTATTGATTTTTGAATCAATGTCGACAGTTTCTTAGCCATGCAATATATTATTGACAATTTTAGCAATCTTTTGATAGTCATATGCTCCATTTAGGTAAGAAATAACTACTTCACAATAAAACAATAACTGAACATGATAGTATTATTTTGATAATGGTAAATATAATTGTTGACCATGCATAAACACCATCGACAATCTTGCACTCTAAACCAGTAAACATGACTCCTTTGCAATAAGAAATGACTGAGCTTGTTTAGTTCTTTATCATTGATGGTAACTTTAGCTGTCGACAGTTTTGTTAAAAATCATTTTATTCATCTTATTTAATTTCAATATATATATAGCTAAACAATTTTAGCATGTGTTGTATAAAATTTTAACACTACATATAGACAATAATATTACGACGCACAATTTTAGAACATGATATAACATATATTCAACTAACGTTATTTATAAACAACTCATGTATCATCTTAGTGTAATGGCATATAATGTAATATGGTATACTAACAATGATATGTACAAACTATGTTTATATTATGTGCTTTGTTAATATATGAATTATAAACATGTACTTTATCAATATTAGTATTTTATACATAATATATATTCTCATTAATAAACATAGTATTTTATATTGACAGTAATATTTATGGGTTACTACTATACGAATTATATGTATGCATTATAATTATATTCAAACTATGTGGTGCGTATCTTTCGATTTCAATAAACGGAGACTCTAATTGTACGAAAGAAAATATATATATATATATATATATAATATTGTTTATAAAAAATGGTATATATGGGTAGCATTCTTGTGAATTTCATGTGTAGTTTGTTGAATTATATGAATTATGTATGAATATAGTATTTTTCGTTAATCGTAATATAGTATATGGACAATGGTATGCACGAGTTTTATCCATATGAATTGTACATGTAATTTACTGAATTATATGAATCGTGTATAGTTTCACTAAATTCTAATAATTATAAAATTAATAAACAAAATAGTGAAAATCACAAAAAATTATCCTTTACTTATATAAAACATATAAAAAATTAAATTACTTATAGTCTATATGAATTTCATAATAATAATGAAAATGATAGTTGAACAAAAACTATGTAAACAATAATTTACCATAGAATTGACAATAATTCTATCAATAGGAAAATATTTTGAATAAAGAGAGGTAAAAAAAAAAAAAACAGTTAATACATATGTATAAAAAGAGAGGAGACATATTGTAAAAATAGATATATTAGTATCTAATTGTAAAGATTAAGTGGGAAAATATTGAATAAATAGGAAATGTGAAAATATGAAAAGTAAAACTAAAAAAAGGGAAATATAAAAAGGAGTGAGATTATAATTAAATAAGAAAAGTTATCAAATAGAAAAAGGGGAAGGGGGAGGTAATTTACTAACCTCTTATAGCAAGTTACCTTATTCAGCGTTATGGTAACGCTAGATTGTCAATGTTATTGTAGAATTTCCCAATAATATTTGTTAAAA
This sequence comes from Lumnitzera littorea, assembly GCA_024138015.1. Lineage (NCBI taxonomy): Eukaryota > Viridiplantae > Streptophyta > Magnoliopsida > Myrtales > Combretaceae > Lumnitzera > Lumnitzera littorea. Next base: position 53,155,670 of record JAMXBB010000011.1, read on the forward strand.
AGACCCTTAATTATTGGAGTTCATAATTTGATTGAAGGTTATTAAAATAAGTTTATTTAATTATAGTTAATAAGGGTGAAATGGGTCACGATTTCATCCCCAAGGCGAGATCTAATTGCCCCTTGAAGTTAGAATTGCCAATTCTAAGAAATCACAATTCTACTTTTTAATAGAACTTCCAAACATAGGAAAGGAAATAGAGCCCAAAATCATGATTCCATTTTGGATCCATTGCCACGTACCAAACGGAGATAAGAGTTTCCAATTGGAATTAAATTGTATAACTAATATTGAATTCATTTTCCAACTATTCCATTATAATATATAATTTTGAAAATTTTTCTATTGTTGTCCTTTCTATTGACCTGTTAAAAAATAATGCCTCCTCAAGAAATTAGTTATTAGCTTTTCCTTTATTATTTGAAAAAAGAAATATATTTCCAAACAAACTCACCTTTGTTGCCTCTTAAATTATTTTTCCAAAACAAACATGGCATTTTATAATTAATTTTCAATTGTCAAAATAACCTTTTTATGGAATATAGGTTAAACTTTATAATAGAAGCAATGCTACCAGACTCAAACCATAAATTGATCTAAGAATGAAAATGGGTCAACAATTGAAAGAGTCAAATTGGGGTAAAATAAGGATCAAGCCAAAGTTAATGAAAATATTATAATGTAATTTATATTTATTATAAAGCAATAAAACTAATCACATTCTTAAGATTTAAAAATCGAGAGATTTTTACACTTTACTTCTTTTTTTTTATCATCTATATTTATTTATTTTTTTAGTAAATTGGTACATTATGTTAGAAAAAAAAAAACAAAAGAAAATAGTATAACCTAATCAGAAAAACCTAGTTTAACTGGTCAAGTAAACCATGATAGATTGGTGTCATTATCAATGAAGATTAGAGTAACGACCCAAACTAGTTTTATGGTTCAATCAAGTCGAATCAAATTAGATCGAACGAGTTAACTCAAGTCTAATAACATTGAATAGAAGTATCTTTCTGATCTTCTATTTTTTTTATTCGAATGGCATACTTGTAGTGGCAAACATTAATAACTCTTTCTCAACATTGCACACCTTCATCTTTTCTAATTTTTCAATTCAAACCTATTTAAAACATAGCTAAATAATAACAAATAAAGGGAAAAGTAACTCCTTCCTACATTTTATATACTGTGAATTGTTCTTGCTATAATATTGTCCTAGTTATAATTCATTTCTAATAATAATAATAAAAAAAAGAACAATAAGAACAAGATCTCAACTGCTTTAATACATAAGAAAGGCCCATCTATCATACAAGTATGACTCTCATAGATATGATGTTTGTTTGTGTTGGTTTAATATTCCAAGTTTTTCTATTATGCATCTATAAAGATTGTAAGATGGTTAATTTGTTAATAGTATTGTATCTAATTCTATCATATATGTTGTTATCTTAACCTAATGCAAAAATGACATGGTTATTTACATTAATTGGTTGGGAGATTGCTTTAGTGTGAAATAATAGTTTATTTTTTCAATATTTTTTAGGTTTTGTAATTTGTAACAAATTTTTTAGCCATGGCATGGATGTAGGTGGTGGATGAGAGGTTCAAGTTACCATTCTTGTTTTATATATATATTTTTTAAGCAAATGCATTAATTTACCTAATCTAGTATAGATTCAATTTTGAATGGAAAGATTCCCAAAAAAGTGTAAATTAAAGCTAATGCCTCATATAGATGGATGCTGCAAGATTGTGGAGTAAGTGGGTGAGAATGCCTACAAAGTGAATTTGAGCACAAAGCTCAACATCTTGACTACATTTAACGTGCAAAATTTGCCCTTAACAATTCGTTGAGAATAATGTCAATCAAGATCCTTCTAAGAAGCTTAGATTAGTGTAGAAAATAAGAATCGTAGAAGAAAGGTGTTACTAGTTTCAGTCTTGTATGCAAGCTAACTAAGAAGATGATGCGGTTGGAGGAGAAATGAAAACAAAGTGTTTGCATATGGAATGAAATTGTATTATTTTACTGTCTACATTCTCTTTTAATATATATACCAGAGCCAAAACAACTAAAACTAAAGCAACTAACTAACTACCAAAATCATGTAATATTAAGCTATTTATACTTGTGAAATAAAAAAATGTCTATAAACTAACATAGCCCTTCCTCAAGTTAGAGCTTCTTATAAGCACAACTTAAACTGAGAAGACAACAGGGAAGACTCTATAACAAATTTAGTTAACATGTCTCCAAGTTGGAGCTTTGAAGGAACATGTGACACATGAAAAAGGCCAACATTAACATGGTCGTATGCAAAATGAACGACCATATCCAAAAGCTTAGTCCATCCTTGAAGGCATGGGTTAAGGGCAATCTGCATGGTTAATTTGTTGTCACAGCAAAGAGTAACAGGAATGAAACATCAACACCCACATCATGAAGAATATAAGAAGTCTATAGAAGCTCTTTCATAGTAAAAGTCATGCTATGGTATTCGGCTTTAGTAGTAGAAGTAGCAGCAATGTGCTGGTTTTTTGTTTTCTATGAAATAAGAGGACCGAACAAAATACAATAACCTAATAAAGACTTGAGATCTACATGCAAAGATCCCTAATCGACATTAGAATGAGCAACCAAATTTAAAGAATTGTCAATTGGATAAAGGAGCCCCAACGATATGATTCCTGTTAGATAGCGTAGTACATGAAACAAGGCATTTAAGTGTGCTATCCTAAGCATACTATGAAACTGACTAAGCAAGTGGATAGCATAACTAATGTCAGGCCTTGTGAGCATGAGATACAAAGATGACCCACAAGTCTCCTATAAAATGTCAAACTAGGTAGTATATCACCATTGTTAGTTGTGAGCTTAAGACTAAAAGGGAGAGAAAATTTAATAGGTTTCATAGCAGAGTAACCTGCATCAATCAACAAATCAACTACAAACTTTCGTTGCTATAGAAGAGTACGAGTCCCTATTTGTCATAACTCAAGTCCAAGGAAAAAAAAAAAGGAGGATGGCCAAGGTCTTTAATAATAATTTGGCATCGAAAGTAGAATTAAAAGATGAAATAGAAGATTCATTAGTTTAAGAGATTAACATATAAGAGAACAATAAGAAAACCATCACCATTTTGCAATGTGAAAAGACAATAACCATGCTTGGACTAAGTAAAGCCATAGGAGATGAGAAACTTGGTGAGCTCAATATTTCACTACCTAGAAGCTTGCCTAAAACCATATAAGGCCTTTCTTAACCTATAAACTTAGTAAGACTTAGCTTAGCCCTTAAGTGGAACTATATATAACTCCTTATCCACATATCCATGTAAAAAAGTATTATTTACATCTACTTGATGTAAAGGCCAACCCTAAGCTATAGCTAATCCAATTAGAATACAACAATGCCAAGTTTAGCAACTGGCAAAAAAGTATCATGAAAATCTATCCCTTCCTTCTAGGTATACCCTTTTGCTACCAACCTAGACTTAAATCTTTCAACAGTACCATCTGTGAGCTCTTAAGTTTCATTAATCTCTAAAGCATCTAGTTCATGTTGCATAGCATCAAGCCATTCTTTATGTTTACAAATTTGTGAATAACATGTTGGTTCTTGAGTAATTAACACATTAGCTAAAGAAGCTATGTAATCAGGTGGCTATGTAGAAAATGTATTTGGTGGTAAATAGGGGATAACAAACTAAAGATGAAACGTGATGGGAAGAGTTAAGTTTAATAGAAACATTAGGATGTATAGCATCAAAAGAAAGCATATTGGCTTAACACGAATGTATGAAATCCTTAAGCCATCCATGAGGTTTATGAGGTTCGTTTGACTTTCTAATGGAAACATTAGTGATTGAAATAGGTGGAATAGATATATGTGTTTGTGGAGCAACAACAAAATCATCTATAGCAGTAAGATCATTAGATGGAACAAACATAGGGGAAGGTGAATTGGTAATAGGCAAAGAAATTATATTAGGATTATCATGAAGAGATATATGAGTTTGCAAAGGAGCAACAAAACACTTAAAAGAATCAAATAAAGATTTAGTTCTAAAAGGAAATTCTTGCTCATAAAAGACAACATCTTTACTTGCATTAATCCTTCTATTAGAAAAATCATAGAGCTTATAACCTTTTTGTCCATGCAAGTAACCTAAGAATACACACTTAAGGCCAAGTGAATTAAATTTATCTCTTGAAGGTCAAAGATTTGCAACATAGCAAAGACAACCTATCACTTTTAAGTGTAAATAATCTAGTGGCAATCGATGAAGCATCTTAAAAGGTATCTTCTAACCATTCTTGGATATGGGCATTTTGTTAATAAGATAGGTATCTATCCAAATGCATACTCCCTAAAACTCCTTTGGCAAATTAGCATGTGTCCTAAAAGCCATAGATGTGTCTAATAAATTTCTATGTTTTCATCTACGACACCATTTTGTTGAGGTATATAAACCATGGTTCTTTAGTGCACTATCCCTAGGTTACTAAGCATGGATTCACAAGCTCTTGAAACAAATTTAGTTCCATTGTCTATTCTTATGAATTTTAGGGTAACACTAAGGTGGTTTTTAACATATTTGAGGAAGTTTTATGGAATGACTGGAACTTGGTAATTATGACTCATCAAATAAGTCTAAGTACATTTAGAAAAATCATCAACAAGTGTTGAGAAATAACTAGCTTCAAAGTTTGAAGTAATGTGATAAGGTGCCCACACATCTATATATACAAGATGAAACATAACAATAGAATGAGAATCATTAATAATGAAAAGAAGTCTATGGAACTTTGCTACTTGTCAAACATCACAAGGAAAATGATCAAACTCCAAGTGTTTAAAGTAGCTCAAACGTTTCAACTTTGATAAGAAACCGTGATCTAGCCTAGCATGAATTAACTTAACAAGGTCATCTTTATTACATAAATCACCAATACAAAGAAAAGAAGCATCTATATGTGAAGAACTACTGCTTTAAAACTTAGACTCTAGAACACACAGAACCCGGCATGCTTTGGCAAATGCTACATAAGTGTTGGATTTTAGGACATGAAATTTGCAAGAAAAAGCATAGAAATTATCTTGTAAAGATTGATCTTCTAAGAACTTATTCATAGAAAGTAGGTTATGTATAAAATTTGGTATATATAATACATTGTGTAAGATAAGTAAAGGATTAATTTGAGTGGATCCAACTTGATATGCTACTTTTATGGTACCATTAGGTAGCTTAACAAGTTTAGGTAAGGATTTCAGATTATGTAGCAATGATAGGTGAGGAGACAAATGGTTAGTGACTCCAATATCTACTACCCAAGAACTCGACTTTTTATTTAAAGAAGTAAAGCAAAAAGAATTATAAGAAGTACTTGAATAATGAAGCAAATTGCCTAATGCTATTGTAATAGCCTCTTGTTTCCCTTTCAACATGCACACCACTTCCTTGCATAGTATTTGAAGCTTCTCCTAATCAACCATATGTGTTGCTTTCTTATCATCACTAGATGATTTAGGAAAAAAAGCATTAGTACATAATCCTAAATGATCAAACAAAGTAGACAAAATCCTAGAGGATTCTAGTCTATTAATAGTAGAGTTGCTAATAGATGGCCTATCAAAGATTGAACAATTAACAGACAACTTTACTAACTCTCTATTCATTCTCTAACCCTTATACCAATCAAGATAGCTAATGAGCTTAAAGTAATTCTCAACTAAATGACCTTCATTTTTACAATGTTTTTGAATTGTTTTATTAGTTGTTTCCTTTAGCTTCCTCCTATCAATACCCAATCTGTTCAAATAAGCTATGTTAGAATATAACACCAAAGATCCTACATCCAAAGAAATAGCAGTTGTAGCTTACCTTTGCTTCTCAATTTGCTGAACCAAATAGAAGGCCATACTGACACTTAGCAAAGGCTCTATGGATAGAATATGATTTGAACACTCATATATCTTGTTTAAACCCATGAGAAAATGCATGATCTTAGTTTGTGACTCATAAACAACAATCGCTTCATTCAAGCCACATGTACAGTTATCCATCAAACTACAGATGCATGCATCTAGGATAACTATCCAAAGCACTTAACTCATTGTAACATTTCTTTAGCTTATTATAATACACTCTAATTGACAAATTTCCTTGCTTCATGTTACATAACTCATGTTGCATTTGAAAAATTAGTAAACCATTACCTATACCATACTATTCTTCAATCTTAGTTCACAATTAAAGTGTTGATTTCACATAAAGAAAATTTTGAGTTATCTCACTAGTCATAGAATTGAGCAACCAACATTATACTATAAAGTCACATCTTATCCGATGCATTAGATCAAGAGAATCATCGCTCAGTTTCAAAACAATTCTATCAATGAATCCGAGCTTCATTTTGGCACCTAAGCCCATACATATTACTCTATTTCACATCAAGTAGTTATTTCCATTGAAAATTATATTACCAATAACCATGCTAGGGTTATTTTAATTCGAAACATGAAGAGGATTGACATTGATTTCAATAGGAACAAGAGCATTAGATCGTTGATTCATCCAATTAACCATTTGATGAAACAACAAATAATCTATTTGTATCAATTGCAGCCTAAAACAATGCTTCTCTTAATCATACATCAAACTACCATTAGAAAGCTAGATCAAATTGTAAAAATCAAATAACAAAATAGCATCAAGACAGGATCTATGCCTAAGAGTTATGATGCCATGTAGAAAATAAGAATCATGGAAGAAAGGTGTTACTAGGCTCAGTCTTATATGTAAGCTAGGCCATGAAGATGATGTAATTGGAGAAGAAACAAAAACAGAGTGTTTGCCTATGGAATGGCATGGTATTATTTTACTACTTTCATTGCCAAAACAAGTAAAACTAGAGCAACTAACTAACTACCAAAATTATGTAATATTAGGCTATTTACACATGTGAAATAAATAAATGCCTATATGCCAACAATTAGCTTCAAGAGCTTAGTCCATTATACTTATGTAAGAATTAGTCACTTTAGGAATTTAGATAGAGAGGTGGGACGCATTTGGTTATAGAAAGTATTGTTGGAGGTGTTTTATGTTAACATTGGTGGTAGAGTGAGAACTGCCTATAGGTTGAGATAAAGTGGATACATCAAGAGCTAATTAAGGAAAAATCTAGGTAGAGACCAAAAGGGCCCCTTAAGAAGCTCGGAGAAAAACTAGTTTTGAAGGAGAGATGTACATATTATGTATATTTTATAAAACAAATTTTAACCTAGATCTAGCGACTTCATTCAAATTTGCCTTCATCTTATTCAAATAAAGTTGAAGAATAAACCCAAAAACATTTCTATTCATGTTGTTTTTCTTCTAATGGAATGGAGTCATAGCTTGTTTGGACAAAATGGCTCTAACTAAAGTAAGCACATTGTGATTGTCCAAACATGTCAAGATCCTATTCAAATGAAGTGGTGTAAAGTCAAACTTTTTACATTTTGTGATAAATCTATCGAATAGAGCCTTCCAAACGAAGTGTCTTGAGACATGATGTTCCAATTTGATGCATATGTTGTGTTTTATGTTCGATATGTGTTGTTAGGAGTTAATTCGGCATTCTAAAATTTTATGGAATGTTTTATTGTATCTAGTGGTAGTTAGTTTAATAAAGTCACCAAACTTAAGAATGCTAGTTCAATTGGTGACTAGTAATAATTGTCAAGAGTTGCTTCTATTTGCCAAGGAATTAAATGATTTTTACATTGTAATTTGAAGACAGATGACTGTCTCAAATTCTAAAAAATATTATTATTCAAGTCAAATACTTGTGAGTTATTTTTGAGATTCGAGTGTACAGGTGAGTATCCAAATCCTTATCAAACTCGATTATTTAATAGGTTTATGGTAGATCATCTGTTGTTTCAATTAGTAATGCCAATGGCTTTTAGAGTTAAAGTTGTTAGTACTATGATGTTATATAAGGTTATAGTAAATATTCTCATATTATGAAAAATGAATCGTATCGACAATATGGAAAGAATAATTGAATTGCACTAACAAAAGTATTATAATAAATTTAATACAAATAGAAAAGAAAGATTGAGCTCTTTTCTAAGATAATATGACTCTTAAAATATTTTGGTCTCTAACTAACCCAATCGAAACTCCTTCCATCGAGACACTATATGTTTCAACATGATATACCGTACGGTTTTATCCCTTGGTGCAATGGCTTCCTAGGAGATCACCCATCCTAGGATTGACCTAGCCTAAACAAGCTTAACTTCGGAGTTCTAATGTGCTCTAAGCCACTATATCAAAAGATGCCTCAATAATTAGAGTTCCTTCTCCTAGTATTTAAGGGATATTGTTTTGATTTATATTGTAATCACTTTTAGAAAAAAAACATTAGGCATGATGAGACAGAAACTTTAGTAGGGGAAGGAAAGAAGACATTACATGAAATTCTAGAGAAATTAAGATATATATTTTGAAATGAACTATATATTTTCAATAACTTTGTTGGTTTTATGTAATGCATGTGAAATATATTTGATTGTACGTATATAAAGTATAAAACATAATGATATATATTATGTGCCATAGAGTTACTTATATATTTTATTTTTAATGAAACAACAAACCATCTAAAATATAATACAAAGTAACAACACAATAATAAACTCAAATAAACAATAATTTAGTGAAAAAACCAAAACCCCATCTCTAACTCACATCACCGACTCCAAAGTTCACCTCATGTCACAAATTCAAGCAAAACATTTACAGTTCATATCCCCAACTCTAAACTTGGTTATTACCTCTTTAAACCAAAAAATGAAGTATAAGATAGTTAGGACACACATTGAAATATCATAATATTAAACTCACATTTAATTTTACATTAGTAGAAATAGTTACTCCAGTGTTTATGTAAGAGACATAAACAAATACATCTAGTCCCTTCTCCTAATCTTAGTGAACACATGCAATACTTTGGATGTCAAACTCTCTTTGGACCTCTTGTCCTCAAGAATGGCTAGAGCCTATGACTCTTGCATCTATATTTGCTCCTAAGGTGGCTTAGAGAACTATAGAGGATCGACTACAACTATCTGGAAAGAACTTTCACACTAGGAACTAACAAACCTTCTCCCTCTCTTATGTAGAGCTGGCAGTATGAAGGGAGGATCATGCTACATGTCTCATAAGCAGATTCTTAAATTAGCTAATAGGAGGGCCTAACATACAGCTGACATTTGGATACTCAGATGATGTTGGGGTTTGAGATGGACTTGCAATGCCATCCTCAAGCTAGCCCTATTTTTACTATTGTCTAAGTCCCCTCATCTCGGTACATCCACTTTGCCTAGGGGGATTTGGAGGATCATAATTCGCCTAGTAGGAATCATCTGCACCTATATAGGCTCTTTAGCCAGATTTAGAGGGTATAAAGAACCATGTCCATCATTTTCAACCTATCCACATTACAAGTAACATGTCGGTTAGCACATCATGCATTGTGCATTGTGCATTTCGACTCCATTCCATTACCTATCATCTTAACCAAATAAGTTCTTCTCAAGTATTTTATCAAACATTTATAGTGCAAAGCACAACACTCAAATGACAATTCTTCTATGACTATAGAATGTACAAATATACATTTTTCTTACAAGTCGTGTAACTAAGCGTGGTTATAGTAACATGCAAACACAAAATCCACATTTAAATGGGTAAATAACACCAATACAAACAATTGAACAACTAGGCTAATTTTTTTTAAATTTTATCTAATTTGTGAACATTCATGTACAATATGATGGAATGAGAGGAAATAAAGTATTTACCCTTGATTTTTATCGAGGATTTTGCCAAAAAGAAAAAAAAAACATTGTATGATGTTGGATTTGTGGAACTAAGGTTGTGAGTCCAAGAGCAAAAAAGAAGAGAGTTTTTTTTTTTTTTTTTTTTAACTTGCGAATGGGTTCTGTTCGTAAAGATGGGGGTTTTGTTTTAGTTCCAATGAAGGTGCTATCTTGAAAGACTTTGCTTTTGTAAATGTAAGGAAGGGAGGTTTTTGGATAGCATCTTCTTTACATTTATTTTTAGGCACCTTCTTCTTAAAGAATAATAAAGATGAAGGCACCTTTTGGAAAGATGCCTTTACTACCTTATAGACAAAATATGTTTTCGCCTATGCCCTTTTTAAGAATCTTTTTCAAGGAGTGTCAAGTGCGTCCCTCATAACTATATCTAATTGTATGTTTACAAAACATATAACCAAATATCTACTATATAGGGCTAAAATTGTTGGATTAATCCCATTATTAATTTGGATTTGACTGATCTAGCTAGGTGATTTAGGAAAAATTGGTTTAGGAGTCCAATCCATTTATTAGGATGACTCAAGAAAAATTGGCTTGGTAACTTAGAACACTAGGATCGTATAGGCATACTCATGCACTCATGAAAAATGTTACTACTCTTAGGCCTTTAGCAAGCTCATTTAAGATAAGTATGAAATAAATAAGCTCCATGTTATCCATCGGTCACCAAGATGATCTCACGGCTTTCATCATGCCCATAAGTCTATAAATATTCACCATTTCTCTTCATTTAACACAATTTCAAATATTAGAGAAATGTTGTTCTATTGCACCAACCATCTATTCTCTAAAATCAAACAATTAGTTAAAAAAACAAAAGAACAAAAGAGAAAAACACGATCTCAATTGTTTAAGAACTACAAAGCCAATGCCCATAGTTCTAAACTCCCCTAATTTGTTATGTATACATTTGAGACTTCAAGATTACCTATTTTACTTCCCTATCATTCTCTTCCAGAAATGTTATGTCCACATCACTACTCTAAAACCACATGTAACAGAAGACTCATGTGATTTGCACATAGGCCTTAACATCTATATCCACATAACTACTACACATCTTTTATGCATACAAATTGTTGGGTTCTCTCTTTATTATTTTGATGATAACAAAAATAGATTAAAATTATTTAACAAGTGTGTTATGTGTATAGGATACAATGTATAACTAAGCATATGAATTAAGTTATGTTAAAAGAATCAAAAGATAAATCGAAGAATATATCAAAGAGTTTGGATAGAATAATATTTTGACAAGAGATTACAAAACAAATGACAAGTTATATGTTGATGAATTGAAGATCAAGCTCAACTTACTAGATGTATTTGGGTAATATGTCTAATGCCTTCTATTAAGTAAGACACATATCCACGAGGATTAAGGATGTTGCGGACCATGAAAGAATAGACAAGGCTGGTCGCTGGATAGGTCCAATCTTGTAGAAAGCTCAAAAGGAATAACGAAGAATACTGCAAGAAAAGGCGAATGCGAATGAAGGGTAAGAAAAAACCCATGAAGAACTCCGATGGATATTACGCACCAATGGAACTTCCAAAGACTCATGGCACAATTCAATATAATACATGAATCGGTCCAATAAGATTACTCGCCACCTGATCTTGCTCAAGAGTTAAGATAAGAGTGATGCCAAGAGTAAACAAGCAATGTTTACGCAAGAAAGGAAATTCTTAAGTGTATTAAGGATAATCTCTATATCTCCTTATAACTACAATTATAAGGGTATTTATACCCATAAGTTAGGGAAACTTGCCCAAAAAGGAAAAGATAAAAAGGGTATTTCTTGAGGAAGTAATGTATAAGATATAAAGGAGTAAAAATGAATATACAAGGAAAGTAATTATTGGTGCAATAGATTCTACACATGATACTGCATATGTAGTGATATTGCATTGGCGATGCCATTGAAAGAAAGATGTGAACAAAAAGTATGAATAGTTCGCTTATTCGAGCTGGGGTAGCTTAGTTAATCTGAGCTCCTTCTCTCGGCATCTTGGCAGGGGTATAGCCAAGTAAGAAATTGACCAGGCGTGAGAGAGAATGAGGATGGACTGTTTTCTCACTCTATTGCTTCTCAGTACATGACATGCGAGAAACAAGTAGTCACTTGGCTCGACAGGTAGAATAGGTCAGCAAGGAGATATTCGGTCTCCGCATGAGTTAGTTGGAACAGGAGGATTCATCTTGTTAATCCCTCTAGTCCTCCGATTCAACTGTGGGTCAGTAGTCCAATAACTTGATTCCTATCATTCCCTTCAGGTTGTTATGGATTTGGGATCAAATTCGAATGGTCTTCATTCAGCTCTCCATCAGGGTGATACGAACAAAGGTTGGCAACGTTAAAGACGTTAGAAACCGAACAGTCCTTGGGTAACTCAAATCTATAGGCCTTATCATTGATCTTCTAGAAGATTTTGAAAGGTCCTTCAGCTCTTGCAAATAATTTGTTCCTCCTCTTGTCCAGGAACCATTCCTTATCGAGGTGCAGCCATACCAAGTCCTCGAGCTATAATTATTTAGCCATCTTATCCTTAGTCTTCTCCCGCATTCTTCTAGCAGCTTGATCAATGTGTCGAGTGACCTTATCATAGATGTGATGGAGGGATTGTGCTCTAGCTAAGGCATCAGGGTCCTCTTACATGGGAATAGGTATAGGGATGTGGTCGAGGGGCAACTCAAGATTGAAACCACATACCACTTCAAAGGGAGTCTACTTAGTAGTGTCATGTACTGTTTGGTTGTAAGCAAACTTAACTACTGGTAAGTACACGTCCCAATCAACTAAGTTCTTACCTACTGCAACTCGAAGCAGTGATCCTAAAGTACGATTAACCACCTCTGTTTGGCCATTAGTTTAGGTTTGACAGGAAGTGCTAAATAGTAGTTTGGTCCCCGTTCGACACCACAAGGTCCTCTAGAAATGGCTCAAGAACTTCGAGTCTTTGTTTGAGACTATACTTCTCGGTACATCGTGTATCCATACAATCTCTTATAAGAAAAGAGAAACAATAGCCAAAGCATCATTAGTTTCAGAGCAAGGCATTAAGTATGAAATTTTGTTGAATAGATCCACGACGACCATTATAGAATCCTTGCCTCAGGTAGTTCGTGGTAATCCAAGAACAAAGTCCATGCTCAATTTAGTATACAGCTTCATCAAGATAGGTAAAGGTATTGCCTTCCCTTAATCGGCTCGACACTTAGCCCTCTTGTACACAGCATAGCTATTGACTACTCGGTGTACATCCTTCCACATCCTCAGCTAGAAGAATTGACCATTCAATAGCTCACAGGTCCTTCTTTCTCTAAAGTGCCTAGAGAGTCCTCCACTATGAGCTTCTTTGATCATTAATTTTCTTAGGGAACAAGTTGGTACACATAGTTTCCCACCTCGGAACAAGTAACCATCCTCCATATGATACTCATCCGTTTTCTTTCCATCAACGCATTGCATGATTATGGGTCTAAAGTATGGATCCCTAAAATACTGTTCTTTGATACTTACAAACCCAAATAGTCTGGTCTGTAATTTGGTTAAAAGTGCATGTCTCCTCAAAACAGCATATACAACTACGTTGCTCTTTCCCTACTTATATTTAATTACAAAATTGAATCTTTCAAGAATTCAACCCATCTTGCTTGCCACTTTAATAACTTCATCTAACTTCGGGGGTACCTTAGAGATTCATGGTCAGTGTAGATGATAAACTCTCTTGGCAGTAGATAATGCTGCTATACTTGCAGTGCTTGAATTAGTGCCAAGAATTCTTTATCATATATGGAGTATTTTAACTGTGGTCCTCTAAGCTTTACACTATAGAAGGCAATTGGTCGGACTTCTTGCTTTAGGATAGCGTCTATTCTAATGCCTGACATGTCACATTCAAGCTCAAATATTTTCTCAAAGTCAGGTAAAACCAACAATGAGGTGAAGGTTAACCTCTCTTTTATCTCAGCAATGCTCTTCTCTTCCCTTTCTCCCCATCAAAAGTCGGTGTTCTTCTTCGTAAGTTCAGTAAGAAGTGTGGCGAGGGTGCTGAAATTCTTGATGAATCGTCTATAGAATGAAGCTAGTCCATAGAAACTTCTTACGTTGAAATAAGTAGTAGGAGTTGACCACTTTACAATTGCTTGGATCTTTTCATCATCCACTCATAAGCCTCCTCCACTAATTACATAGCCCAAGAATACCACTTCCTCCTAAGAAAAGCAACACTTTTTGAGATTGCCAAATAGTCACTCAATACGAAGAATATCTAGAATAGTTCGGAGGTGTTTACAGTGACTCGGCATGTCGATACTATAGATCAAGATGTTGTCAAAGTACATCACGACACACTTCCCAATCAGATGTCTTAACACTTAGTTCATCAATTACATAAAAGTGCTCGGGGTATTCGACAAGCCGAATGGCATGACCATTTACTCATATAATCCATGTCGAGTCTTGAACGCCATTTTCCATTCGTCTCTTGGCCTCATGCAAATCTGATGGTAATTAGACTTAAGATCAATCTTGTTGAAAATCTCAACTCCATTCAATTCATCCAGTATATCTTCTAACCTCGGGATAAGATACCTATACTTAATAGTAATCTTGTTCATGACGCAGCTATCTACATATATTTGCCAGGTTCTATCCTTTTTTGGTACTAGAAGGGCTGGTACAACGTAAGGGCTGAGGCTTTCCTTCACATATCCTCTTTCTAACAACTCATTAACTTATCATTGGAGCTCAATAACCTTTTCAAGATTCATTTGATAGGCTGACTTATTTAGCAGTACGGCGTCGGGTAATAAGTGTCGAGCCTGGTTTTTCACCTCCCGATTCTTTTACAAATTAGGGTTTTTTTTTAAACCGATTAGTATTAAACCCTACCCATTTAATATTAACCCTCGACTAAGATTTAAAGAAAACCAATTTTTTATACTTTGAAAACGTCTTGGAGTTACCACCCAACCATAGTTAGGAAAAAAGAGTTAAGTTATGATCAATTAGGTGGATTAGTTATAATTGAGCCACTAGTGTTTTGATAAAAATCGATTTTTGTAAAATAGTTTTAAAACAAGAGATCTGGATCCAGGTAGCATTAACTTTCCAAATTTAAAATTAAACTTAAAAAACCACCTTTTAATTTTAAAAGACAAAACTTGATTTTATTAGTTACTCTAATTGGATAAATCGAAGTAATCTAGGAAAAAGGAAACAAAATTATTTTTTACTATCACTTCGTAGGTGCCTACGTATCTATTATTCAGGATTAAACGTACATAGTTTTTTTACCAAAAGTATAGCGGGTTGATTAATTTTAATTTTTGAAAAACAGTTGGGTTTAGTTTTTTACCCATTTTGATTTATTTAAGGAAAAATTCTATAGGGTCTTAATTTAAGATTTTATTTTTGGAAATTATAAAACGCCTTAATTTAGAAAAAGGTTGATTTATTTTTATTTTATTTTTGGAAAATCAATTTTCTAAGTGATAAAAAAAATTATTATTATTTTTATTTATTTATTATTTATTCCTCTACTTGTTATTTTTTTGCTTTTTGGCTAAAATGTGAAAATAAATAAATAAAACTAAATTAAATACTTCTTCCTTTTTTTTTCTTCTTTTTCTTTTGTCTTTCCTTTTTTTGGTTTTTCTCTCTTTTTTTTCTCTTTTTTTTTCTTTTGTTAATTACAATTACATTCACCTTACAAATAAAATGATAAAAAATAAATAAATAAATAAAATAATACAACACCAAAACCAAAATGGAAAATGGGGAAATGGACCAAGCTGCACTCAGGTTAGTGGATACAATTCAGATCCGGTTCGGGTCATGTCGATTCGAATTGAGTCGAATCCAAATTGTATCCAGTGGCTAGAGCAGCACGTCAGAGGCCGTTTCAAGGTGTATTTTGAGTGGGTGAAGGTAATTTTGTAGATTTTGTATTGGACTTAAGGGGTCCAGGAGTGGTGACAGGGCTTAATGTGGCCAGTAGTGGTGGTTAATGCTCGAAGCGGTGATATGTGTGGGTTTGTGATAGGGGTTGGTTTGTTTTAATGGCTATAAGTTTGGAGTGAAGGCCGAGAAAGAGAACGAGGGTGGAGTGGTTGCATTTGTGTGTTGCGACCAGCAACGAGGATAGGGTCGTCGAATGGGTGTTTGGTATCGGTGGTGTAGATTGGGTACGGGGGAGAGAGAGAGAGGCTAAGAGTGAGGGAGTTGGTTCAATTAGGTTACATGTGTATAAGGGGGTAGCTCACATGGTTGTGCACATAGGCTGTTGTAGATCACAGTAAGGATAGATGGGAGGGGATAGGCTCGGATTAGTGTTCGGTGAGTAGTCATGGCTAGTTATGGATATTATGTTACGTATGGTTGAGGAGGGTTTGTAAGTGGCTATGCATTGGGCATTAATATGTTTAGGTTTGGATCTTTACTGGTGGTTGCGCCAATTGCATTGGCTCGTATTAGTGGATTGGGTATGTGTTCGAGAGTGAAAGTAGAGAGAAAGAGAAAGGTGGTGGAGAGAGAGAGGGATCTCGTATGTATGTATGGGTTCCGTCGAAAAATCGAGAGAGAGAGGTATATTGTGTGTTTTTTTTTTTTTTCTATGGACCCCTCCCCCTTTTTGTCCTTATATGCTGTCTTTTTTAAAATCAATTTCCCAAATCCTATTTCCCTGCTCCCCTGTGTATTGGACAATATGATCTTCTTCTTCTTTTCTTTTTTTTTTAAAATGAGAAAGTGAAGGGAAGAAAAGGAAAGAAGAGAAGAAAGTGGGGGGAAAATAAAATTTATTATTACGGTCAATCATAAAGCACCATGTGTCGCAATTAGACATGTAGCCCAATGAAGCCTTGACATGTGGCAACTCGCAAAGCGTGAAGAAAAAGATAAAAAAATCACTCTCCTATCTCCAATGAGTCTCGAACCCTTGACCTCCAGCTAAACCCGATTACAATGTCTATGTACTTATCCGTTAGGCCATTAACCTATGCCTTATCCATATATGCAATTGCACATATGGATTAAGTCAATTTAGGCTAAATTTAAATTTAAGCTTAAGTCTAACGGTCCTTTATTTTAAATTTATTTAAATTAAAAATCTATTTTATTCAAACTACCTAAAAAAAAAGATTATTTTCTAAATCCCCTAATTTTTAATTTTTTTTTCTATTTTTTGTGACTTTTCAAATTTTTTGTATACTTTTTTCTAAATTTCTTATTTTTTGTGCTTTTTCCTATTTTCCTATTTTTTGTATTTTCCTGAATTCCTTATTTTTCTTTTTTTTTTTCTTGTTTTACATTTTTTCCTAAATCTCTTATTTTGGGGGTTTTCTTTAATTTCTTATTTTTTTTTGTATTTTTTCCTAATTTAAGACCCTTTAACCTATTTTAAAAATTTTGAAAAATTAAAAAAGAGGGCGTAAAAATGTGGTGTCTACACTAAATCAATGCAATGCTCTATACCTCGAATTGGAGACAACACCTTAGGTAACTGCTCTAGGAACAAATCGACATGTTCATTTAACAACTCTTTGATTTCCTAGGGTAGTTCACATTGCTCCTTCATTTCTAATAGGCGCCTAACCAATATGAAGGTTAGCTTGTCAGTATTGATGGCCTCTCAAAGCTCAGCTCTACTCATCATTAAAGCCTCCTTAGATCTGCAAGCAAGTTTTGTCTACAACTTGTTAACTTCTCTCTGTGGTATCAGGTTCAGTGTGATCTTCTGATCATCCTTCTCAAACATGTACATGTTCTTGTTGCCATCGTAGATAACTCTTTTATCAAACAACCACGGTCTACATAGTAACACTTGGGAAGCGCATGTGGGAAGCATACATGGGCAGTACGTCATAGAGAATCTAGTCTAAGTAATTCCCTATAGTGATCGGTAGTATTATTTGTGAAGTAACATGTAATGCTCCTTTCTCGCTTAACCAATGTAATTTGTATGGCCTTGGATGTGCAACAGTCAGGAACTTCAGTTTTGAAACAAGTATGGCTCATGCCACATTGGTGTAGCTTACACTATCCATAATGAGAGCACATACCTAATCATTCACCTTACAAGTGTTATAGAACAAATTCTCTCTCTACTCCTCCTCTCGTGAGGGTTCCATGTTTATAGTGCATTAGACAACCATGAGTAACTTATCCGAGTCTTCAGCAAACACATTCTCCTCAATCAGCTATTTCTCAGTAGGGACCTACGCCTCCTTGAGTTCCTCATCTGTACTGTCTACTTTTAGCTTTAGGACATCTCCTTTGATGACCATTGTCCTGTGGTTCAAGCATTAAGCAGCCATATGTCCAAACCTTTAGCACTTGAAGAACTTGATCTGACTCATCTTCTTGCCAGACCCTTGCCCCTTCTGATAAGTTTGAGTTAGCACTTCACATCAGGTCGGCCTTTCTGTTCAACTCAAACATCAATCTTTCGACTCAGTTCAGTACTTGATTGAGCTCAGTGACTTGCCTGTTCAGGTTGGAGAGTCGACATCCTGGTTATTAGTCGACCCCTCCTTTTCCTTTCTACTCATTAGGTAATCCTAACATCTTCATGCATTGTGTCAAATTGTTATAGCTCCATAATGTCTTGAATGTCCCCTCTCAACCCAGTAATGAATCTTGAGACTGTTCGAGTTGGTGGTTTCTCCACTTCACAACAGATCATAAGCATATGGAATTCTTGAACATACTCGTCAACAATCCAACCTCTTTGTCTTAACTCTTAAAGTCGAATGAAAGTATCTTAAAGATAGGTTTTCGGCATGAATTTATTTCTAAGTATTCTCTTCATCTCGAGCCAAGTATTAATCTTTCGGTAGCCCTCTCGTCTCCTCATGGCCTGGAAATGCTTTCACCACATGGCGGCATATCCAGAGAACTCTATAGCAGCAGTTCTCACTTTCTCGTAATCCTCGTAATGATAATAATAAAAAAACATGCTTTACCTTCTCTTCCCACTCCAAATGTTCATCAGTATTCCCAGATCAATTGAAGCTCAGAATCCGAAGCTTTATATGGTCAGACACCTTGGGGACTCATATGCGCTCTTCTTCGAAACACTCTTCCTCATCCTCTTCATCAAGCTCTCTCAAGTCTGTCTTTTGCCTTACTCACCTACCTTCTACCTTCTCCTCTACCTCGAACTGGTCAAGCTGGGTTCTAACTTCTAACAGGTTGAGCAGCTTATGGGGTATTTTGCGAGGCCTCGGTAGGTCAGTAAGCTAGCGTAAGAACAGTTTGAGTCAGATCTACTAAGAGGTTAGTCGCCTCATTGAGTCTCTCGTTAGTGTTCCTCGGCATTCCTTAGGACTGTCACCCATGGTAGACAACTCCACTATTGTCATCTCCAGTACCAACATTCATACTTGGATCAATCATTTTCTTTACTAATTCAAAGCTCACACAAACACTTTAAGGAATCAACAATTAACAACACATCACTCAAATGAATACAGTAACTTGCTATATTTTACACACGCAGAACAAATCATAAACAAAACTTTAGAGAAACTAACAACTCAAACAAAACCTCCACTTTGATACCAAGATGTTACAAACCATGACCAAGAACAGATAAAGCCGGTCTCTAGGTAGGTCTAAACTTTTAGAAAGCTCAAAAGGAATAATGGAGAATGACGTAAGAAAGGGCAAATGCGAATGAGGGGTAAGCAAAAACCCACGAACAGCTCTAATGGATATGATGCGCCAATGGAACTTTCAAGAACTCACAGCACAATTCGATATGATGTACGAATTGGTTCAGTAAGGTTACTCACCACTTAGCCTTGCTTAAGGATTAGGATAAGAGTGATGCCGAGAGTAAACAAGCAGTGTTTATGCAAGGAAGGAAATACTCAAGTGTATTAAGGATAATCTATGTGTCTCCTTATAGCTATAATTACAAGGGTATTTATATCCATAAGTTAAGGTAACTTACCCAAAAAGGAAAAGACAAAAGGGCATTTCTTAAAAAAGTAATGTACATGATACAAAGGGATAAAAATGAATATACAAGGAAATCAATCATTAGTGCAACAAATTCTACACATGATACTGTACACGTAGTGATACTACATTGGCAATGCTGTTGAAAGATGTTAACAATAAGTACGGACAGTTCGCTTGTCCGAGCTAGGGTGGCTTAGTTAATCCAAGCTCTTTCTCTTGACATTTCGGTAGGGGTGCGACCGAGTAAGAAATTGACCAGGCATGCAAGAGAATGAGGATGGACTATTGTCTCGCCCTACTACTTCTTAGCATACGATACGTGAGAAATAAGCAATCACTTGGCTCGATAGGCAGAATGGGCCAACAAGGAGATACTCAGCCTCTGCATGAGTCAGTTGGAACAAAAGGATTCGTTTTGCTAATCCTTCTAGTCTTTAGGCTCAGCTATGGATCAGTGGTCCAATAGCCTGATTCCCATCAATGGAGGACAAATTTTATTTATTTCAAGATAAATTTATTTATCAAGAAGAGTTTATGATAGGTTACTTAGGATTTATTACATTTGACTTTATCAGCTTATTACTATCAGTATTTACTTCTCAAAACTATTATAACTCTTATCTTTGGAGAGTTAAGTTGATTTTTAGAAGAGGATTTAGTTATGTATTCTATAGATTTATGTTAGGCAAGAGACAACCTAAGGAGACAAAGTAGAAGATTTGGATTGTAATATCTTTTTTATTGATGCTTTTCTATGTGGATAAAGGAACAACAATGGTGTAAAATACAAGGTCTTTGGCACTAGAGCTAGAAGGGTACAGTAGGTACAAGGCTAAAGCACTATAATTTCTATGCCTGATCTTCTCACTCCCTTACTCTTTTAATTTCGCATATTTATTTATTATCTTATCTTGTTTCTCACACCAATTACACAAAGTAATCCAAAGGGGACCTTTCTAATTACAATTTAAGAAAATTTTTAATTCTATAAGTAACTAATTTACCTTCCACTTGGTTACTTTTGGGACCTACATTTGGTATTAAAGCTTAACTCTTGTATCATCTAGAGTTCAATGATCTAATGGTAAAAAACAATATTTCAGTAGCCATTAATAGTGCACCATATTTTGATGGAACTAGTTTTACCTACTGAAAATGCAATATGGAGACCTCTATCAAGGCAGCTGATTTTGACTCATGGGAAATCATCAAATATAGAGACATTCATGTTGCTATAGACGGAGATCCAATGTCAAGACCCTATAGGGAAGTTTAGTAAGATTACTTAAAATTTTCATATCATGTATGCATTCATGATATGAAAACCGTCTTGCAAGTTAGAAATTGCAAGATGCTAAATAATTTATCACTAAGGTTTCTGATTTCAATTAATTAACCTACTTTAAAATATAAATAGCTATGGATATCCGATATTTCACAGTTCTACAGAACTGTAGAGAATCGGTATCCTCTACCAAATAATAAGATAAAGTAAACCAACTTTGTAAAATTACAAGAAAAACTAAATTATATTGAACTATAGCATACAAATAATTCCTACAAAGTATGTTTTTGTACCACCTATATAATTCTCAACTAATTTTAACATTATCACACTTATATTTACTTTGCACTCGGCACTCAAGATTTATCCCAATTCCAACTTAAATAAACCTACAAAAGAAACTATAAAGGAATAAGCATACTACAGCTCAGTGAGTTCGTTCCTCTCTACTACTGTTCAAGCAAGTTATCAAACATTATTAACATTCATGTAAGTTATTTATACACAAAATGAATGCATGCACGATCAATGTAAGTAACACATTCATAAGAGTTTGGAACTATAGAAGTTGTAGAATTACGTCGTCTATACTTCAATTATCCCTTGTATTTATCGGTACAGGGCACCTCACCTTATTTGCATGAGGCTGCTTGGAGACACCATCCCTTTAGACGATACTCGACTATTACCCTAGTCGAGTAAGAAATACCAATCCAAACAACTGGACCCCAACTAGGGCTATCCATCAAACATATCCAAGGCCCCTTGGATACACAAAGCGAGTTCTCTCTTTATCAATTATATCCAAGGCCCCATAAACACAAATATATGAGTTCTCTTGCAATCAATTGGAGATACCATGTTAGCTTTGCCTTAACAATAAAATATCATTCACGAACACTATGAGCCCTCACAAAAATCATACCAAAATATGTTTAGGATTGGAAAAATGCTTTCTAAAAATACTTTTCTTAAAAATCTATAAAGTTAGCACTCTCCATCAGATATTTATATTTACTGGTTCAAGGAAGTGATCAGATGGATGATAGCACACAAAATAATCAGTTATTCAACAAGCAGTCAATTATTCAACAAACAATCAGTATTAACTAACAATCAACACACAACATTAAACAGCAAGCAAATAGTAGATCATCAAAATTCTCTTACCTGGATTAATGCTCATTCTCCAAGCCTCTAGGGTTTCCAGAACTCGACAAATGGGGCACCTAAAAGATAATAAGACTTATAAGTATTTAGAAAAGCTAAGTTCTTTACTTAACTAAATATCTATCGCAATTAACTAACTTCCCACTATAGCTCAAGTATGATATAAATATAGTTTAACTTAAATTTTTTACCTATTCTTCTCAATTTATTTTAAATTTTCAATCGTGTATAACTTTTTTGTTCTAACTCCTATTTTTATGATCTTATAATCAATTTTTATCATTTTTGAACTTACTTTCATATACTGGGATTCATTTTGGACGTTAAAACTGGATTTGTTCACTATGGGCCTAAATTGTTACAAATTTTATCATTTTGACCTGAATAATTTTATTTATTAATTTTGAGCTTTTCTTTAGTATTTTATGATTTAGTTAATTTCTAAATTCATATTTTTATAATTTCTTATTTTTAAGTCTAATTTATGTAGATATTATCATTTTCCTATTTTAAGCTTAATTTGCTATTTATTGCAATTTTGTTATTATTATAATTTTCTTAATTAATTTATTATTATTATTATACTTGAATTGATTTAAAATTTTAGGTTTTTATTTAGAGTAGATAGTTGACATGTGATGATTTCATTGGTTTACATTGCAATTTAATTATTTTCCTTGATTTTCGCATTTCTTAAATTTTATATTATTATTATATATTTATATGTTATTATAATTAATTTATTTAATATGTTATGGGCCTTACATAATCTTATGGGTTTCAACCCATATATATATATATATATATACACACACTTTCGATTTTGTATATATTTAGATAAATACTTAATATTTCCTTTATGTTAGTTTATGTACATATACCTATCTATTTCTTTTATACTACTATACATAAAATATTTTAAGTATGTATATATTCGTATTGTACATATATACCTATATATCTCAGATGTACATTACCCTTAGCATACTAGTATATGTGCTTATACATATATTTGTATGTATACCATCATCATATGTATACCCATACATGTATATATACACGTATTTGTACCTTTGATATACTTAATATTATACATATTTTTATACATGTACTCATCTTTATACTCAATCCTATACATACTTTTATGCATGTATATTTATATTTTCTTATGTATTTTTAAAGAATTTTCAATATATTACATATGTACATGTATACATACTTTCAATTTTGCCTATATACATATAAATACTTAATATTTACATTTTCCAAGTTTATGTACATATAGTGGCGTATAGTATATGTATATCAATTTTTCCAATTTTATTTGTATATACATATATTTAAACTACAAGTTCTATTATAATTCATATATATATATATATATATTTCATATATGTACATATTCTATACATACCTAAACTATACAAAGAAGTATTCATTCAACTAAGTATATTTATGTACTTATTTATAGATATGTTTCAATATGTACAATAACATGTACACATGTATAACATAGTTTCTAAAAGAAGTAAACTTTCATAAAATACTTATGTACATATACATAAATTTCCATTACAAGATATTAGGTTACATGTGTAATACATATACTATAATAGAATACATAAATACTTAAGAAAATACCTAAAAGCTAATGTACATAATACAACAATTATAATCAACATACAAGAAAAATACAAAGAAAATACAATTACTTGATTTAGGAGTATTTTTTATGTAGAAATCCTTCTCCTTTTATGTTGGAAAAGTGGGTATTGGATTGTGAAAATTAAAGAAGAAAATTAGAAGAGGAAATTGGAAATTGGAAGTGGGAAAGAAGGGAGAGAAAGGGATGGTTTGAGAGTGATGATGGAGTTCTACAAGTTTCTTAAATTTTTTTAGCAAAATAAAGAATTTAGAAGATAATTCTAGAGAGGCACATGTTGGATGGCAATGGGAAAGAAAATGGAGAAAAAAGAAAAAGAAAAAGCAAGGAGAAGAAAGGATAAAGAATGCATTAATTACATTGAAAATGACACTTTGACTTTTTAGTCAAAATTATAATGTTAATAATGTATTTATATTATGTACATGTAGTGAGTATAATTGGTGGGCGGAAAGGGAAAATCAAAAGAAGATATAAGAAAGAAAAGAAAATAAGAGAAATAAGGTAATAAATAAATAAAATAAAAATTTGAATTTCCTTATAAAATTTTTAATTCTATAAATAATATTGATAAATATATATTATAATTATAAAGAAATTATTAAATATAAAAATAACATTGATCGTATGACACATAAATAGATTGGATAATAATATTAGATTCAAATATTTAAATTCACATAATACTAACTTATATATAATTTTTAATAATTAATTAATAATATTATCAATTTTACAAATTAATATGGTATTTCACAATTATTAACATTTGGTAATTACATCTAATCATTCGTTAGCAATTTTACGCGATTCAATGTATCATTGAATTATTTTTGCTCAATTAGGGTTTTATGGTTTTTATAGTAAAATGGTGCGTTTATAAGCTTAAAGTTTTAATTTTAGGGTTTTTATTACTTTTGGTTACAATCTCTAGTGATTACACGTATTTAAGGTTTAGGATTTTTATACGCAAATAAGGTCTCAATTATTATATTATGATTTTTCTCTTTAAGATAGATTTGGGTTTATAATTTAAATAAAGTTTTTAGTTTATCTAGCTCTATCGACCCTTAGCGTTATTTAGGACACCTAAGCTTAATCTAGAATTGAAACTAAAAATTTTCGAGGTTTACATCCAATATTCATAGAGGACGAGAAAAGAAAAATTGAGAAGAACAATCAAGCAAAGAATTTATTGTTAATAACTATTACACCATCTAAGTATTACTTAATTTCTTCATCTAAGACTACAAAAAGATATCTAGGATACATTGAGTAAGACGCATGAAGGAACAACAACCATTAAGGATACGCTCGTCAATTCCTAATTCCAATAATATGAGTTGTTCAAATTCTAACCCGGTGAAAATATTCATGATGCCTTTAATCATTTTACAATTGTAACAAATGAATTAGCTTTACTTGATAAATGAGTAGATGACTCTAATCTTGTTAGAAAGAAATTGAGATATTTGCTTAGGTCTTGGGATGTTAAGAAGACCATGATAGAAGAAGCTCAAGATTTCTTACAACAAGTCAGCTGAGAGAGAAGCTGATGGCTTATGAGTCACACATTAAGCACACAAATAAAACTAAGAGCAGCAAGAAAACAATAGCATTTAAAGCCCTCAAATTCGAAACAAAGTCCGAATCAAAGGATGATAGTGAAGTTGATGATGATGTTGCTAGCTAGAAAACTCAATGGGTTGCTCAAGAAAAGAGAAAAGAAAAAGTTTTCCAATAAACATTCATCATCTAATCATGCTAAATATGATGCAGGAAAAATTTATAGGGAAGAGAAAAAGGAGAAGAAAGAGAAGGAGTTAATGTGTTACAAGTGCATATGAGTCCCCGATACTCTTAAAGAAGCTTGAGAAGTATAAGAAAAAGCAAAAGGCACTACTAACAACTTGAAGTGATATAGAAGAATTAGGGACAAATTTAGAGGATACGATAAAGAATAAAGAAGAGGTTAACTAATGTCTTATAGTCATGCCCAAGATAACTTCTGAATCAGAAGATAATATGCTTGATAGTGTATATAGACAAATTAAAAAGTTATTAAAGGCTCTTGAAAAAGTAGATGCTAAGCTAACTAAACTTGACAATGAGGTTAATGCATTAAAAAATGAGAAGGAAGCTTTGTCTTAAACAAACTCATTGCTTGATGATGAAAATGATATTCTAAAGACGATAATGAAGTGTTACAAATTGATAATGAGAATCTTCGATCAAGTTAGGATAGTCTTGAAAAAGAGAATCTTATCTTGAAAGAAGAAATAAAATAATTAAAGGTAAGGATGGATGGGCTTTCTAATACAATTGACGTAACTTTTAATAAGTTTAATAAGAGTGATAAAAAAACTGCAAATGCTGCTATCTTCCCAAAGATTGGGTAATTCAAAAGTTGGACTTTGCTATAAATGTGGTGAATCATCTAACTCAATCAAAAAGACCATATTTGTTAAAGGAAAAGAAGTAGTAGGTAATGAACCTATTAGAAACAGTAGTTTACGAGAAAATACTAAACTTGTTATGAAAGGCAAAAGGTATGTTAGAAGATACCCTAATCTAATTAAGAGGAATTGTATTAGAGGATACATCAAAGGATTAATTTGATGGTATAATAGAGGATACCTAAGTCAAAATAAGAGGACACTAGTGTAAAGTATCTAATCCATATGCTTACTTTTTTTGTAATAAAATTGGCCACATTGAAAAGTATTATTTATATAGAAATAACAAGCTTAGTAAACAACAAGTAAAATTCATAAACACCACAAGCTTGAATTTCAACGGACCTAAGCTACTCTATGTTCCTAAGAGAACTTAACTGTTTTTCTCAATGATCATAGGAACATGGAGTAAAATCAAAAGGAATGTGGCACCTAGATAGCGGGTGTTCATGTCACATATCTAGAGAAGTCTCATTATTTACAAGCTTAGAATGGAAAGGAGGTTATTTCGTCAAATTTGATGATTATAGTAAAGGAAAGATAATAGCAACTAGTAAAATTGGTATTCCCCCTTATAGTATTGAAAATGTATCCCTAATAAGAGGTCTGAAACACAATCTTCTAAGTATTAGTTAGTTATGCATGTGCCAAAAGATATAAGATGGTATTTGATCAAAATAAGGTTGAAGTGTTTGATAAAATGGTATTAAATTATTTGAAGGATTCCGTAAAAAGAACATTTATCTATTTAAGGTTGCTACAGTTGAAACTAAAAGACGCTTTTTATCTATTTCTAATAGTGTGTTTTTGTGGAATAAGGAATTAGGTCATGTTAATTTTGTTCAACTAGAAAATTTATATAAAAACAATCTGGTGAATGGCTTGCCTAAGTTTAATATAAAGGATGATATTTGCTACACTATTTGCATTAAGAATAAAATTAGTGCTATTTCACATTAAGTCTAAAATTGTTATGTCAACAAAACCACCATTGGAATTGTTGCATCTTACTTTGTTTGTTCCTATACGTGCATTAAGTTTAGGCAGTAATAAATATGGACTAGTTATGGTCAATGATTTTTCTTTGTATACTTGAGTTATGTTGTTACATCATAAGAGTGATGCCTTTCTTGCTTATGAAAAGTTTTCAAGGATTTTACAATGTTTTATAAACAAAATGATATCACTTACGCTTTTTCAGCTCCTTACACTCTGCAACAAAATAGAGTGGTTAAATGTAAAAATAGAACTATCCAAGAAAAGACCCAACCTTATTAAACAAGAATAGTGTAGTACAGTATTTATGGGTCGAAGTGGTCTTGATTTCTTATTTCAACATAAATTGCATTTATATGAGGTGACTTACCAAGAAAACATCATACAAACTATATAAAGGAAGAAAACCTATTGTATCATATTTTCATATGTTTAGTTTTACGTGCTTTATAAAGAAGTCTAGACAAAATTGTGGAAAATTTGAAGAATGTGTAGATGAAGGCATTTTCTTAAGGTACTCCTTAAATAGTCAAGCTTAGTCTTTAACAAAGTTGCTAGAACTATGAAGGAATCCATTAATGTGAAGTTTGTTGATGAGGCCAAAATTGATGATTCCGATGATGATATGCAGATAAAAACAAAGAAAAAGGATGACAGTTTAAATACTCAACAAAGCTCAAAGTTAATCGAGATTAAAAGTAGTGGATAATCCGGAGGATAAATCAAATGCTCTACAAGTAATGTCTGAACCTTCTAGATCAATGAGATTTAAGTCTTATCATCCTCTTAAACAAGTAATTTGTAATATACATTTTGAAATTAATACAAGACCTAGCTTAAAGTATATTGAAAATTATTTTTCTCTTTTATTTGAAATTGAATTTAAGACAGTTGATGAAGCCTTGTCTAATAGTAGTTGGATTAGTGTTATATAAGAGGAGCTCACTTAGTTCAAAGGAATCAAGTATGGACATTGGTTTGAAGGCCTAAAGATAAGTCTGTGATTAGCACCAAATGGGTGTTCAAAAACAAATTAGATGAGCATGGCAAGATTGTAAGGAACAAGGCAAGATTGTAAGGAACAAGGCAAGATTAGTAGTAAAAGGCTACTAAACTTTTACTTACAAATGGGTGTTCAAAAACAAATTAGATGAGCATGACGAAATTTATATGCTAGTTGCCAGGTTAGAGGGTATTAAACTTTTACTTGCATTCACGTGTTATAAAGGATTTTAAGTTATTTCAAATTGATATAAAAAGTGTGTTTTTTTCCTTTTTAAATGGATACACCAAAAAGGAGGTGTATGTTGAATAACCTCAAGGTTTTGTGAGTTTATAAAACAAGCTTTATGTACATGGTATGAAAGGCCTAGTGAGTTTCTAATTAAGAATGGATTTTAAAGGGATAAAGTAGACACAATATTATTCTTAAAACAATATGATAATGACTTATTAGTAGTACAAATATATGTAGATGCTATCATTTTTTGTTCTATTAACGAATTATATTGTAAGGAGTTCTCTAAGTTAATGCAAGTAGAGCTTGAGATTTCTTTTATGGGTAAACTTAACTTTTTCCTCGAACTCTAAATTAAACAAACAAAAGATGAGATTTTTATCCATTGAAAGAAGTATACAAGGTAGATCTTAAAGAAATTTAGACTAGAGAATGTTAAAGGGGCAATAACTCTAATTTTGCTTCTACAAGGTTAGATTTAGATGAAACTAGTAAGAGAGTTAATGAAAAATTATATAGAAGTTTGATAGGTTCCTTATTACATTTAACTACTTCATGTCCTATTATTTTATTTAATGTATTCATTTGTAACCTATTTCAATCTAAACTAACTAAAACACATTTAGCTGCTGTGAAATGTATTTTCAAATACGTATCTTACACAACTAAGTCAGGAATCTAGTACCCAAAAAATCAAAAAAATTTATTTAATTGAATACACAAATGCTAACTATGATAGTTACAAGGTAGATAGGAAAAGTACATCTAGTGCTTGTCGGTTTTTAAGAGCTAAGTCAATTTCTTAGTCATCCAAGATGCAAAACTTTATCCCTTATCCATAGCAAAGGCTAAACACGTTTTAGTTGGAAATTTTTATACACAGATCTTGTGGATTAGACAAGAATTGTCTTATTATGGTTTGAATTTATATAAATATTCCCATAAAATATAACAATACAAGTGCAATAAATCTAACAAAAAAACCCTATGCATCATTCAAGATCAAAGCATATAGAAGTTGAGCATCATTTCATTAGAGTTCATGTTAATAATGGGGACATAAATATAGAATTTGTTTCAACCAAAAATCAATTAGCAAACATTTTTACAAAGCCTTTGGAAAAAAATAAAATTTGAATACATCAGGAATGAAATCGGCATCTACAATCTTTTTTCATAAATTTTTTAGGTATTAGAGTAAATTAATTTTGTTGTATATTTATTAAATTCCTTTAGAAATATATTTATTATAATAATAATAACAATAATATTTTGCATACTAGAATGAAATAATTCTTTGTATAAAGTAATGTAATGTTGTAATAGTAGATAATTGGACACATATAAAGTAATTTAATAGTGTAAATTAATACAAAGCTCCTACTTTTTTGCACACATACTAAAGGTATGTAATTCAAATTGTCTAATATTCTTTTATTTTTTGTGGGTACAATTACAAAAGAGTGATCTATGCTCTACTTAATTTCTCTCTCTTAATCAAATATTTCTCTCTCATCTTTACTCTAATTCTCTCTCACTTTCGATCCACTCCCATGCTACACGATCACCTCTCTCTCCACTAATTTCTCACCATCTAATCACATGCTCTCTTTTTCTTCTTCATTTAAACCCTTTTTCATCGTACTCTTAGCTCTCTCTCCTCTTACATTTCAAAGCTCACAAACCCTAAACCATAGTACCAAGGAAATCTTCTTGGTTAGAGAAAAAGGGCTTTAAGTCAAAGAAAGATTCTTCAAACATTAAAGATAATCCTTAAACCCTATAAGATGAACTAGTAGATTTTGAAGAGAACCTAAATTTGACTCAAGAAAATCCATAACCTTAAGTTCTTGAAAACCTTAACCCAACGCATGAAGAAGATGAAGTGAGTGTGGCTGTTAATGGTCAAGAAGTTGAAAAGGAGCAAACTTTTGAGAAGAACAAGGAAGTTACAGAAGTTTTAAGATCATCTAGTGAAGAAGGTGAAGATGATGATACAAGTAAGGCAAATGATTCGTTGGACAGTGATGAGGATGAAAATGAAGAAGTGGCTTTAAATGTTGAGAAAGAAAAGGAGTCATTGGAGGAATCAAGAGATAGATCAAGTGATAAATCAGGGAATAGGAAAGAAGATGATGAAGAATCCCTAAAGTCGGTTCCCATAGCAAAGCAAATCAAGCAATTAAAAATGGATAAAAAGACGGTAAAACTTAAGAATATATATGTTTCTACTAAGAAACAATCTCAATATATAGAGTCATGTATGTTCGATCTTGATTATTTTGAAAAGAATGGATTTTACTAAAATGAATTCTTAGATATATTAGGATGTAAAAATTTATGTAATGTGGAAGTAGTTGTATATGGAGAACTTGTGTTTGACTTTTATAAAATTCTAGACATAAAGAAAAGGGATAGATTGTCATCTAATATTCTTAGGAAGAAAATTAAAATCACTAAGAGTGATAGCTAAATATGAATAATGATAAGGAATTGATGAGTTTGAGCAAAAATAAGGTGTTTAAAAAGTAAAATAGTGGTGGTCAAATTTGGCCTAGAAAGAAAGTTAATGTGTTCAATTATAGGGTGCCAATCAAACTTTTACATAAGTTAGTTGTGTGTTGCGTTCTTCCTAAGAAAGGTAGCACAACAATTATATTTAAGGAAGATGCACTAGTCATCTTAAAACTGCTTAAGAAAAGAAATTAGATGTAGCAAATCAAATCATAAAGCATGCTTTTATGACAAAAGCTAGCTTTTATGACAAAAGCTAAAAGGCCTCATGGAAATCTATTAATGAGATTGTTTAAGTATAAAAAGTTGAAGATTCCTAATGTCTCCAAGAAAGAATTTCCTATTAAAGTTATAAGAGAGGCAAATGTCCATCACATAGGACATAAACATGAAAGATAAAATATAGTTCACAGATGATTAGGCTTTTTATGTGCATGAAAAGCACAAAAGGAACAAGCTACCAAGGTCTTTATTTAAAGGGGAGAATTTCGGAACTTAATCATAGAAAGGATCAAAGAACGAGGATGTGAATGTATGAAGGAAGAGGAAAGTAAAACATATTAATTAGGGAAAGAAAAAGAAAAGCAAAAAGGATTATGAGATTAGAATTGGGAAAGTTTGAAATCAAAGACAAAGGAGAAGAATAGGGTAAATCTAAATTAGATTATGATTCAAAGGATAATGAGGATGTAAGATTGGATGGTGCTTCCATTAGTATGGGTCTTACAAGGAATGATGTTGAGGATATTGTTAACAAAAAGTTACTGGAAATTTTAGTAAAATGGTAGACAAGTTCTCACAAATAAGAAATGGGTAATTCTTCACCTAGATCACCTATTCATACTACCTTACTACTGCCTTCACCACAACTAGCTACATAATCTTACCCTCAACCATAAAACCTGAGGAAACATCATTTCCTCAATCTAAGCAACATATACAACCTAAGGAAGAATCATTTCCACAACATGACCAACATGCTATAGCATTTCCATCATCAATTTCATCACCTGGAGCTCAATCTTTTGTTCTTAGATATGCTTCTTAAGGAACTTCTACCTCAAGTCAATTAATCTTCATAAGTTCTCCTTCTAACTTGGAACAAAGGAACATCAGCTATTACCTCATCTACTGTTCACTCTAAGGATTAAGAAGTCTTGCCCTGGTAAGAAGAAGTAATGATTCTTTATCATTAGTATCTGTCTTTTGTCAAGTGTTTGTTCTTTGTTAGTTTCTCATTTAGTCTTTGTTCGGTACGTGTTAATTGAGTTCAACCTTTGTTAGTTTCCATTCAGTCTTTGTTAATTTCATTTTAGGTTTTGGTCATGTTTTGTTAATTTATGTCAAAATCTTGTAATCAAATGTATTCAACTTATACTAATATATCATCATATGTTAATATTAGCTTATGTCATTCTAATTTCATTTTATCCTTTTATTATTCCTTTCATCTTCTATTAGCGATTTTCAATTTTTGTAATTTGGTTTATATCAATTTCAATTAACATCTTGTTCCAAATTTTTACTCATATTATTTTTCATATCTTTTGTTCTATATTAAACTTCTCATGATCATTTTATACAAAATTCAAGGGGAGCTATTATTAAAGGATAATAACAAAAGGGGGGAGAAGGATAAATATATATATATATATATATATATACATATATAGATATATTATATTGAGTGAACAATCTGGCATAAAATAAGATAATGTTGAATAAATGATCTCATGATTCTTATATATGTTGTGCTTGACATATTGTTGGATTATCAAATTAGTGTATATTGCTGTTATTTTGACTTAAATTAGGAATGTAAAAGAACATGAAATTCATTGCAAATAGCTATTCTTTTGAATTGTATTTTCTTAACTTGATTTCAATATTTTTCTAAGAAAGATTTTATTATCATAAAAAAGGGAAAGAATGTTGAGTTCTCTTCTTATTGTTTTAGTGATAACAAAAATGGATTAAAAGTATTTAACAAGTGTGCTAAGTATATATGATACAATGTATAACTAAGCATATGAATTAGGTTATGTTGAAAAAATTAGAGGACAAAATAATATTTTGACTAAACATTACAAAAAAGATGAAAAGTTGGATTTTTGAGGAGTTGAAGACCTAGCTCAACTTATTGGGTGTATCTGGGTATTATATCCCATGTGTTCCACTAAGTAGGACACATATCCATGATGATTAAGGAGGATAAATTTTATTTATTTCAAGATAAGTTTATTTATCAAGAAGATTTTATGACAAGTTGTGTATGAGTTATTGGATTCGAGTTTATTAGCTTATTGCTACCATAATTTCAAGTTATCTATAATAAATTGCAAAGCTTAAGGATAATTTTGTGGATACAGAATGGTCATATACAAGCTAAATTTGTAGATAAGATTGTGCGAGTGGATAAAGCTCTTGGATAAGTTTTTTCATGAAAATAACAGTAGATTTTTATTCAAATTCAAAGTTCAAATTTATAGAAGAATTTATGCAAAGAAAATACCAAGATAGCAAGAAATTTTATCATCATACATGTGTAAGTGATTAGTAAGAAGCTATTAGAAATTACAAGTTCAAAATTTAAAATAACTCATGAAGATTTGTTCCAAAATTTTAGGAAGAAGTATATCAGATTTTTGAACTTCAATGAAGAACATTGTGTTCGATGTGTTAGGAAAAAGAAGATATTTATGAAGTCATACAAGGTAGAATAATGACAACAACTATTTTTATTTAGCAACTCAACATCTAAATTTGAAGCAAACAACTAAAAGATATGTACTCCACAATTTAAGGGAAAAATGAATGTTTGAAGATTTTTCAAATCTCTTAAGATATTCTTTACAGCTTCAATAAAGATGTTATCTAAAGAGTAAATAAAAGCAAAGCAATTCAAATTTCAAGCTACTTCAGTTTTGCAATTTCCATTTGCTATCCTTTATACTCTCAAAAGAATCAAAAGCAATAATAAATGCTAAATCAAAGGATCTGTTGTTTATACAACTTTTATTTCTACATCACTTTTTGTACTTAGAGGATTTCTGTATTTACTCCTCAAAACTATTGTAACTCTTATCTTTGAAGAGTTAGGTTGATTGCTAGAAGATGGTTTGCTCGTGCATTCTATGGTTCCGTGTTAGCTAAGAGACAAGCTAGGGAAACAAAGCAGAATACTTAGATTGTAATCTCTCTTTGATTGAAGTTTTTCTAAGTGAATGGTGAAATGACACCAATATGAAGTATTAGGTCTCTAGAAGTGGAGTTAGAAGAGTACATTAAACACAAGACTATAAGCATTATAATTTCTACACTAAATCTTATCGCTCTCTTGGTATTTTAATTGCACATATTTATTTATTATCTCATATTGTTTTCAATGTCAATTACATAAAGCAATTAGAAGAGGATGTTTTTAATAACAATTTGGGAAAATGTTTAATTTTTAAAGTAATCAATTCATATCCCTCTTGATTACTTTTGGGACCTACATATGATAATGCTCATATCATGTAGTTTTTTATTTTGGCTTAATTTTTTCGGTGATCCCAAATCAAAATTAAAGAAAATATTTCTGACCAAACTGAAAAAACCAACAAACCAAAAGCTCCGTTTGATTTGAGTTGATTTGGTTAGGCTTCTCACTTCTTCGTGCCACCTAATAGTCTTTAACAACGACAAACCTAGGCCATGTATAAACAACTCCTAAAACGACAAGAAGCAAGCAACCGAGCATCCATGCATACATACATACATATATATACACACATATATATATATATATATATATATATGGTTTTGCCCGGACATAGCACGCAGCGATATCAGTAACTAGAATTTGGAGTTTTCTCAAATATAATAAGGCAGGTTCTAGATTATGTTCTTTTCATTAACTTATTGATTATTATTGGCATTTTGCTTTCATAAGATCAGTTAAAGATGCCTTTTCTTTTCTGAATAGTGATGATTGACAAGCGTAAATTAACTTTTCATATATTCTAAGTTAACGAAAAGCTCCAGAAACAAACGTAACCAATCAGAAAGCAGCTCATATTAATTATGTTCTGATAAGTGATCTAAGACGAGGTCATCAAGCTGTTGTAAAACACTGAGAAAAAGAGGGTCGGTAGATCTTATAAGATTCTGATGATTTGATCATATTATTTTCAATATATGCGTTAATGATGGTATGGGATCCACACCGATAATCTTTTCTGTTTTTTAATACTAGAAAACAATATCGACGACACTCAAGAACTAAAAGATCAAATGATTTAATTATATATATATATATATAATTTATGTTATTGTACTGACTTACAATTAACTAATTACGAATATATATGTAAACATCATGGGAAATAATTTAGAACGGTAAGTAGTGCCACTTTATTATGTTGGATTTATTATGATGGACCTTCAGAAATACAACATAATTTAATTTCTTATTAATAGAATAATTAAGTTGGTTATCATTCCTAAGAAATTTTAAATTTGCATGAGGTATATATATAGAAAGATATAAGGTGAGGGAGAAACTAATTTTGGATTTTTTTATTATATTAATTTTCGTATGTATCGCCCATGAACATGTCGTTGTTAATGAATCCTAATGGACTTATCGGTAAATGGATTAGGATCGTAAATGCCTAAAAAGCAGGAAGATGCGTTTTTTTCATAATTTGTAATCGATATATATATATAGATGTATTTTCACGTGGTGCCGCGACCCCAGTAAATGGATTTTTAAGGGTTTAACCCATAACAGTATATTTATTATAAATGATGTCATGTTTCTTTCTTTCTTTCTTTTTTTTCCTTATTATTAATCTATAACGAAATCTCATAAGACTAACATGTGGTCAAGTGAATAACTAAAGGGAGCATGAGCAAAATCATCGTAAGTGTTCATCTAGGTTATATGTACCCACTCGCCAAACAAAACTGGATCCAAAGATGATACATATAGTGAAGCTCGAATTATAGGGTAACTAGATACCACACCAGCAGCTCCTAGGAAATGCGGCATTCAAGTGTCATCAATTCTTTACCAAATAAACCGATGTGATTAATTTTTGGACCCAAGTTTGGTATGCACTCAATGCGTGGATCGTTATGCTTCGATGTCACTAAAATATAACTCAGTCGAGAACTGTTCTTAAACTAGTAGTTAGTATGACCCGAAGCTCTCATGAATGGCGGTTTCAAGTCAACACTGAATTCATTCATGCCCTAATTTGTGATTATACATCCTTGGTCATATGGTTGGGCATAAGTTACTTGAAAGTCCATAGTAGTAAACGGAGTGAAATGATCAAATTTGTGATGATACACTTGCGTACAGATTGATTTGAGATATCAAAATTAGCAGATATGACCATAAGATCAATTTCATAATATGTGAAGATTGTAGAAATTTTCCCAAAGCATTGGGTAACATGAAGAATATAGCTAGCACAACCACCACAGATGGGACTTAGAGGTTTACACACTATAAGAGCTATTGGTGTTAGATATAAAGGGTTATGACGTGATTCTCAACATGGATTGGTTTACTAAACATCATGTGCATTTGAAATGTTAAAAGAAGATCATAGAGTCCAGGATTCCTAGAGAGGATCCATTCAATTACAAAAGAAGTTCATGTATTAGGTACCAAAATCGATTGTTACTAGTAAAATGCAAAAGCTATTAAGGAATGGTTATACTCAATATTTGGCTCCAACAATAGACATCTGATTTGATGACATAACTGTAACTTGCAAACATCTAGAAGTGTTTCTGAAGGGATTGTCCAAATCATAACCAGATTGCAAGATTGAGTTTAAAATAGAGGTGATTCGTCTTAGAGGTCGTATACACGGAAAAACACCACAACAAATAAAAGGAAAAGAAAAGAAAAGAACAAAAGGGTTTAGCAAACCCGAGTAACTATCAACTAGATATGACACATCAATAGATCCTACTCGAGCTAACTTTTACTTGATATGACACACAAGTAATGATTAGAGTCACTTACCACTACTCCTTGCTAAAGAGAATAAATAAGATTTAGGGAAAAGAAGACACAGTGAGTGATCTCAAAGAGAATGTCTATATTCGTCATGTAAGAAGTGTTGTTTACGCTACGAGTGACACTCTTATATGGCCTCCTTAGGGTTACATCTCAAAGAAACGAGAAAAGTGGGAAAATTACATATTAGATATAAAGATTCCTAAGAAAAATGCTAAAAAGGCTAAAAACGTCACTATATGGTACAATGTATAGAATGGGGAATCATTCTAGGACTTTGTACCAAAAGACACTTGTCAAATTATGATTAGCGAGCCCAATATTGTGTATGTTTGGTTGTCCCTGCAAGTGCTCAATCTTAACAAGTCAACAATTGATGGTGTCAACTCGATAGAGGTTAGGAAAGGAATGGATGAATTGGCCAACTTGATTAGGGTTAGATTAGAGCTTAGACACTAGGCATTATTCTGAGGTCCAACAGGTTAGTTGATTGTCTACTCAACTCTAGAAGACTTATAGTGTCTGCTTGCTCAAAAAATGTTCTTATCATGACCACAGCTCGACACTTAGGGCAAATGAAGTGTAACATACCTTATTTGATATCGGAATCATTGTCCTTGAAGAGTGCTCACACTAATACTCTTCAGGAAAGTCCTTGTAATCCCCTAACTTGGCTTCTAGTAATGGATCCATGGAGTTTATTCCTATCAAGAGGTAGAACCAAGGATAAAGCAAGTATCAAAAGCACCATATCAATTGGCACCATTGGAATTGGTGGAGTTAAAAGAGAGGGAAAAAAAAGAAGACAACTACAGTAGTTATTAGACAAGGGCTTTATATGATCCAGTTTGTCACTATTGGGTGTACTAATACTATTTGTGAGAAAGAAACACTAAAGTATGTGCTTGTACATCCATTATCGAGATCTAAATAAGGTACTAGCAAAGGAAAAATACCCATTTCCCATTATAGATGATCTATTCAATCAATTGAAAGGTAATAATGTGTTTTCTAAGATTGATTTATAGTCAAGCTATTATAAGTTGAAAATCGTGTACAAGACAAATTGAAGATAGCATTCTGAACTAGGTGTAGCACTATGAGCTTTTAGTAATACCTTTCAGTTTGACTAACTCCCTAGTTCCATTTGTGGATATGATGGATAAACGGTTAAAGGAATATTTGAATGAATTTGTCATGGTCTTCATAGATGATATATTAGCATACACCAATAAAAAGGAAGAACATGCAAAGCAATTAATAATAGTGTTGCAAACATTGAAGAATTAACAGTTGTATATGAAATTGAAAAGATGTGGATTTTGGTTGGAGTACATAGAATTTCTTAGTTATATTGTGTCTAGCTTTGGAATTATTGTAGACTTTGGAAAGATTCAGACAATGATAAAGTAGGTAAGACCAAAGATTATAATTGAGGTGAGAAGTTTTCTTAGCATGGTGTAAGACTTCTCTAAGATTATAGTGCCATAGAACTAATTAACTCGAAAAGGTGTTATTTTTTATTGGGATGATAAATGTGAGCAAAGTTTTCAAAATCTTAAGAAGAGGTTAGTAATAGCATTAGTGTTAACTATATTGGATGCAATGAATGGATATTCCAGCTATTGTTGTGCATCTAAGAACAGTTTAGGATGTATGCGCATGCACAATGATAGAGTGATTGCTTATGCATCACGGTAGTTGTAGATTATATAAACAAAATTATCTAACACATGGTCTTGAATACATTAAAGATCTAGAGACACTATCTATATGGAGATAAATGTGATGTTTATATTGATCATAAAAAGCTAACACATATTTACGTAGAAGGAGTTGAATATACATTAGAGACAATGGCTACAGCTACTTAAGGTTTTTGAATTACTAGTACATTATCACCTTAATAAGACGAACATTGTTTCTTGTGCTTTAAGTAGGAAAGGTATAGTGACTTGGCAACTATGATGATAGATAAGAAGGAGATTTTTAAAGATATAGAAAATTGGGAGTTAGAAATTAGAATCCAAAAGGTGGAGATTGGTTTAGCAAATTTAACAATATAGCCTACATTGATGGATTAGATTAAAGAAACTTAAGTAGTAGATGGGAAACTTAAAAAGATTAAGAGTAACTTAAAGAGATACCCCGATTTTGTAAGTGGTGATGATGATATTTTAAGGTTCAGAAATATAGTGTAAGTTCTAAAGAATGAATAGATTCGAAAGATGATATTGCAAGAAGCACACAGCACAAATTACTTAAGCCATCCTAAGAGCAATAAAATGTATAAAGATATGAAACTAAGATGTTGGTGTTCAAGGATGAAAGATCATATCACCAAATTTGTTTCTTGATATGTCATATGTCAAAGATAAAGGCAAAGTATCGGAGGCTAAGACAATTGTTACAATGGCTCCCTATATTTGAATGAAAATGGTAGGACATTACAATGAATTTTGTGATTGTATTACCTAAGAATCAAATTCAGAATGATGTTATATTGGTCACAATTGACAAATTGAGAAAATCAACTCATTTTTAGCCATTTCATCTTAGAATGCCACTATCATGATTGGTTACACTATATGTTAAAGAAATAGTACATCTACATGGAGTTCCAATTCAATAGTCTCAAAATGAGGCACCAAGTTTATGTTGAGATTCTAGTAGTTATAGCAAGAAGTTATGCATATGAAGTCGAGGTTTAGCATTACATATCATCTATAAATGGACAAACAATCAACAAACGATCAAGACATTGGAAGATATGTTAAGATTTTTTGTACTAGATATTGGAGGAAGTTAGGATGAACA
This sequence comes from Lumnitzera littorea, assembly GCA_024138015.1. NCBI lineage: Eukaryota > Viridiplantae > Streptophyta > Magnoliopsida > Myrtales > Combretaceae > Lumnitzera > Lumnitzera littorea. The sequence continues at coordinate 53,195,708 of JAMXBB010000011.1, forward strand.
TTTACCTCTTATAGAGTTCACTTATAACAATAAATACATAGAACCATTCAAATGACTCAAGACAAACCGCTCTACAAATGAAAGCATAAATCCCTAATATATCAAGATGAGGTAATAGGATCAAACATGCTTCAAGAACGTAAAGATAAGGTCCATAAAATCAAAGACCAAATGCAACATGTACAAAGTAAACAAAAAAGTTATGCATATGTCTACAAAAGACTCTTGGAAATTCAAGAAGATGATTTGGTATTTGTAAAAGTATCAATGATGAAAAGATTCAAGAGATTTTCAATTAAAGAGAAGCTAAGCCCAAGATATATTAGACCATATCAAATATAAGAACAATGGGAGATGTAGCTTATAAGCTTAAACTACTTGAGGATTTGGTAAATGTACATAATATATTTCATGTTTTGTCATTTAGGAAATTTATGGGTTATCCTTTAAAGGTGGCGGAAGCTTTACCAATTGAGCTTAAGGAGAATTTGACCTATGATGAGTAAATCATAAAAGTTTTGGACAAGATGGTTCAATAATTGAGAAATCAAAACATTAATAATGTAAAGATCCTCTGGAACTGCCATACAAAAGAAGAAGTAACTTGTGAAATTGAAGAGTCTATGTAAGCAAAATATGCAAAGCTATTTTAATGAGGTCAATAAATAAGTTTAGATGATTTATTGTTGGCATAAATGTATTATTGTGTGGATGTGTTATTTAAGTAGTAACTTCAAGGACAAAACTATTTTTAAGGAGAGTATGATATAATACCTCGATTTTTCTCAAATAACTAAATTTAAGGCCTTCAAGAAAACAATCTCGATTTTCATTTAAACTTTATGACAAAGTAAAAAAAGTTAGTTGAAGTTACTACTTAAAGTTACATTTTAAAATTCTAAGAATAAGAAACTCTATTCAATAATACGCAATTTCAATAATTTAGGATTTATTACTATAATTTGAAACTCGAAGTTCGAGTTTCGAAACTTAACCAAAATGTGAGTGATGGGTCAAAATAATTTCATAATTCATGAATTTAAAGGAATCAAATAGGCTCAAGAGTTGAAAACCAATGTACTCAACAACGAAGGATAGGCCTTAAACCAACTCCTAATGGATCAAACCCAATCCAATTTGAATTAAACCAAGCCTAAAGGCCATTTTTCCTTCCCTTCCTCTCCAATGCTTCACAAGATCTCCTAAAATCGAGAAGAAATCAAGCTAAATCCTTTTAGAATCAAATCAAAGTGAAGTCCATCTCTCATCCTCTCTCTTCCCTTTCCCTCATGCCCGTTGCATCTCTTTTTCCTCTCAATTATCTTCTTCTTCTTAAAACAACCTTAATCAATGTTCCATCCACACATTCTAAGCCCTCTAACTTCTTAAAGTAAAGGCAAACCATTTCTCCCCACCGATAAACTCTTAATTATATCTTAAACTATGTCTTAATATACCAAAAAACAAGTAAGGCCAAGCTAAATGAGGATTAAACATTAAGACACCAAGATTAAGCTTAAATTAACATAGCATAGTAAATTAACCCCTTATGTTTGAGCCACTTAGGTTGATTCTACTATTACAAGCCCTCAACCCCCTAACGAAATTGTCTTCCTCCTAATGATGGCCAAAGTATGCTAACCATTACCGTCCAATTTTTGTTTTTATATCCTTTATGTTTTAAAAGAATATTAAACCATTTTAGAAAAGGATAGTTCCTATCATTCTAAAATAAATTTTTTTATGAGTAGCTTCAAGTTATATTTTCATAATTTTGTATTTTAGGTGTAAAAATATAGGCTCCTTAAGAAAAGAAGTCCCTTCCAATGAAAGAAAAATTAATTTTTCAAAAATATAAAAAAGTGTTGTTTCAAGCACAATTTTTGTATATAAGCTATAAATATTTGTAGAAAACTTTTATAAAGTTAGAATTTGAAAAAATATTAATTTACTATTTATTATATTTATTTTCTTAAATCTACAACATTATACAATATGATAAAATAATATGTTTTTATTAATGGGGTTTGAGTATAATGGGAAAAAATTTTGTTCATAAAAATTTTACAAATTTTGTCATTTTTGCCAATAAAGCTAATTTTTAAGGCTAAAAGTGTAATTTAGTAAAAATAGTAAATGAATGAATTTAGTTTCCAAAAACTTTAGATTTAATATATATATTTCCTAGACTTATAAATTCTTTTTTGGAATTGATTGAGCTTATTGCCTATTTATTGCAAAAATAGGTAGTATTTAAGCATATTATGAGATAATAAAGTTATTACACAATAAACAGAGGTTTTTAGTATCATTTACATGCTTTAAGGGTGGTATTAAGTTATTGCGGATCTACTAGTTGGTTAACAAAGTTGTGAAAAACATGGGTTTTTTATGAGTATTTAGTATTGGATAGCCTAATTGTGGATCTTGCAATAATATAAAGTAAACAAATTTAACAAAAAGGAAACTTGCATAATTTTAGGTAATTCAGCCAATATTCCAATTTGAAGTATTCAAGTAGTTCTCAACTCAACGATCATAATGATATAAAAACATAAAATTAGATAAGTAACAAAAAAATTATAAATAATAAAGGTTTGTATATATTCAGTTCAAAACTTATAGTGACTTCAGTTACTATTATGTATCATAGGCGATTCTAGGAATGTTAATAACGGATGTTAGAGTTCAAGAACGCTCGAGGACTTTACCATGAAAACCAAGAATTCATGTGAGTACCCTTCTTTGCCTTATTGTTATTAAAAGTAGATAAAAATTCTATAATCACTCACTTATTGATATAAGTTGTTGCAATTTCACTTAAGTGAATAGTAATACTTAGTGATGTAATAAAATGATTTTTATGGGCATTCCTCTAACCTTAAACTTGGTTGGTTGATAGTAGTTACCCCACAATAAGCAAGTTTAGCATAAATAAATTGGCTTGAGAAACTTTCGTATTATATATGATGTTATTGCTCATTCTCATTGAACATGTGCTTGGGTGTTAACTACTTTCCATAGATTAAATATTTATAAATATTGATGAGTTGCCCTTTAAATTGCACATATGACTTGTGGATAGTAATTATTGTCATCATTATATGGTTGATATGATTGATTTTCTAATTCACATGCCATATTATAGTTCGCGCCTATAGATATATGCTCGTTTGTTATTACATCATTTACATCCATGGCACAGTATTAAAAGAGGCCAAGGGACATAGTTTTATAAGCTTTGTTTTCAAACATGAACCCAATGGTCTTATTTATAAAGCTCAATTTTGAACTTAGACCCAAAGTTCCCATTTGACAATCTTGATTCTTATGAAAGAATGCTAAATTTACAAACTTGGTTTTGTAGCATACAGATTGCATATCTCGATTTATCTCAATTGAGCTACCCTGCAATGCTCTTCATCTCAATTGAGTAGCCAAGTACCGCTCTTTATCTCAGCTAAGCCACTTAAGGGTTGTTCTTATATCTCGATCAAAATATTGACTATTGCAAGTCATATGCATTAGTATGGCATATTATTGCATATATAACTGCAAATTTGAAAACTTATTTGACAAGTATATGATATGCCTTTATTATTATTCTTAGATCATTCTAAGTGTTTAAAATACACTTGACATTGCCTATAATGTTCTTTTAGTATTGGTTATTTACTTAGTTACTTAGCAATAAGCAAAGAAGTTAATTTCTTTCTAACACTAAGTTATGAAGGTGAAGATGATTCAAGAGCTTAGGCTTGGGATGGGTATTTTAGAGAACCAAGACCATTTATATTTAGGGGAAATGTAAATTAACGCCTAAAATACCTAAGAACTCTATGCTCTGCTACTCTTACTACTTAAAATACCTTCAGAACATCAAATGAACACCTAATCACTTTTCTATAACTATAGATCAAGGGAAAATCAATTAATATACCAAAATGAACCTCAAATCTTGAATTAAATCAAAATTGATCTTACCTCTACTCTAGCAACTTTATGCTACCTCTAAGCCTCTAATAACTCTTAATTTTTTTTTCTTATAACTCCTTAAATCAATTAGATCAATAATTGGATTAGTGCTCTTACTAAATTGAAGTCTAACTTGAACTTAATTTAAAATAGAGATTGAATAACTCACCTAACTTGTGTAAATCCTTTATTTAGAGCTTCTTGATCACTTGAATTTCCTTCCTAAATATCAAATGGCCCTAATTAATTGTCAAAATCACTTAACTCCTTATTTAAGTTGTGCCACACTTAAAGAGAGTGTGAAGGGGTGTTTTCTTTTCTCTTGATTTTTTAAATGGCATTCAAATCCTTAAATTTCCCACTTAAGGCATTTGATATGCCAAAATAATATTTCACTCTCTCAAGTTACTCTATAAGCTTAAGAGTACTAAAGTAAATTAAGTAACCAACTTAAAGTAAATATCTTCCATTTGTAAAGTACAAATATACCCTTGATTATTCAATTAATCTAAGGCTATTCTAGTAATTAGATTAACTAGAAAATATTTAGAATATTTAAAAATCCCTTTCCATAAATTATTGATAAATCTTTGGAAAGTATTTTTTGATGACATCACTAATTCAAGATATTTCATCAGTTACACTTTTAATATAATACTACCAAAATTCTGATTCATCCTCAATCTCTCCATGAATTTGTAAAATACATTAACAATTTATAGTTTGAAATAATGATAATAATAACATACGATTTGAATCTTAATTATAAGATTCTCTTTTTTTTTTTTCCCCTAACTTATGATTATAACCTTATGAGATGATTCAATCTCACTTTTTAAGGAAACATCAATCTAGTTAAGGGTTTAAGAGTCTTACTTTATAGAAAAACACAAAAAAAAATAAATAAATAAATAAAGGAAGCCCCTAATCATATGGCTTTATACATAGATCTTGCCATACACCTACGATTCTCCTTTGTTGATTTTCTTAAATATAAAATCATAAGGCGAATTAGGAGTAAAACCTTTTTCATCAGAAAAATCTACTTGTATTTATACCTTCACACAGTAGAATTCTTAAAGACTTGCATAATGATAATAGAGAAGGGGGTCGGTAGCATCAATAGGGGGAAAGAAAGTGAGTGGAGTAAGAGATTGTGTTTTCGTTACTATACTTCTAGAATTCAACCGAAATATATGGGTTATAGACTTTAAATAGACGAGTTTAGGGGAGAAAGTACCAATTCACCCTAATGTTAGAATATTTTAAGAGGTATTTCATGTATATTAATAATTTATAATATACAAATAAAGTTAAGAAATTGTTTTCATTATATTTTGTTAAACCAACATAATACATGAAAGTAAGTTATTTTCAAGACAAACAAACCAAAAAAAAAAAAAAACACAAAAAAAAGGGTTGCTTATAAAAAAATTTTTCCCTAACTATAGGCTTTTCTCCAATTGAAGCATCTTATTCCTTATGGAATAACCAATTGATCCAAAACTTAGGTTCAATCTTCCTCTAATTAGAGAAGATAACCATGTAAGACATAAAGCTTATACCTAAAAGTGTTTTGCTATGCTACTTTGAAATATCATGTGAGTGATGGTCCTTAAATAATAATCCGCTCTCTCTATTCATGTTACTCCTTCCTATGAATGATGGTCGTTCAACAAGAATCTATTATCTCCCTCTTCATATTACACCAATGGTATTGCTACTCTAGATACTACATCTTTTCTTTTCTTTTTCTTTTTCTTTTTTTTTTTTGTGAAATGATAATGCATTAAATTTGACTAGTAACAAAGTCTAGCATAATGTTAGCCACAAAAGTTAGAGCTTAAAGTTCCATTTGTAGCATTACAAACCATAGGGGAAAAGGTAGTAAGGGAGATGGAAGTAACATCAGTAGGAGTTTTAGTCTCCTTACACAACCTAAAAGTAAATAAATCCTCTCTTTAATAGAGATAAAAAAAAAAAAAAAAAAGGTGAGAGTTGAAGGAAAAGTAGTATCAGCTTAGTCTTCATGGTGCATCCATCCTACAAGTGCATCAACCACTAAGTTGAGTTCCTTAGAAACAGCTTTAATTTTCTACTTCTGGAGGCAGGAGAGGTTTTCCCTACAAGCATTGACAACATTATGATACAACAATTGATTGTTAACATGCTCCTTTAGTAAAGTAACAACAACAAATAAATCGAAATGAATCTTAATAGCTAGCAAATTTAATTCTACATAATAGTGCAAACCTCAATATAATCCCCAAAGCTTAGTAGATAAGATGTCTAGAGATCCAACTTTTTTGGCAAATTCGTAAATCCATCTACCTTAAGGATTTTTTATAAGACCACCTATTGTGGCTTGATTTAAAGTAAGAATAAAAGATCCATCCACGTTGAATCTAACCTGACCCACTTCTAAAGGTGACCATTTGATGTTTAGGTAGTCAATCTTATAAAGAGCCATAGAGCTTCTCAAGTATGCCAAGTATTCATGTGATGTAGTTCTTACGAATTGATTTAAATTGGCATAAATGGTTCTTTGCTAAAAGAGAACTTGATTTCTAAAATGCTAAATTTTCCATAACATAATAGCAAATACAAATGATGGAGGAGGATGCTACTTAGTCAACTCCCTTGTACTAATGTGACAATTCAATTGAATCCATTGAAAGAAAGATGACTTGGAAGTTAGATCTTGACATTGTAAAAGTTGCAAAGTACTGATGATTTCAACTATTTGTGGGCACGGAAGAAAAGCATGAATTTTTCAACATGTTTTCTACATCTTAAATAAATTGTAGATTGAATAATCCCTCTATGGGCTAAATTTTGTACAGTTGGTAAAGAAAAATGAGTCAATCTCCATAGAAAGACCTTCATCTTTGGGGGGAAGTTAGATTTTCAAATCCAATTCTAGTTTGAATTCCTTTCAGTTTTAGGCCTCAAAGCATGATGGATATCTTGGAAGGATGGAGCTTGTCTAATTTTTTAGTGAAGAATCCTTTCATCTTTCCTCCTAATATTGAGATGAATTGGTCCAATATGATGGAGTAGTATTTCAGAGAGGGGAAAACTAGTGATAAGGTCTTTCTAAAAGGATAATGAATCCCAATATTCCCAAACTAACAAATTTGCACTATAAATAGATGATAGACGTTTGTATAAAGGAGAGAGAGAGAGGGGGAGGGAGGGAGGGAGAGAGAGAGTTACAGATAGATGTAGATTAGTCTTTCTTTTTATCATACAAGTTTTCATTTTTATCATGATTGTAGCGTAGAGTTTTGATATCTAGACTTGTAAGCTATTGATATAATAATGTAGTGTACAATAATTGTTCTATTTTAATGCAATATCTTACTCTTATTAGTTCAATTGCGTATCTTGTTTAGATTAAGTTATTGGTTCTAGAGTCTTAACTTAATTATTTAATTTTATGTATTGAAATAGCGAGGCCAATCCATAAATAGTTGTACCGTAATTGAAGGTATTTTCTAGAAGCTTAGAGGTAAGTTATAGATTTCTTATAAAATTGAAAATTGTTCTTATTTGTTTATGGGATTGTGGGATTCCTATTCCTAATGTTGTTATAAGGAATTGTATTTAGGTAGAATGTAATTAGCATTAGAATTTAATAGAGAAGTGAATCCTATTAATTAGCAATCATATTCCTATGATTAATAAGAATAAAAAATTCATTAAAAATCTTAAGTTACTATATGTTATACTTAAGGTGATTAAAGTCTAGACATCTCAATCCATAGTTATTTAGTTTTATTTCATTATTGTATTCTTAGTTGATATCTTATTAGTTTCTATTTCTCTATTTTCATTCAATTTATCATCAATACTTCAAGACATCATTAATTAAAGTAATTAAAACGAGTGAGTAATTTTTTGGTTAGCGTAGGATTGACAACCCTAGACTCTTAGAGTTCTCCATAATACTACTAAACGGGTGCACTTACCTAATAAGTATGGTATATGCCCCATTCAGTTTTTGGTGCCGTTGTCAAAGACTCTTGATCAAGAAAGCACATTCATTTATTAGTCTAGTATTTTACTTTTTGTTGTCTTTTTCTATTTTTTTTCTATAAAGTTAAACAAAATTTAATTTGAATTTTTTTATTTGTGTTAAGGAAACTTGAAGTGATGGCCAATAATGACAAAGTATAGAAAACTATGTTCAACTATATTAAATTGTTAACCAGTAGAGTCAACTCTAGTATTGCGAGCCCAACTATCACTACAAACAAGTCTATGATTTCATCAATCATCATCTAAATGACTAAACAACAGTTGCAATTCGAAAGCTCTCTAGAGGAGGATCCGCATGCACATCTTGTAAATTTCTTGGAATTATGCACAACTTTCAAAATCAATGGAGCTATGGATGATGTAGTAAGATTGAGATTATTTTCATTCTCTTTGTAGGAAAAAGCAAGGTAATGGTTAGCCTCACTACAAAGGATACTAATACTTCTTGGGATTTACTAATAAAAGATTTTTATGAAAGTATTTTCCTCCAACTAGGAAAAATAAGCTTCAAAGTGATATCTCATCATTCACTCAATCTAACAAGGAGACAATTTATGATGCCTGGGAGCATTTTAAAGAGTTGCCTAAAAAGTTCCCTAATCAACTCTACCACTTTGGATGCAAGTGCAGACTTCTTACAATGGATTAAACTTTGGTACTAAGCAATTTGTTGATGTATTTATAGGTAATACGTTGAATTTAAAGACACCTAATAAAGCTTACACTTTGTTCGATAGCCTAGCTATGAATAGCTACCATTGGGAAGGTGATAAGCTTAGCAAGAAGAAACAAGTAGTAAAGGATGCAAAGTCTACTACAACCTTAGTGGTGATGGTGGATGCCCTAAATAAAAGGTTAGATTCCTATCCCATGTTGGCACAACATTCTATGATGCCTAATGTAGTTAACCCAAGAGGATATATACCACCTTATTATCAAAAACCGTTTAATCATGGCATGAATCAATGAGATTTTCAATGTTACCCTTATAACAACCATGAAGAACAAGGTGGGGAGTGTTTTTCTTAGGTAGGTGATTATCTTTATGCAACTTAACCAAGAAATGTTGGTATTCCTTATGGATTTCAAGCTTACCCTCCAAAAGAGGAAAATTCAAAATTTTTTTGAGCATCGAGGCCAAATTATTGAGCATCAAGAAGCAAATAAAGTAACTTGCTAAGATTTCAATTGAGAAGCAACCAAAGTCTTCACCACAAGCTCAAGTGGATGTTGTAACCTTAAGAAGTGGCAAAGAGTAGCTAAGTACGTCATGTCATAGAACTCTATCCATTTATTCAAATGACCCATCTTGAAAAGATACCAATTAACCCTGAACCAGTGAAGGAGGAGTCGAAAGATAGAGTTATAGAAACTCTTAAACCACCTAAGGAAGAACCAAAGCCCTATAAAGTCAAAGAATATAAACCACCCATTCCATATCCTCAAAGGTTAAGGAATGAATGCTCAAATGAGCAATATGGTAAGTTCTTAGACTTATTTAAACAACTGCACATTAATTTACCTTTTGTGAAAGTTTTGTCGCAAATGCCCAAATACATAAATAGATCTACCATAATTAAAGAGATTTTTTAGAAGTTTAGATATAAGTTATAAATTTCTTTTGAAATTGAAAATTGTTCTTGTTTGTTTGCAGGATTCATGTTCTTAATGATGTTTTAAGGAGTTCTATCTTAGAAACAATTCAAGTAGAATGAAATTAGGATTAGAATTTAATAGAAAAGTGATTCCTATTAAATTAGCATTAGAATTCCTCTGGTTAATAAGAATAAGAAATTCATTAATTTTGATTAAAGTCTAAATATCCTAATCGATAGTCATTTATTTTGATTTCATTATTGCATTGTTAGTTTATTTCTTATTGGTTTTTGTTTCTCTATTTTCATTCAATTTATCAATATTGTTACCCATCATTAATTAGAGAATTAGAACGAGTGAGTAAGTGTTCAATCCTTATGAGATCAATAACCCTGAACTCTTGGAGTTTGCTATACTATTACTTAATAGGTACACTTGCCTAATAAGCTTGGTATACGCCCCATCACTAAGCAATGGTAGCCTCAATGGAAAATAATTTATCTTGAATATCTTTCTTTTGATGGTAGATAAGACCAGAGCAATGTCTATTCCATCTTTTAAAGATTCTTATGATCCTAGGAATGGCTCTAATGCAATTGAAGTTGCATTCTTGCCACATTTGGTGAATTAAAGGGATACAACTTCCATCCAAGAACCACATTGGCTAAAACATAAACCGCCTATTTTTAAAGGAAACACCCTTAAGAGGATGAGATTTGAGTAACAACGTATAGTGGTTTGATGGCCACATCCTAATGTAAAAGACTTGTGATTCAAGGTATAGGGTCCTCCATTCACCATTACACCAAGTCCTATCAATCTTCCTTAGATTAGGGTGGATATGTTCTATTGATCTAACCAAGTAAATTTTAGTCCCACAAAACCTATATCACCTAAATTACAGTCATTCATACAATCTAGATAGTTGAAAGCTCTAGTCCTATTAAAAAATTTAGAACCCTATTGTTCATCAGGGTAAACTGTATCATTAAAAGCACATATTGCACACTAAGGCAAACTCTGAAAAGTTGAAGGAATTTGTCTAAAACTATCCCATAACAAACGTTTATTTGTTAAGTTAAGAGAGCTACAAATTATAGAAAAAGCTAAAGTTTGGTTTGTGGCTCTAACCTTGCATATTAAATGAAACTCTTGGCAAGTTTACTTAGTACTCTCCACACCAAGGACATCTATACTCTATAGGAGCTAAGGTTGGGTAAAAAAACCGCAAACCGTAGATCGAACCATGAACGAAACCAAACCAAACTGAAAAATAGGATCTTTTGCAAACTATTTAGTTTATGGTTCGGTTCAGTTATATATAAACGATTCATAGTTCAGTTTAGGGAAGCAAATCGAACTATAACATTTTGAATCGAATAAAATCATTTAGTTAAATAAAAAAAATTCATGCAATTATTTTGTACTTTTTTATATTTTTTCCCATCAATCTTCATAGATATCATCAAATTTTTCATATTTTGTTAATCTTTATCTTAATTTTGTGTTAATTATTAAGATTAAGTTGAGTGAATTCCATTTGAAATTTCATATTTATTGAAAATAAAAATGTTTAATAAAAATTTGACACAAACGATTCAAACTGTGGATTAAACCGAACCGAACCAAACCAAACCAATTTTAATTAGGTTTGAAAACTTTATGAATAGAGCCTTATGGTTAGGTTCGACTTTCAAAAAAAATTAAACTGTTGTATTAGGTTTGATTTGGTAATTAGGGGTAAACCCTATCGAACCAAATCGAATTGAATCGTACCCACCCGTAATAGGAGTAAGATACTCTTTAACCCTTAACCTCTTCAACAACAAACTCGTCTAACTAAGATTAATGTGAGAAAGTGTAGGTTGTTAGGGAATTAAACGTAGTTTCTAGGTGAACAACAAGGTTAAGCATGTATTCGTTGATGACCACCATGATGACATCTTGTTTGGATGATGAGTTCATCCCCTTAACATTCCAAGCTAAGACTTTAGTGGTTTAGATTGTAGTAGGTAGCCTATCTTCTTGCATCCTCTGAGCCACTATTCTATACCATACAATTTCAAGTCTAGCTTTACCAATCCCTTTCACTTCGAAGGAGAACTTACTTAGATTCTCTATTAGGTCCAGTATTAACATAGTCTCCTCTTAGTTCATAAAGGTGAGAGGGATTATGTCTAGTTTTTTCATAAGTATCATCATAGGCAATAGCCAGTTGGGTAGGTCTATGTCTAGCATCTTAAGGGCTTGTTCCATTATGGACTCAATTGTTGGTTCCCACATGACCATCAGTTTGGAAGGTTTTAGGTCACTCCCCTATATTGTTGTGCATATTTGGATGGAGTAGTCCCTCTTAAAAGCTATTGTTAAGCCTAACCTAATCTAGATTTCCCCTTGAGGAAGCATACTACCTCTATGATTCTTGGGACCATGTGAGGAATCACAATGTGTCCTAGAATTTTTTTAACCTCCTACAGTTCCACTAATAACCTGTGGACATGGTTGTTCCAATCTAGATCAATATCTTACAGTAATCCTCAAACCAGGGGTGATTTGAATGTATCTTGAGCATTTTGACATTGAATGTCAATATGACTCGGTGTTCCAATATTCTTGCTATGATCTTTGTTTAGAGCAAAATTAAAGGAGTTTTTATTTTTGGATTTCTTTTATGGCAATGGTTACTCTTTTATTTCACTTGCTTTAAAGCATAACCGTTTCCTTCTATCTTAATTACATTTGTAATGCCATCATTGTGATATGTCAGTTGTTTAAGGCTAATATTACTTTGTGTCAACACTTCTTTCTCCAGGACGATAAGGTCATCAATTGATGGGACACTTTCAGAACTCATTCCTTCTGTTTGGCCATTTTTGGTTCCAATTGAAGTAGGAGGGATAGTTATATTGAAGATATCTAAAGCAACTTTTAATCCACTACCATTAATGCTTTGATTTGATGGGGGCTTTGCATTTTTCTACAATATATTTCCTTTATTTGTATTTTTAACTTATCTAGTATCAATTTTCCTTTTAGTCTTATTTAGCCTAGTTGCAAATACCTAGTCACCATAATTTCCTTAGGCATTGTTCCCCTATTCACATTAACAGCCATAAATTCTATATTTCCTTCAGTATTCTCTATTAGCTCATAGATAAATTTTTCTTGTGTTGAGCTAGAATCTTGATAATGTTGATTTCCTAGGTTGCTTTCTTGATAGTTAGGTTGTGTACTAACACCTCATGGCTTTGTATAATGTTGATCAATTTGGTTTTGATCCTTACAAGCCTTTTTACTATGACCAATACAACTACAATTGTAACACAGAAGTTTTATTCCTTCATATTGCAATCTATAAGTACAATTATCTACCAAGATCAAATGAACTAAAGGCAATGAAAATTTACTTACACACAAGTGCGTATAAGTTTTCTTCTTTTTGTTTAGGCAATATAAGTGTCAATTAGTAAGATTGGAGCAATTAAAGTGCCCAAAGACTTTAGAAGTTCAATATCATAATTCTCTAAGGGAAGTTCATAGATATAAACCCAAATAGTGATTGAATTCGATGAAGAGGATGAAGGCCTAAATTTTGGCTCCCATGTGCTAATTGTTAAGAAATGGCCATTAATCAATCAAGGCCCATCTCTAATTACAATTCCTATATCTTCAGCATTAGTGAAGGTGATAACGTGAAAACCCACACTTTTACTAATCATGGAGAAATTGGAGGCAAAGCTTCATCGAAGCTTTAATTTATGAAATAGGAATTTGTAACCTAATGAAGCCCCATATAATTTAATTACAACAATGGAGTTCCTCACTTTACTTTAATACGTTTCTTTGCATCTATTGAGAGAGTAAGATGCTTAATACTTGGTGTAGGTGAGATCTCGTCCTTTAAAAGCTATTATGGAGGGTTTGAATCATCTTTGCATTCATCTATCTCATCTAAATCAAATACTACATCTTTTGCTTTTTTGAACTTTCGACATTGTCATGGGATTGTCTTCCCAAACTTATTATTTCTTAGGGGGATTTCAACACTATGCAATCCTAGAAGACCATTAGGAAGAAAAGAGAGCTTAGGATGTTAGAGTCACAAGAATCCACTACCAAAGCTTAAAATGCAACTAAATATAATAATAACTCTTTATGTTCATCCTATAAACATGAAGTCACTTTACTTACCAAACTATTCATCTAAAAGTAATTTTAAAAAATAAGTATACATTAACATGTAGTTTATTTACCTATTCTACATGAAAATTACATATAAACTAACAAATAGTAAGCCCACATTACCACACCTAATAAACATGTAATAATTATACAATCAAATTGCATATATGTCTAAAATATGATATACAACTCATTTATGTCATATTGATTGTGTAAGAAATAAAAAAAATGCTAATTGTTTTTTTCTTTTTAGAGTATGGAAATTAGGAAAGTTTTTATGTGTGTTAAACTATTTACAAAATAAAAAATAACTCATTTTTAATATATTTTCAATTAATAAAATTTTTAGGGATGTTGAGACCAAAGGTCTCCTTCTTATGTTATTGTCATGAATAAATATAATGTTCCAACTTTATAGCTTCGAAAACAATGTACTCTAAGGTTATAGAAGCACCATTCATTATTTAGATTATACTTCTAATATTATTCATTTATGATTCTTTAATTAATGTAAACTTTCTCTCAAAGTATATTTGATTAACTTTACAAGAGTAAAATAAAATAGTTATCTATTAGCTATAAAGTTATCACTACACTTAGTTTAGTGAACAACAATTTCATGAAATTACTATTACTACAAGAAAAGGAATTGCAATTCTTTTACAAAATTGATAGAATAGTTATGCCTTAATATTTTCAAAAATATTTCCATATTTACCCACTATTGTCTTTGGGTTTTGGCCGATAGCGATTAGCTAAGATTGGGCTTTATGCTTCTGTATGAGCCTGTAAAATAAGGAACAGTAAGGTGTGCTGAGGTATTGTCTAGTGTGGCAACTGCGATACTTTAGTCAGTTGAGTGTGTAAAGACAGTAAGAATACTCGAATGAAAAGAGATGACTTTAGTACACAAAGTGTCAAGTGGTCTACCATTAGGTTGTAGTCTTGTATTTATAGAGGAGTGGACGGCGATTAAAGTGGAGTTAGTAGGCAAAAGCCACATTCACATGTAATGGGAAAGGAGTTACAAGGTTCAACGTAGCCTACAAATATAGGAGGTGGTTGTTGACAATTGTTCAACCTTATCCGCAGTCTTCTAACTGTTCATAACCGTTGTAATTGAGCAAGCCATATAATGGGCCTAAGAAGAGGGTCAACCATAAGGGTAGGAAGGTTAACTCCAAAGACGTTTATGACCTAGGCTATAAGCCTAATCAGGTCAGTATAGGCCTGAAGAATCTAAGTCCAAAAGGCCCTATCAAGACTTCTACCCCATCTACCCTCCCCTAGAGTCTCATTACCATTATGGAGGCAAGGAGAGGGGAAAAATGTGCTTCTCAAGTGTATGTTTGATCTGTTCCTGAAGTGCTTACATAGGTTAGGTAACATGGCAATTATGCTGCCATACCGACATCGTGGTAAAGGTGCCAACATGACATGTTTGGTGTCCATACTGGCAAAAGGCCAAGTGAAAATGTCTAAACTGGGTAGCTCAAAGGTAAAGTAGGGGTAACTAACCCGAACAGATTGCCAACTGGGCCAAGCTAAGTGCTCCAGCTCGAGGTAGAACACAAGAGGTCCAACCTCTTTAGTCGACAAGAGTGCTGAGCAGTTGGAACTTTATCTAGTTAGGGCAAAGGAGACAACCAATGAAGAGATCTAAGCTGAACATGAGGGTCAAAGCAGGGTGAGGTGATATAAAGAGACTACATAAGGTCAGAGTGGAACATTCATGTACCAAGTAGGATGGGTGGCTCAAAGTAGATACTTAATAAGCTAAGCTAAGTGCTTAAAGCCAAGGTGAAGATTCCATAAGTGGGGTGCTTTGGACAATAAGGATGTAGAGCGAAGGTGTTGAGTATGTAGAGGCATCGGACGATTTAGGCTGGTAGGACTAACCTAGGCTTACCATTATCTAAGCAGCTCCCATCTGTCTGTATTGAAGCGTAGTGCTGTTGAAGTTCTATCTATGATACGAAAGTTGAGGAGGCCTCGGGAAAACTTCTTGTGGAAGCCAACATTTTAAATTCTCACTATATCGCACACTTTCATGGTACATTTAATGTGATGTGATAAGTGTCTTGTCTTTACAAACTAAGGTACAATCATGAATGTTTTGTCTTCAAAACTCAACCGTCGAATACAAACCCTTAACAAGTGTCACCATTACGCCTCTTTAATGGGATCTTCATTCAAATAGATCCCCATAACTGTCAATGCATTTTCCTAAATTTTGCACTTATAAATACCCTTCAGTACTATCGTTTACTCTTTCCACATCTCTTTCTTAATATACACTTATCTAAAACGCTTACAGTAAACTCTCTAACCTTCTTAACTCTTATGCCTTTGGTTTCCAAGTTCTTTTCAAGCTTCACTCTTACAACATCAAAATGTCGACTAGCAGTGGAGCAAATACAGGTGAAACACCTTTTGATTCGTCCAAATTCAATATGAAAATTGACTCTAAGGCTATAAGGAGTGATCCTCCGCATAGAGAAGAGGACAAAATCTCATCACTAACAGAGTTGGATGAAAGGTTAAGAATGGCAATTGAGGTTCTAAATAGAGCAAGCCTCATCAATGTCATCCTTAAGAACGTTTATGTGTATGATCCCTTACTCGAAGCTACAAACCTATTCACTAGGCCTAGAATAGACAAAGGTTCGAGTGGTCGAATCAATAAAAGTAAACCCTCCACCATTAACTAGGTCCCAGCAAATTTTATGGTTAGATTAGCTCTAGGTTAGGCAATATGGTTGCCAACAAGAGAGGAAAGGGTACCTTTACTATTGGGAAGGCGCTTTGCAGTATTCAAAAAGTGCTTAAAGTATGGGATGTGCCTTCCCTTGAGCAAGTTCAAGAAGGAACTCTTTGATTTCCACTGGGATAGTATGGCATAAATCCCTCTCAATGGGTAGAGGGTGTTAAAGGCATTCCAAGGGCGATGCGAGTACCTGGTGATAAAGGCCACTCCAAAACTCTTCAACCATTTCTACACGTGGAAGAGTTTGAATGGATGGACATACCTCTTAAATCGTCCAGAGATTATGTTGTTTGAAGGTCTGGCAGATTCCATCAAAGGTTAGCAGGATGAGTTCTTGGTGGTGAAGTTGCCAAAATAAGCAAACTTCTAGATATGATGGACCACACTAGTCTAACCTAATGGTCAAAAGGAGCTTGGGCCCAGTGACGTCGAGGCCGTGAGAGAGATATCAGTCTTCATAGCCTTGAAACATGACTAAGAGATAAATGCTAAGGAGATAGTAAAGAGATACTTTAAGTATCCAATCTTCAAGTTCTTCCCTAGCATGAAGAAGGCTGTAGTGAAGAAATGGACAGAAGGTATAGGTTTTTTTTTTCATGAACAACTTCTTTAATCGTACTAGCATGAGGATATGCAGAACTACGTTTCATCTGACATCCTTCTAAAGAGAGGGGAAGGATCCTCCTTGCCCATGCTGCTCATAGGGAAGTTTGTAAGTAAGTATAATACGTTTGTCTTATGATGAAATAGCTTGTTTAATTCTTTGCATACAAGAAATTGGTCGAGGATATACCCCGTCCATCGGCATCTAAGCTACTAAGGTGGCGTCCTAACAGAACACAGCCGCCTACCAAGACTACTACCCCCAAGGGTAAAGCTATAGGGCTGTGGTCACGAGTAGGAGAAACGAGTAAGGTCACCCCAATAGCTCTTCCACAGGAGGTTCCCCTTAGTAGTGCCCCCACCCAGCTATTGGCTGTTAACCTTATAAGCGTGGCTCTCCCCACTACTCCTTCTATTCCTACATCTCTACCCATCACATTAGTGGATGAAAGCACTAGATCTAGGAGGCTAGATGTAGAAGAGCTACCCTCACCATCCCAAGGTAAAGGGGTGGGGGCTAAAGCCAACAATGGGGCCCAACTAACGGGGTAGAAGAGGAAGGCCCTCAAAATTAGCAAGGACAAGGCCTTTAAGCCCAAGATGAAGAAGGGGAGTGAGCCTTTAAAATGTGTAGACAACCTTGAGGATGCCTTTTACAAGGTCTTAAATAAATTCTGGTGTATGGGGATAACATTGAACTTATTCAAGGATGTACTTTACGAATCTAGAGATGAGGAGCTATGTGATTAGACTAATGAGTCTGAAGCTAAGAGGGCTCAAGGGAAGCTCTTTAGGCCAAAGTGGGATATATAGGGCAACAACATCACGTTACGCCATTAGGCGCTCAGTCTTTAGGCCTTGATGGGGTCCTTCACCTCAAAGGACTAGGCTATCCTTGAAGACTTATCGAGGACCCAATTGAAGTCCCCTTTAGAAAGGGTAGGTCACCTGAGCTCCCTCATCTAGCAAGTAAGTTTTCATTTCCTTTGAGTTGTGTTCTCCTTTGCCGATACAATTCCAGACATTTATCGAGGCTGACCATAATGTACATGTTTGTTTAAAGTACCATGGTCAAGTGCTACTCTCGCTAATGGACTACAATACCTTGCTTAATGAGGTAACAAGCTTGTAAAAGGAGGTGTCGAGTGCAAATAGGGGTTTGAGGGAGGTGGAGTCCTCCTTCGAAAAGTATTATAAGAAATTTAACAAGGTTAATCGACGTCTACATCATTCTTATGTGTAGATGTCCATACTAAAGGCCTATTTGCAAGAGGAGGAGAACGGTTAGATTAATGTTAAGATGGCCTTAAGAGGGATCAACAAGCTTAAATTCAGTTAGAGGATAAGTAAAAGTCCAAGGCTGACCTCTTAAAGATGCTAGAGCAAAAGAGAAAGGCTAAGGAGGAGCTTAGCCACCATAATGTTGAGCCAAGTTCATCAGTCTTACAGTTAGAGATCGAGTTGACAATGAAGGCAGCCGATTATGAGATTGCCAAGAAAACATTGGTTAAGCTGGCAATTCTGAAGACTGAGTTAGAGTAGAAGGTCTAGAAGCTTTAGGATGAAGCTAAGGAGATGAAGGAAACCATCTTCAAGTTGAAGACAAGGGAGGTCCTTAGTAAGGTCGCTACTAATAAGGCCGTTAAGGAGTTCTATAAGATGGACCGGTGGTTGGAGGAGCTAAAGGACATCTCCACCAATTGTAGTTGGGATATTTGAAACGAGGTGCTTACACATTGTCCCAAGCTCAACCTCAGCTTCCTGGGCTAGTTAGACGCTCTAACTTATAAGTACAAAAAGGAGGCCCTTGGGGAAGAAATGGCTACTACCCAAGCAACTGACGCAGTCTAGGTCATCTCTTCTGTTGTCATGGGTGGAAAAAACGCTCCTCCATCCATTTCTACCATAGCAGATCAGTAGGGGGTCACATCTAAAAACACTTCTCGAACTGTTCAGGCTCATGGTGATCTTTCTACTGACCCAAGCCAATAAATTTTAGCTTTTCCCTCTATAACTCAAGATAAGACATCTCACGAGTAGGGACTAATAGCAGATCAACCTTTTGAATGGATTGAAGCATTAGACTTTTCAAAGCCCTCAGAGATCGCTGATCCAAAATAATAACTAGCTATTCTCCCTTCCCCTTTTTGTACTTAATCAGTTTTTGGTACTTAAGTAGGAGAGACTATATGGCAGGTTAGGATGTCAACCTTAACTTTTGTAAATGCCTTCTTTGTTAGTGGAATTTGAACTTTTTCATTTAGCATGTTCACTTTGTTTTTTGTTCTTCAAGTTCTATCAATACTTATCGCTTCTTTGTTTAGCCTATTGTAATTAATTGCTTAGTTGCAACCGTACATCTAATTGGGGAGTCCTTCTATTGCATAAGGGATATTTCCCCTTGTAGAGGTTACTTGATGGAGGTTAGGTAGGTGGTATTCCGACTTGTCCTAGTAGTAGGAGCTCCTCAGTTGTGCAAGGGGTTTTTCCCTTTGTTAGGGTTACCTAAGGGGGATCATTTCAATAGCATTCTGACCTACCCAGGTTGATACAGCAGCAGGTCTCGAACCAAAATGGGGTGATCAAGGTTCGAATGGGAATAACAAGCAGAAAGTTAAAATGGAGGGGAAGTTTGACGATAAGTGTATATAGATATCACACACCAAGATACAAACACAATTAAAGGTTGAGCTTGAAATAAAGTTCAATACGACTCACGAACACTAAATGTCACTCAGGTTTCAAATGAGAGGTTAGATGTGACACATTAACTCGCTTAAATAAAGAGGTTCACCACAATCTTAAGGACAAGATTAATAAGAACGCAAGAAAGATTAAAGATTTATTCGACACTCAATAACCTGACAATGTTAGCTTTAAGAGCTCAAGAATGACCTTGCTCGAAAGAAGAAAGTTCTAAGTGTATGTATATTCTTCACTGTCTGATGATCTACCTGCTAATTACAAATGTTACTATTTATAACAAGTCTTAAAACCCTAGTGGCAAAAATGTAAATAATGTACAAGGCCTTAAACCCTAAAGAATGGGCCTATAATTAAAAATAAGGAAAATATTTACAAGAATACAAAACTGTGCATTTAATAGAAAAAGCTGACATGCAGTCACTCAGCCTGTCACTCAGCGGTGTAAGTGCAAGGCCGGCTATTAGGTTGGCAACAAAGACATCAAGGGCTAACGGTGTTAAGTTCAAAGGCCGCCAGTGTAAGTTGTAGGCCGATTACCTTCAATTCCAACATGTTGATTCGGACTTCGTTCCTTTGCATAAAATTCCTCTAAATTGCCCGTAATTCCACTCTTGAATCCTCTAATTCCTGAAATGTCTAAATGAAAATAATTAAGTTCCATTTCTTAATGATTTCTATAAAATCAATAATAATTCTACCTTAATTTACACTTTAAAACATGAAAAATATGCCTTTATCACCATCTTATGGTAGAAAAACTTACAAGCCACCCATAGAAGAGAAGGAGAATGTAAAGTTAAAGATTGGGATGAAATGATAAGAGTCATGAGATGAAGATTTGTTTTGAGCTATTATTAACATGACACATTCAAAAGGTTACAAGAGTTGGGGTAAGGAGGATCAAGTATTAATGCCTACATAAAGGAGTTCCAGATGTTGATGATCCATTGTGAAGTTTTTTAGCCTGAAGATCAAATTATGTCCTGATTCATTAGTGGGTTAAAGTATGAGATTGGAGATATTCTAGAGACTATGGATTAGTTCACTTGATGAAGCTATCCAAGCTACTTAGAGAATCCAAAGGTGTCAAGCAAGAAGATTCCGAGCTCCTGTTAGTTGACTTACCACTAGCCAACCTATTTTGAGCAAACTTGTGTAATTGGAACCAAGAAAAGCTACTAAGGCCCAACCTACTCAAACTACTCAAGTAAAGGAGAAGGAGATCCCAAGGAAGTTTGAGAAAGGCTAGAGCTTAAGAAAGAAGATGAGTGAAATCAAGTGCTTTAAGTGTCAAACGTTTTGACACATGACCACTCCATGTGCGAATAAAAGAACCATGATGATCTGAAGAGAAAGACCGACCATTAAGGTAGATAGGACTAATGAGGAGGTAGAAGAGATGAAAATAAAAGGGATAAACCGAGTTATCTAAGGAGGTGGAGATCATTTGAGCAAACATGTACAAGAGTCCCTAAGCCCAAGTGTTGTACCAATTTTTTTGGTACCAAAGAAAGATGCGACATAAGTATGTATGTGGATAGCCGAGCAATAAATCATATTACCATCAAGTACAGGTATCTTATACCAAGACTTGATGACATGCTCGACGAATTGAATGGAGCAAGAGTATTCTCTAAGATTGATCTCAAATCTGGATACCATCAGATTCAAATGCGAGAAGGAGATGAGTGAAAAACCACGTTCAAGACTCTTAATTGATTATACGAATGGCTGATAATGCCTTTCGAACTATCGAATGCACTAAGCACATTCGTGAGATTAATAAACCATGTGCTCTGAGAATTGATATGAAGATTTGTAGTGGTATATTTTAATGACACTTTAGTCTACAACCTTGACTTAGAGACTCATTATGAGTACCTCCGAGTAGTGTTTTCAAAACTCTAAGTTGAGAAGCTTTATACCAATCTAAAGAAATGTGACTTCTATTGACCTAAAGTGATCTTTCTAGGATTTATCGTGAGTAGTGGTGGTATACAAGTTGATGATGAGAAGATAAGAGCAATTACTGAATGGCTAATGCCATCCTATTCAACTGACATGCGAAGCTTCCACGGCTTAACATCATTCTATTGCCAATTCATAAGGAACTTCAGTACTATTGCACCCCGCTTACTAAGCTATCAAAGAAAAAAGTAAAGTTTTAGTGGAGAGAGAAGGAATATAAGAGTTTTGAAGAGGTGAAGGAAAAGCTGACTACCCCCTATCTTAGCTCTACTGAGCTTTGACAAAGTATTTGAAGTGGAGTATGACACATCCAGACTATGTATAGGAGTTGTGTTGATGTAGGAGGGCCAACCTATTGCTTACTTTAATGAAAAGCTTAGAAGAGCTACACTTAACTACTATGTGTATGATAAGGAGTTCAACTCCTTGATTCCAACTCTAACTATTTGACAACAGTAACTGTATCCTAAAGAATTTGTTATCTACACTAATCATGAATCTTTGCAATATTTGAAGAGCTAACTTAAGTTATCTCGGAGATAAGCTAAGTGGGTAGAATTCATGGAGGGATTTTCTTATGTCATAAAGTACAAGAACGATAAGAACAATATAGTGGTTGATGCCTTGTCAAGACGACATTCCCTCTTGACTGAGCTACAAACCAGGTTACTTAGTTTCTCTATGATTAAGGATTAGTATGTTGAGGATCTACATTTTGGTCTGATCTATGCCAGATGTAAAAAAGGCCAAACACTTGATGACTATCACAGAAAAGACAGATACTTGTTTAGAAAGAGAAGATTGTGTATCCCAACTTGTTCTATGCAAGAATTGCTTGTACGATAAGTGCATGGCAGAGGATTATCTAGACATTTTGGCAAGCTCCAAACTCATAAGCTACTATCCTCTAGATTCTTTTGGCCAAGGATGATAAAAGATATCTAAGCCATACTGAAAAGATGTGTTACTAATAGAAGGACAAAGAGCTAAGCCAAGCCAAACAAGGGTAATATTTACTTTTTCTGATCCTGACCAAACCATGGTCTAAGTTCAGCATAGACATTTTGTTAGGACTGTCAAGGACATCTTAAGGGAAGGACTCCATCATGGTGGTCATGGATTGATTTAGCGAGATGGCGCACTTCATGCCTTATTCCAAAACTAATGATGCTTTGACTATTGGTTTTCTATTCCTATAGGAAATCGCCAAGCTCTATGGAGTGCTTAAGACTATTGTTTCAGATTGAGACTCGAAATTCATGAGCCACTTTTGAAGAACTTTATGGAGATGAATAGGAACCAAACTATTATTCAACACGTTCTACCATCCACAAATAAATGGACAAACCAAGGCTATCAATAGGACAATGGGAACTCTAATTCAAGTTGCTATTGGTCAAAACATGACTGATTGGGATGAATGCTTGCTTATAATTGGGTTGGCCTACAACAGGACTACCCACAGTACCACGATCGTGTCGCCACTTGAGATAGCTTATGGGTTCAACCTTGAGCTTCCACTAGATTAGGTATCCCTTCTAAGCTAGAATGAAGATCAACCTATCATAGAGAGATCCGAAGCCATTAAAGCCATTCACCAAAAGGTTGTAGAAAAATTGAGTTGAGCTACCACCAAGCTCAAGAGGTTAGGCAAAGGACAAAAGAACAAAGAATTTCACCTTAATGATTTGGTCTAAATCCATCTTAGTAAAGATCAATTTCTAAGTTTAAGGAAAAGCAAGTTACCTCCTAAAGCTAATGGACTATTTAAGTGCTTGAAAGGATCAATCTTAATGCCTACAAGATTAAATTACCCAAAGACTATAGGGTCTCAAACTCCTTTAACATCGCTAACCTCCATTCCTATGTCCCCAAAGACAAGCAACAATCAGTCGAGCCAGATTTGATCCCAAATCTTAAACAGCCCCGAAGAGATGATAAGGATCATAGACCGATCACTCAATCCCAGGCTCGAGGACTTTTCCATATGGTTAGCCGAGCTATCTAAGGAGAGTTAAGTCCTAAAGAATATTGTATTTTCCATCACAAACCACTAAGGTACTCTGCTTTAACCTCTCTTTGTCTCATTGAGAAGGTTTTCGAGGTACCCAACCACTTATCGAGTCGACCACTTATTGCCACGATAAGGGCAAGCACTGATCTATATATAGCCGCGCTAATACACATCTGAAGCCGAGCTACTAGCTTCTAATCCTACCAACCTTAGCCAAGCTAAAGAATGGTCACCCACTAGACCAACCCTACCTAAGCCTTGATAGCTGCCGAGTATCTAACTAAATAAACTCTACTCAAAATCAGCTTTACTTGGCATGCTATACCATCGAAACCACAAACTAGATAGTTGACACACGTATCATTTTTTAACATCCGTACTATCCTTTTGTAACCAAATATTCTTTTGTTTGTTTACAACTTTGCCCTTGTAATCTATTCCCCTTTCTTTTTATAGTAAGAATACTTTATGTAATTTATGTATATCTAAGACTTACCTTAATTAGGCTATATAAATACTTGTAATTTGTAATAGCTACATTCATTAAAATAGTGATATTGAACTTCAAACATTTTACCCTTCCTTCTTCTTGAGCTTGTGTTTTCTTAATGAGAACCAAGACCTTAAAGAGCTCTTATCTAGACCATTAAGCATGGACTAGTGGCGAACAATCTCGTGTTATACTTATGCGTCATATCAAGTATAGTTCAAGCTCACATGAGGCATTGGTTAGTCATATCCACAGTCGGTGCACGAGAACCCTTACTTAATCTTTAACTTCCATCTATCCTTTATATCATCTCACAGTTCGGGCCTAACCCTTTTAACTCACGTGATATCGGTAGTCGTGTGTTTTCCCTTTCTCAGCGATCTGTAATATCCTATAAATCAACAATCAAGACATAAACATCTAAATATTAGGACAAAGCCTTGTCCTTATTCGATTAGGGTCATTAGCTAATCTATGATATTCAAGAAAGTAAACCAATTAGGCTGGAAACTTATGAGAAACATGATAACCCTAATCGAGGAATTCCCATACGTTTGAAATCCAATAATATAATAAAAATATCAAGAATATAATCAAAATAGTGAGAATTTACTCTATATGATATCCTAAAGTCGAATTTAGAGCAATTGTACCTGAATTTAAGGCTTTCGAGAAAAATTATTCGATTGATCCCAACCTTTATGATTAAGATAAAAAAGTTAGTTAAAGTGACTCGGTGAAATTAGATTTTGAAAATAATTATCTAAAATCTCAATTTTGCTCCTAGAAGTATGATTACTTTATATAGTACAAAATTACTCGAAATCCTTAAAATCGAGCTTGGAATGTAACAAAAACTTAAAGATAAGTTAATTAAATTATAAAATAAGATAATATAGTATAATTTACTATATAAGTATACACGTATTTTTATAAGTATATTTTGTATAAATAATAATTATATACGTAAATTAACCCAAAAGTCTAAAAATATATAATACTTAATGCTACATAACTCCAACCTACTAGCTTTCAAGTTGTTTATATATTTTATAGAAAAATATATTTATAAATTAGGTCAATAAGTGTAAAATAGTTTATACCAATGTTACCAGTAACCACGAGAATATAGATCTTGATAATAGAATAATGACTATAATAATATTGCTAATGACATGAGATAATATGTAAAAATAATTGAATTAGTATAAATCTAATTAGCTGGATATTCTTTTTTCGTTAAATTGATTAGAAGTATTTATAGGTGTGGAAATGTCTAAACTACACTTAAACAAGGATATAATTATATAAATTAATAAGAAATTAATTGAAAAATTTAATGCTTGAGAAACACTCTAGAAATTATAATTTATAATAATGTTCATGGAATTAAGTTGAACTCTTATGACTAGGAGAAAAATTTAAATAAAGTAACTGTATAGCTTTAGTATTTCACTTTAAGCTCGTTTATACGAAACTTTCTTAGAAATTAAGTTTATTAGATCTAATCGCTATAACGTAGGGTTTCGCAATTTTAAACATAACATAGGATAAATCTTTTAGAATTAATCATGTGATCTTAATAATTAATATTGGTGAGTAAAACGTCATATAAGATATATATAAATAAATTACAAATAATTAATATAACTTAACTATATATTATATTTTACTGATATTTTTACTAATATTTACGTTAAAACTTACTTGAAATAACGATACGTAGGAAAATAAAATTTCAACTATGAATTATTCTTTATTAATAATGCCAATGATGAAAAGAAAGAATATTCTTTAAATATTCTAGAAATTAGGATAGGAATTGAATAAAATATAATAAATTTTTAAAAATATCTAAAAAAAATTAAATATCTCAACCACCTTATAAAGGCGGTAAGATTTTTGGACATATATATATGTAGCTTTACACCACTTCCAAACTAAATCATGAAGATAGGCGAGAGAAGGAAAGGAGAGGAAGAGAGAGAAAGAGAGGAGAAGGGAAGAGAGAGAGAGAGAGAGAGAGAGAGAGAGAGGGGGGGAGAAAAGAAAGACTAAGAGAGAAATTGAGAGGAAAAAAAAAACGAAAAAAAAGAAGAAAGAGAAGAAAGAAGGAAAAAAGGAAAAAAAAAAGAAGAAAAAAGGATTAGAAGATTTAATTTTTCGATATTCGATACTTTCAGGTAACCTTGTTTCTATAATTATAAATGTTGTCTTTTAATTAATATTTAATAGTTATAGAAAAAAGATATTTGTTATTTCATTATTTTTCTAAATGGAGTATTTTATTTATACAATTTCATTCTTTTTCAAATCATAAACTTAGAATATTGATAACTGTAAGACTTGTATATTATTAGCATTGATTCTCAAAATGAGTAGATCCCTAATAATAATCATTTACCAAAACTATTAAAAATCAAACTTTATATTCCTACAAATTTAACATCATTACTTCTGTAAAATTTAAGTATATATGATTTATTATATTTTGTTGCAAAATTATGGGAAAATATATTTTTTATTACATAATATGATATCAATATGATATTGGTTACTGTATAGTTTTATTTGTATATTAGAATTAAAAATACCCTTTAGAAATAATCTTCTAAACAAAACATGTAATACGTATAATTGAGTTCATGAAAACTCCACGATACTAACCTTATAAAAACTAAATTACTTTAGATAATAAAATCAATGTTTTCTATAATGTTACAGAAAATATCATCCTACAACGATCTTTCTGTAATTAAAATGTAATATAAATAATAGTAAGTACTTTTTGATACAATCGAAACAATAAAATATAAGTAATAGTAAAACTACGTATGTTAGATATTATTAAGTAAATTGCTATAACCCATATGATAAAATAAAATACTTAAAATACATGTGTGTGTATGTATGTATATATATATATTATGTATATATATAAATATATATATACGGAACTCTACTGAATAATTGTATAAATATTGTTTCAACTAAATACTAGATAAAACTCTAATGTTTTCATAAATCTTATGAAAACTAAATATGAGCTTTGGTATATATATAGGACTTCTAAGTGAGTAAAGCCCTAATATTCCAGATTTGTCAAAGTGAGCTTCAATATAAGTAAGTAAGATTGATGCTTTACAGCATTTTGAGATATTATTTTAAAATATCTAAGGACTTTGGTATGTATTGGCTTATAATTATAGTTAGCTGCTTATATGTATACAACGCTTATGGTTGAGTTTCTATTTGCTATGATGAGAGCACAACTCCATGTTATGGTGGTTCTACGAATATTATTATGCTTGAATTGTTTGAGCTTGGTTGATCACCCTAAAAATGAACTCAAACTCGGCTTAATGTCTAACCTGATATGCATCGCAACCTACTAGGAGTGACGACTAGAATTCCCAGGCCAAATATGGACTCCCTTCGATGAAGATAACTAAAATAGTCCTTTCCCCACCCTTAGCCAAACTAAGTGACGAGAGAGAAGGTTGCAACAAGGTTAGGGGCCATGGTTCGAAGGTGGTCACGAAAGGAAAGTGTTCTCCATTATATAAGCCTTAGTTTGGTCTTGATTCATTAATGCGCGATGTTAATCTCCTTAACCTAGATTAGAGTAGGCGTAATTTCTCTAATCTCACAACGGATTAGATAACATCATGCGATGGCATTTGCTTGTACATATATTGCATCTAACTAACTTGGTTGAAAACCCTGCTTGTGATGTGCTAAATACATACTTCTGTCTCTGCCCCACTTACTGAGTAAGTTATCGCTTATTCCCCTATGGTTTGTTTTACAAGTTCCAAGTGGATTACAAATATCTACTCAAAACTAAAACACTAGCAAATTGAGACGGGGAATGAGATGTAACAAGAAATGGCTTATTATTGCTCTTAATATTAACTTTCTTATCTTTTAAGGAAACTACATAGGATTCCTTAAGGAGCTTAGTAGTTTTCAATATTTTGGTTTATATAAGAAATGTGGGATTTACTACTACTCTTTTATAAAATCAAATTATAAATTTATTTTTAACAAATTATTTCAAAAGATTATTCCACAAGTTTATATCAAACAGGTATTGAATTGGACACTTCAAAGGAGTAGAGTCTAGTATGCCTAGTGTGAGCTAGGTCTAGGATAGCAACTATAAGAACAATTTCTATCTTAGGATGGCTCACATAATAGAACTATTACGACTTCACTTTTTCGAGGCATGACACAACATGTATCACAGGCAATGGGTTTGTTCACCCTTTAAAGGCTAGTGTTACGCCTCGAAGTCGCAGAGTCGCAACAGTCCCACCGTATAAACCATTCTATAATAGTAACTAGCCTCATGGTGCCTACCATAAACATAATCTACACAAGGCGTCGACGACTCCTCGCTTTGAAGTAAACAGTCCAATTAACATTTATACTACAATTATGATAAATATTACAAATTTCTAATAAACATGTATAATTATAAGTAAGTCCACAGAGCTTCTCAGGAAGTTTTACATAAACACAACAGTTCACTAAATTACATAATAACTATCAGTCTTTCATCCTTAACTACAAGGATACTCTAGCTAGACATCATTATTAACTAGTTTGATCCTTACACCCTCGGCTTCAGAAAGGACTAACCTTTGGGTAATTGTAATGCGGCATTCTACTTGAATTGTTTAGAGATCAAAACCTGCAAAAGGATCTATAAGGGTATGAGCAACTACAGCTCAATAAGTTGAATTGGAGACTCATGAATGCATATAAGCACAAACAAGATTATCAATCAATTATTTTCATGCAATGCAACAATCAAGTGTCATCGCACAACGTAGTCCAGTCCGTTATGAAATCAGAGAAATTTCGCCCGCTCTAATCCGAGTTGAGGAGTTCCATGTTATGCAGCAGCTCACAACTAAACCTAGGCTTATGCAATGGAGACCTCACTCCTCCCGCAACTACCTTTGAATCATTGACTTCACCCTCGCCGCGACCTCCTCTCCTATCACTTAGTTCGACTGAGGATAAAGAAGGGACCATTTTGCAATCCTGAGCTATCCTTTTCGAAGGAGTTGGTATTTGGTTAGAGAATCCTATGATCCCCTAACGGGTTGCAATGCATAACATTTTTGGTTCTTAGAGTCGAATAAAATTAAATTTCATTTAGGGTGTTCAAACAATTTCACACCAATTCAATCATAACACAAAATCACTCACATCACAATTTCAGCATGAATTCAGATACGTCAAACACATGCGTAAACTACTTACAATCACAACCATATACAAGCCTAAGTCTCCAAGTACCATAAAACTAGTACTCTATTACAATAAGCAATAACCCAACTTACTTGAAATCGCTCGATCGCTCGATCCCTCGATCCCTTGGTCACAAGCTAATTTGTCTCTAGGTGTCCTATAATACAAATAGGTCTTTTTAGTACTTATATTTTATGGATTCATATTCTAAGTCATAATTTAACTCATTTTTCTATGTATACTTATTACGTACTAATGATTCGTTGTACTTTATTTCGGGGTTCGAATCTTAAATTAGATTTTAATTTTGATTCTTAAGTCTTAAATATGCTCGAATCCTAATGTGACTTAATCACATTAAGCTCGAGTATTCAAATATCCTATTAGGTCTTAATTCAGTATTCTAAACTATTTGGTACACGCTAACCCTAATTGAGGTATCGGATTTATTCCCGATGTGAGAAAATCTTACATTTTGAGACATTTACTTAAAATTAAATGTTATTTCAGATTTATTATTTTTCTGATTTCTATTATAATATTATTTAAATAACCCTAATTTTTTAGATTTATTAATTTTCAATTTCACATATTACTAATTTCTTACATTAACTACCTAATTTTCCTAAATTAACCATACTTAATACTCCAAAGGCTAGGATTAGGTTTCCACATCAAAGATTAGTATCCCTAAACATCTAATTACTATCTAAATCAGGAATTAGTATCTTAATCACCTAATTAACCCAAAATCATCTAATTTTTCCATAATTTTAAGGCTAAAAATTAACTTAAAAATTTCAAAAATTAATTTTAAAAAAACTGGCTTCATAACACTATTCTATATCACATGAGCATCCTACAGAAAAAAAAAATTGAGCTCCAAACTACACTCCTAAGCCTATTTATTTCTAGTTCTAATCATACTCGGTTTTGTTCAATTTGTTAAGAACCCTATATTTTCAGACGTGATTAAGCTAAATCACTATTTTCCCCTAAATCTATATATAATAAAACCTCAGAATAACAAGTTTCATAATTTTATGGGCAAAATAACTAATTTTACTAAATTATACAAAATCGGAACAATTATGGGACTCACCCAGTTCCATGCTTTCTGGTCGTCCAAACCCGGTTCAAGGTTGTTGACTGGCCCAGACGGTGGGTCTAGAGTGGGGTGATGGTGGTGGCTCGGTCCCAGGTGGTGTTGAGGTGTGGGTTTAGCTCACTTGCCCAATTTGCACAATTTTCTTTGCTTTTTTTTTCTGAATTTTCTCTTAAATTTTTTAGTCTCTTGATTTTTCTCAGGTTCCTCACTGCCCAAATGAGTTTTGGAAATTTTTTCTCTATTTATAGACGATTTTGGTAATTATTATGCATTAATTAGACATGACTTTACCTAATTTCCTTAATTTTTGGTTTTTATGTTGCCTAATTCTAATTGGTTGATTTTTATTTTGCAAATCCTAACCAGCCACGACTAGATTTGGATCATTCTATCCTCTTCTGATTTTTTTCTAATTTTTTCATAATTAATTTATAATTTTCTTTAATTATTTACTTAATTTTTGGCCAATTTAGGTAATTTCCCATATTTTTATCTATACGTAAATACATGTGGAGTACATGTAAACATTCCTAATTATTATTTTGATCATTCTAAAATTTTTAATATACATATAATCTATCTCTAGTAATTTATTAGTTATTATATTACACTTTTCGCCTTTTCGGTAAGTAGCAA
Source organism: Lumnitzera littorea (assembly GCA_024138015.1). Taxonomy (NCBI): domain Eukaryota; kingdom Viridiplantae; phylum Streptophyta; class Magnoliopsida; order Myrtales; family Combretaceae; genus Lumnitzera; species Lumnitzera littorea. The sequence goes on from JAMXBB010000011.1 coordinate 53,227,056, forward strand.
TTATTATACTTAAAATTTGAAAATTTTATAGTTTCCTATTTTATTACTTATTTTCTTAAATTCAAGTTTATGGGGTCATTTTTACTAATATTGCTCTCAATAGTTTATAATTTGGGTTTGATCAGATCCTTTAACTGATCACCCTAAACCTTGTGTTCTAAGTTCAATCCTATGGTTATTTGGCTTAGCTTTAGGGCATACAGCTAGGACTTAGTATGAGAGTAAGAGAAGGGAAAAAGTAAACAATACTAGTATGGAATAGAACTTTCGTTAATATTCATAAAAAGATTCATTAGGGATCTGTACATTAATCAAAGTATAGCAAAAAATTATTGGCGTTCTAAGTGCATGGGATGAGCTCTTTATCCAATCTTTCCAATCTATATGCTCCATTCCTCAAGCTCTCTCTTACTTTGACCAAGTCTTCCCAATTGGCCGAAGTGGGGGGGGGGGGGGGGGGGGGGGGGAGGGGGGTTGTTGGTGTTGCAACTTACCTTATCCTTCCCGTAAGCCTATAGCTTCTAACTTCTGACAAACTAAGTCACTGACCTTAAAATCTTTATGTTTGACCTTCTAATCAAAATATCTAATTACTTGGTACTAGTAAGCAATTACTTGAGCTACGGCGAGGTCTTTGATTTCTTCTATAGTATCGATGCTAGCCTATAGTAAGGACTAATTTAGAATAGTGTTGAAATTTTGAGTTCGGATGTTAGGAAGCTCTAAATCGATGGGGAAGATTACCTATGTATTCGACCATGAAGTATTCTAACACTTGTACCTTATAGGCCACTTGTAGTTGATATTAGATTATGTACATGCTTATCTACATCACGTTCTTTACCATCCATTCAAGCGCATCTGGCTTCTATAACAATGTACATAATAGCTAATCTATAAGTATGGTATTCTGGTGCACCTGACAATAAGGCCAGAGCTGATGTGCTGAGATGATGACGACCAAGGTAAATTTTTTTACTTTAATGTACCTAACCTCAAGCTCCTAGAGTATGTGGCTGATGTTATATACAAGCTTATGCTCTATCCCTTTTACTCTGACTAGTATAGAGGAGAGTGTCCGATCGCTAACAACTAAGTATAAATACAAGTCCTCCCCTAAACAAGCTTAGAGAGGACTGGAGGATATGCAAGGAAGTCCTGCAACTACTTAAAGGCTACCATATATTGAGGAGTCTATTAAAAAACTTTAGGATTCTTGAGGATTTTCAAGAACTTGGTGCATCTGTCTGTGCTCTAAGAGACAAATCTACTCCGTACGGCCACCATACCAATGAGCTTTTATGTGTCTCTAACCGAGGAAAGGGGCTTCATATCCATCATAGCCTGCATCTTTTCAAGGTTAGCCTTGATTCCTCTCTAAGTGACCAAGAAGCCCAAGAATTTGACGAAGCCAACCCCAAATACATACTTCTAAAGGTTCAGCTTCATGTCATGTTCTCGTCTGGTCAAAGGCTTCCTACAGGTCCTTAACGTGATCACCAAGCTGTTTGCTCTTAAATATCATGTCACTAACATACACCTCCATATTCTGCCCAAGTTGAGGCTTGAACAACTTAGTCACCATACACTGATAAGTTGCCCCTGCATTTTTTAATTTAAAGGGCATAACAATGTAGTAGTATATACCGAAGTCAATGACAAATGAGGTATGGACTTTGTCTTTTAGGTCCATCTTGATCTAATTGTAACCCGAGAAGGCATCCATGAAACTAAGTAAGGCATGTCCCGATGTGGAATCAACCAACCGGTCAATCCTAAGGAGAGGGAAACAGCCTTTTGGGTAAGCTTTGTTAAGGTCGATATAATCGACGCACAAGAACCACTTCTAAGACTTCTTTTTAACTAACACTACATTTGCCAACCAGATTAGATACTTCTCCTATTTAACGAAGCCAACCTTAAGTAGCTTCTACATTTCTTCCTCCATAGTGACTTGCTATTCTAGTGCAAAATGCCTCTTCTTCTATTTGATAAGCCGTACACTAGAGTCAATATTAAGGCTACGGGTTGCCAGGTCAAGGGAGATCCCAAGCATGTCTAATGCCGACTATACAAACCTATCTAAATTAGCCCATAGGAGGGCAACTATCTCCTCCTTCACCTCAAAAGGGGTCTCAATCCCGACTTTGGTGGCTTGGTGGAGAGAGGTGTCAATCTACACCTCTTCTATTTTTTCACCTGACTCACTTCTCTTAGCTAGCTTTTCCTATGGGCCGATCTCTAAAGCGAAGACACCATCTAATAAAAATTAGCCTGCGACCATCTTCAAGCCAAGGCTAACTTGTTAAAAATTGAAGCCGACCTGCTTTAACTCGAATTTGAACTGTTTAAAGCCAAAGCTGATCAACTCTTGCCAAAAAAGAGTTGATACCAAAAGGCTAAAAGGAAGAGAAGGAGCCACTCGATATCAAGTCTATCATCTACCGAGAAGCTGAGAGACCACACATCCAAGGACTCGAGGTTATAGATCTACTTGATATGGCATGGAGAGGTTAGTGCCGAATAATCATAGAACTCAGCAACTATAGGTTAACCTTTCAAGTATCTCAGCTAAGCATTACAGGACTTCAAGTGTTCCCACCCAAACTCAAACATCCAGTTGCCGACCTCGCCCAGTTCAAATCCTACTCCTTCAAGGACAGCTCGAATGACTATATGCCAACGTCTTCTGCTAAATCCACAGTTTTGTATTCTTGTACAGATTTTCTTTATTTTTATTATGGGACCATTCTTTAGGATTTAAGGCCTTGTATATTATTTACAGTTTTGCTACTAAGGTTTTAGCACCTGTTATAAATAGTAACATTTGTAAGCAGCCAAATAGAAAGAATATACATATAGTGATTACACTTGGAACTTTCCTCTTTTGAGTAAGGTTATTCTTGAGCTATTAGAACTTGCATTTGCTAAATTATTAAGTTTTGATTAACTCTTAATCTTTCTTTTATTCTTATCAATCTTAACCTTAAGATTGTGGTGAACCTCTCATTTGAGCCAATTAATGAGTTACATCTAACGCTTATTTGAATCTCGAGTGACATTTAGTGTTCATGAGTCATATCAAACCTTATTTCAAGCTCAACCCCTGATTGTGTTTGTATCTTGATGCATGATATCCATACATATTCACTGTCATAACCCCCATTTTACTTCTTGCTCTTCATACTCACTTGAACCCTAACTACCCATTTTGGGTCTAGCCCGCTGTGTACACTCCAAGTCATAACACCATCGGCTCTAACAACCTTAACATAAAGCTCTTAAGAGAGCTTCTAATCACACCTACAAATTCCTACCCTAGTGTGGGTTGAGAACTTAGCCTTCGGGTAGAGGGACATGGTGATGACCTCATAGGCATTTAAGCTCGGTCATCCGAAGATACCATTGTAAGGAGATGGGCAATCAACTACAACAAACTCCACTGATCATCATGCGATATTATCGTCACCTCCAAGCTCCATGTCAAGAGTAATGATACCCTTGGCTCGGAAAATTCCCTCATTAAAGCAGACAAGATTATAGTGGTAGGACTTCATCTTGACAGGCAATTTACTCTGCATCCTTTCATATGTATGCAAGAAGAGAATGTCAATGGAGTTGCCGGTATCCACTATAATCTTGAAGACCTCAAAATTTGTGATCCTTTCCCATATTACAAGGGTGTCTTCATAAGGGGTGTCTACCCCCTCTAGGTCCTCCTCAGAGAAAAATATTGAAGTATCAATCTTCTACCTCTTTTCTCTAATAGCAAACACCTCGAATAGGGTATTAACCGAGCTACTGGTGCTCAACCGGCTCCTTGGGTGTAGCTCTCTAATGATTATGTTGATTACATTGTTAGGAGCTTGGTCATTGCAAAGATCTTCATGTTACTTTGCACTGGCGCCTTCGATTCACTGCCTCTAAGGCACCCTATCTTCTTCATCATTAAAACAATCATCATTCCTCCGTTATGCTACATACTCACTAATGAAGCCCCGCTAAAAGCATATTCAATCACATTCTTCACCTAAAAGCACTCTTTCGTAGTATGGTTGTAGTCATCATATAATTGGCAATACTTGTCCAAGTTCTGACAACCAAGGTTCTTCCTCATCTTAAGGGGATTCTACAATAAACCTCTACTCCGCACCTTAGCAAAGACCTAGGCGATTGATTGGTTTAAAGGAGTATGTTATGTGTAGATGGGAGGGGGAAGTAGGTTCTGCTTGGCTCAATACTTTTTACTGCCCAAGCCTTCTCCTTCAACTCTACTCGATGCCCTACCACTAAGGTAATCCTTTACAGACAATCTTTCCTTATCCTTCTTTTCGTCTAACCTCTCTCATTTGGCATCCTGTTTGGCACTAATGTTATCCTCTTAATCTATGTATTTCTAGGCCTTATTCCATAATTCGACTAAGGTCTTTGGCTTACTCTTCGCAAGTGAACGGAAGAAGTCTCCCGAAGGTCTTATGCTAAGCTATATGGTACATATTGCTACTCCTTCATCTAATTGAGAGGTCTCGTCCACGACATTATTGAACAAGGCCACATATTCCTGTGGAGTCTCCCCTTTACTCTGCTTAATCAAGTACAAGGACGAAGTGTCCTTAAACGAAGGCTTGCTAGCCTAGAAGCAGAGACGAAACCTACATGCTTGCTCATCAAAGGAGCCGATAGAGTTCTCCAATAGGTGGTTAAACCACGTCCAAGTTACTTTCCTTAAAGTTCGTATGAAAGCCTTACACATTATAACATCCTCATAACCATGGAGGTTCATAAAGGTACGAAAGTAAAAGTGATCATCAAGATCACCAATTCCGCCATACTGGTCTGGGATAAGAAGTTTACTGATCAAAGGCAAAACTTCGTCTGAAACACCCCTAGTGAAGGGGGTCTTATTATTGTCGACTAACCCGACGTCGATAGCTACTTTGCTCCCTTGTTGCTCGAAGAGACTCCTTTCGATCGCGTAGAACTCATTAAGGTTGGTATTGTCTACCAAGTAAACTCAGTGCACCATAGATGTGTTAATACTCCATGGGAGTCAACTACCTACTCTTTGCCAACAAGGGTATGATCGCGGGTAGCCATAGACCATACCTATTATTCCTGCACTAAGAGATCGGGTAGTTGATCCCTACCATTTTCCTAATGCTGTTGTTGGTTGTTGTACCCAGTGGGAGCATCAAAAGGCTCAAGCAAGCAAGTTTGCTTGCTACGCCTCTTAGAATCCTTAAGGCAAGCATAAAGTAACCTATTTTAGGTAGCAAACTCCTCAAGTAAGCGTCTCTTTAGCTTAGGGCTGATTGTTAGCAGGTTAGTTGTTCACCAACTGGTTGTTCTCATGGTTGTTGATGCAAGACATGTTAGCAATCGAAGGTGGTGTTTGAGAGAGTGTTTAGTATGTATTCGAGTAGGAGGTTGGATCTAGTTCCCACAAAAGGCACCAAATGTTGTCTTTAGGTTTTGGCAGGTATAGATTAGCTGAGATTGGGCTTTGTGCTATCGTGTGAGCTTACAAAACAAGAAATAATGAGGAACATCGGGGTGTTGTCCAACGTGGTCACTTCGACACTTAAGTTGGTTAGCTGCGTAAAGATAGTAAGAATACTCGAATGCAAAGAAAGAGCTCTAGTGCATATAGTATCAAGCGATTTACTGTGAATTAATCTTGTATTTATAGAAAAAAAATGGAGTCGGCAGTTAAAGAGAAGTTAGTTGGCAAGAGGTACATCTACAAGTAATGGGTAATGGAGTTGTAAAGTTCGATATAGTCCACAAATGTAGAAGGTAGTTGTTAACTCGATCATTCAACTTTATCTATAGTCTTCTAACTATTAGTGGCCATTGTAGTTAATTAGGTCGTATAATGGGTTTGAGTTGAGGTTAACCACAAGGATGAGAAGGCCGAGTCCAAAGAGGATTATGGCTTAGGCCATGAGCCCAATTAAATTAGTATAGGTCTAAGAAGTTCAAGTCCAGAAAGCTTTATCAACACTCACAATTTTATCTTTGTTTTATTCTATTATGTGAAATAAACAAACATTTTTATTGTATTTTCATAATTATAGCAATGGGTAAAGTTAGAATAGGTTAGATCTATTGGGGAAGCCCACTCCCAATCTTTCTGGTGCATTTTAGGAAAAGAGGTCCAATGGTGAGGACATGATTCCTTGTAACTTAAACAATCGAAATGATGAAGTTATATGGTGGTAAGCGAGTTGATATGGACAGTTGTGAACTGTGTAGTCTGACATGGAATGCACGTGTCATTCAAGTAATGGCTATAAAGGGCAAAGGACGGCACACCAAACAGACAATAAGAACTGGATTGCTAGAGTAGAGAAAGTTATGTAAATGTTAAAAATATAATTTAAGATGATATATATATATATATATATATATACACACATATCCATTTACATACATATACATACACATAGATTAGTAAGCTAAACCTTAATATATATATATATATAGATATAGAGAGCAACAAACTTATTTAGAGAAAATTAAAAAATCATTCAATTAGGCAATACATGTAATATATATGTACATATGGTATATAATATAATTATTAACTATATTCAAACATATTGTAACAGTGTAATGGTAGTTATATTATATTATATATATAAAGACTTAATGGAGATTACCTATTAAATCTTTCCTGAGAATATTTATGAAAAATGTTTAATCTATAGGCAAAATATAACGGTGGATCATGGCGTGACAATTAATTTGGGGTAGCGCCGTCCAAACAAACGGACAACCCACGCGCAATCAATTACCATGCCATTCCCTCCCTCCCTCTCTCTCTCTCTCTCTCTCTTATATTTTTCAGAGGGTATAAATACATTTATGATTCTCACATTGCTGATCATCAAAACTTCACTCCTTCAGATCCATCTTGTTCCTTTTGCAAATTAATGCTCTATCTTTTCTAAGCTGCCTGCCCAAGGATATAATACAGTAGGACAGCGTTAACGGTTGCATCGATCTTTCTTATTTACTGTGAGTATATCTGCACACTTTAATCTATTTGCTTGCATACACAATATATAGGACTATATTTCTGAAGTCTAAAATCGTTCGATCTTCAAAGCACACAATGTCTATGCATGAAATGCGACAAAGGCCAAGCTTTATAGCAGGCCGGAACAAAAAATATTCATATGTATCAATATATCATATGTCTCAATAAATAACGTATAAATACTAATATCGAACTATTATTTATACTTTTATATATAAAAATTTTATTAATATTTATATATTACTAATCCAATCATATAACATATTAATAGTATGAAAGCTTTTCTTGACATGAACAATTATCCAAAAAAACAAAAAAAAAAAAAGAAAAACGCAACAGGGTAGCTATTATTATTATAACAAAAAAAGATTCATTGATTTCATGAGTATTAATATACCATGTGTTTAAATAAATAGCATATAGATGCTAATGACGGCATATAGTTTTTAAAAAATTATCATTTATATTTTTACATATATAAAATTTATTAGTATTTACATACCACTAATCTAACTACATAACTAATTAATAGTATTTAAGCTTTTCTTGGCATGAACACTCTAATCCCATGAAGATAGTATCCATTGTAATTATAAAAAAAAAAAAAACACAAAAAAAAAAAAGTGCAACAAGGTAGCTATTTTTACATTTTTTTTTTCACCTGAAATGAGTCATCTCATCTCTAAGACTTAATTTTCATTTAATTATGTGCTTTCATTTATAAAAAGTTAAGGGCTTTTAGGAGCAACTTTGGAAAAAAAAAAAAAAAAAGGAAAATCATGAGCAATAATCCAGGCCTATTTTCGTCAAGTCCAAATGCATGTACCTAGCTCTAGCCTATAGGTTTCTGTTAGGTCAACTGGTTGTAACCTAGGTAGTTAGGTATGTTTTCAAGGTATATATGGTTTGCCAATGTACTGATAACTTACGTTTTCTACGAGTGAACTCCACGCAAAGAAACGTACGAAAATTGCTTTTGGAGTGTAGCTGTTGTAGCAAATTGTCAACTTTTTCGGCTACCTTTCTTTCCTTGTGCTTTTAAGTAAAAATATACACACTATAAAGAGATATAACCTAGAGTCAGGAAAGCAAAGAAGAATAGAGAAAGAGACCTGGTTGATTGATAAGGATAACAGGAATAAACTTAAAAGATTGTAAATGAATTTCACATGATGAGTCCAGTGGATCCCACCAATGGTCTGCCATTTTGCTTCTTAAGATTTTGGTGAGGGACACACTACACAGGACCACCACCACATATACAAGGAAATGAATTCATCATTTTCACCATTGTTCATGTTTCAATTCATGCTCCAGTAGCAACTTGATAATTTTTTTCCTCTTTCTCAATGACTTTCATGCCCAAACCCAAAGGCGATCATGATTACCTTTCCATTTTGTGCTCCTCACATGGCGTACTCAGGCTGCTAAACCAACAGCATTTCAAGTGGATTACCATATAATAATCCTCTATTTTATCTCTTTACCATCTTCCTGTCCTCGAGCTCTCTCTTTTTTTTGTTTTTTTTTTTTTTCTCTTAATTACATTACATATTATAAACTAAGGTGGAGGTTTACATTTATTTCGTCTGTTGAAAAGTAATATTCATATAATATACTATTTTTTATTTGTTTGTTTATTTATTTATTCCTCGTAAGAAAACTACAACATGATTATGACTTGCATTGTAGATAAGCTGCAGTTATAGATATAAGCTGCTGCTCTGGACTGGGTAGAAACAAAACCCTAATTATATGTATATATGTGTGTATATATTTGTAAGGAGAATTAATAGAAAAAAAAAAAAAAAAGTAAGAAAGAACTTGTACTTAAAGGGATGGTAAAAGTAACTGATATGGATTATTAGCTGCCTTCATTCTGACTTGACTTTAGCAACAAAGAACACCATCAAATGAACAGGTTCCATAGGCTAGAGAGTTACTTAATTAGAAAAAAAAGGATTAATTAAGGTCAATAGTTTTGATGGCCAACCAAACATTCTGAAAGAAAAACTAATAAGGTTAAGACGAACAAATAGAAACATTCCCGGACGTTGTCTTTTTAACCTGCTGGAGTTTTTTAATGTTGAAACATGAGAATAATTGTGTCTCCACTCCCGTTCCTGTGTAACACATTTATTTACGTGGAGCTTTTTGTTTTGGAATTTCAGGAAAAATTAGCTTAGATTCAGGAATGGAGCTGGAATCATGCGTCCCACCAGGGTTTAGGTTTCACCCGACGGAGGAAGAGCTTGTTGGTTATTACCTCAAAAGGAAGATCAATTCCCTCAAGATTGATCTTGACGTTATTGTGGAAATTGATCTCTACAAGATAGAACCCTGGGACATTGAAGGTACTTTTATTTTCCATCTAAATTGAAACAACCTTTTGCTTTCTATCAAAAACATTTTTGTTGGATATAAGAGTCCTCTCATCTCATAGGTTGTCTTTTTTTTCATATTTAAAGTGATTTTTTGGGCCATATCGTTTTTTATGGCCTATAATATATCGTGCAATAGGGAATCCATCCCAGTCTATTATTCCATTCTAACGTGAGTATTCATACCATTAAGATAGATGATCTTGGTTTGGGGTTATTTGGTTATAGTTAAATTCCGGTCCCATGGCATGTGTAGGTAAAGGCCCAAAGTATGTTGTTATTCTTTTATCGCTCTTTTGGCTTTTGTTCGACAAAAGAACTCTAACATCCAACGACATGGTCTATATAAGATGAATTAATAATGTTCGAATATGAAAATGAATATGATATTATCTTAAATTTTGAAATATCAAATAATATAATCATGATATTATCTTTTTTCTTATAATATCGACCATTCATTATATATATCTATATCTTAAAAAACTTTACAAAAACTTTAGAAAAATAACTTTAATGGATCTAAATCCGTTCGAACCCGTATATTGTAACATGTTGCAAATGGATCATTATACTAAACCACATCTACATAAAAGACTTTTCCATGTAAATAATGATGATCGATCTTCATGTTTATCCTTTTTTTTTTTTTCCACTCTCATCACAAAATAATTTTACGTACGTCAAAAAGAAAATCTTAAACTACCAGCGAAATGAATTTTAAAAGCAGCTGTTAGCACTTAGCATTTTCTAAGGGTTTTTTTTTTTTTTAAGTTATTTATTTGTTGCGCAATTGCCTGAAATAACTTCGTCTTCCCCCTCCTCATATGTCTTAGGTTGGACGTCTATAAATTTTGCAGACACCACTTGCTCACGTTTTTTGTTTCGAGATAGGTTATAGGTGGATAGAGAGGGTTGAAAATCGTATCCGTACTCGAAGTTTGTGTTCTTTGATTATTAAAAAGTTTGAGTAACTTAATCTAAACTTGATCATTTTATCCTGATATAATGTAATATACATATATATATATATATATGAATTAGTGGGTTTAAATAAGTGATGAAATCCAACTTAATCACAATGCATTGTCATTTGAGGTGTAAGAAGATGAAAACTACGTAATGCCGTCTTGCATCTTTTCACATGTGTCAAAAAGAAAAAGGACAATGGTGGTGCTTAATATTCTAAATCCGTTATGATGAAAACGTTGCATGTGCTTGTCATACTAACCCTTTTTTCGCCTGCCGAAAAACAGTAACCCTTCGTTATAATCATTTCGCTTTTTAATTTTACTTCATTTGTCACGAGCTAATATTCCCACCCAACTTATGCATAAATATCGAGATTGTAGTTAAGGTGATTGTAATTTATTAATATAAATATTGATCTTTTTACGAATAAATTAGATTTGATTTCTTGTTTTTCCTCAACTGTTATATGAATGGAGTAGTTGATAGTCCATATACTCCTTTTTATGGCTTAATATAGTACCATGAATAAATCACTAGTTGCAATGATTAATAGTAAATGTAAATAAGAATTATCCCTAAAAATTTAATGATAGAAGCTTTTATTAACCATAATTTTATAAATAAATAACTAACAACTATCGTATTTTTATTTACACCTATCCAACACTCTTCACTTCATCTAATATATCACAATAAATAAATCATTTTATCACTTTCGTCAATCTCAATAAAGTTCGTAACAAACCGATAAGTTGCAAGAATGTACGGAAAATATCAAAATTGCTTCTTTAACTTTAAATTACTGCTTAGTTTTATATTTAAGGTTTGAAATTGTTAAGTTTCATTCTTAATCGAATTTTTGCATATCAAATTTACTACTTTATTTTTTATTTGTGCTCTTTAACCAATTTCTTTTGCCATGTTATTTCATAAAAATAATAATTTAACAAGTAAAAATTCAATTAAGTATAAAATTTAGCAGATCTAGACTTCAGGTATAGAATTTGATATATAAAAATTTGATTAGGTATGAAATTTAGCAATGTTAAATTTTAGATGTAAAATTATGGAAAAAAACACGTAAAGTTCAAGTAGTAGTTTTAATATTATCCCTAAGACTATACAATATATATTAAATAATTTTAATAAATGATAAATAAATAATAATGCTAAAGTTTTTCAAACGAAAAAATATTCATTATAAAAGAAAACAAAAGTCTAAGCCCATAAGATAGAACTCTAAACCTAAAGCTACCTCTCTTTTGCCTCTTTCTATGTCTAAATAACTACATTTCATGGTCCCATGTAGTCAAATTTGGTTCTTGGTCCAATTCAATTCAATTTTTGTTTTATGAGTAACCCTAAATTGTATACTCTTCTTTTTTGGCCATTTAAAAATATGATCTTTTTTAATGTGATATCAAATGAAAAAGAAATTACTTCTAAATTGTGGCAATGTAATAGTAATGTCTTAAAAAGTAATTGAATAATGATATCTGCAGATACACGTTTGAATTGATTAATCAAGTATGAAAAGTGACAATTTGGAATAAAACAAAAAATTGTAAGTAGAATTTACTATTAAAAAAATATAAGAAGGTGATAGAAAAAGTTTACATGTTCCATAAGATACTATGTACCCTATAGATTTTATAAGATATAAGTTTTAAATAGTTTCGATGTATTATAAAAAAAATTATACTAATATACTACGTATCTAAATAAATATAATATAAATATTAATGATAGTATCTAGTTTTTAAAAAACTACCATTTATATTTTCATATATTGAAATTTTTTTTATGCTTGCACACCGTTCCTTTATTTATATAACATATTAATAATATTGAAGCTTTCTTATTATAAGATAAGTTTCAATTAAAAAATTTTAGACTAATACCTATAAAATAAAATATAAGTAAGGTTTCATATGCTATTTATTTTGTACCTTTTCTCCTTATTTCAAGGATTGACCTTAAAGCACCCGGAAATTTCTCCTCATGGAAAACAATTATTAGAAATTCTTACTTTGTAAACCAAAGATTATATTTACAAGAAATAATAGAGTAGGAATATAGAAGTCATTGCTTAGTGTCTACACTGAAATTCTAACGTCCGTTAAACCAAAAATATATATTAGTACTGCAATTTGCAACTAGCTAGCTAATGCCTTTTTATGTATGTAATAATTGGGGTTCATGCAGATAAATGCAAGCTTGGGTACGAGGAACAGAATGAATGGTACTTTTTCAGTCACAAGGACAAGAAATACCCGACCGGAACACGTACCAACAGAGCCACTGCGGCCGGCTTTTGGAAGGCCACGGGGCGAGACAAGGCAGTTCTCTCCAAGAACAAAATCATTGGAATGAGAAAAACCCTTGTTTTCTATAGAGGACGTGCACCTAATGGAAGGAAAACCGATTGGATCATGCATGAATACCGACATCAAACCACTGAACATGGACCACCTCAAGTAAGTCCCCTCACTTCTCAATTAATTAATTATAGGTTTTCGCTTCGTCTTTTTGCTTTTCAATTTATATACACATAAATAGCGTTATTCAGTTTTCATGTGAATTATATGCCCTCACTTTTACTTAGAGTATGTCCAGTTTATGGAATAGAATAAAATAAAAATAGAATTACAAATTTTCAAAAATAGAATAGGAAAGCAACAACTGTCCCTCATAATTATTTTGAGGTTTTATAAATAAATATGAATATACATTGAAAAAATTTAAAGAATAGCTATTCTCTTGGATTTGGTAAAGAATTGCAATTCATCATGTTTCAATAATAACAATTCCTTGGAATAATGATTTTGCCGACCAAACATAAAAATAGGACTGCAATTGAGAAATTACCATTTTGTTCTACCCTTGTTAAGATTTTTGAAAGTAAAGAAAATCCAAAGATAAAAAAAAAGACCTGCGAGTGGCGAAATCCTTTTACATTTTCCTTACAAAACATATCAGGTTTGGATCCTCTCCGTTGCCATTTCTCGATTATTCCAATTGATTTCTCCAGTACAAATGTTGTCTTATGCAATCAATTATTATAATTATAAGGAAAAAAATAAATTCACAAGAATGCTACAAAATAATTTTAAAAAATCTACATAATTTTAATCATTGATTAAAAAAAAAATGAAATGATCACGATGGAGAAGACAAATTCTTAAAACAATGTCATCAAAGTAAAAGGTCCATAACTAGATGTACAAAAACTAGGAAATAGGTCCTTAAAAGCTACTTTAGGATGTGTCGTGTTTTTATCTTTTGCATGTTGCACCTTGGCACCTTGCAAGCATGGCTACGAGCAACTAAATAGCTCAACTGTACAATGCAGGATGAGGGATGGGTCGTTTGCCGAGCATTCAAGAAGCCGAGTCCCAATCAAAGACTTGGTTACGAAGCTTGGAACCATGCTTATTATGTCAAAGACAGCACGTATTTTAGGCCTCCATCGTTCCCAGCTGACAATATCAATACCAGAAATAACAACAACAACAACAACAACAATAATCCTAGCCTAGGTTTCTCGTTTCATCAGCAAACCGGACTTGATAATCAACATCAAGACCACCTAATCATGAGTCCTTCTCTCTTGGACAATCAACTCGTGGATATTCCACAACTAGATAGTCCCACCTTATCAACAAGCTTCCCACCTAGCGACGTAGTGAAGAACAATAATAATAATATAACAAACAGAGGAGAGTACGAGGTGGACGATGGGGGGAGCAATTCCGGAGGAAGTAGTCGTAATAACCATGACCAATACTTTGATTGGAAGAGCTTGGACAACTTATTACTGCCATCGCAACTCACCTGCATCCCCACAAGGTTTCCACAATCAAACTTATTGGCGATTAACCCGAATGCTCTCGGATTAGAAGCTCAAACTCAGACTGGCCAGTTCCATGGATGCTTTCCTGATTCCTAGCAAAATTCCAGATTCTATGGCTTGTGTCTTGTTTAGGGAAATATTCACATATACATAGATTAATTAGTAATTGCCCTCATTGACACCTTGGATATATGGTAGATCTATTGCTATATATATCCTTGAGATGTTGAGTCTCTTCACATTCAATTAACTTTGAGTAGATCGTCATTCGATCGACTGCTGCCATCTTAGAAGATTTTAGTTCATGATAATAATATGTTTATCACGTTTTGCAAGTGTAAATCCCGGGTAATATAGAGCTGTCTGTGTACTCTTGAAGTTTATGTTATTTTCAAGTTTAATGCAATTTGGTCGCATTTAATTTGTAGCTACTGAGGTCTGAATTCCCTTTTAAGTTCCCTATAAAAAGATGCATGGTTACCCGATTGTTCACAAAGAGCAGAAAAATTATGCTGAGACGCTAACCCAGGGACCAACATGTGCCCATATAGAACAGATCTCGCGTTTGCAGATTTGGATTCTCTATAATTATTTTTTCTAGAGTTTTTTTTTTTTAAATTATCTTTTAAGATACTGTTACATATAAATAATAGTTGAAATTAGAAGAAAGAAGGTGACATTATAATAATGTCACAAGATATGTAAAAAATTTAAGCAATCTCAATTACTGAATTTATAATTTTTGTTGTAGAGAAAGAACAAGTATATGAAGAAAAGAGAGGTTAGTGTCTCTTCATTCATCAAGATTACATAATGTGGATGTATAGATAGATTAGCACACTTATCAACTAAGAATTCATTGAATTCTATTAAATATGACTTAGAACCCTTAGAATTCCTAACTACTACTTATCCGTAATACCAAATAACTTTGATTATTTAATTAGTTTGAGTTTATCATTTCCAGCGCTCCTTCTTAAACTCAAATTTTTGAAAATCTAAATCCAGCTCTCAATCTTGCAAAATCCTCACACTTCAATAAGTGCCTTCAGTAATTTGATCTTGAGACTTGACATAGAATGATATCTTTAATCGATGTGATTGCTCTTGTCATGAAAAATAAGATTCATACTCAATGCTGTAGCTGATATGTTATCCACAAGAACATCAATTGGTTCTTCTTGAGATACATGCAGCACCGTCAACACATTTTCTAACCATGTAGCATGACAAACACAAGTAGTAGCAACATACTCTACTAAAAACATTAGAAGAGTTACAATAGATTATTTTTTTGAACTCCAAGCAAAAGCGCCATCTTGAATACAAAATACGGAACTTATTGTACTGTTTCGAACTTCTTAATCTTATAAATCCATTTTACACCAATAGGTTACTTACCTTGGGAGAGACTTGCCGATACCCATGTATCATTCTTTTGCATTGCTTTCATTTTTTATCCATGGACACCCTCCACGTTTCATCTTTTAATGTTTCTTCAACATTTATAGGTTCAACATATGCAAAGAGACAACAATTTGGCTAGTCGTATCAAAAATTGTAGGCCAATAGGGCTTTGTAGAACTCTTGATAAATTGGTAAGAAAAATTCTTGTGAGAAGACTAAGGCCCCATCTAAACGGCGTGATCCATTCTCTGTGGGTAAGTTTTATACCTGGTATGAAGGCAGCTGATAATTTGTTGCTTATTAATGGGATTTGACACAGTTGTCATAGGAAGAAAGGAAGGCGGGGTTGGATTATTAAAGGCCCCATCTAGATGGCATGATCCATCATATGCAGGCAAGTTTTATACCTGGTAGGAAGGCAGCTGATAATTTATTGCTTGTTAATAAGATTTTACACTCATAAGAAGAAAGGAAAGCGGGGTTGGATGATGATCAAACTTGACCTTAAAGAAGCCTTTGACTCAAAATTGAGTGGGATTTCATTTTTTAAGCTCTAAAGAGCCTAAATTTCCCACATTAGTGGATCAATCTCGTTGTCAATTGCATCTCATCATCCTTTTTGGAAGTAATTGTTAATGGGAAAGCTTTGCCCTCTTTTAATCCAAAAGGGGAAATAAGGTAAAGTGATTCCTCTCTCTTTATCTTCTGATTTTGTGTAATGAGTTTTTGAGTGGATTTATTGAAAAGAAAGTAAAAAGAATGAAAATGGGAAGCTTTTAAACTTAATAAATCAGCACATGTTTCTCTCATTTTGTTTTTGCGGATGATATCATATTATATGCAGAAGCAAATAAGACAAATGTTGAAGCCATTTTAACAACCCTTGATCTTTTTTCTTCTCTGTCTAGACTAGAAGTCAATAAGCAAAAGTCAGAAATTCTCTTTTCTAACAACATCCCTGAAAGCGTCGGACAAGGTCTCTCGTCTCTACTGGGCATCAAAACAATTTCATCGTCTAAAAAGTATTTAGGCTATCCACTTGACAAAGGCCAAAAACCAAAGGCCAGTTAGCTCAATTATATTATTGAAAAGGATTAGAGAAAATTAAGCAGACTGAAAGTAAGAACTTAAGCATGACAGAAAGGCTTATTTTTGCTCAAACTACTCTAAAGGCTCTACCAACTTCACAAATCCTTTCCAAGTTGATGAAAATTAAAATATTTTCTAAGGAATGTTAATTCAGAAGGAAGAAAAATTTATTGGGTAAATTGGGAGAAAATTTCCAAACCTAAAGAGTTAGAAGGTCTTTGTCTCTTAAATTTGAATGTTGGAAACCAAGCCTACTTCTTTTAAAAGATTTATTGAGTTAAAAAATCGAAAATTTTATTGGGTTCAATTTGTTAAAGCAAAATGTAAGAAGAAATTTCAAAAAGGCAGCATTAGAATTGTTCACACCCCATTTTTCCCTCTTTAGAAAAAATAAAAAATATATATATAAAATGAGAAACATACAAAAAAAAAATTGACACTTTGGAAAATCCAAAAATTAGAATAAGAGAAAATCCCAATGAAACATAAAAAATACAAAAACAAAATTGAAAACTTGAAAAAACATTTTAAAAAGTAAAAATTGAAAAAGGAAAAATAAAATAAAATAAAATAAAGAAAACCCATAAAAATTACAAAATCTTGAAAAAAATTGAAAAAAAATGAGAAAATATGAAAAGAAAATAAAAATTTTAGCTTTATTAGACTATAATGACTATTTAGGGCCTAATATGTATATTTAATAAAGTTGAGTGTACGAGTGAAAACAAGTTTTAGTTTTCAAAATAATAAATTTTTCACTCAAGCCTAGTCAATATGATATTGATTATAAGAAACAACATAATTTAAGTAAAATACAAGTTTACACAGAGCATCATTTGAATCTAAATTGATAAAACTATATAATTTTTAAGTTTTGAATCAATCAAGCTGAAACTTGAATTTTTATCAAATTTAAGTTTGTTTCAAATTTTTAAAATCTATAAAATATATTAAGCATAATTTCGAAAAATATTGGGTTCGAATTAATTCTTAGCCCAAGTTTTGTTATGGATAATTTTGGTCTATTAGGATAATTTAGTTTAAATAAATCAAAAATTAACAAAATGGACTTATTAGTGTGGGAGATATAAAGTTGTTATTGCATATCAGAAGCCATGAGTTTGAATTCTCCGTAGACAAGGGAGAGTTTTTATTTCGTTTTATTTATTTTCGAAAAATTAAAAAAAAAAAAAAAAGAGATCAGAGCCGCGTGTGTCCCGTTTTGAACAGGACACGGCCAAGAGTGTCTTACTCGTGCAGGATACTCCTTCAACCCTTCACCTAGCATCCATGGGAGCTTGAACTCAAGCTCCATTTCTTCAAAAGTAGCTCGTTTCAAGCTCCTTTCATTCATTTGGAAGGTCAAGGGGCTAATTCTAGAAGCTTAGTGATTCTAAAAACATTTTTAAACGTGATTTAATGCGAATTCAATTCAAGCCGCAGTTGTCTCTTCCACTCTTTCAATCTCTTGATTTTCTACCTTCCTCAGCATTTCAAGCTCATTTTTCTTATAAATAGAGGGTCCCAAACAAATTTACAGGTCGAATTCCTTTAATTCTCTTTCTCACTCTAAAAAAACCACACAAACATCATTCCTCGATCAAAAACGACCATCCATTACACATTCCCGTACTAAAAACATCCCGAAACCGCCTTCAATCGACAAAAACAGCCCCGTTCTTCGCCAAATCCGAACCCAACCCATAATACTTTCTCTCTCTAACAAACACCGTAACGTGTAGCTTTATTTTTCACCTCTCCCTTTTAACTTTGATTTCGTATCACATCTAACCATTATAACATGTACTGCTCAATTATTAATTAAAAAGATTTTTTAAAATCTATTTTGACAATCACCAAACAATTAGAGCTGGCTAAAAAAAGAGTCAGAGGAATTCTAATTTTAAATTATTGAATTATTGAAGAAAACATAGCTACTTTTATTAACTATCTAAAGAAATTGATCAGTAAAAATGAACCAAGATAAATCTAAAATATCAACATAAAGACGAAAAGGTTATTAATAACAGCAATTAATGAAAGATTACCACATAATACAATATTATGGAAAACTATCCATATGATTATATAACTCACCAATACAACATTATTAAATTATCCTACAATGCACATGACAGTACAATTTTCTCTATAAATACTATTAAGACATATGATACAATATTAAGATATACTATATAAATGCCATATTGGTGACAACTACAACTGTATTATACAAATGATAACAACAAAAATGTAAATTAATTAATATATGCAAAATATCTTATTAGTTCCTCTTTCAATTATAATATGTTATCACTAATCTAAGTGCTAAAAGTTCTTACCGAAAAAAAAAAATCTAAGTACTAAAAGAGAATTTCAAGCAATATGAACAAATTAGGTTAAACCAAAATTAACATGTTAAGATATTGATAACATATATGTGTCACTAATGATAATATAACTTATAGCATGACAACTTGTGATATAATAAAAAATACACTAATATAAGATACATAATTATAGGATCCTAATAAAATTACAAATTACTCATATTGAATTAATATACAAAATGAGTAATCCTACAATATACGTATAATAAAGTTCTATAAATAATAACTAACTGTGATTAAAATTGTACATAATGGTTTATTATATTAGAAAATGTGATACATTACTATAATGTACAATGTGATATGTTGTTATACATATGATCACAATTCATAATCAAATAAAACATTAAATTAATTTTATCATGCATTAAAATTTTAATGCACACCATACTTTATTAATTCTTCTTTTACTTAATATGCTATTGCTAAACTAATTGTTTAACAAAACTTATTTACGTATATACATATATATTGACAGGGCACTTTAGACATGAACCCCTTAGGCCTAACCAAATCTGACGCGTCTCGTGGCTTAGGGCTCATTCTTGTAAGCCTAAGCCTTAAACCTGAATAAACCAAGCCTAATAAGCCCTACAGCGGCTATAATGTGCAAGATAAAGATGAAATAGCCATGTCTTGAATAAGTAGGACATGTTAGGTATAATGAATCCATTCTCTTTCTCTTGCACTTGCGAGAAAAGATCCCTCCCACCAACTGACCTCTAACCACCGGCTCGGCTCGACTCGGTGCGACTCGACTCCACTATAAATACCAGGTTATTACCCAACGGTAAAGCTCTCTACACTCTGCATACGAAGCCTGCGTATTACCCTTAAGCATTCTATACATTTAAGAATTCTATACCCTTAAGAGCCCACTACTAACTTAAACATTGGACTTGCCACACCAAACAACTTCCCGATGTCCCCTCACTATGTATTGTTTTGTAGGTTCATTACGCGCAAAATCCAAATGACTACCGACAAGAACTTTAAGATGACATTTGGCACCGTCTGTAGGAAACTGAATTCTTATGCCTGAAACCTCAAACACGTTAAATACATACCCCATAAGCATCCTTTCGACATCATGTCTCAATACGACGAGCAAGAAAATCAACAATTGGTAAACAATCAACTTAGGGGTAATCAGCCCTTCCTAAGAGTTGTGTTGTAGGAGTACTTGGAGCACATGGAACACCTGGTTAAAGAGTATGCTACACAGAACAGGGTCCTCCGCACTTACTTAAACAAAGCAGAGTGGCACAGTACACAAACTCACCACCCCAAAGCTGCAAATGCCCATACTGGGTGGAATAACGTCCAGTAACAGTAGTAGAATAGAAGGGATCAACTACCTAATTCACCATTGCATCAACAGCTAGCAAGGTCTACAGCTATCCGCGATAGCGCTTTAGCTAGCAATGAACAAGAAGCCGACTCGTAGAGAGTGTAGGCTCATTTGATTGCACGACGAGCTCATTCAACAGACAATGTCAACCTGAATGAGCTCTGTACTATGGTAAGATGACTCTTCGAACAGCAAGGGAGCAAGCCTGCTGGCAATGCTGGGCTGGTTGCTAGCAATAAGACCCCCTTCATTAGGGGTATCCAGGACAAAGTGCTATCCCCTAACAGCAAACTTTCGTCATTAGACCAGTATGATGGCACAAGCGACTTGAACGACCATCTTCTCCACTTCCATACCTTCATGAACCTTCACGATCATGGGGATGCTATAATGTGCAAAACCTTCCTAAGCACTCTGAGGGAGACAACTTGGACATGGTTTAACTACCTCCCTAACAATTCCATCGGCTCCTTTGATGAGCTGGCATGGAGGTTCAACCTCCATTTCAAGGCTAGCAAACCTCTGTCCAAGGACATATTGTCCTTATACCTAATAAGGTAGAGTAAAGGTGAGTCCCTGCACAACTACATGGCCCGGTTCAACAACGCCATGGTCGAGATCTCTTAGCTCAATGAGGGAGTCACTATCTACACTACCCAGCTCAGCATTCGACCCTCGGGAGATTTCTTCCAATTGCTTGCGAAGAGCAAGCTAAAGACTTTGGCTAACTTCTGGAACAAAGCCTAAAAGTACATCGACCAGAAAGACAACATTCACATCAGGTGCGATGTTGACCAAAAAAGGTTGAGTGGAAAGCAGGACAAGGAAAAATTGTCCATAAATGATTGCCTCGTTAGTAGGATGCTGAACAGACTAGAGGAGGAGAGCTGTAGGAAGAAAAAGCGCCGAGCCAAGTGTGACCTACTCCCCCCTCCCATTTATACCAAGTACACACCTTTGAATAGGCCCATTGCTCAGGTTTATTCCAAAGTGAACCATCAAAACTTGCTCCAAATGCTACAAAAAATGTAAGAGAACCCTAGTCATTAGAACTCTGACAAATACTATCGATTCCACAATGATTACGACTATACTACCGAAAAGTGCTTTTAGTTAAAGAATGCCATTGAATATGCCATTCGACACAACTTCTTCAACGAATATGTAGCTCATCAAAGGAATGACAACTGTTCAGATGATGATGGAGATCGAGCACCTCGGAGGCAACAGACCAAAGATGCCCATGCAGAGTAGAATAGCGACCATCGCAACAATCGTACCCCCAATGGTGTCATTGGCGATGACGACCACGTAGCACAACGACCCGTAGAGTTCGTTGTGATCAATTGCCCCTCCCCTTACAATGTACTCTTGGGAAGACTAAGCCTAAACGCATTTGGGGTGATCACATTCTCCCTACACTTAAAAGCCAAATTCCCAACCCTAACTGGGGTGGGAGTATACAGATGTGATCAAAAACTCTCACGAAAGTTATACGTCTGGGCGGCTAAAAGGGATGGTGTCTTTGCCTTAGAAGCAGGCCCGCAGGAGAGGTTAGTTGAGAGGAGTAAATCTGGAGAAAAAACAAAAGACATCTAAATTAGAACCTCACCCAACCAGACCACAAAAGTCGAGATTGAGACTCCATTAGAAGTGAAGGACGAAATCATTGCCCTCCTACGAGCAAATTCAGATAGGTTCACTTGGTCAGCATCAGGAATGCCTAGAATTTCCCCTTACTTGGTGACCTACGACCTCAACATAAATACTACAACATAGCCTGTTAAACAGAAAAAGAGGCATTTTGCTCCAAAATGATAGGCCGCCATCAAGAAGGAAGTACGGAAGTTGCTCAAAGCCGGCTTCATGAAGGAAGAAAAGTACCCGACATGGCTAGCAAGCATGGTATTGGTTAAGAAGAAGAATAGGAAGTAGCACATGTGTGTCGACTATACTAACCTCAACAAAGCCTACCCTAAAGATTTTTTTCCTTTCCTTAGGATCAACCGGCTTATCAATTCTACATCAGTACACGCTCTATGAAGCTTTATGGATGCCTTCTTGAGATACAACTAGATTAGAATGGACCCAAAGGACAAAGTCTATACCTCCTTCATCACCAACTACAACATATATTGCTACACCATGATACCGTTCGGACTAAAAAACGTTAAGGCCACACACCAGCGGATGGTGACAAAGCTATTTAAGCCCTAGATTAGATACAATATGGAGGTGTACGTAAACGACATAATTGTCAAGAGCCAAAAGTTGTTCAATCACATTAAGGATCTCCAAGAAGCCTTTGATGGAATGTACACATATGACATAAAGTTAAACCACCAGAAGTATGTCTTTGGTGTTGGCTCCGACAAGTTCCTTAGATTTCTAGTAGAGAGGTATCGAAGCCAACCCCGAGAAGATCACAGCTATTAAGGGAATGAAGCCTCCGACCTCAGTTCAAGACGTACAGAAGCTCACTGGCATGGTAGCTACCTTAAGCAGATTTATCTCAAAGAGCATTAACAAATGTGTAGAGTTCTTTAAAATCCTCAAAAACCCAAAGAGATTTGAATGGACTCCCGAGTGCGCCATTGTCTTTTGGCAGCTCTAAAACTTCCTTGCTCATCCATCAATCCTCTCCAAGTTTGTCCAAGGGGAGGATTTATTCTTATACCTGACCATAAATAACTAGGCACTCTCCTCTATATTGGTCAAAGCAAAGGGAAGATAACACAGGCTAGTATATGACATCAATCATATATTGTATGGGCTTGAGGTCAGGTATACTCGGGTAGAAAAATTCACCCTAACCGTCATCATTACAGCCTGATAGCTGAAGCCCTACTTCCAGGTGTACCAGGTCACTATACTTACGAATCAACCACTGCACACCATGCTACAAAAACCTAACACGTCTAGATAGATGATGAAGTACACTCTGGAATTAAGTGTGTATGAAATCTAATATCAACCACGAACAACCTACAAAGCTTAGGTGCTAGCTGACTTCATAATGGAGTATACAAGAGAGGAGGAAGCACCACTAGGTGATGACAAGTCGGTGACCTCTAGGGGTAAAGGTGTGGGCCTTGTCCTGATCGGTCAACATATGGTCACCATCTGCTACGCTCTCAAGTTCGGGTTCAATTCCGGTAACAATGAATCCAAATATGAAGCACTTATCATTGGTCTCAAGCTAGCCAAAAAGATCGGCGCCGAGCAGCTACAGATATTCTCAGACTCCATGCTTGTCATCCAGTAGGTCTGAGGTGAATATAAGGCCAGGGAAAACACTATGGCTAGGTATCTTGAAAAAGTAAAAGGTCTCCTAGTAGGATTTCCTTTCATGGGACATCAGGAAGATCCCTCGACTAGAAAATTCTCCGGTAAACTAGTTATCCAAGCTTACCTCTACTAGCATACGGAAGCTTAAGGTAAAGGACAGCAAGATCTTCATAGTGTACCTACCAAAAAAAAAAGCATAAGTCTAGGTTCGGCTGAAGTCTTAGAACTAATTACAGCAGCGCTAGAGCTAAGCTAGATGAATCCTATCTAGAGTTATTTAAAACAGGGTACACTGTCGAAAGACAAGAAGGAAGCAAAGAAACTTTAGTACCATGCCGCCAACTATATATTGGTCAACGGTGTCTGTATCATAGAGGAGTTAGCCTCCCCCTACTCCGATGCCTCCGAAAAGTAGAAAGGCTGTGCATCATGGAAGAGCTGTATACTAGAGTGTGCAATAATCACATTCAGTCTTAAGCCCTCTACCTACGAATACTACGGCTCGGGTATTACTAATCTACTATGAGGTAGGATGCAAAGACTGTAGGCCAGAAGTGCCCACAATGTCAGAAGCATACCCCAGTCAATCATGCGCCTAGTACTACCCTGCAACCCCTAACGAACCCATAGCTTTTTGTGCAATAAGAGATCAATATCCGCAGTACCTTCCCAAAAGCTTCAAGAGGACAGTAGTTCATAATTGTTGCCATCGATTACTTCATAAAGTAGGTGAAGGCCGAAGCAATAGCTAGAATCACGAAGAGAAGTGTTGAGTTTTTCGTCAAAAACAACATTTTCTCTCGGTTTAGAGTCCCCTATGCTAATAACCCCAAGTTCAAGGAGTTCTATGCCAAGCACCACATCACCCTATACTTCACCTCAGTTGCCTAACCCTAATCAAATGGACAGGTAGAGGCAACCAATCGGGTTATTTTATATAGCCTGAAGAAATACATGGACTGATCTCAAGGCGCTTGGGCCAACAAACTGCCCAATATGTTGTAGGGGTACAAGACCACCCACCGTACTTCTGCGAGTGAGACCTCCTTTTGCCTTGCTTTCGAGTCGAAAGCAGTCCTCCCCATCAAACTTGAGCTCTCTATTATCTCGACTCAAAGTTTCAACACCACCTT
Organism: Lumnitzera littorea; assembly: GCA_024138015.1. Lineage (NCBI taxonomy): Eukaryota > Viridiplantae > Streptophyta > Magnoliopsida > Myrtales > Combretaceae > Lumnitzera > Lumnitzera littorea. Next base: position 53,251,962 of record JAMXBB010000011.1, read on the forward strand.
TAACGACTCATTGCTGTAAGCAAGTATTGACACAATTGAGGAAATCAGAGATCTTGCTGCTACACAGGTAATCGCGCACCAATATCAGGTTACCTGATATTATGATCAGAAGGTCAGACACCAGGAGTTCAAGGTTAGTGACTCAGTATGCCGAAAACTAGAAGCCATAGGGTTACGCAAAAGGCAAGACAAGATAGCCCCCAATTGGGAAGACCCGATTAAAGTCAGGGAGAGATTAGGCAATAGAGTATATAAGTTGGAAATATTGGATGGTGAGCTCATCTTACGTATGTGGAATGTCGATAATCTCCGGCTTTATTTTGATTAGATTTCCATTATGTACAATTTTCCTTTCCATTGTAACAAAATAAAAGTTATTTTACAGTTGATTGTCTACTACTCTCTCCTACTCCCTTTCTTTCCATTGCCATCCGAGCCTTTGAAGAGGCATATGGATAGTTAACTAACAGGTCAAAATGCCATCAACCTGAACCCGCTAAGGTAACCTCAGCAAGGGGAAACACCCCTTTTATAGAGAACTCCCCCATACTGGGCAAGTTGGAACGCCACTGACTTAACTCCCTAGGATAACCTAGCTAAGGGGAAACACCCCTAGCATAGAGGAACTCCTCCATACCAGGCAGGTCAAAACTCCACCAACTTGACCCTCATAAGGTAACCTTGGCAAAGGGAAACACCCTTTATACAGAGGAACTCCCATACACCGTATTAGTCAAAATGCCACTAACCTGACCTCCACTAGGGTAACTTCAATAAGTGAAACATCCCTTGCATAGAGAAACTCCCCCAACAGTTAACCTCAGCAAGGGTCAACTCCCCTTGTATAGAGGAATTCCTAAGCAAATATATTCAAAGACAAAGAGAGAACAAAAGAGGACATTTCAAAAACATTCATCTATTCATTCATGGATTGTTCAATTATACAGTAAAGGCTGACATCCTAACCTAACTTACATTTAGAGAAAAAAAAAAAGAAAGAGAGAAATCTACTATCTCCTAGGATCAGCTAACTTCGGTAATTTAAAAAAGTCCAAGGCATCTATCAGCTTGGAGCACTAATCCATCGGTGCTTAAGATGGCAAGTCTTGACTTGGAGCGGGGCTTGAAAAATGAGAACTAGGAACAGCAAGAGGATAGCCCTCAGATGGTTGGTCTTCACAAATTGCTTTAAAGGTAGCCTCTTGCTAGGCCGCTAGGGTAAAAGTGGATGTAAAAGCATCTTACCTTGTCCCAATGGTAGAACGAGCACATGCATCATTGTCAATCACTAAGGTAGACTCACTTTCCCACACCAAGGCTTCCCTCTTCTCATTAAACGTCAAAGAGTCCAAGAAGTCGAGGAAGCTGAGATCCAGGTCCAAATAATGAGAGAGAACCTCCCTTCGAGTATAGCAGGTGGAGTTAGTGGTCAGGTTTTCTAACTCGTCTAACTACTCTTTAGTCTTCCGGTAGTTGGCAACTGCCTTCTTAGAGGCAGCGTTGCTGAGGACCTCCTCACTCTCCATCTTGGAGATGATCTCTTCCATCTCCGAAACTTTATCCCACAGCTCCCAACCTGCTGCTCTAAAGAGACCTTTAAACCAGCTAGCTCTAGTAACATGGCCTTAATGCGCTCGTATTTGAATGCATTCATCGCCAGCTCGGTTTGTAACTTGGCCATTGACGCCTTTAGCTTGGCATTTTCTTTCTTAAGTCAGGCCCAAGCCTCACCCTCTTCATCTAACCTCAAAGAGAGACAAGCCTTCGTCTTTTACTCGATCTCCAACCAAGCCTTCACGTCGTCGACCTTCTTGGCCGAGTTCTCTACATTATCCCTTTCCCACTCTGCATCTTTGAGCCTCGCCTTAAGCTCCGTCACCTGTACAATAAGCAACGCAGACGCTTGTTAACCTTGACAAATTTTCTCAAGTACCTCTTATCAAAAGTCTCTGCCTCCAGTAGGTACTTTTCGTGTCAATACAATGCCTCCCGAAAGCCCTTTATCTCTTTATAGGTGACATCAGACATGTTAAGTTGAAGCAGCTCTTGGTTGTAGTACTGCAAATTGAAAACGGAGCCCACCGTTAATATAATTAACACATAAAAATACAACATAAAAGCAATAAAAACGTATCTGCCACATTAGTGTGCTTAAGTGGTTTGCTATTTTTATGGGGTCATCCTTACCCTCCTAGGAGAGCCCTTCGATGATAGCCCAATCGTTAGGGGTATAAGACCTCATTAAAGCTTGGTAGTTGAGCGTCTAGTGTTGCAGCATTAGATTGTTAGTTTGGACCTCTCACTTTGGCCTGAGGAGCTTTTTCCAAACCTTCTTCATCTCCGATTCGAAGGCTCTCCTTAAGAGCTCCTCGTCCTCGGAAGCATACGATACCTCCTAAAACAAGTCCGGCCCTATCCCCATCAACCTAAAATTGTAGAGGACTTCAAAAAATGCATCCCCTAAGTTATCGATGCTTTGATAGGGATGAGCTATGGGCCATTCATTCCACTTCCCTTTGTTCAATAACACTCTCGTTAAGGGCTTTTGTTTCTTCGCGCCAAGACTTAGCTCGCTAGACGTCTTGGGAGCCTTGCACTTCTAGCCAACAACTTAAGGATGGGCGACCACTTGCTCAATCTCTTCTCCCCTTGCCTTTGAAGGGGAAAGTACATGCACATCAGGCCTGTCCGCTTCAACACCTTCATCGCCCAAGATAATAAGCAAGGTAGAGGGGGCAAGGGTAGGAGTGGGCAAAGCTACACCTAAGGGCTCTACATCCACGGGCTTGTCTTGGACGCTGAGAGGAACCCCCTAAAGAACAGACTTCGGTCATGCCTTGTTGGTCTCACCAAGCCTCGACTTTGACTTCACTGCCTTTGCCTTTGGCGAGTCTACCTTGGTTAGCGCCTAGCGCCTACTTATTAGGTCGTCCACAAATGGACGAGGCATTCTTGGGGTCAAATTTTTACCTGCAAGAAACTTGATCAAAATTTAGAAAAGGAAAATAAGAACAAACCAAAAGATACTACCATTACCATTCGTAAAACACCACCGTGACCAGCACGATCAAGGAGGTCCTCCTATCCTATAGGCATCAAACGAAGTACCTTAACATTAACACAACAAACGTAGGCATGTAAGAACGAACTTGTACCTTTAGCGTACTTCTTTACCATAGCTTTCTTCATGTTAGGGAAAAGCTCAAAGATCGGGTGCAAGAAATACATCTCCACAGTCTCCATAGCATTGATCTCCTGGCCATTTCTCAACGCCATGAAGGCCAGAACTCTCAAGTTGCCTCGATGTCACCAGGACCAAGCCTCTTCTCACCTCCAGTACAAACTATCCTAATCCACCAAGTCCAGAAGTTCGCCTATTCAAGCAGTTCAACCACCACATATTCGTCTTACCAGGCTTTAACTAAATCTATAAGGCCACAGAATAACTTCTTCCCCAAGCACGATTGGAGGTAAGGACACCCTCTAACTCTCTTCTATATATAGAAGTGACAAAAGAGCTCGGGAGTAACCCTTATCATCAAGTATTCGTAGAGCACTTGAAAAGCCTTCAATACCTTCTACCCATTGGAAGGGACTTGCGACAGACTACAACGATGGTAGTTGAAGAACTCCTTCTCGAAGTGACTTAGATGGAGGCGTTACCCAAACTCCAAGCACTTCTCAAAGATTGCAAAGCACCTCCTTGACAACAGGGCCACCCATTTGTCCCTGCTTAGCAACCTAATTTGCTACCCAAGGATCGCCCCTATACGAAAGTTGCCAATGATCCAATTAGGGGCAAATTACCTACTTCTACTCACACGATTGTTTGGCATCTTGCTCATATCAAGAGCATTGAACAAATCCTTCGCAAGGGGCAAGGGAATATCCGCATATACATCCCTAGGGATGCATTGATAATTCTAGCCCTGTTCAGTGCCTCCACGACCATCCTCGTAGGTTAGTTGAGTTGTGCTAGTAACAATCCTTGTAGACTTTAAACTAGAGAGATTCGGCGATGAAGAAGAACCAGTCTCACCTCTGTTAGTTGACATGGCTGTAGTATTTGAAAAAGGAAGAAAAGCTTTAAGAAAGTTGAGTGATTTCGAAGAAAGTTTTTAAGTCTAATAATGGTAAAACAAAGAGATCGTAGAAAAGTGGTCTCTCTTTAGGATCCTCCTATTTATAAAGAAACTGCTTAGAAGCCATATATGAGGTTATAAGGATCCATAGAAGCACGAATCCCTTGGAATGCTACGTGGCAGACACGTAGAAAGCATTTGGATCGGACAGTCACCTTTAAAAGGCAAAAGGCATGTAGTTGTATACTAATCTGCTACAACATGACATCTATCATGTCACATTTAATGCATGAAATATAGGTAAGCAAAAATCATATTTTAAAAAAAGTTCCTTCGACAAGAAGTTCCTTCAGAGCCCATCCGACTTCCACTTAGTGGGCATGATAAAAGCATGACGCAGTTAAGTCCACTCGGTCCTCGTTGAGTACTATTTGGACAGCCCAGTTCATAGCCTTGAAGCGCCTGCCCTGAAGTGCCTGCCTTGTGAGTTGTAAGGGTGTCCCACTTTAATACCCCAACCTAAGCCTCGCTTTGGGCTCCAGCACTCCGCTTCAAAACTCTTGACTACTTTTGTTCATCTCGCTTCAGATATTTTCAACCTAAGTATCCACTACCTTAGATACCTCCACCTCAGCCACCTTCCAATCCAAACCTATGTGCCCATCAAGTCAACCCCATAACGCCAAGTCGGATTCCTTTGAGTAAGATTGATCACACTTGAGCAGCCCATATATCCCTTTTCCTTGCCTTTACTTCGGCAATGAGACTGCGGGGAGGAAAGTGTTAATAGGGCACTTTAGACATGGGCTCCTCAAGCTCAATCAAATCTAATGTATCTCGTGGCCTATGGCTCACCCCTATAAGCCTAAGCCTTGCGCCTAAATAAACCAAGCCTAGTAAGCCCTACAACGACTATAATGCGTAAGATACGGATAAAACAATAACATCCTCAATAAGTGGGACACGTCAAGTATAATGATTCCACTCTTCTACACTTGCAGGAAAATATCTCTCATACTAATTGACCTCCAATTGTCGACTCGGTTTGGCTTGGCTGGCTCCACTCCACTATAAATACCAAATTACTACCCAATAATAAAGCTCTCTATATTCTGAATGCTAAGCTTGCATATTATCATCAAGTATTCTATACTCTCAAGAACTCATTACTAACTTAAGTATCGAAGTGGTCATACTAGACAACCTCTCGACGTCTTCTTACTATATATTGTTTTGCAAGCCCATTTCGCATAGAATCCAAATGACTACCGGCAAAATCTTTAAGACGATAATATATATTATATATTCTAAAATCCAATGGCTCATTTATTAATATACACAACTTTTAAATACAAAACTTCTAATGAATGACCATAAAGAAATTTTATATAAAAAGTATTTGATAAGCATAACTACAACATATTACTACCTATAATAATGATATAAAACCATGCTACAATGTATTTAAATGATTTATTATTATAGTTCCATTTATTTAAATTGTTTATGATATAGTATAAATGAACATGTATTTTTTATAGTAACTTGCAATATAAGTAAAAAGGGAGAGAGCGAGATGGACCTGTCTCCCATGCACCTTGAAGGAAACCTAAGTTGTGACAAAGATGTCAAAAGTGATCAAGCCAGAAGAAGTCGCTAGTGCTTAGCAATTAAAGAAAGTTTGAATCAATCGAGTTATCATGCAAATAATGATCTATAGCCCTTTGCCCAGCATCAAACCCTAGAGGATTATCTATCAAAGACACCCTAATCAACAACATGTTGGTAGGATATGAAAAATATTGTTTCAATGGAGCTAACCCTAATCCGCAGATAGAATATGATGACAATTCTGAGAGTGCAAAAGAAGAAGAGGAGAGACTTAATAGGGAAGCAAAATCTAAGGATCTGCTATATTAATTCCAAAATTGAAAAGAAAATGATATATGCACCCTGGTTGTATGCCCTAATAGAAAAAGTGATGCGACCGAACGCGGGATTCAAAATTCTTCAAAGCAAATTATCAAAGATTTGGACAGCAATACCGAATTTTAAATTGATTCATTCAAGTTTAGGCTATTATACTATTTTGCTCAATTGTCCGAAAGATTTCCAATAAATCATTTGCAATGATCCTAGTTTATAAATGGATATTACTTAGCCCTTAAACAATAGGAGCCAGATTTCAGGCTACATGTTTCTATCTTTAAGTCGTTGGCAGTTTAGGTTAGAATCACAAGACTACCTATTGAACTTTACTCGTCACTAGCAATTCGGAGAATTAAAGAAAAGATGGGCCCTATGATTCGGTTTGACTTGGTGACTGTTAATATGGATAGGGGTGGATTTGCGAAAATTTTTGTCTAAGTTAATATAGACAAACCCCTTAAACAAAAAATCATACTGAATCAAGTAGCATATAAAGTGGTCTATGAAGGACTTCCACGGATATGCAATGGATGTGGGTGTATTAACCATCCCTGATCCAACTGCCCAGCAACGAAGGCAGACGAGGCAATGAATATGGATCATAATGTACAGGAAAATCAAGAGATGGGGAATAACGATGGAAGTGAAGTCAATATGGTCAAGGAGACCACCAAGCTGACAATGGTCCAAAATAAGACTTGAATGCTACCATGCGAAAATCCCAAGACGATGTGACAGAAAACAATGGATGGACACAGGTCCACGTGAAAGAACAGGGGAGGATGCTAACAAGTGGCCAAAAGAATAACCGTTGGAAAGGCAGCTTGAAAAACTCTAGAGGACATTTTTATGAGAACAGCGATGCAAAGCCGTCAGTTGGCAATCGTGATGATGGGAAAGGAATCGCCTTGGCAGAGGAATTTAATGAGGAAAGATAAACAATGGTTAGAGATGATGAGAAGGGGAATGAAAAAGGGAAGGAGAAGATACAAAATGATATCCTCTCAACAGCTATATCTTTTAATGCTCGAGAATATATTCCTCTAAAAGATATCACCAATAAGCAAGGGGAAAAGAAAAAGATTTGGCCCCTCGCAACCCTTTGTTTTTAGGCAATCACAAACCAAAACTAAACCAAAGTTGCTGAAGAAATTGGCAGGACAATATGGAAGCCATAATGGAAATCGAATTGGTGCTTCTTCTTCTACAGGATCAAGCGCCAATGCCATTGATACACATCGACTCAAACCGTAGCTAATACAAAACAAGCACAGGACGTCCCGATTATATGTCGAGATAATGCGGAACGAAGTGACACAGGTGCAATGGAGATCAAATAGAGCATCGGAGATTAATTACAGACTAATGCTTCAAAACTAACGAATGTACATGAGCAATCAAGGCCTAGCGAAGGGAAGAATGGAAGCGACAGTGCTAATCCGCATACCAACAGCCGATCAAGAAACATCCAACGCAGTGGTACTAAGCCAAGTCAAAGAGACTTGCAAAGACATGGCAGAATGTATCATGAGTCAGAGATGAGAGAGATAGGACATTCAGAGGGTGCCCTATGTGATCACGGCCCTAGAGGATGTAAAGAACACAACTCTACTACCAGTATTGGAGACCTCTATGGTGATGACGAGAACAGTCGTTCATCCATGCAAATGGAGCGTCCGCATTCGGAGGGAAGGCAGCGAACCTCCGGCGTCGAATTAGTACATCTTTCGTACTAAATTAGCAAATCTAGATCTGATGGACACTTTATCTTTGAATATGAGGGCTCACCCTTTTAAAATCCTTGCTTGGAATGCACATGGTGCCTCTTCCCATGCTTGTCAACAAATCATCTGAGATTTGATTGGAAAATACGACCCTCAGGTTGTACTTATCACCGAAACGAAATTGGACCATGCTAGTGCAAATGTGCTTCACCAGTTCCTCGGTTTTGAAGATATGATATGTGAAGAGGCCAACGGTCAAAGCAAGGGAATAGTGTTATTCTGGCAAAGCAACAATGTAAGAATAAGAAATCACAGGGTAGCCCCACAGCAAATTCCCGCCCAGATTAAGGTACTCCCCTTCAACCTTACTTGGTGTATTTCTGGCATTTACGCACATTCAAATGTTAGTATCCGAAATCCGCTATGGCAAGAACTGAGAGAGTTATCTGACACTATTAACAAAACCTTGGTTATTAACGGGGGATTTTAAGGAGGTTCTCTCTAATGATGAAAAGTGGGCTCGAAGATCAATAAATCAGTCGAGAGCAAGAGCATACCAGGATTGTATGGACCATTGTGGTATGTGTGATCTAGGATATGTGGGCAGAAGATTCACGTGATCCAAGCACTTGAAAATTCTAGCTAACCTTATCTAATGGCACATTGATGGAGCGTGAGCTAATTATCAATGGCGAGCTATCTACCTTGAAACGAAAGTTTTCCATCTTTCTTCTACTTACTCAGACCATTGTCCTTTTCTTTTGAATACCCTACCATATATAAGGATGGGTCTAAGGGAAAACAGGCCTTTTAGATTTCAACCCATGTGGGTTGACCACCTTGGGTTTAAAGACTTCATATTCCTGCAATGGTAGCTTTCTATGGATAAAATTCAGGAGGATTTAGGAAATTTTGCAAACAAGCTCCGAGAATGGGGTGACCCAAGCCAAGCCCTGCTAGATAAAGAAAGCTTCCTACAAGAGGTGTTGAAAGTGGCCCTTAATCAAGAGGAAAAATTTTGGGTAGTGAAAGCAAGTGCCAAGTGGATAGTGGCAGGCAACCGTGACACTAAGTTTTCCACGCCTCAGCTCTAACCAGAAGGGCTAAAGGACATATGGCCTTTTTGACAATGCAGGGAATTAGATTGCAAGCCATTCGAATCTAGAGGCTCTAGTTACAAAACATTTTGTGGAGCTTTTTTGCACAAAAAGATCTTTCGCCAAGCCTGACCCTCCATCCTGGCTTCCTAATTGGAATTCCTCCACCAAACAGACTTTATGTCCTTAATTAGAAGCCCGACAAAGGAAGGAGTAAAAAAAAGCAATGTGGAGCATCGCCAACACAAAAACCCCGGGCATTGATGGGCTACAATCCCTATTTTTCAGGACAGGTTGGGCAACAATGGAATATTCAGTCTATCAAATTATGAACATTATTTGGTAAAAGGAAAAAGTCCTAGAAGAAGTTAATCAGACTCTTATCGTCCCAATACCCAAAAAGGAGGGAGCTAATCAGCTTAATGATTTTAGACTTATTAGTTTATTTACAACTCTATACAAAACGATAGGAAAAATTCTAGTGAATTGATTGAGACCCTATCTCCAAAGGATGGTAAGCCTGGAACGATCAAGTTTTGTTCCAGGTAGGTAGATCCACTAAAGATAACGTCCTTGTTTTTCAAGAACAGTTACACTCACTCAGGAAGGAGGGTGTAAAAGCATGGATGATGGTAAAATTAGATCTTGAGAAAGCCTATGACTGGTTAGAATGGGACTTCATTCAACACACCTTGCAATGCCTCAACTTTCCCAGTAAATGGATAAATATCATAAGGTCCTGTTTATCTACCAGCTCTTTCAGAGTTATCCTTAATGGAACGATGTTGAATGCCTTCCATGCATCACGCGGAATTAAACAAGAAGATCCTATGTCACCATATACTTCATTCTTGCCAAGGAAATCCTTAGTCTTAGCATCAAAGAATTGGTGAGGCTCTGTGAACAAGCACCTATCCAATTTAGAGGAATGGATTTAGAACTATCTTACATGTTCTTGGCTGATGACCTGGTCCAAATGGGAGGAGCAACCCCAGAAAGTGCAAGAAGCATGCAAAAGGTTATGAATTCCTTTGGAGCGATGTCAGGACAAAAGATGAATTAAACCAAATCATGTGCCATCTTCTTGGACAACATTAGCCCATTTCTGAAGGATCAAATTTGTAGCATTTTTGGTGTTAACAGTAATGCATCACTGGGAAATATTTAGGATTACTAATCAAAGAAGGGAGGATTCTAAAAAACTCAAACTTCTCCTTCTTGTTAGAGAAAACTAGAAGAAAATTATCTGGCTGGAAATCTAAGCTTCTAAGTACCCCTACGAGGAAGATTCTTATGACCTCGACGTTTGAGAGCATAGCTAACTATCATTCCCAAATGGTGCCTATACCATTAAGCACTTGCAATATAGAGATTTTATCTGGGGTGATCAAGAAGGACATCATGAAATATACTGGATCTCCTGGCAAAAATGCAAAAGATCAAAGGAAGATGGTGGCCTAGGGTAGTTGGACATCAATCGGTGGGATAAAGCAAATTTTACAAAGTTAGCGTGTCTCATCTGCAAGAAAGATCTCCTATGGACTGAGTTGTTCAAAGCGAAGTATAAATGGGAAAATGGGAGCTTTAAGAGGAAAATGGGTTGAATACTTTTAAAGGAATCGAGGAACAATTGGGATAGAGAAATCGAAAGCTTGTCCTTCCACCAAGTGATATACCAGTTGCAAAATTTCAGTGCGACAGATGGTCTCGGAAGGGGTTTATCTGTAACTGGTTGCAGGGTCCTCTCCCGAAGGAGTCTGATACATTGATTGTTGCGGAAGTCTGGAATGAGGAATTTAGATGGGCCGAAGGAAAACTGGGTTACTCGGTGGATGAAATCATTAAGGCGAAATCAGGTGTGCTGGACTTGTACCTTCAACTGATGGAAACAAATGATTCTGCACATGAACCGTACTGGCAACATGATGCGGATGGAGAAGTCAAGTGTAAAACAGTGTATAACCTCTTATCTCAAGAAGAGGGAAATGTGGAGATGAATGAAAATTGGGAGTGGATCCGGAGTACGCCAGCAACCCCAAGGATTCAACATATGGTATGGCACATGTACATAATGGGATGCCAACTAAAGATAGTTTAGCTAGGCGTGGAATTCAAACAAATCAATCCTGTGTGTTCTGCAGCAATGAGAATCAGAGTCTAACCCACCTCCTAGTCAATTCTCCTTACGTCAGATGCATTTGGAGACACTCTGGATGGACGGAATTGCCAACATGCCAAAACCCTGATGACCTTGTCTAGTGGATTACTTAAAACTCCCTTATAAAGAAGATCAAATGGGAATCAAAAGCATGCCCGAAGCAAACACTATTCCTATTCATTCTTAGAGGAATATGGTGACAAAGAAATGAAAGCATTTTCCGTAGCTGCACTAGGGATCGGTACCGATACAAGCTAATCCGAAAGGAAGCCTACGAATGGTGGGCTATAAACAAAAGTAACAAAGCAACAAACAAGGTGACGTCAAACAAATATTTGTGGACCAAACCTCCAGATGGGTAGATAAAATTGAACATTGACACAGCAGTGGACTGGAGAAGAATTAATGCTGCAGCAGCTGTTGTTGCTAGAAATGGCAAAGGCAAAATTGTAGGAGGTGGTTGGAGAAAGTTGGTTGGAACATCCTCGATAGAAGTTAAAATTAGCGCGATCACGTTTGCACTCAACCTGGCGAAAGAGGAGAATTGAGGAAGAATTATAGTGGAGTCAAATAGCTCTTTCGCGATTGACATGATAGAATGTGAGGGATTGCCGAGAAAGGGTCAAATTGTTATATTATACGAGGATGTGTTGAACTCTTGAATAATTTCACTAGTTTTGTCTTTTGCAGAATCGGGCATAAAGCAAACAAACCAGCTTGTTAAAGAAGGTCTCAAGGCTAAAGATAATTTTATCTTTCGTTTTAATTTTCCGAATATTATTTTAGATTGTGTTATTTTGGTTCCTGGTACTAACTGAAATGACTATTGTGAAGGGAGGCAAAACACCTTTTGTGGAACCTCCTGGTCAACTTTTGTATGGCTTTTGGTTAATTTTTATTGAAGTACTTATTACGCACAAAAAAAAAAAAAAAAAACTTGCAATATAGTCATGTCATGAACAAATGCTGAAATTACAACGTACCTAATCTTACGATGGATGGATTATTTGAATGGATGACAACGAGGAAAGTCCCTATCCTGTACAATAATAACTTGATTAGTTGGTTATGACTATGACTTGTCAAAGTACATAATGTATACTACAATATAGTAATTGGCTCCTATTTATAATCTATTACTATTAACCCTAAAAAATTCATTGCCTACAAAAAAAAAAAAAAGTCCTTTAGTTAAAATATTTACATGTACACTCTTTATACAAATTTACTATTATAAATAAAATATTACAATCCTTCAATGGCATAACTATATATAATAATATTATGTTACAATAGTATTGTGTAACCATATTGCAATAATCATTGCATTTAAATAACTTACACAATTTAACAAAGAGAATATGTAATTCGCTTGACATGATAGTTTATATTACAGATTATGGTGTTATTACATAGAAACACTTACAATAAAAGAATTTATGATACGTATAAAATTTATTTAACAAATACAGGATGAACGCTTTTATTAGGATAGTGTTAATGCATGATGGATTAATATGTCCATAGCCTAACCACATATATATAATACATATACTAAAATAAATTCTATTGAGGTCTTTATTGCAAAAAGACTATTTCTAAATCATATGTTCTCTTTATGATTTTTCAAATTGAAATTTCTGAAATTGCTTGTTACATACATACTAAAATGCAATCTCGTTAGAATTTTATTATTATAATTGGTACGTCTGTATATATTACTGATAGAATAAAACAATACTGTATAATCATGAAATAACAATTTTATAATCACAAGATGATATTATTATGTGCAAATATAATACTCTCAAACATCCATTATTGATTTTCGTCACAAAGAATTATTATTGAAACAAATTCTTTCTTTTTGTATAATAAATTTTATGTGTCATTTATATATAACATGGACTCTAAAATTTCTTGCCATTGCATATTGGTATTATAAGACAAAACTAGTATTATATCGGTGGTTCAATATCGTATTACATATTAAAACAATAACTTTGACAGGATGAAAATGTGTTTATTCTATAATGCCTATGTATAACTTAAAAAACACATGATAAAATAATAAGCATGGACTGATTTAGAGGGGGTTCGAAAGGGGCCCCAACCCTCTTATCGAGGGGAAAAAGTTAATTTTTTTAATTTTTTTAAAATGAAAAAAAAAAGTATATTTTATATATTATTTAAGGAGCAATTTATTATATAATATTGAATGTGGTTAAATGGCTAAATGGTTAAGTGTATGATTTTCAAAATAAGAGGTCATGGTTTAAATCTTATGCATAGGATTTTATTTCTTCAATATACATTTATTACTTAAATGACATCTTCTTTTTGTTTTCTTCTAATCAATTTTTTTTACAATAACTAATAACATTAAATTCATTATTGTAATATTATATCTAACTAGGTAAATTTTCTTGAATTATAATTTTTTATAAATAGTATACTATAAATAATCATTATTTTACCCATATTATAATTATTTCAATCTTATTGCATAAATTATTAACAAATAAGACCAATTATAACCTAGTTTAGTAACATTTCTTTTATAATTAATGTTATGAAAATGAGTGTGGAGTGTTAAATGATTAATCATATAATAACTTATATTTAAAAGGATTTTTTTAGCATAACCAATAAAATAATTTTATAAAATTATCATGAAAAGAAATCAAACAAACTTATATTTATATCTATTTACTCTTTTTGCTCTACTTGCAATTTTATATTTAGATATTTTTCTAATATATTTTTATTGAAAATAAAACTTATACAAGTTTTATATATCAATTTTATTTTTCTCAATAAATTGATAATTAGATTTCAATAAGTATATATATTAAAAGAAAAGATAAAAGATTTATTCTCTTAACCTTTTATGAAATGCATCGTGTACTCTTAATAATCTTTTAGAAGAACTTTTCCATTATATAAAATTTAGAATATATTCCAAATGTAATCATTAAAAAAATCATATGTATATACATCTTGTAGATACTTCATTTTTGTCAATTTTTTATTAACTGAGCCAAGTTAATAAATAAACAGAAAAGTAGAAAAATAAATAATAATAACAATAATAAAATAAAAAAAAAAAGAGAATCATATCAAGTTAAGTCGAATTATATCAAGTTAAGTCAAGTCGTGTTGTATTGAATTGAGTTGAGTTGAGTTGAGTTAAATTATCGGATTAAGTGACGATATGAGCTTAATTAATTTTAGGCCAAACCAATATAGAATAAAATTAATCTCATTTAAGGATTTAAATTAGATTAGGGAATTATTGAGCTAAATTTAGCTAAGCAGATCAGATCGGGCCTTAGAAGAAATAAAAGGCCCAAAATAATTAGAGTTTCTAAAAATTAAAGTAAATCTTGAAAGAATCTTCATTGAATTTTCAATATCTTTTATACGAAATATTCGATTTTAAACTTATAAATAACACATTGATGAGGGTTTAAAGGAGGTTTTTTGTTTTTTTGTTTTTAATCATACTCCTACTCAAAACACTACCGTGCCATTACACAACCACCATGTAACACTACACAATACCGCCCTAGCACTAACACATAACCACCATAGTCACCGCCCGTGCTCTCACCTAGTAGCGCATAACATCGCTCAGCCCGTCACCTAACAGCGTCTAGTTAGTCGTCCAATCTCTCGCCCGGCAGCGCTTAGTCTACTGCCCAGCATTGCTTAGCATCGTCCACTCTTGACCAACTATACCTAGCTTGTCGCCCAACATCACCCAACAACACCTAATCTACCGCCTAACATTGACATGATTCAATGCTAAGTAAATTTTCATTAATTTTTTAATTATTTATTTATTTCATTAATTTTTATTAATTTACTTTATTAGTTATTTTTTTTTGTTTTTATTAACTATTTTTGTGTTTAAGTGTAGGTTTTTTATTCTTATTGCAAATTTTTTGTTTTCCAATGAAATTTAGTTAAATTAAGGTTTTTTTTTTTTGAAAAATCATGTTTTTTTAATAAAATATATATATTTTGACATATAGTGGTTTTGAAAAATAAAAAATCTTAAATTGAGTTATTTTAAAAAAGATTCAATTAGGGTTTTTTTTTATTTAATTCAAAAAAATTAGATTTTTTTAGATTTGTTTTTTTAAAATAATAAATTGATAAAATACGCAAACCTAGCTCGGTTTTTAATATAAAAATGATCCACTCACTAAAAATTTTATAAAAAAAGAGAACTGCTGCGGGTTTGATCTCGAATAGTGAGTATGTAGGCACTTTTAGGGTAACCATATAAAAAAATAAAAAAGCTTTTTCTCTTGTCTTGAAAATTCGTAATAATAAAAAATAATAAAAATCACTTTAGTTATTTTTTGTACATTTAGGTATAATTTTAGTATTTTTGGAAAATTATAAAAATAAAAGCCCATTAATTTTTTTAAATTTTTACAGGATGATTTAGTCTTAATAGGTTAGCTTTCGAACTCGGTTTTTTGGTTCAATTTTCTAAAAATTAATTTTTTTTTAGAATATTCGCAAACTAGTGGTCAAATTAGGGTTTTTACATCTAAAAACCCTAATTTATCTTTTATACTAGTTAACCTAGTTGGCAACTTTATTTTTTTTATTAAAAAAATTTCCTTAATTTAATGTCGAGTAATTTAATCAAGTGGGCTAAGCTTAATATAGATTAAATTAAGGAAACCAAAATAGGGCTCAATAGAATTGGCAACTCCACTGCGGACGCTTAGTGGGCTAATGATGTGAAAATTAAAAAATTATTGATTGGCTTTTATATTATTATTTTATTTTTGTATTGTATTATAGTTGTACTAATTGTTTTTTAATAATACAAACCTTAAGAGAAAAAAAAAAAAAAAAGCCTAGCCCAATAGGCCTTCTTAGGGAATTAAGGGGGATTCTTTTTTCATTTTCAATAATAATTCACGTGTTTAGATATGGTCAAATTTGGGTCACCATAAAAACTCAAGATGAGCCGCCATTATGTAACCCTTAGATCATTGGGGTTTTTACTCCTATCTGGCGGTGATAAACAAGCTCACTCAAGCTTTAATGTAGCTTACTAGGTTTCTCTCCGAAAGTTTTTGAGTTATAAAGCCTGAGGCTTATAGATCTTACCCTCTCGTATCATTCTTTTCGAAAAAAGGGTATTATTTTTAAATTATAGGAAATGCTTAATTTAATTTGCGATCAGTTTATCATCCATTTTCAATTAAAAAAATCAATAACCCTTATATATAAATATACATGAGCTTCGTTTTTACTAAATCTAATTTTGAATATACTTATATATCAGGATACTCTTTAACCGTAAATTTATCATACTCCCTATAGTTTATTAATGATCAATCCCATTACATTGCATACATGTATAGTATATTGTATCACATTTATTTTGCATAGTTGTTTGTATATGTTATCTTTTGTAATATATGTACATTTTGTAGGTTTTGTTTTATTTCATTAATAATAGGTTGTGTAATGTAACATTTAATATAAAATGCTCCAAATCATTAATATTTCCCTTGTGCCAATGTTAAAAAAAAAAATTTATATCAACTTATAATTTTTTTTTAGTATGTGAAAGACTTTCCAACATTTTTTCTAAAAAAAGAAATTTTATTATCAAAAACCAGTTTCATGATAATTATTTACTCGGTTGATTTCTGTTGTAATGCCCTACATGTACCATACTGTTAGGAACTAACAAAATAAAAAAAAAAGACTTAATCATTAGATTTCCATTGTGAATTATGTTCCATCTTAAGGTTATAAATCTTGTAAATATCTAAGTTTTCATTCTTCGTGTTTAGCCCTTAGGTTGTCATGGTCCTAATAAAGTTTTCTCCATAAGTCGTCACCCTAGGGTTATTTATTCATTAAGTTTCTCATTGTAAAATAATTTTCGCTTCTTCATATCATCCTTGTAATATTATCGTCATCCTAGTAATATTATCGTCATCCTATATCCTTGGTCGTTAATCCCAATGTTTTCTTTGTTTAGATTTGTCAATGTTAGTATTAGGCTTCTATGACATAAAATAAGTATTAATTTTCTAATAAAAGTTTCCAAAAAAAAAAAGAATGGTTTTCAAAACAAAAAACTCGATGCAGTGCTAACAAGAAGGGATTCTTGCAAGCTTTGAAAGATTATTTTTTTAAGTGATCTAGCCTAATTTGAAGCCCATAGCACTCATTTTCAAAAAGAAGATGTCTTATGCTCTTAAACATGGAATAACCACAACAAAAGGGGTTTTAGGAAAGCATGCGAAGTAAGTCGAGACCATGGCCCATACCCAAGTCTAGGGGCCTATTGACATATCATTTGAGATAGACAAGTTTGAAGAGTTGTTAGTTCATAAGCTCAACAATAGCAACAAAGGCTTGGGGAAGGAATTAGTGTAGAAATTAATGAAGATGGAAGAAGAAATCTTTTGAAAAATTGAAGAGAAAATGGGAGTTCTTAAAGATCATGATGTGCAGAGTAATTTAGGCTTGAGCAATGTTTGCGCTTTTGAAGGCCATAAGTTAGCCAAGAAGCTTATGGTACCAAATTTTGAAAAGTATGATGGAACAGTTTGTCTTAAACTTCACCTTAAGCTTTATGTTTGCAAGATGACCCAATTCTCTAAACATGAGCAATTAATGATTCAAACTTTCCAAGATAGCTTAACTGGGCTGGCGTTGATTTGGTATGCCCAACAAGACTTAGTTAAGCTTGATACTTGGGATAAGCTAACTCGAGATCTTTTATCAACAATACAAGTTCAATGAAGAACTGGCTCTATCCTTGATGGATTTGAATAACATGAAAATGAAGCTGACCGAATCCTTTAAAAATAAAAAGTATGCCCAGAGATGGAGATCTATAGCCACTGAAGTTACAATACAATTGCCAGAAAATGAATTGATCAACATATTCATCCGCATATTAGGTGAACCTTATTATAATCACCTCTTAGGCCATACTGCTTCTATGTTTGCAGATGTAGTTACAGTTGATATTTGCATTAAGGATGCTATTAGAGTAGGGGGATTGATAGGGAATTGATCAGCCCCATTAGATTTAGAGGCCGCTGTGAACACTAAGATGTCCTATCTAATGATACGTGAGCCTAATGCCCTAAGCATTAGTCCAGAGCTCAAGAAAAATAAGCTAAGCCAGAAATCACCCAGAAAGAGGTTCACTCATATCCCGATTCTTATGTCTTGGGTTTATCGCCACCTAAAAAAAGAGGGTTTACTGCATCGTAAGACTCTAACACCATGATATAAACTTCGGAAATACGATCCCAATACATAATGCGAGTACCACATGGGTCAACAGAGGCATGGTACTGACCATTGCTAGGAGTTGAAGAATAAAGTCCAAGATTTGGTTGATAAAAAATTGGTCCAGTTGGACTTCGTTAGGGATCTAAGGCCCAATTTCTATACAGAGTCCACTATTAACATGATACAAGAATTGGAAAAGTTACTAGAAACAGATTTAAATGGTTAAGTCCAGGGGGCATGTTACTGCTAGGGTCTAGAAGAAATGGTTGCTACCTTAGAAGAAAAGTTGGTGATATTAGAAGAAAGGCTCACTAGTATGGAAATGACGATGGGTTATGTGCTCAAGTAACTTGAAAACCTACATCTTAATATGAATAGGAAGTTACAGCTTAAGCATGAAGATGATTCAATGAATGAGAAATCAAGATCAAATGTATCGATGGGGAAAGCTCATAATCAAGACAAGCCCGTCTACAACAAGAAAATGTGATTTACGCAATTCAAGGTTCCAATGGCCCAACTGTATAAACAATTGAGACATGTAGGATTACTAACATGCGAAAACCTAACAAAGAAATACAAGCCAATGGATTGTGACCCCAACAAATGGTGTGCATACCATGTGGGCTAAGTGAGACATACCATCGAAGATTGTTGGAGATTAAAGAATAAGGTGCAAGATTTAATTAATGCCAAGATTATCCAACCAAGTTTTCTAGACATTGATGAGTCGATTAATAGTGGTATTCTTTCCTCAGGTTTTGAAGAAGCATCAAATAGACAAGTTTTAGTATTAGGCATTGAGAGTTTACTATTGTCATCTAACAAGGCAGCTCGCCATATGAAGCAATTAGGTATATCTTCGAAAGATCAATTCAATTGAATAAGCTAAGATGTAATAGAAATAGGGGCAAGAAATAGATACAAGTTATTGAATAAAACAGTTTTCATGTATATTCTTGTCTTTGTTTGCTATGAAGCTAGCTCAATTCAAAAAGGGGCATTTCGAATGAGTGAAAATAGATAAAGAAAATGTGAACTTGAAACTTGCCACCTAAGGGAATGATAACACATTACTTGAAAGGTTTAGGATGAAAAGAGACAACCCATATCCCAAACACTAACCCTAAATACACATGAGAGAAGAGTGCCATCAAGGTGAATAAGTGGACTCATTCCTTAAAAGAGGTCTGTTTTGAACTTGGTATATGTGTCAAAATGATATTAAGCATTCATTTCATTATCCTTAAACACAATTATCCTTTGCAAATTCTTTTGAACTTTTAGGGAATTTTTCTTAAAATTATCCTTACCAAGAATCACCCCAAACTGAGGTAATTAGGAGGTTGGGGTTATTAATCTGGAGAAGGAGTAGACTAATATGTCCTTGCCTTTGTTATGCCAATTCACGAGCAAATATTATCAAAGATAATTCAATTTCTTTAGAATGAAGAAGAGCTTCAAACCATATACACTTACTCAGGCCTGTACACTTATTCAAACACATCAAGTGCATAGATTCTTTCTTAAGCACTCCATGTCATATACATTTCTCCAAAGGTTATACTATTTGAACCCATGGTTTTAGGGTTTTTAATCATAAAAAAAAAACAACAAATAAAGGAAAGAAAAAAGGAGAAAAAGAAAAGGAAAAAGGTGAAAAAAAAAAGATTGAAAATATTAGCAAGGTGATCACCTTCAAAGAATAGCCAAATTACCACTAAAGCCTGAAGTCTGAACTTGTGATGATATCCAAAGGCTAAACACTTTCAATTCCTAAGCTTGAAAGCAAGGCCCTCCCTGTATGATCCTACCCAGTATACCAGCCTTAATGAAACTCTTTTGACTAAAGAAATAGACTTATCTTCAGTGAAATTTGCTAATGAAATTGAGGCAAGCCCATGTTTAGTTTCCCTTAGGTTCTTGGCTTATAAACCCGAAACTGATTGTATATGATTTCTTTAAAATTGGCCAAGTATATTGATATCCATTTGCTTAAACCATTGACTAAAAGCCTTACATTGCAAACCCAGAAAAAACCTATTAATTAACCAAAATGTATCACTTATGATATAGGCTATAATTTTTGGAATTAATGCTGAGAGTAAAAACAGACTTATGAGAGTGCAAAGAAGTCCAATTTGACTAAACATTTCAAGTAATGATATCTATGCCTTTAGTAGAAAATTGAAGAGTTGAGTACTTTGTAAAAAATGTGAACGATCGCCAGTGATTCTAAAAAATTCAGAGATCATGAATTATGTTCCAAAAAACAAGACTTAGAGAATGAGTGATCAACGAATAAGGGACAAGTTAACCCTTTATTTATGGTCTTTAGAGTTTTTAAAACTTTTTTACTTGTTAACAACATAATTTTCTATCGAAGAGTGTTTTTGAATTTCTTGACAAAAATAAAAGAAGAAGAAAAAGGAAAAACCTTTTCAAAAAAAAAATGAAACCTTTTTCAAAAATAAAAATTTATCAAAGAACAATATTTTCAGAGAATCATCAAAATCCTTCAAACTCAAATCTCATATTATTTTGTCAAAACTCATCAAAATCCTTTTTAGGATCACCTGCTCAAAGGAGCGCTATCTTATCCTTAATTGGATAGCTTACTCAATGGAGTGCCATCTAATCCTTTTTAGGATCACTTACTCATGGGAGCGTTGTCCTATATAATCCTTAGCTAAATCGCCTGTTTATAGGAGCGCCGTCCAATCTTTTCTAGGATCGTTTGCTCAAAGGAGCGCTATCTTATCCTTAGTTAGGTCATTTGCTTAGTGGAGTCAGTGGAACGCCACTCAATTCCTTTTAGGATCACTTGCTCATGGGAGCGCTATCCTATCTAGTCCATAGTTGAGTTGCTTGCTTAATAGAGCGACATCTAATGTTTTTTAGGATTGCTTGCTCATGGGAGTGCTATCCTATTTAATCTTTAGCTGGATCACCTGTTGATAAGAGCGCCATCCAATTTTTTCTTAGATCGCCTGCTCGTAGGAACGCCATCCAATTTTACCTAGGATTACTTGCTCAAAGGAGCGCTTACTTAAAAGAGCGCTTGCTTAAAAGAGCGCTATCCTATCTTTTGTTGGATCACTTACTTATAGGAGCGCTGTTCTATCTATTCCTTTCTAAGAACGCTATCCTATCAATCCTTTCTTGGATCGCTTGCTTAAAGGAGCGTCGTCTAGTCATTTAAAAAATCACCTGCTCATAAGAGTGTTGTCTCATCTTATCTTTGAAAAACCTATACTTTCGAGCAACTTATCCTGTAAGAGATCTATCATCCTTAGATTATCCGCCAAAATGAGTTTTTAATCTTAAAAAGATCTATCGTTTTCAGATTATCTAAGACAAGTCTAGCAAAAATGGGTATCTCTTTTGTCTTTATAATAAAGTTCTAATTGAACTTCACCACAAAGATGGGCAACTGTAGATACCTCATTTTTGCCAATTTTTTATTAATTGAGCCAGATTAATAAATAAACAGAAAAGTAGAAAAATAATAATAATAATAATAAGAGAATCATATCAAGTTATGTCATATCAAGTTAAGTCAAATTATATTGAGTCAAGTCAAGTCATAAGTCAAGTTATAAGTCAAGTCGTATTGTGTTGAATTGAATTGAGTTAAATTATCAGATTAGGTGATGATACGGGCTTAATTAATTTTGGGCCAAACCAATATAGAATAAAATTCATCTAATTTAAGGACTTAAATCAAATTAGGGAATTATTAAGCTAAATTATAGCAGAGTGGATCGGGCCTTGGAATAAATAGAGGCCCCAAAATAACTAGGATTTCTAGAAGCTAGAGTAAATCTTAGAAGAATTACAATTGAATATTCCGTATCTTTGATATGAAAGATTTGATTTTGAGCTTATAAATAGCACATCAACAGGGGTTTTAGGGAGTTTTTTTTTTTTTTAAATCACACTCCTACCCAAAACACTATACAAATACCACCACACTACCACATAACCACCACATAACACCACATAATACCACCCTAGCACCATCATACAACCACCATAGTCACTGTCCGTGCTCACACCCAGCAATGCCCAGCGTCGCCCAACCTGTCGCCTAACGTCGCCCAGCAGTGCCCACCTATTGCCCAACAGCGCCCAGCCGGTCGCCCAACTTGTTGCCCAACAGCGCCTAGTCGGTCACCCAGTCTCTCTCCTAGCCAATCGCCCAACAGCATTCAGCCAATCACCTAGTCTCTAACCCAGCCTATCGCCTAGCAACACCTAGTCCACCACGCAGCATTGCTTAATAGTACCTAATCCACTGCCCACTATTGCCCAGCAACGCCTAGCCTGCCACCTAGCATAGCTTAGTAGTGCCCAGTCTATTGCCTAGCAATGTCCAGCCCAACATCAACACAATCCAACGCTAGGTAAATTTTTATTAATTTTATTTATTTATTTATTTCATTAATTTTTATTAATTTACTTTATTAGTTATGTTTTTTTTGTTTTTACTAACTATTTTTGTGTTTAAGTGCAGTTTTTTTATTCTTATTGTAAATTTTTTTATTTTTCAATAAAATTTAGTCAAATTAAGTTTTTTTTTTTTTTGAAAAATCATGTCTTTTTAATAAAAATATATATTTTGACATATAGTGGTATTTAAAAATAAAAAATCTTAAATTAAGTTTTTTGCAAAAAGATTCGGTTAGTTAAGGTTTTTTTTATTTAATTTGGAAAAATTAAATTTTTTAAAGTTTGTTTTCTTAAAATAATAAATTGATAAAATACGTAAACCTAGCTTGGTTTTTAATATAAAACTGGTTCACTCACTAAAAATTTTATAAAAAAAAAAAAGAGAATTATGGCTAGTCTAATCCTGAATAACAAGTACATAGGTACCTTTGGGGCAACTGTATAAAAAAATTAAAAAAATTTCCCCTTGTCTTGAAAATTCGTAATAATAAAAAATAATAAAAATCACTTTAGTTATTTTTTATACATTTAGGTATGATTTTAGTATTTTCGGAAAATTATAAAAATAAAAACCCATCAATTTTTTTAAATTTTTACATGGTGACTTAGTCTTAATAGATTAACTCTTGAACCCGGTTTTCTAGTTCAATTTTTAAAAATTAATTTTTTTTAGAATACCGAAAACCCTAATTTATCTTTTATACTAGTTGAATTAGTTGGCAACTCCATTTTTTTATTTAAAAAATAAATTTTTCCTCAATTTAATATTAAATAATTTATAGTAAGTGGGCTGAGTTTAATATAGGTTAAATTAAGGAAACCAAAATAGGGCTCGACATATCTACATACAATATGCAATACAATTGTAATAACAGTCGAATATTTTCTTATAGATGATTATAATATTGGCTTAATGTAATTTTTGCATATGTGTATAAATTGCTATGTAATGTGCTGTTGAAAATTGTGTTATTATCAAAGACGAACACAAAACCACATAATCTTACTATGTTAAATGTTATAGTCTAGATTATATTATATACAATACAATGTAATTTACAAAAATAATAAACAAATAAGGTGCATGATGCTAGAGTTAACATTGTATATTAAAAATTTTACATAACATCACAAATTAGTAATATAACATGAATAACATAATATACATCGCGGTCTTATAGAATTATTCATATAGCATTTACATGCTAAAACAATATAACATATTTATAACTAGATAAAGCTAGCATAAGTACCTCAACTTTCTTTTTTTTTTTTTTTTTTTTTAGTACCTAAAATTTAAACTTGTTCATTTTAGTACCTCAACTTTTTAAGTGAGACAAATTAGTTTCTCTATTATAACAGCTGTTATTATAAAATGTTGGAATAATAATATAAATATATCAACTTTCATTTTATTTCTATTTTAGTGCTTCAACTTTATTTTTTATTTCATTTTGGTACTTTAACTTTTTAAAGTGAAACAAATAAGTATTCTTTATAATGACCGTTATAACAAATATACCAATTTATCTCATTTAAAAAGATATAATATTAAAATGAACAAGTTTAAAGTTTAAGTATTAAAATAAAAAAATATGAAAGTTCAGGTATTTTTAACAACTTTATCCCTATTTATAACATATTAATTAAGAAAATAATGCACTAAACTAATTAAAAAATTTTGAAATGTTCATGTGAATAATACATATGCAAAGGGATAAACTTGCAAACCACTTGGCGGTGGCCATCGCTGATGGGGGAGTAGTCAACCAACCTAAGAAGGGCAATCAATTCGACTCAAGAGAAGGTGGCAAATCAGTTTATGTTCGTGAAATAGTAACGAAATCAATGGTTGATAGTGGAGTAGAAGGTAACTGATGGTATAGTTGTGGCTTCTTCAATTCGTGGCTTTTTAAGGTGTTTAAAGTAGAAAGGAGGTAGCTTTAGGATGTTTAGATGGTGTAGAAGTGTTTTACAGTGATAGTTTGGGTTGAAGTGCAATAATTTAGGATCTTGGTGTTGAGAGAGAAAGTGAGTCACAGGTGTAGTTGAGTTAGAGAGAGAAAATGGAAAATGGAGAAAAATGAGGGAAAATGAAAGAAAGCTAACCCTTGATTTATGTTTTAGATGTCTCATTTATAGCGATTGCAACTTAAAATGCATGGGAAAAAGTTGGAAGGTGAAGGATCGAAGTTTGAGTCATTGTACACAATTTGGACATGGATTTATTTAATCTTGTGTTTGTAGAAGTTTTTTATATTCTAGTGTTATAGGTCGAAGCATAAAGAAGTTAAGGTTTCGATGTGTCCAAAGTGAAAAAGAGTTAAGGCTATATTCTATTCGAAAGCAAGCAACTATAGAGAAGTTTTGAAAAATCTGGTCACGACAAGTCAAATGGGAAGGGCTAGGCAGTAATCTATTTAAGAGCCCATGTTTAACAAATAATTGGCCTTTTGGCCTTATATTAGTCATATTATAGCTAAGGATAAAACTAGTTACAACTGCACATGGAGATATACCTGATTTGGCAAATTATTATGGATATCAATTGGGAGTATTCTATGTAATCTTCATATAAGTATGTAAACGAAACAAAAAAATAGATAGAGAGAAAGATACAAAAATATTACTCTCTAATATGCTACATTCAGCAAGCTCTACATTCAGAGTTTAGTCTTAGTTTACTGCTATTTCCTTATGATAAAATACTAAAATTCTTGCAACTTTTGACACCAATTAGTATCAAAGCATTAGTGGTGGATGGTTGATTTACCTAATAGCAGAGGCATAAAGGATTTGGTGCTCTCGTTGCTACAAAAACATTGCGAGTAGATGGAGACCCAGAAGAAAGAGCAGGATGAGAAACAAAGTCAATGGGTTAAATCACTTACAAAAATGTTCAATCGCTAGCAATCATTGCTGGATAAACAAGGTCCTTCTATATTAGATTTGAAACACCAAGAATAAGAGTTGAAGACTAGTAGTAGTGCATCCCTTATTACTGTTACATTTGAACTTAAGGCACACAGTAAAACCTTAATAACAGTTTAAACCCCTAGTATATTTAACTAAGAAGATGCTACTTACCAAGTATCCACCAAGGCCACGAAGTTGGACTTTCCTACATTAGATAGTAGAGACTTGAAGTCTTGGTTAATTAAGGTTAAACATTATTTTGAATTAGATGCTACACTTGACCCTTACCGTATGCACATGGTTGCCATGCATATAGAGGATAAGGTGTTGCAGTAGTACTATACATTTTTGAAGAATAGATAAAAAAACAACTCCAATTACTTGGGATGTGTTAGTTGAAGGATTGCAACAGTGATTCGGCACCAAGAGCTACGAAGATCTTACATTAGAATTTAAAGAACTTCATCAATAAAACTCATTACAATAATAAATTAACAAGTTTGAATTCTTATTTACACTTGTTCATCTTAATGAACCCAACCAAATAAATTTCTTCCTCATTGGATTAAAACTCGAACTACAATATCTAGTTAGGATGTTTAGACCCCCAATCTCTACTTAAAGCCTATACCCTAACTAAACTTCAAGAGGCCACCCTGAATTTGTCCAAAATAAACCTTTAAACTACCAAACCTTTTAGCCATTCATACACCCTAGCTCCTCACTGAATTAACCTTTCACCCAAGACCATACAAAACCTTACATACACACCAAAACCATACCCATTTCGTACCCAAGCTATAACCAGTACTCCTATTAAACCACTACACTGTGTTATCCTAAAGGAACTTGAAGAGAAGTAGAGGAAATGCCAATGTTTCTGGTGCAATGAACTAGTTGGTCCACGCCATAAGTGTAAACAAAAGGGTGTTTGAATGATTATAGTGGAAGAAGAAGGAGATGAAGCTATTGAAGTAGTTAATGAGGAAGTGCAGCGAGATGACCTTAAGGAAGAATTGTCCAAATTAACCCTTTATTTGTTAGAAGTTGAAAGGGAGACTTAAGCAAGGAGACTCCAAAGATTCCATAAGAAGAAGAAATTTGAATTATTGGTTGATAGTGGTAACTCACTCAACTTTTTGGACGCAAGAATGACTAAAGGGTCGGAATGTAAGGTAGGAATCAAAGCCCATTCGAGTAGCTTTGGCTAATGGGTTTCCCATAAAGACTGGTAGCAGAATTCTCGTATTTGAACTATTGATACAGGGACATCCATTCCATTTTGAAGTATACTTATTGCCACTATACAGTACGATGTAGTGTTAGGTATGCCATGGCTTTCTCATTTAGGGGACATAGTATGGAATTTTCAACAGCAACGGATGGCCTTTTGCTATCATGGTACTAAATGTGACCTCATCGGGTAAGAGGAACATGTGACCATCATGGAAGGTAAGTCCATTTCTAAGACTATTAGTAAGGGAAACTCTCTCATGCAATGTTAAGTAGTGTATTGACTGCAATGGCAGATACAAGAGTTTCTAAGCAGTACATACACCCTTTCTAGAATTGTTGGATGCTTATTATGAGCTGCTCGAAGAGCCCCACACTTTACCGTTAAATAAGCCTCATGACCACTCTATTCCTCTAAAGGATGAAACAATAGTAGTGAATTTGAGACCCTATCGATATTTTATAGCCCAAAAAAATGTGCTTAAGAATATAGTCAAAGAGATGATGTGACAAGGCACTATTTGTCTAAGTCACAATCCACTTTCCTCACTTGTAGTATTGGTCAAGAAGAAAGATAATACATGGAGATTGTGTATAGATTATCGAGAATTAAATAAGTTAACAATTAAGGATATGTATCCAATTCCTTTGATAGAAGACTTGTTTGATGAATTACATGGTGCGGGGTACTTTAGCAAGTTAGAATTGAGATCCAAATACCACCAAATACGTATGGATTCAAGAGACATTTACATGGATGCTTTTAAAACACATGAAAGGCACCATGAGTTTATGGTTATGCCATTTGGCTTAACCAATGCACCTTCGACTTTTCAAAGCCTAATGAATGACTTTTTTCATGATCATTTGAGGAAATTTATATTAGTGTTCTTTGACGACATCTTGGTGTATAGTCGAACAATAGAAGAACATCAACAGCATCTTAGGAGTGTGCTGGACATTTTAAAAAGAGAGGGGTTGTTCTTAAAAGAAAAAAAAAAAAAGCAAATGTGTCTTTAGGGTAACTCAAATTGAATATCTAAGACACATGATCACTCAACATGGAGTGATTATGAATCCCAAGAAAGTATTTGCTATTGCTAATTGACCTAAACCCACTAACATCAAGCAATTGCGTGGGTTTTTAAGCTTGGTAAGCTACTACTGTTGGTTTATTCAAGGTTATGGAATGCTTACATGGCTACTTATACAGTTGCTTCGAAAAAATTGTTTTGGTTAAAGTGAATAGGCAGAAGAAGCCTTCCAAAAGGTTAAAAGAGCTTTGACTTATTTCCGTGTTTTGAAACCATCCAATTATAGTAAATCATTCGTCATTGAAATCGATGCTAGTGAAGATGGGGTAGGGGCAATGCTGACGCAAGAAGGATATCCTATTTCATATTTGAGTAAACCTTTGGGGCCAAAACAAAAGGGGATGTCGATATATGAAAAGGAGATGTTGGCATTAGTTTTTGCAATTGAGAAGTAGCATCTTATTTGCTTGGTAGGCATTTTATATTCAAGACCGACCATCAAAACTTTAAGTGTTTACTTGAGCAGTGAGTAAATACTCCTTGTCAACATAAGTGGTTAACAAAATTCTTGGGTTTAGATTATGAAATACACTATAAGAGTTGAAGCAACAATAAGGCTACTAATGCTTTATCTAGATGTGGAAGTACTGATCTTAAAAGCCTCACTTGCACAATTACTACATCCCCTGATCTATTAGAAGATATCAAGAGGAGTGTTATGGGGCAACAATATTATGTGATGTTGATTACTAAGTTATAGGAAGGGAAAACAATGAAAACTACTCATATGAACATGGAATTTTGCACCACATAGGGAAGATTGTGGTAGCGCCAGTTTCAAAGTTGAGGCAGAAGCTCCTAACCATCTATCATAATGGAGTATTAGGAGGCATTCAAGGCATAAGCTACTTTTATACGCCTACATGCCGTTTATTACTGGCAGGGAATGGAAAAAGATGTTAAGTAATATGTAAGGCAATGTATTACATGCTAAAAGCATAAATATGAGAATGTGGTCTTGCCGAGCTTGTTACAACCATTAGCTAATCCCAACGGATGTTGGACTGACATTACCATGGATTTTATCGAAGGGCTACATAAATCACATAAGAAGAATGTTATAATGGTTGTAGTGGACCAGTTAAACAAATACACACATTTTATGGGGTTAGCACATCCCTATATTGTGCAACAAATAGCCAAGCTTTATTTGGATAATGTTTATAAGTTACACAATTTACCTAACTCTATTATAAGTGATAGGGACTTGATTTTCATAAGCAAATTCTAGTGTGAACTCTTTATACTACAAGGGGTGGAGATCAGATTGGCCACAACATACCATCCTCAAATGGATGGGCAAACAAAAGCGGTGAATTGATGCTTAGAAACTTATTTATGTTATATGATAGGGGATTGCCTTAGGAGGTGGAGCGAGTTTTTGGCACTTGTCGAGTGATCATAAAACACCAACTACCACTTGCGTGCATACATTACACCTTTTAAAATCCTATATGGTTACCCTCCTCCCTTGCATTTACCCTATGTACTAGGGGACACCAGAGAAAAGGCGATAGATAATGCTTAGAGACCAAGAATAGGCTATCAAGACCCTAAAATTTCATTTAAGATGCACTCAAGATAGAATGAAGGCTATTGCTAATAGAAATAAGATCAAGAGAGTTTTCTAGGTTGGGGATTTGGTGTTGGTAAAGCTTCAACCTTATCAACAACAAAGTTTAAAGACATACAAGACACACAAGTTGTCCCCTAAGTTCTATGGATTATATAGGGTATTGGATAAGATAGGAGAGGTTGCTTATAAATTAGACCTACTTGAAGAATCTACAGTACACCCTACATTTCATGTTTCACAATTGAAGATCATACTAGGAGTACTTGATCATTTACTGAACTGCCTTTAGAAGGCAAGATCTGTAAGCTTGAGCCAAAAGATGTCTTCGCCTGCAAAACCATCAAGGAAGGATCTATAAATATAACTATGGTGTTAATTAAGTAGAAGAACAGACTGATCTGTGATAGCACATGGGAAATCCTAGATGACTTAGCTTTGAGATTTCTCAAATCACCCTTATGGTCAAGGTTTTCAGGTGGAGGGGATAATGTTGTAGGTCAAAGCATAGAATAGTTAGGGTTTCGATGTATTGAAAGTGAAAAAATGTCAAGGCTGTGTCCTATTCGAAAGTAAGCAACTATGGAGAAGTTTTGAAAAATCCAGTCACTACAAGTCAAATGGGAAGTGCTGGGCTATAATCCACTTAAGAGCCCATGTTTAACGAATAATTCGCCTTTTGGCCTTATATTAGTCATATTATAGATAGGTATAAAATCAATTATAGCTATACATGGAGATATACATGTGTCAGCAAATTATTATTGATATCAATGGGGAGTATTCTATGTAATCTTCATATAAGTATGTAAACAAAACAAAAAAAATAGACAAAGAGAAAAATACAAAAATATTACTCCCTAATATGTTACGTTCAATAAGCTTTGCATTCAAAGTCTAATCTTAGTTTGCTACTATTTCCTTATAATAAACTACTAAAAATATAAAAATTCTTGAACCATTAACACCATCTAGATGTATTTCTTAACCTTCAACCATTCAAATTAACAAAGAAAATGAAAATATTTGGATTGAAAGGAAGTTTTTGAGCTTCCTTGTTGTCCTTTCATGGCTACCTATCGTCTTCTGACATGGAAGAAGAAGAAGAAGATGTAAACGTGTCATTAATTTTTTTTTTAATAAAAAAATAAGATCAAATTAACTAAAAAAATAACAATAATAATAAAAACTAACTCTTGCTTAAATTAGGGTTTAAACCATTAACCTTTAACATAAAACCTAAATACTTATCCATGAAACAAACAAAGTCATTCCATTATCATACTGAAATAAAATTTATTTAATCCTAATTAAAATTGGACCAAATTAACCTATAAATCTTAGGCTATGAATTAATCTAAGCCCCATGAATTCTCAAAATTGAACATTTTGATTAAAAAAATCTAAATTCTAATCCATCAACCATTCAATCAATTCAAATTTTCAAATTTGCACATTATGTTCAATTTAAGTCTAAATAAGGTTTGTTTTAAACCTATATTTCACTCAAATGCCCTTCTTTACACTCTTAAAACCAATTGTACGAAGTTTAAATGAAGAATTTTTACTATTTCACAAAACAAAGTCCTTTTTTACTAAGAACTTCGTTATTATTAAATTAATACACATATTAGAACCGCAAAATTTATGGCCAAACAAAGCTAAATTTTTATTTTTTATTTTTCAAGAATTTGTAAATTTTACAAATTTTCTTATTTTTCATTTTTCCATTTTTTTATGTTTATATTTCAACAAGGTTTTTCCTTATTCCCATTTTTTTTTTTTTTTTTGCGTTTTCGTAGTTTTCAATTTTTTGTATTTTTTTCATTTTCTAAATTTTTTCTAAAGGAGGTAAAAAATGGGGTGTCAACACATAACCACTCATTTTCACCATAAACCGCCACCAGAAATAACTTCTACACCCTCGAAATCCCTTAAAACCACCTTTCATTCATCTCAATCCACCATCAAATGACAAACTCGAACCATCCCGTATACATACAACCCACCAACTACCTTATGTGATATGACCACCGCTATTCCTACTACTTAACCACCATCACAAAACCATACCTCGTACCCTTAAAAATTGAACCAATGCAACCCCAATCCCAACGACCACCATCATGCACTTTATAAGCACCAATCCTTAACTCCTTCTTTTCCTTTATTAAGTGTTATGATCCAAATCCAATCCTAAAAGCCACAACCCATTTGCCTAGATACCAACTTGACCCATTTTGTTTCATCCACACTGCTCCAAACCTTGTCCATTATCCTTAAGCCCAATTGGATTTGGTAAGTCTTCAGCCTAGCTTTATTATTGTTTTTATTGAATTCTAAGTTTATTTGTTTTATTCTGCAAGTACATCCCATTTCCATACTTTTTTTTTCCTTATTATACAGGTGTAATTGTTCATGTTTGTGTTATTTTCATAATAAAAATTGAATAAATTGTAATATATGTATATTTGATTACATCTACATATATTATGAATTTTTATAGTTATAAAGTTTTCCTTTCAAAATATAAAATGTATATATGTACATATAATATATAGTATATGTTGCGAACTGTGACTAAGAATAGATAAGGCCAGTCATTGGATGGGTCCAAACTTATAGAAAGCTCGAAAAATGTTTAATGGGGAAAAGTACGAAAGAGCAAAAACGAAAAATAAAATAATAAGTAAAACTCACGAACAGTTCTAGAGAATATGATGTATCAATAGAACTTTCGAGGACTCACGGCTCAATTCGATATGACGCATAAATTGGTTTAGTGAGGTTACTTACCACCTAACCTTATTTAAGAGAAAGGATAAGAGTAATGCTGAGAGTAAATAAATAGTGTTTACACAAGGAAAAGATACTCAAAGAATGTATATTAAGAATGATCCGATGTTTTCACAGTTACAAGTATAAGGATATTTATATCCATAAGTTAGGGTAACCTGCCTAAAAAGAAAAAGACAAAAATAGCATTTCCTAAGAAAGTAATATACAAGACACAAAAAAGTAAAAATAAATATAAAAAAAAAAATCATTAATGCAACGGATTCTACCCATAATATTGTATATGTAGCAATACTATATTGGCGAGATCGTTAGAAGATGCAGACAAAAAGTACAAATGGATGGGCTTGTTCGAGCAGATATGACTTAGTCAGTTCAGACCCTCTCTCTCAACTTCTTGATAAGGAAGATACCGAGTAATTGGTCGGCTCGGCATTAGAAAGTAATCATTAACTCGGCATATTGCAAAAAAATGAGTAGTCATATGGTACGACATAAAGGGTAACTTGATAAGGAAGTACTCGGTCTCAGTAAGGGTTAATTAAAATAGAAAGATTTGTTGTACCAACCCCTATAGTCTTCGGGCTTAATTGCAGGTCAAGGGTCCGGTAGCTTGATTCCCATCAATATATATCTTATCATGCAGTTATTTTCTAAATTACCAAAAAAAAAAAAAAAAAGAATCAATAAATGGGGTTTTTCAAATTAGAATTTCTTACTCTCTTTTTTTTTTTAATGAGTAAACATCAAATTTAGGCTTTTTCTTAAAATTTTTCAAAAAATAAAATAAAATAAAATAAAAATTTGAGAAAAACGTAAAGATATCTAATTTTCTATATTAAAAAAGAAAACCATATACTAATTCTTTTATAAAATCAAATAACTACAAAGACCTAATTTCAAATAATAAATACGTTGGCACCTATAGGGTAGTCGTTAAAAAACTAAAAATTGTATATTTTCATAAAAAGTGAAAAAAAATGTTAAAAAAAAAAGGTTTTTAGAAATCTTCTCTTATCATTATTTAGTAATAAAAAATAATGAAATGTTTTATTAGTTGCAATAAAAGCCCTTTTGTTTTCAAAAATAATTTTTCGATAACTCTTTCAAGTTTTAAATTATAATCCTCAAACCTAAAATTTTTTATTTTTCCATAAAACTAGTGGCTTCGTTAAAAAGTGGTCTACTTACTTAATTTCTAACCTACCTTTCATTGACTCTAGTTAGTTGGAAGCTCCTACAATTGGTTTTCAAAGAACCTTTTGTAATGCCTTAGAAAGGGGGCGCCCTAGAAAGGGGGTCTGATAGTTTCGCCTAAAATCTTCATATGAAGTTTACATCCATAATATAGAGACCGCCTTACAAGTCAAAGGTTACAAAACTCTAATTAGTAAGTTTCTAAGGGTGCTTATTCATTTTACATATATATACTTAATTTCCTAAGTAATCAGGGTAACCTAACAATTCACAGTTTACCAACACCGTAGAGAATTGGAATTACCTACTAAACAATAAGATAGGATAATTAAATTTCAACGACATCACAAGCTACTAAATATTATAAAGGTCTAGCTTAACTAATATAAACTACTAAGTAGTCTTATCCTTATATCTACATGCTTAGAATAACACTCTACACTTAGATTTTAGCCCATTCCCAACTTTTGGTTACTTGCAAAAAAGAACTACTCAGGGGTGAGTAAACTACAGTTGAGTGAGTTGATCCATCGCCACTACCATTCAAACAAGTGATCAAACATTATTAACAAATACGTAATTTAGCTACATATAAAATGAATGCATATGTGGTGAATGCAAGAAACACATACATGGGGCTTCAGAATGTCATTTATACGTTGATTATCCCCTATACTTAACCCATATGGGGTACCTTGCCTTATCTACATGAGGCTATCTGTGGGCACCATCTCAACAAATGAAACTCGACTATTACCTTAGTTAAGAATACCAAAGTAATCAATTAGGTGGATCTTATTTGAGGTTATCCATTATCAATAGTTAATATAATGCCCTATGAGCTCATTATTAATAAATCTATATAATGCCCCACAAGATAAATCGTATAAGTTTCAACTCAAGCTACTCACTATCAATCAACTAAATATGGTTTACTAACTTTGCCTCAACAAGTAAAATGTTGCAAGCAACTAATATAAGCATTTACTAAGTTGATAAATCTTTCTTTGAATCGAACAACATTTGAAAAATGTATTTTTGCAAATTTTTCAATAAACTTGGCAAAGTTATAGGCATCCTAGTCCGTAATTGCTAGATCACAAACATGAAACGAGTATATCCATTTAATTTGGCCAAATATTTAAACTTATCAATTAAATAATGCTCTCACATGGATGTTGGTATACAAACAACCAATCACTCAAATAGACAATCAAGGGCAAACAATAGAACATCAAGCAATTATCGAACACAAGCAGGTAGCAATTCAATGAAACTCCCTCACTTGTCCTGCTCACCTACTTATCTTAAGCCCTTAGCCTTTAGGATTCTTGAATTAGAAATTAAGTCACCTAAAACATAATAATAAAATCTATGTAAGTAATTAGAAGAGGGTTTCTTCAAGGACCTAATAGTCTACTTAATTACTGAAACTTGCCCTAAATTTCCAAGTATAGTTAAAACTTGTCTTTACTATAACTTCTTCATTTTAAGTCCGTTTTTTGTGTTCTTATGGTCAATTTTCATCAGTTTTTAGTGCCATGTGGTGGTGTCCATTTGGTTAGATTAGACTTACAACCTTTTAGATTGGGTTAATTAATTTCGTTGGTCCAAGGATGGTAATTAAATCTTAAGGGTTTTAGGCCTTGTTTTATGTCTAGGGTCAAGATTTAGGTAATGGGCCTTCTTTATGGTTTCTTAGGCCTTTATTTATGGGTTTTAAGTGAACTTTTTAGAATTATCTCTTAAAGTTTTTTACTGGGCCTTTGGTTCACTTTTGTAGGCTAAATTGGGCCTTTTTGGCTATTTTCTTATAGTAAGTTTAAGCTGGGCCTATGGGGACTCCTCTAATTGTCTCATTTAGCTTGTTGGGTTTCTAATTTACTTCTTTTAAGTCCCATTAAGTTGTAAGTAAGATCCTTTTTGTTGAATTATGAGCTTCCTTTTGGGCCCTTTTAATGAGATTTAGCCTTAACTTTCACTTTAAGGCCCTAGGCCCAACTCTGTGTGTTCTTTTAAGCCTTAATTTATTATAGACCTTTTAAATACTTTATTTTTAATGGGTGCCAGATCTTTTGGTTATTATTTATTGAGCTTTTAATCAAGTTCTTAAAGTTTAAATCACATTTTATTCTCATTTAAGCTTGTAACCCAATTTTAACCTACTAAACTTTGTTAATTAAATCATAAATCTAACTTATCATTATTTAATAATGTCATTAAGCTAATAAATGAAAAGTTGCAATTTAGTCTAGTTTCAAGAAATAGATTCCAAGGTAAGCAGACTAAGGCTTCTACCATCTTTCATGTAACTTCTCATTTTAGTGCACTTTATCTATCTCCAAACTAGGCTTTTTCACTAAGGGAAGTTAATATCAACAACTAATTGATGGTCATGAATAAAACATTCGTCACAAGGGGTAGCATGGAAAGGAAATTGGGGGTTTTGGTGTTTTCTCAACTTCTTTTTAAGTTATATACATAGAACTATCTCTTATACTTATACAATGTAAGTAACAAACTAACTAAATGCATGAATGAATGTGCGATTATATGGCTCAAAAATGATATCTATATTATTATAACATGTTTATCTAGTACTTTTAATCTTAAACTCTCAAAATATCATAGAAAGGAAGTTGGGTGAGTTTTACCTTAAGCTGGTTTGCACGAGTTTTAATTTTTCCACTAAAAAATAAAGTCGAAACGTACACCTTAGGCAAGAAACTAGGGCGTATTTGTGATCTTTGAGTAATGGTGGTAATGGAGAAAGATGTTGAGGTGGATAGGGGCATTCGACAGCTCCTCTTGTTTTTTCTTCCCTTTTTCCTTTGATTTTTGTTTAAGTTTCATAAGGTTTTCTAAGAATGAAGAATGAAGTTAAATGAGGGTTTTATTAGGGTGAAATGGAAGATCATGAAGGTAGGATAAGGGGGACAAAATATTGCTTTAATTGGTTAAAAGGATACAATGATTAAGGGGGGGACCATTTTTACCTTGACCCTTTACTTGATTTAGCTAGGGTTTATCTCAAAATATTCTAATTGCTAACTAACCCCTTTTATCTTGTTTTCTTAATTGATCTTATCCATTTTTCAATTAAGAAGACTAAGGTTGGAAGATGGATTAAAGGGTAATTAAGCTAATTAATCGCAATTATACTTAATGAAGTAATTTAGGCCTAATTAGGGTGTAATTAGGGTTTTGCCATATTTTCTCACTTTAATTAAGTTTATTAACCTATATTACTCCATTCATTAGAGTCTTTTAATATTGGGAACCAATTAGGATTTTCGGACCACATACAAGATTGATGATTTAGGGTTTTCAAGAGATTAGAGAAATTAATTTGCAATTAGTGAATAGTTTAGGAATATATTTAGGGTTTATTAGTAAAATTAGGGTTTTGGACTTCTAATCAAGGTTTTTTCAATCTATTGATGTTTTCTTGTCGTTTTAGGGTTCCCCGTATATTAGAGTTTTACACATACGATTAGGGTTTTAAGGTTTTACTCTGTTTAGGGATTTTCGACTTATTATTTATGTTTTATGGCTTATTATTTACGATTCATTTGTATTGTTTAGGGTTTTTTTTTTATCATTATATCTTAAGTAGTTCTAGGAATAACCTATTGACTCATGTATTCCACTCCAAGTTTGAATGCGAAAGTTTGTAGGATTTACATTGTCTCCCAAAGTAGAATGTTAGTATTATTAAAGAGATATTTTCATATATTACTTTGGTTTCATATGATCAATTACTCTTGGCTTATAGTTAATTATGATGTAAAACTCAATTAGTGGATTAAAGTGTAATTAAGTTTCCAAATCTTAATTATTGGTACACTTGACATTACTTAGGTGCAATTTAGGCCTTAATGTGTCAAATTAAGTTAGTTAAACACGTTAGCTCATCTTACCTAATTAGTTAAAGGAGCAAGTTAGCTCATCTTGCCTAGTTAG
This sequence comes from Lumnitzera littorea, assembly GCA_024138015.1. NCBI lineage: Eukaryota > Viridiplantae > Streptophyta > Magnoliopsida > Myrtales > Combretaceae > Lumnitzera > Lumnitzera littorea. Next base: position 53,289,469 of record JAMXBB010000011.1, read on the forward strand.
TTTAAGGAATTAGGACCAATTATCGCTGTTCAAGTACATTTTAAAGGGTATATTAGGGCTTTAGGGCAGTTAAGCGATTAGTCTATGTTGAACCCTATTTCGGTTTTCCTTAATTTAATCTATATTATGTCCAACCCACTAAATATAGATTATTTAACATTAAATTAAGGAAAAAACATTTTTATTTAAAAAAATGTAGAAATATAGTTTTAAAAAAATAAGTTTGGAGTCACTAACCAGTGAAAATTGGTAAAAAGAGAAATTAGGCTTTTGGGTGAAAAAAGCATAATTTAGCAATTAGTCGACGAATTTTATAAAAAATATTTTTTTAGAAAATTTAACCAAAGAAATGGGTTTGAAGGTTAACTTATCAAGATAAAAATCACCATGTAAAAATTAAGAAAAAAAATTAATGGGCCTTTACTTTTGAAATTTTTCTAAAAATATGAAAACATGCAAAAATGTAAAAATACATAAAAATGATATTTTTTTTTTCATTACGAAATTTCATTAAAAATGAAAAAACAAACAAAATATTTACAAATTTTACGATTGCCTCGAAGATACGTACGCACCCGCTAATTAGGATTAAACTGATCATAGTTCTCATTTTTCTAGAAAAGATTTAGTGGATTGACAAATTTTATTCATGAAAACAGGTCGGGTTTACGTTTTTTAACTAACTTATTTTTATTAAGAAAAATCCTAAAAAAACCTAATTTTATTGTCTAATTTTCAAAAAATGCTAACTAAATTCAAATTTTTATTTAAAGAAAAATTTTTCTATATGACAAAAATTAAAAAAAAAAAACTTTAAAGTACCTAAATGCAATTTTTCATGAAATATGTAATTAATATGGAAAATATACCTAAGATACCTAAATCATGAAAAAGATATTTAAACTATAAAAAAGATATCTAAATCATAGAAAAGATGTCTAACTATAGAAAAAAATACCTAAATCATAAAAAAATAGCTAAATCATAGAAAATATTCTAATTATGGAAAGGATGTCTAATTATAGATAAGATGCCCATTAAAGATTTTATTTTATAAAAAACTAACTAAGTATGAAAAAAAAAATTATTATAAAAAGTCCATGAATGCCTAATTTAAAAAAAAAATGCAATCTTTAGTCAAATCTCCTAAGATACGTAATCTAGAGGTAATTTTTATCCCAAAGGTATGCAATTGTACCCTAAAATATATAATTTTTTTAAAAAATATGCTAAAAACACAATTCTTAAATAAATATGCAAATTGTATAGAAAATATGAGAATTATTATAAGGACCTACAAAATGACTTGAGTTAGTACTTTTCATTCAAATACCTAATATTTTAAGTAAAGAAAATAATAAAATAAAACTATCACTAAATACATACATGAAAAATAAAATAAGTTAGTATTCTTAATTATAATAATAATAAAAACTAAATTAAGCTAAAAAAAAATCAAGCAAATAATCAATGCTTAAAAAAAAGCTGCATAAAAGAAATAACTAGTGAGATTTTATAAAAATAAAACAGGAAAGAAAAATACTTAAACAATGAACTAAAAAAAAAAAAAAACAAGGGCAATGCAGACATAAGTCAAATCTGCGCACAAGTTAAGTCACGGGGCTTTATTGCACAAAAGGGTTAGGTTGCATACAACTCCATTAGAGTCACTCAATGCAACGATGAACAGAGCTCTCCAAACACTAAATCAAACGAGATTTAACACTTTCATGATAAAAGCGTCGGTAAAAGTGAGCTCGAGACCAACCACTTGAGTTATTTTGTTAGTTTAGTGATCTTGGAGAATAAGTGACGATGGAGGTTGGTGTTTATTGTGTATTGGAGCTATGTTATGACTACGTGGCATTAGAGTGTACTGGGTTATGTTTAAAGTGCGTCGATTTGGGGGTTGTGTATAGGTCTTTTATGATTAGATGAGTGATGGATAGGTTGAGTAACTAAGGTTAGCAATTGTCAAGGATGGAGTGGGTAAGAGTGAGGGTGGCGGTCGTGGTAGGGTTGCCAAGTTTTGCTGATGTATGGCTATGGAGTGCTCACATAAAGGAGTAGTTGAGAGCGAGATGGCATCGATGGTGTTGGGGGCAAACGTCAGGTAGTGGTGTAGGTGTAGCGCTGGTTGTTAGTTAGTGTTGAGTGATGGATTAAGTTGATGCAGTAGGGCGATGTATGGGTTGGCTATGGTGATCGGGTTTAAGATTGTTGGTGTTGGGGGGAGCTTAGTCGGTTTTGGCGACTGAGTGTGCTATTATTGCTATTGGAGATGGAGGGTGGATTGAGTTGGGTTCATCTAATGTTGTATGGCGTCGGGGGCTATGGTGTTATTGCATGGGTGTTAGTTGGTCTTATAGAGCACGAATGGCTGTTTGGGGTTGCTGTCGCTGGGTGTTGGTTGGGGCATTGAAGATGGATGATGATGGGATCAAGAGAGAAGAAGGTTGAGGTTAAGGATTAGGATCATGTGTGTGTTTATGTGATTTTTGTAATAAAAAAATTATCTTTCTCCCATTGCATAGAGTGTTGTTTCTTTTATAAAATTGCACCATTTCTTTTTAATTTTATCAAATCTTTGTTAAATAGATATTGTTTCTTTTATAAAATTGCACCATTTCTTTTTAATTTTATCAAATCTTTGTTAAATAGATATTATCACAAATTTAATTAGATTTAGTTGTTTTAAAAAAAAATGATCTAATAATCTCTCAACTAAATCTACAAAGATTCAATAAAATCTAGGCTAAGTTTAGTTTGGCCATGATTTTCCTTTGTTTTCTAGACTTTTCCCTCACTTTCATGTGAACTAGCCTTAGAGAAGATCACTATCACATGACTAGAAAAAAATAGCGCCCGCTTTTTGTGGGATTTGAACCCATATTCTCTTACACCTACACCTATAACCTAACCAACTAAGCCATATTTAATTCCTTATTATATTGGATACCAAACTTATACTTAAGCTTTTTAAAATGGGTCCAACATTAATATTATTTCTCAAACAACCTAATCCACCCCAAACTTATTTAGATAATCAAAACATATAGGCCAAAGATTGTCAATGTAATTTTTAAATTTAATAAATCTAGAGTCCTATTTTTAATTAGTCCTAATAAAATATTTTAAAATTCAAAATTTTGGATTAAATGAACTCAAATATTTTACTAGACTTTCTTAAAATATTTGCTTAACTTCTTAAAGATTTTGAATTCATTAAATTGTACGTATACTTCAACTATTGCTTGATCTAACCTTGAATAACTGACTAACTTGACTCGGACTTTTGATACTTTATATTTTTTTTCTCAATTTTTTATTTTTTTGTAAACTTGGCCTAAAAAATCAAAATAAAGAAAATCTAGAAGGATAGCAAAAATAAGATGTTTACAGTCTACAATTAGCAAATATTTTTAAGATTTACTTAGAGTTCAATTGTTGGATTAAGGTTTTCGACAATAGATTAGGGCATTCAAATCATTTTAAGGGTTTGCACGTATTAGGGTTTTAGGGTTCAAAGGTTCATATTGAGGTTTTAGTATTTGTTTTGGGATTTTAATTTCATTGTTAAGGTTATCTATATTAATATTCTTTTTCGCTTAGTTTACCTTATATTAGTTTTAGGCAACTATCAATTTCTTTCCCAGTAAGGTTTAGGGTTAGTTTCATTAGATTATGTTGATTTTAGGAGTTAATATTAGTTACTAGCATTTTGTTACAAGATCTTAGGGCTTTAAGTGTAGCGGTCAAACTAGCATTAAGGCTACCATATAGGGTTTTAGGAGTTTTATTTTTTTACCATCAGGGTTTTAGGAGTTTGAGTTTTTAAGCATAGTCTCTCAAATTTATGGTTAATTATATTGCCAACACTAAGGGTATTTTTCTAGAATTCTTATTAACTTTCAGCTCCCTATCTAGGAAATTTATGAGGTTTACACCCTTTGATTCTTGGTTAGATATTACTTATTAAATGGGTTGAGTTTAATATGGATTGAAATCAAAGGAGGGGGTAAAAGTTAGGCTCGACACCAATCTCTTTGTTTTGTTGATAAGTAATTATTTGAAAGTCAGACCTTGATTCCAAAATCATCATACGTGATTCTTGGTAATAAAAGTACAAATTTCTAGTTGGAATTATGGAGAAGGGTTAAAGCAATTAGGCATTTAATTTTAGGGCCTCTAAATAAAGATAGTGAAAACCCAACGGTTCATGATTGTTGGAAGTTAGAAGCCAAATGGGATGATGATAAGATTGGTCTTTTCATTTCTAAAATTTTATTACAAAAGATAGGACCAACTTTGATTTGTAAATATCTATTGATCACAATACCTCAAGTGACAACATGTAGCATGATCCTTCAATCAAGGATATTCACAATGCCCTTCTATAGTCATCTTGTGATGAAGAGATGGATTGGGACTAGATATGAAATTCAATCTTTTCTCTTAAAATAAAATTACTCTTGTAGAGAATGCAACACTCCTTTGTCCTTATAGTTGTTAAACATAGAAACAGAGGTGTTATTCATATTAAAGCATACCCAAGATGTGATACAATAGAAGAAACAATTCAACATACTTTAAAAGATTACAAGGTGGTATCAGGCAAGTACACCTATTATTTGGTAGTATAGTTCAAAGAACAAATGTCATTCTTATAAGAACTGTGAATACTAATACTAATTATCTCTTTATAACCTAACTGATAAAATTTGAACTCAAGAAACTTAAAGAATTTAATCTAAATTACTACTATCAACTAATGTAAAGATTAATAAAAACTTAACTAAATAAATTAATAACGAAGCAATTAAATTGAAATTTAACTTAAGATTCAATATCGTACCTAGATTTTATTTCCCCTAGACTTACACGCGTGACTTTTATAAAAAATAATCTAATTCAATCTTTAAATTCTTTGTTCGAGAGAATCTTGTAATAAAGTTAATAACTTTCTCAAGTTTATTAAGTCTAATCTTTAAATCACCTATTAAAATCTCTTCTCAATATTATAATTAAATATTGCATTAAAGAACAATGAATTCTCTAGCAAAATAAATCACAATCTAAATAGACTTTACAATTCATCTCTAAACTTGCAAAAATTTTCATCAATTATACCTAGATCTAATAATACAAGACATCTCTTGATTCTCTTGCATAATATCAAATTTTAAATTAATACCATAAGAAATATTAATCTAAAACAATCAAACACGCGTAATTGAACCAAAGAAAATAAATATCTTTAAAAGATCTTTATTAGATCCAATAAAACCAGCATCACTTAGAAATTCTAAATTCTACAAAACCTAGATACAGTAAATCTACTCTCTATTCACGGCAAAGAAACAATTTTAAACAAAATATAAAGAAATCATAGAAGAAGAAGCCATGAAATTTATAAAAGTGCTTGAATCTTGAAGTACGGCACTCTCTTAAGTGTTCTACCCCCTTAGGTCTCTCAAAATGTTGTCTAAAAAGTTTTAGCAAAAATCCCTAAAAAGCCTTTATATAAGAGATGTAGATTTCATCAAGTCACTGCAAATGATATGACTTGGTGACACGATCATGTTACTTAGTCATGTCCTAGAGATGTGCCATATCTTAACAAATCTTTCTAAATCTTCACTAAATCTGCTACTAATATGACTTGGGATATGGTCATGTCAATCATTATGAATGACTCTTTTCTACTCAAAATTCTTCACTGTAATCGACATAGTCATGTCACTTGCTTATGTCATTTCAAAACTTCATCACTTCTTCATTTTTACTCCGATTTGAGTGAAACTTGTTTTTATTTTCTTGTTTCTTCCAAAGATCATTCTAAAACCTAAAAAATAAGATTTTACTTAACTAAGTATCATTTTCTTAAAATAAACCTAAATTTAAAGGAAAAATCACCAAAAATCACTATATAGAATATAATCAATTAAGATCTTATCATAGAGATATTTAGTATGTTGCCAAGAAATGGTAAGCATGAGAAACTAAGGAAAGATATGGAGACCAACAATTTTTGAAGTAGATAAACTAAACTGCTTGATTAGAAAGAAAGACCTTTGTAGTAATCATCTACTTGATCAATTTGTTTTTGGAGTCACATTATGGAATCTTTAATCATCTAAAAACTATAAGCTTCATCATCCTAATAACTCGTTAGGGGGATTTGATTCATGCCATAAGAGCTTCAACACATGAGCTCTGGACGTATTATTAGAGAGGGAAGCTTGCTTATAGCTTTCAACGAATAAATTTATTGTGGTCTCCTCCTCAATCTAGTTGGATCAAGCTTAATAATGATGGATTTGTACTAAGCTCTCTCCTCAAGATACTATAAAAGGAGTTCTAAGGGACCATTATAGTATATGGATATTTGGTTTCATAAAGAAAGTTAGGCATTCAGACATTCTTACTACTAAATTATGAGTTGTATATTAGGAGCTTTCTTATTTTTTAGATAAGAATTTTTATTCGTTGAAATTTGTATTAATCAAAAAGTTACATTTTGTTTACTTCAAGATTATTTTAATCATAAGCTCCCCCTATCACAATGTTCCCATGGCTTGTAGTGGAAAGCTCTCTTGCCTACAGTAATGGAGGCTTAAGTCTGTTCTAAGAGAAGTAAATACCATGGCTAACGCTATAGTAGGATGGATTACTTGACATTTTTTTTATCTTTTTCCAATCCTGATCTTTTTGTTTATCTTTGTTTTAATAAGGACCTTTTATCTTTTAGTTTATGGGAAGACAGGAGATCTTCTTTAATGAAGATGATAACTCCTCATCTAATGGACATTGTGTTATTTGAGTTACATATTTGTCAAGCCTTATTTTGATTTTTCTTAATTTAACCTATAGTAAACTTAATCTGCTTAATATAGATTACCCGACATAAAATTAAGAAAAAACATTTTTTTTAAAATATTTTAAAATACTTTTTAAAAACAATTTTGGAGTCGCTAACTAATGAATTTAAAAACATTAATTTAGCTATTAGTCTACGAATTTTCTAAAAATAATTTTAAAAAAATTTAACTAGAAAACTGAGTTCGGAGGCTAACCTATTAAGAAAAAAGTCATCATATAAAAATTAGACAAAACTAACTAATGGACTTTATGTTTTATGATTTTTTCTAAAAATGCAAAAATATGAAAAATGCATCAAAATGATTTTTTATTACAAATTTCCTATACATGCAAAAGAATTTTTCAACACAAGTTTAATTTAATAAATTCCAAATCTTATTTTTAAATTGTCCAGTTATTTCTCAAAATTCAAATCTTAAAAACAAAGCCCATCTTCATGAATCTAAATTTTAATAGTCTTTTCAAAAAAAAATTTCCTAATGAAGCCTAATTTTTTAAAAGACTAAGAACTTATTAAATTACATGTATAATTTATTATTACTTACTTCGACCTTAAACGACTCACTAACTTGATTTTAACTTTTTTTACACTTTTTATTTTTCAATTTTTTAACTTTTTTTTGTATTTTTTTCAAATTTAGATTTTAAAAATTTTTTATATATTTTCATAAACCTAGCCAAAAATATAAATATAAATATAAAAAAAGCAAAAATGGGGTGTCTACAATACTCTTTTTTCTTTTTATTTGTTAACTAGATACATACAATCTCTAATATAATATAATTAATACAATATAGTGCTTTTACTGAGAAAAAACAATGTAGCTACCAATTGTGATTTTCTAAAGAAAAATGCTTTTCTTATGTGGCCTTTTGTTTATTTTGTCTTAAAGTCTAAAATAACAACCATATAAAACATACCAATTATCTACATGTCATTAAAGCACAACTTCTACACATTTTTTTTTTTTTTTCAAAAATAAGCGTTAGGTCAACCAAAGGAAAAATGTAGATTGAGAATACGTTTTTACTATATAATATGACGAACTACATTTGCTTGAACAATTCTTTTGTAAGTTACTTTGAAAAGGAGCATTATTTTTACCTAATTTTATGAGGAAAAGGAAAAAAGTTGCAACTTTTTAAAAATATTTAAAATATGGTATTGCTAAAAATAATTCCAAAAGTATGACACTTGAAATCATGTATTGAAGTCACAATTTCATATTTTAAAGAAATTAAGACCTCAACTCATGAGTCGATATGCTATGTAATGAAATTGTGTGTGAAGCATGTGATTTCATCGTATAATATGGCCCAGTCACGACTTCTTCCTTTTCATTATGTTTGAGCACAATTTAAAAACAAAAAAAAAAAAAGAGCGTAAGCCAACGGTAACACTCAGAAACCAACCAAAAGACATACACCTAACCTAAAATCTACCTAATTAATTAACTTAAACTTGGTTTTTTCTTGTTAAGGTCCTCATTTCCTTCTTTCATTGCCTACTTTGATAGGAATCAACCTCTAGGTCATCTCACCCGATCCTAAGCTAGGGCTTAGCTAATATGGTCTACTATACCGTTGATTTGACCATGCATCTGAGTTACCATGAGTTTAACCTCCTCCTCACCTAAGAGTAAGACCAATTTAAGTTACCCAATGAACCCTAACTTATTGTGTTGACCTGTCTTAAGGACAACCTTACTTACCAAGCACAAGACTATTCTGAGCTATTTTAGAATGAGCACTCTAACCTAACTAAGCATCAAAATGTCGCCAACCTTATCCTAATGAGTCAAAATCCATTATGCAAAAGGTGCGCCAATCCTTCGTGCAAAGACACATGTGTTACTCCTTGCAATTGTACCATCAAATACTAAATGTTCTATTTTACAGATTTACCCCTTCCTTTTAATAGCATGAATGTAAATAGAATCTTACCCCTATTAGTAATTACAAATGTTGGTGTAACCCTAGTTGTACTGAGTATAAATACCTTGTTAACAACATTGTCATAATCAAATTATTACTCTTTCATTAAATGAATTTTCATTGAGTTGTCCTCTTCTCTCCTTATGTATGTGAGAATCTTAACCTAGCTCATATCAAACCCTTAAGCAAGGTTTGTGTAGGAGCAACCCATTGCTTTGGATTGGTGAGTCATATTGCAATACTCCTTATATACTTGGAGAATGAACTTTAGTCATTAAGGTGCCTTTTGGTGTAGCGGTTCGGAGTACGTCGAAACTCTAAAGTTAAGCATGCTCAAGTTGAAGTAATCTTAAAATGGGTGATCTCTTAAGAAATTGCTACATCAAAGGACAAAACCATGCAGCGTTTGATGCCAAAGCAGACAATGCCTTAGTAGGAGGAGTTCCAACAAGGTTGTTACAAGTAGTATCAAAATAATCTACTAGCCTGAAGGGTAGAGCCCTGCCTAATAGTGGTCTTAAACCTGTGTAACAAAATTAACGAGGACGTCAGTTTTGTAAAAGGGGTAGATTGTAATACCCCTTATATATTTGAAGATTGAACTCTAATAATCGAGATGCTTTTTTGGTGTAGTAGCTTAGAGTACATCAAAACTTCGAAGTTAAGTGTGCTCCGGTTAGAGTAATCCTAGGATGGGTAACCTCTTAGGAAGCTACTGCACTAGAAGACAAAACCATGGGGCATTCTATGCTAATGTAGACAATACCTCAATGGGAAGAGTTTCGGCCGGGTTGTTATAGATGATATCAAAGTAGTTCACCAGCCTAAAAGGCGGAGCCCTACCTGGTGGTGGTCTTAGACTTGTGTAATGAAACTGACAAGGACGTTAATTCTGTAAGGAAGGTAGACTATAATATCCCTTATATACTTGAAGAATGAACTCTAATCATCGAAGCGTCTTTTGTTGTAATAGCTTGAAGTATATCGAAACTTCAAAGTTAAGTGTGCTTAGATTGGAGCAATCTTAGAATGGATGACCTCTTGGGAAACTGTTGCACCAGGTGATGGGAATCAATTTCTGACAATATCCAAGCCGAGTCTTGTCAATGCTTACCGAGGTCAAGCTGTAGCCAGAAGGACGAGAGAAAGGAAAATAAACACTCGGCATTAACTCTATCGTCAGTCAAGGCACCGAAAAATCACAAGGCTGAGTACTTGAGACCAAAGAACCACTCAACACGACCCTAAGAGACTAGTACCGACTAATTCTAGCACTCAACAATTATGAGCCAACCTATTTGGTGTCTCGGTCAAGCCACGTGAGACATCAGGGACCCTTTCCCCAACCTGTACATCCGACTGTCAAACTCGTTCGGTTCGAATACTACTACTCCCAAGACATGCCGAGTGACTACATGTCGACTTCTATGAAATGTATAGTTTTGTATTCTTATATATGTTTATTTGTAGGCTCGATTCTTTAAGGTTTAAGGCCTTATATGTTATTTATAGTTTTGCCACTAGAGTTTAGGACTTGCTATAAATAGCAACATTTATACAACAATATAGAGAGATAGACAGATAGATATATAGAGATAGATATACAGAGAGTGAAACTTTTCTCTTTCAAGCAAGGCTATACTTGAGTTAGCATTTGCTGGATTATCGAGTGTTGATTAGCCTCTTTAATCGTCCCCGCGTTCTTATCAATCTTATTCTCAGATTGTGGTGAACCTCTTCATTTGAACCGGTTAGTGAGTTGCATCTAACCTTTATTTAAAATCCCGAGCAACATTTAGTATTCGTGAATCGTATCAAACCCTATTTTGAGCTCAAACCCCTGATTGTGTTTGTATCTTGGTGAGTTATATCCATTCACATTCACCATCAAAAACCTTTTTGTTCCTCGTACCCATTTTCCTTTTGAATAACCATTCCTATTCTTTCATTCCAAATCTGCTGCTATTTCTTTCTGGATCGATCCTTCGATTCCTTATCATATTGGTATCAAAGATTCGATCACTTATCACCAGGGGATAAAACCGTATGGCATTTGATGCTAAAGCGAACAATGCTTCGGTAGAAAGAGTTTCAGTTGGGTCGTTATAGGTGGTATCAGAGCAATCCACCAGCCTGAAAGGCTGACCCTACTTAGTAATGGTCTTAGACCTATGTAACGATACTTATGATGACGTTAGTTTTGTAAGCGGGGTGGATTGTAATACTCCTTATATGTTAGGAGAAGGAACTCTAATTATTGAGGCGCCTTTTGGTGTAGTGGCTTAGAGTACATTGAAACTCCAAAGTTAAGCATGCTCAAGCTAGAGCAATCTTAAGATGAGTAACCTCCTAGGAAGCTGAGTGCACTCCTAAGATGGGTGACCTCCTGAGAAGCTACTGTACCAGGGGACAAAACCGTATAGCATTCTATGCCAAAGTGAACAATAACTCGATGGGATAAGTTTAGGCTGAGTTGTTACACAAATGTGGTAAGATACTAAGTCATGAGCGCTTAAGTAGTATATCACATCCACAAGTAACTTTTGATTACTTACCCATTTTTCCACCTAAATCTACCCTTGCCCTTTTTCCTTTTTCTTCAATAGCTTCAAAAGAACTACTTACACTGTGGTAAGACTTTCATTTGTTATTCCCTACCATTATGGTATTAGAGCTCAAAATTTTGAGTAAGGTCAAGAGTTTAAGCAGTGTTGTGTGTTTGTCAAGTTGCAGTTGTGATAGAAGTTTTTATTGTTATCTTAGTTATAGTTAAGTGTGTTTGTGTGAGTTTTTTTGTGCTCTATCTTCATTTCTCGAAATAGAGTAGGAGTTATTGATGTATAGTAATAGTTAGGAGTGTAGTTGCTATTTTATGTGCTTGTTTGTTGTTGTCAAAGGTGGTAGTGGTTGTTGAGGTAACTAGTACTTGTCATATTTTGTTTGTTATGCTATTATAATGGTAGATTAACGATTCTCGAAAGCCATTGTTGCTAGAGTAGTGCTTGCTGAAGCTATATATTGAGCTATTAAGTGATAAAATGATCGACCTGAGTGTAAATGCGATTGTTGGAGATAATGAGAGCAATGCTCTAAGCTAAGGCCGATGTGAGGGGTAAACCCTAAGAAGAACAAAAAAACGAATGGACCAATTTACTAAACTTTTAGAGAATATGTTAGTCGTAATGCAAAGAGAAACTGTAGCTCTTATTGAGAGAGCTTGTCAAGTTAATGGACGTGCTATTGATGAAACTCCAGAGGGAATCTGAGTTGAATATCAACAAACCTGACCTAATAATGATGTTCCACGTAGAAGAGTTTATCCATCTCATAACATGTGAGTTGGAAGAGTTGAACGAAGAGCCAATAGAAGAATGGAGGTCATAGAAGAAGAAGAAAGTGATGATGAAGAGTTATATGAGGTCGATAAAAGACTAAAAAGATTACCTTAACATGGTAGAGTTGAAAATTAACCTAATCGAGTTGAGTATCATGTTCGGTACCCTCGAGGAAGAGTAGAATCACTGCTCATGGAAGGATCAATTTAGATGATGGTGAGATTGATGAGGATTACTATGAAGAGGAGCGTACTGTTTAAGCTTTTAAAAGTATTGATAATGTGGGAGTTTAAATCCTGAGGTTCTCAAGGAGTGGTAGCATTGATAAATACCTATATGGGGAAGAGTGAGTTGAGAAGTAATTTGAGTGCTATCATTATACCGATGATGATAAGGTTAGATTTGCCACCTTGGAATTTACTAGATATGCCCATATGTAGTAGAAGAAGCTGCATAGGATGAGAAGAAGAGACAGCAAGTGAGGTATAAGAACTTGGGAAGAAATGAAAAGTGTCATGCAATGAAGATTCATTTCGAATTCATATTATCAAGATACCTTTGCAAAGTTGTAGGAAATAAGGCAAGGAAACCAATTTGTTGATGAAATGTGCAAGAATTCTAGATGTTGGTAATTAGGTGTGAAGTGGAAGAGCTTAAAGCTAAAACTGTTTCAATGTTTCTTAATGGCCTAGGATATGAGCTAAGAGATATTATCAAGGTACAATCCTTTTACACCCTTGAAGAGCCATTAAGGTTGCCCAATGAGTTGAGAGACAGAAGAGAAATCGACCTTATGAAGCTTATAATTCTTGACCTATTCAATTAGTCTGACCTATCTAAGGAAGTAATAGGAAGCCTATTAGCTCTATGTTAAGCAAGAAAGAAGGGCAAATGTTGCATGTGGAAGGAATGAAGATGGAGCAAGAAGGAAAAGAGAAGGAATTTATAAAGGGGCAGATCTAAAAAAGAAAGACGAATGAGATGAAGTACTTTAAATGAAAGGGCTTTAGATACATGGCCACCCAATGTCTAAATCAACAAATTATGGTTAATAAGGGTGATGTTCCAACCTTTGAGATATATAGTACTGACAAAGAAGTTAGTGAAGCTGCAAAAGTAGTAGAAGACGAATTAAAGGTAAAAGTTATGAGAGATAACACTTATTTGGAATAAAGTGATATGCTAACATTAGTTGTTCGTCGAGTTATCAGTCTAAAGCTTAACAAAGAAAATGAATAGTGAGAGAATTTGTTCCATACAACATGTAAGGTAGGAGATCAGTTTTGTGCATTAATTATTGATAGTGGTAGTTATATGAATGCTGCATCCATGAGATTAGTCAAGTAATTAAACTTGCCGACCTCTCTACATCCTAAACCGTACAGACTACATTGGTTAAATAAGAAAGGGTCACTGCATTTACAAGATGAATGTTGTTAACAATTATTGTTAGGAGTTATAAGGACGATATATTGTGTGATATATTACTGATGTATGCTTCACATATTATACTTGGCCTATCTCGGTTGTTCGATAGAAGAGTTATATATGATGGCTATAAGAATACTTATACCTTTGAAAAGGATGGCGGACCTATTACACTTTTCCTAATGATACCAAGTCAAGTCAATAGTATATAAAGCAAATTAAGTCATTGATCTAAGAATACTTTGGTTATGAGTCGATCTGAGCTTAGAGAAATTGTGAAGTCAAATGAGCTAACCTTTTTGTTGATACAAAAACTAGTAAAACTAAAGAAGCAGGCTAACCTACCCAAACAAGTCTAAAGGCTGTTAAAGGACTTTTCCCACCTATTCCCCAAAGAGCTACTAAATGGGCTACTACCAAGGCGAGGAATAGAGCATGAATTGACTTCTGGCTAGGAGCTACTTGCCAAATCAACTAACTTCTAGATGAACCCTAAGAAAGCTACCAAATTGCAAAGATAAGTAAATGAGCTTATTAATAGAGGATATGTCTGTGAAAGCATGAGTCTATGCGTTATACCTGCACTATCGGTTTCGATGAAAGACGGAAGTTAAAGGATGTATGTGGATAGTAGAGTTGTTAATGAGAACATCATAAAGTATAGATTTCCCATCCCTAGATTGGATGATATGTTGGATGAGTTGCATGATGCAAAAATATTTTCTAAGATTGAACTAAAGTCCAAATATTATCAAATACTAATACGAGAAGGGGATGAATGGGAAACATCCTTCAAGATAAGGCATGGCTTATATTAGTGGCTTCTTATGCCATTCAGGTTATCTAATGCCCTAAGCACTTTTTATGAGACTGATAAACCATGTGTTGAGGAATCAGATAGGAAATTTAGTTATAGTTTATTTTGATAGCATTCTAATGTATAGTCCTGATATGTCAAGTCATGTGGACCATCTTCAAGCTATTTTTGAAGTGTTTTGAGTTGAGAAATTATTTGGAATTTGAAGAAGTTCTATTTCTATCAAGAGGAAGTAATATTTCATAGGTATCTAGTCAGTGGTAAAGGCTTAAGAGTAAATGATGAGAAAATTCGAGCTATTGTAGAGTGTCTTACCCCAACCTCTTGTGCTAATATATGAAGTTTTCATGGTTTAACTTCTTTCTATCGAAGGTTCATTTAGAACTTTATTTTTATTATTATACCCCTTATCAAGTTCACAAAGAAGAATGTAAAATTTTGTTGGAGAAGGAAGGAGGAAGAAAGTTTTGCTAAGCTGAAGAAGAGATTGACTTTAGCCCCAGTACTATCTTTATCCAATTTCGGTAAGGTTTTTGAGTTAGAATGTGATAGGTCAAGTATTGGAATTGGCATAGTTTTAATGCAAGACTACCAACTCATTGCCTATTTCAGCGAAAAGCTCAAAGGTTCAACTTTGAACTATTTCTTATATGAGAAAGATTTGCATGCGCTTGTTTGGGCTTTACAAACGTGGCAACATTACCTTCTATCTAAGGAATTTGTTGTGTACATTGATCACTAAACCTTGAGATATTTGAAAAGCCAACCAAAACTGTCTAAGCAACAAATCAAATGGATTAAGTTTCTAGAAGGTTTTTCATTTATGATTAAGTGAAACCAATGGAAAGCAAATGCAATTGCAAATGCCTTATCTAGGCAGCATGTGATGCTTATTGAGCTCCAAACAAGATTGTTGGGATTTATAATCATCAAGGAGCAATATTCCCAAGACCCACATTTTCATCCAATCTATGCCCAATGTGTTGAGGGAAGAACGTTGGATGACTACTTTATGGAACAAGGATATCCATTCCGAATTAAAAAAATATGCATCTCGACCTATTCGATATTAGAATTGCTCATCAAGGAAGTACATAGTAGAGGATTATCAAGATGTTTTGGATAAAGGAGGATGTATGAGCTGTTGAAGTCAAGGTTTTATTGGCCTAAATTGTTGAGGGATATACATCAAGTTGTTGAAGGAAGTTTAACTTGTAAAGAGGCCAAGAACCAAGCTGTACGAGGAAAGGTTATGCCTCTACCCATGCCAACCAAGCTACGAATTGACTTAAGTATGGATTTTGCTCTTAATTAGCCATAAACAGTACGTAGGAGAGATGATGTGATGGTTATGGTTGACAGTTTAGCATAACGGCACACTTTATGCCCTACAACAAGATTAATGATGCTTCAACTATTTCTTTTTTATTTTTGTATGAGATCGTGAAGCTTCATAGAGTCCCAAGGAGTATTGTATCCAATAGAAACCCTAAGTTTTTTAGCCAATTTTAGAAGACCCTATTAATACACTGCCGGTCAGCGGTCCTATTACTTGCGCGCGCCTCCGAGGCCTCTAATCCCTCTCCCAAAGAATTCTCTCTAGGCAACTTGTTGATAATAAGAAACTGTACATCGAAGAAAGGTAGTTGAACTCCCTAAGCTCCCCCCACATTGTCACACGTTGATCTGTATACTCAATAGTGATGATGCCGACCATTCCCTTGCTAAGGACCTTATACCGAGTACTCCAACAAATTGCAAATGAGAATCTATTGCCAAGTGACGAGAGACTCACTTAAACGGCCAAATAGTTTTCTCTCAGCATACCACCATTTCTCTCGTCCAAGCCTCTTTAGTGCCGCAACATTTTGACCCTTCCCTCCTACTGTACTTAGAGAATATTCATACGGGACCAATGCTACATTGCCAGTTGTCCACCTCGTCTGACATTTAATTACTTTTTTATTTTTGGTTTGTTGTCCTTTTTACCCTTTTCGTATATACTAGGAATCCTCTTTTTGTAAATACTTTCTTGTAATTTTTTTATTTGTAATGCTGCCCTAAGGACTTACTATTAATAGTCCTTTTCTCTTATAAGTCGAAGATAACATACATCTTAATACTGAATACTCTGTTCTTGTGAGGCAATCCTCTCCAAGTCCATACCCCTTACACTCTTATCTAATCTTGCTGAGTAGCTCAGGATTAGTGGCGACTAGACCTTGACATCAACTTGTGCATCATATCCAGTGAGGTGTCAAGTCATGTTATGTTCGTTAGTGAGTCACATCCTCTGAGCAACTTTACGTCAGCTACTCTTATTCGATGGTGAACTATTTCCCTCTAATTTTCTTCGATATCTCAAAGGACCCATTTTAGTTTGATTCTGCCTTAGTAAGTCCTAGTGATAATTGAGTTCCTAAGCATACCATATATTCTTGGTATCAGAGCTTGAGGTTAAGACTGAGAGCTGTGTAATGTTAGTTTGTTATTCGAGATATTTATGTGTAGAAAGCATTTGCATAAAGTATCCTTACTGAAGCTTGTATTGAGAATGTCAAACCCTAATGTACAAGGAGAGATTCACGATGTCGAGAGTAATACTTATGGTCGTAGTCGAGTTAGCTAACAAACACCACGTACTATTAATGAGCAGATACAGGATCTTGCTGCTATTGTGGCTAACTTAGTTGTCTTAGTAAACAGGGTATTAAAGGCTGGATCGCATAAAAGAGTTACTAAGTAGGGTTGAGAAACAAGAGATAGGTCGAAAAGGCAGATGAATAAGCAAGCTCTAGAAGCCTTTCCTGTGAACCAAGCACCACCGTGACATGTTAATAGAGTTGCGAGAAGGAGGTCAGAGCTGGACGAAGTAGAAGAGTACAAAGAGGAAGAATACCAGTATGATGGGATGGATGAGTGTGAGTTTAGAGTGCTAAGAGGTGCCGAGCAACTTAAAGTACAAATTCCAAGCTTCAATAGGTTTAGCAATGCTGATGACTACCTCTACTGGGAAGAGAAGATAAAAAAGATATTCGACTTCTACAATTACAAAGATGCTGCCCGCATTAGGGTAGCCGTGTTAAAATTTTCTGGATATGTGGCAATGTGGTGGATGAAGCTACAAAATGTTTGTCTGAGGGCCCGACATGAAGTCTGAACATGGAATGAGATGAAGAGAGTTCTGAGAAGTAGGCTTATTCTTGAACAATACAAATAAGATACTTTCTGATGACTCTAAGACTTGAGGCAAGGTAATAGATTCGTAGATGATTACAACCGAGAGTTTCAGTTGCTCATGATACGATGTGACGTCGATGAGCCTGAGACTCAAACTATAGCACAGTTCATCTCGGGACTCCAAGTTGAAATTGGTCACGTCATGGAATTGTAGAGCCTCACAACTTTGGATGAAACCATCCATGCAGCCCAGAGAGTTGAAAGGCAACGACGGAACCAGGTTAGCCGAATGCCGAGTAGCAAAACCATGATGCCGAGTACGAATGGCCTGCCGAGTTGAATAGGGAGTAACAGGGCATCAAACAGAACCGTGGTTGAATGTCGAAGTCACATGCTGAGCCAACCAGACAAGGATCGAGGTAAGAGCAAGACCAAGGAATTTGAGATATTAAGAGACCAGGGTTAGAGCTCAGGACGGAAAACCTGAGAAATCAAATGTTTTAAGTGTCTTAGCTATAGACACGTAGCTAATCAAGGTTCGAACCACCAAGTCATAACCATCAAGGGAGATAAGCCCCGGTTTAAAGTAGAAAGTGCGAGTGAAGGAGAGGAAGAAGTGGCAACCAATCAGATGCTGGAAGAATTTGAGGAAGATTCAAGAGTTAAGATACCCCTTGAAGGCGGTGCTAAGTATTGCTTTATTGTTCGGCAATTTCTCAGTACTTTAGTGGCTAATGAGAACAAGCAGAAAGAGAACCTCCTTCATACAAATTGCTAGGTGAATGGTAAGCTATGCGCTGTAATCATTGACGAAGGGAGCTGTACCAATGTCATCGCACAAGGGGTAGTTAAGGCCATGAAATTACCAACTCTTCCACACCCCAAGCCGTACAAGATTCATTGGCTAAACGAAAGAGGAGGATTACACGTTTTTGAGCAAGTCAAAGTGCCGATTACTATTAGTGATAGATATAGGGACGAGGTGCTGTATGACGTCCTGCTCATGTGTACATCCCACATATTACTCAGTCGACCGTGGCTATTTGACTTAAGGTTGTTACACGATGGGTATAGAAACACCTACATGTTTCAAAAGGATAGGAAGAAAGTTATATTGACACCGATGAGTCCTAAGGAAGTGCAAGAAGCCTAGGAAAAGGTTGCGAGATCTCTACAACGGGAGTCTTTAATGATTTTTCGAGCTCAATTTGCACAAGAGGTTAAACCTGAGGACTATGTACTCCTTTTGGTCAGGAGACTCCTAAAGGTTAAAGAGGCCAAGAACTTACTTACCGAACTGCTGCAACTACTTTGAGATTTTGCTGACTTATTTCCATTCGAGATGTTGAAAGGATTACCTCCCTTGAGAGGAATTGAGCATTGCATCGATCTTTAACCTGGAGTAGCCTTACTAAATTAACCCTCTTATAGACTCAATCCTGAATAAGCAGCTGAACTAAAAAGGAAAGTTAATGAGTTGGTGCATCGCGGATATATCCATGAGAGCACGAGCCCATGTGCCATCCTAGCCATGCTAATACCAAAGAAAGATGGATCATGGAGGATGTGCATTGACAGCCATGCCATCAACAAGATTACTGTTAAGTATCGATACCCGATCCCGCAGTTGGATGACATGTTTGATGAGTTACATGGTGCACGTATCTTTTCGAAAATAGATCTAAAGAGTGGCTATCATCAAATACGAATAAGACCGAGAGATGAATGGAAAACAGCATTTAAGACTCGAGATGGTCTATTTGAGTAGATAGTTATGCCATTTGGTTTAACTAATGCGCCAAGTACATTCATGTGACTCATGAATCATGTGCTTCAAGCATTGATAGGCAAATGCGTTGTGGTTTATTTTGATAATATTTTGGTCTACAGTGCCGACCTTCTTGTTCATATCGAACATTTGAGATTGGTGTTTAACATACTCCATGCTAAGAAATTATTCGACAACCTGAAGAAATGCACGTTCTGTCAGAGCGAGGTTATATTCCTCGGATATGTTGTTTTAGGGAGTAGAGTTCGCGTTGATGAAGAAAAGGTCAAGGCTATTAATGAATAGCCTACGTCGACAAGTGTAATAGAAGTCAGGAGCTTTTATGGCCTAGCCTCGTTCTATCGAAGATTTATCCGGAACTTTAGCTTCATAATTATGCTGTTGACTGAATTAACTAAGAAGAACATTGAGTTTAAATGGATAGAAAAGGCTCAAAGGAGTTTTGAAGATGTGAAGTGTAAGCTGATGTCTGCTTCAGTACTTGCCCTACCATATTTTGAGAAGGTTTTTTAGGTTGAATGTGATGCATTTGGTATCGGCATTGATGTTGTACTTATGCAGGAGCGTCGATCCATTGTCTACTTCAGTGAAAAACTTCAAAGTGCTGCCTTGAATTACTCAACCTACGATAAGGAGTTTTATGCTACTGTCTGTACACTCTAGAACTAGCAGCATTACCTAATGCCAAGAGAATTCATCATTTATTTTGATCATGAATCTCTCAAGCATCTTCGCGGGCAATAGAAGCTTTCTCAGCGTCACGCCAATTGGGTCGAGTTCTTGGAGACCTTTTGCTATGTCATTAGGTATAAGAAGGGAAGCACTAATATAGTGGCTGATGCACTTTCTCATCGTCATATCCTCATCTCGACGTTACAAGCTAAAGTGCTTAGATTTAGCACTCTACTTGATCGATATGAGTATGACCCACATTTCGGGCCTTTAGTAGCCAAGTGCAATGATAGAGGAGCTGTAGATCGATTCTACTTGAGTGAAGGGTTCTTGATGAAGGGCAAGTAGATGTGCATGCCGAGTGGTTTTACAAGGAGGCTACTAGTTTGAGAAGCTCATGCTGGGGGTCTAGTTGGACATTTTAGGGAAAAGAAAACAATTGAGATATTAAAGGAGCATTTTTACTGTCCTAGGATGATGAGGGATGTACACCAAATACTTGAGGGGTGCAAGGTGTGTAAGTATGCAAAAGGGAGGAGAGAGTCCTATGGAAAATACACTCCCTTGCTAATTCTCGAGTAGCCATGGATCGATATAAGCATAGATTTCATGCTTGGCCTTCCCCATACACCGAGAAGACATGATTTGATCATGATGGTGGTCGATCGGTTCAGTAAGATGGGCCACTTCATTCCCTACCACAAGACTAATGATGCTTTATTCATCGTTAACCTCTTTTTACAGGAAATTGTGCGACCCCATAGAGTGCTAAGAAGTATTGTATCTAACCATAACTCGAAATTCACAAGCTTCTTTTGGAAAACCCTATGGAGGAAACTCGACACTAAGCTCCTGTTCAGTATCTCTTGTCACCCTCAGATAGACGGCTAAACTGAAGTAGTTAATGGAACCGTCGGTAGCCTCCTATGCACCACTGTTAGAAAGAACTCTCGTGATTGGGATTTATGCTTACCAATCATTGACTTTACATACAATTGCTCAACTCACAATTCCATTGGAACATCACCGTTTGCGGTTGTTTATAAACTTAACTTGAACTTACCCTTAGACTTAGTTAATAGCCTGTCTACATAAGGGGAGAGTTAATCCAGCCTATAGCGTATCGAAGAATTTCATAAGTTACACCAAAGAATTGCTGAGCAATTGACCAAAACTGTGGCTCGATAGAAGGAAATGGGAAACCGCGAAAGGAAACAAATCATTTATGCTCCTGGGGACGTTATTTGGATCCATCTTAGCAAAGGACGCTTTCCTAGTAAAAGGATGAACAAACTATCACCTAGAGCAAATGGACCCTATAGGATCCTGAGGCGCTTTAATGACAATGTCTACGAGATTGAGTTACCCAAAATTTTCGTTGTATCTACCACATTCAACATCACCGACTTAAATCCATATGTGCCCAATGATAATGAAGGCTAAGATTTGAGGGTAAATTTCTAATAACCCCAGGAAACTAATGCACTGTTGGTCAGCAGTCCCATTACTTGCATGCGCCTCTGAGGCCTCCAATCTCTTTCCCAAAGAATTCTCTTTCAGCAACTTGCTGATGACAAGAAACTGTACATTGAAGAAAAGTGGTTGAACTCCCTGAGCTCCCCACATTGTCATACATTGATCTGTAGATTCGGTAGTGATGATACCAACAATTCCCTTGCCGAAGACCCTATATCGAGTACTCTGATAAATTGCTGTCGAGAATTTGTTGTCGAGTGATGAGAGACATGCTTAAACGGTCGAGTAGTTTTTTCTTGACATATCACCATTTCTCTCGTCCTGGCCCTTTTAGTGTCGTAACATTTTGACCATTCCCGCTTGTTATGCTTAGAGGATATTCGTACGAGACCAATGCTGCACTACCAGCTGTTCACCTCGTCTAACATTTAACTACTTTTTCATTTTTGGTTTGTTGTCCTTTTTACCCTTTTCGTATGTACTAGGAATCTCTTTTCTGTAAATACTCTTTTATAATTTTCTTATTTGTAATGCTGCTTTAAGGACTTACTATAAATAGTCCTTTTCTCTTGTAAGCCGAAGATAACTTACATCTTAATACTGAATACTCTGTTCTTGTAAGACAATCCTCTCCAAGTCCATACCTCTTATGCTCTTATTTAATCTTGTCGAATAGCTTAAGATTAGTGGTGGGTGGACTTTGACATCAACTTGTGCGTCATATCAAGTGAGATGTGAAGTTGTGTTGTGTTCATTGGTGAGTCACATCCTCCAAGTAGCTTTACGTCAGCAACTCTTGTTCGATTGTAGATCGTTTCCCTCTAATTTTCTTCGATATCTCGAAAGACCCATTTTAGTTCGATTTTTCCCTGATAAGTCCTAGTGATAACCGAGTTCTTAGGCACACCACCTATGATGCGTACTGAAGATCAAGTTGCTGTTCAACATTTCATGCCATTCCATAAATTGATAGTTAGACAAAGGTCATCAACAAGACATTGCATTCTCTTTTCTGAGCTACTTTTGGAAGAAATCAAGTTAACTAAGATACCTACTTGTCTATTGTCAAGTTCACTTACAACATATCTACTCATAATACAGTAGATAAGACCCCTTTTAAAATTTTTTATGGTTTTAACCTAGAGCTACACCTTGATTAGACACCAGTACCCAAAGTTGAGTAAGGTAACCTCGAAGCTAAAGATTGAGTTAAAACATTGCAGCAAATCTACCAAAAGCTTACCAAGTAATTAACTCAAGCTATCGAGAAATTGGCATGAGGAGGCTAAGGATGAAGGGAAAAGAAGCTATTCCAAGGCCAACATGGTTTATTAGATCCTCACCCACTACTTTACTCTAGAAGAAGCCGACTTGTTATATCGAGTTGATCTGACCATGCATTTGAGCTACCATGAGTTTAGCCTCCTCATCACCTAAGAGCAAGACCAATTCGAGTTGCCTAATGAACCCCAACCTATTGTGTTAACCTATTCTAGGGATACCCCCACTTTTTGAGCACAAGACAATTATGAGCCATTCTAAAATGAATGCTTCGACCTGACCAAGGACCCAGATGTTGCTGACCTTATCCTAACAAGTCAAAATCCATTATGCAGTAGGTACGCTAGTCCCTTGCGTAAAGACACGGATCCCACTCCCTACAGTTGTGCCATTAAATACTAAATATTCTCTTTTACAGATTTACACCTTCCCTTTAATAGCATGAATGTAAATAGAATCTTATCCCTTTTAGTAACTACAAATCTTAGTGCAATCTTAGTTGTATCAAATATAAATACCATGTTAACAACATTGTTGTAATCGGATTATTACTCTTTTATTGAATGAATTTTTACTAAGTTGTCCTCTCTTTTCCATATATGTGTGAGAACCCTAACCTAGCTCATATCAAACCCTTAAGCAAGGTTTGTGCAGCGAAAAAACCTTTGACTTAAACTAATGAGCCATATCCAATAAGACATTAGTTCATAAGTACTTGTGTGGTGCGTCACATTTATGAGCAGCTTTTAATTGCTTATCCATTTTTCTAACCTAAATATACCTTAGTCCTTTTCCCTTTTTCTTTGATAGCTTCAAAGGATTCACTCATGCTACGATAAGACCTCATTTAAGGCTTGCATTTGTTGTTTCCTACCACATTTTGTGAAAAACTCTACTCCATTTGAAACCTTAATTTCTACCACAACCAATATGTGCTCTTTTTTTTTTCCATCATTTTGAGAAATGAATGTTGAGTGATTACTGTTGACATGCTATTTTGTTTATGATGCATTTGTTTTAAATGATTTATGTGTTAATTTAAGCAAGTTTAGTTGTCTACCACGTTTTCAATGAAATATGCAAATGGCTTCATATATATTTTTTTATGAAGGTCTTTTTAGCCGAAAATTTTCTTTTTCTCATTATAGATGTATTAAGCCTTCATCTTTAACACCTTTTGTTACATACAACTATTAGACAAAGGTGGACTTCCCATTTACAAGTGTTAGCCAGTAAACAAAGGATGGTAGCATGCTTAGTTTGGCTATACCACCAACTCTGTCTCGCATCCCACATGGATGCATCGGAGATCAACGGCCCGGTAGTCATCTTACAGGTACAAGCATTAGTGCATATCCCCCATATTGCCCTTTATGTTAGAGACTTACTATAATGGTAGAGAGCTACCCATTACTATGGAGTTCTAGAGCATGATTCGAGTTTTTATTCTAACGTAGAAGTGTTCTTCATGTCCTACTTTGTATTATTCATAGTCGAATCAAACTTAGGAAGCCAAGGATGATGTTGAATTTTGAAGACCAACATCGATGGGTTTTGACCAAGTTAAATCTAAAATTGAACAAAAATGGCTACAATTTGAGTAAAATCATTAGTTAAAATAGAGGTCCAATTTTACTAAAACAAACCCAAAGGAAGCTTCGAGAATCAATGAGCAGCTTAAATCATGGAATTTTGAAATCTAAGTATTTAACTTTTTTTTCCATTTTTTTTTATCTATTTTTGACCCCATTAATGAGTGTATCGAAGCATGTTTTTTTATTCAATTTGCAATACTCCAAATACACTTTACGATTTCACCATTAATTTGGTGAAATTGTAAAGAAGGAATCAAAAAGGCATCAAAAGTGGATACCCTACACTAGTTTTGTATAGGAAAAGGTAAGAAAAGAAGAGAAAAAAGAAGGAAAGGGGATGAAAGAAACATTGACGTGACACTACATTGTTTACTTGTAGCCTACCACATATCGGGGTTCATACGTGGCTCAATTAGTTATCGACATATAGCAGATGTTAGGGAAAACGAAAATAAAAACCACAAAAAGCCTATAAGGAGACTCAAACCCAAGACCTCTAACTTTCACCAATGTTAAGATCAAGTGTAATACCAATTAGACTATTAGCCCATATCTTATTTTCTTTTGCAAGTAAAACATATATAAGACTTAAGAATGACTTCGACCAAATTAAAATACTAAGCGTAGCTTAAAGCTAACCCAAAAAGTACCCTAAAGCCTTTTTATTATCTCATATTATTCTAATCTATTCTAACATTTTAACTTATCTATTTTATTTAATTTCCTAAAAAAAATTCATTTATTCTATATTTTTCAACTTTCTAAGTTTCTTTCTTTTTTCTTTTTTTTTGTATTTTTGAAATAAGATCCTTTTTCTTTATTCTAAAAGGTATTAAAATTACAAAGAAGTAAAAATAAGGTGCCTACAACTAGTGAGAGGGAAGAGACATCACCCATACTTAACTTTTGTTGATCTACATCCACACTATGGAGCTTTAGTTTCCCAACTACGTCATGCAACAATTTGGAGGCCTCTAATTTATCCTTGCCTATATAGACATTATGAGGCAAATACATGAGTTAAACTTACGAAGGGTGGACATAGATTGAGTCGATGGTAACACATGTTATATAGTTAGATCAGTAGTTGACTATCATCATAGTATAGCTAAGTTAGAGTCAGCTATTGGCTCGATGGATGGTATAGTCCTCAATTATGCTGATTGTATTGCCAGATCACCCGATATTACGTAAGTTGGTCAGGAGCCATGCTTGGTTACATGGTACGAGGATAGCTTATTAGCTAACTAAGCTTTATCATCTTTATATTGCATATTAACCAATAACTAAATTGATGAATATAGGTTGATTTCATTCATCACCAACTACATATGGAACATGCTAACATCATGTCTAAGACACTAAAAGTAGATGTAGTAGTGTGTTGATTTTAAGGCATCACTTTTGATGATGCAATACTGGTAAGTCCTAACGATGTCAAATATGACCACTTATTATCGCTCGAGCCACCTCAAGGAAGATGCAATGAGAAGCAAAGATAGGGCTAAGGTAATGGTTAAGGGTAGGCCATTGATATGGTCTTGTAGAGATCGGAAGCAATCTATCCCCTAAGCATGAGTACTCACCTAACCTATCTCCTTCTCTTATTGGATCTTAGTATCAAGAGCTAGGTTCCTCTACATCGCCATTAGTGTTGGTTGAAACACCTCTAGTAGAGAGCTGCAATGCTGGCATTCAAACTCCCTCAACTCCATAGAATAGGCAATACAAACCTTAGGTTGATGACATTGACAATGGGCTCATACAAATTGAGCCTAATCTTATACTAATGCACATATCTCCTCTCTATGGCTAACCTATTGCAAGTTGGGACTACTTGCAAGTTATTCAATTGGATGTTGATAAGATAGTGTAACCTTAGCTTGCTACTTAGCTAAAGAGACGGAAAATATAGACCTTTAGGTAATAGCATCAACAATAGCCTTAGATTCCTCTTTATCTAATTTTACCATTATAGTTATCGTCAGTTAGTACATGTATATTTTAAGCTATACTTATACTTGCATTTGGATCTATTTTATTATTAATGTACAAAATTCTTCTTCTTCTTTTATAATTTTGTACTTATAATTTTCTTTTATTGTATTATTGCAATTAAGGGAGATTCCAATATCTATGGATCAATTAATGACTTGAGATTATGGCAAGTTTAGTTTATTATTATTCTTGATGTAGTTGAGGAGTTTGGGGTTTTGAGCATAATATTAAGGATTTGGTCATCTATATAATAAGTTTAGAGATTACTCAGTCGTCTATCATGTTATTACAGTTGTTAATGTTGTTGATGTATATGTGTTGTGATTCAGGCTAAAATATAGACACGGTTGCAAGAGAAATTCTTAGTTGGTCAAACTCGTCTCTTGAAAACATGATTTTATTTTCAAAATAAAATCATGGCTTTGCAGAATTTGTGAAGCCACAATTTCCTTGCAATATGAAATCATGGACTTTTTTGCAATATGAAATCATGACTTTAAAATACATGATTTCAAGTATCATACTTTGGAATTATTTTCAATATGAACATGTTTTAGATTTTTTTTTTAAATTGCAATTTTTTCCCAATTTTTTTTATATTGCATAAGATATTCCTTAGTTAGTATACATATAATGTGAACAAAAAGAAGGAAAAACCAATAATCTAAGCCTAAAGAAATTTTAAAATGATTTGAAAATCATTTATATCATTAAAGTCAGAAGATACTTAGATAACCGTCCCTTTAAAATTAATATTTAAGCCACAAATTGAAAATTATTTAGGAAAAATATCGACACTTAAATAACTTATTAAATATTATATATATGTATAAAATTGACATTTTCTTTGTTTTTACTTCTCATCTCTCTCAATCAGTTTTCTTTGTAAATCTCTCTTAGTTAATAATATGAGTATGAATAACTCCAATATCTGTATGAAGTTGATCGAGAATATAAATAAATCACTCTATAGTTGAATATGGGAGTTGAATTTAAATTTAGAATTTTTTAGAACAAATGCAAAAGTGTGTATTCTCATATTTATAATATTTAAAATTTTTGATAAAAATATATGTGGATAACTTCACTCTACAGAAAGTTAAACGATAATACAGATAAATCGCTTTATAGTTAAATGTAAAAGTTAAATTTAAATTCAAAGTTTTTTAGAGCAAAAGTAAAAGTATTCATCCATATATTTATAATATTTAAAAATTTTAATAAAATTAAATTGTTTTAAGATACCAAATGAATTATGAGGAGTTGCATAGATTTATTTTTTAATTAAAAGAAGTAAGATAGTTATTAAAAAAAATTAACCACTTTAATGTTATAAATTTTAGATGTAATTATTTTACACCCAACAGATATGTTGTCCGCGAATTTAAATTAAACCAAAATAAATTATGATAGACTTAGTTAAAAGTAAGGTTAAGGAATATTCTAAAGAATCGAAATATGACGGAGAGAATATCATATATTTCTTGTAGGACTTAAATTAAAAATAAACAATTTCTGGGACTTGCTGACCGTTGAATTAAAATTTTTGCTTCTGCTCTCCTGGGAAGTGGAGAGCCTCTCTCTCCCTTCAAATGCAATTCTCAAAGTCGTTTGAAATCTCCATTTTTAGGGTTTCCATTTGTTCACCCACAACACCAACCCGCCAAATCTGAAACGTACCTTAATTTTGAACAAAGGGGAAACCCAATCGATCTGCTCACGACAAACCTAAAGTTTTCATTCTTGTGTTTTGCAACAACAACCTCTCTAAGCTAACCAATGCCTACAGTTCCTTACGCCGAATTTTAACTGTTGTGTGAACACAGTACCATTGCCATGGCTGCGCCGAGAAATCTGGTCGTAGATGTAGAGAGATTGGCTCGAGATGAAAAGAGCCCGGAGGCGAGTTTGGATTCGGATTTGGATTCTCCATCGGGAAAGAGATGGAAATCGGAGAGGTTTCCGTTGTCGCGCGGTGAATTGGGGGCTTTCCTTGGGGTACTTTCAATATTCGCATTGGGATTCTTCTGTATTTACTTGACACTGCCTGCTTCAGAATACAGAAATATCAAACTGCCTCGAACCATTTCGGATCTTCGCATGCTAAAGTAATGTTTGAATCCTCCGATTTTTCACGTTAACTTTTTAAGTGTTGGGAGCTTAATTCTTGTTATTTATCCTGTTGTTCATGAGTTATACTACTCAGCAATTAGTTGACTGAATTACGTGATACATATTGTTAATCTGTTTTTAGGGTTAATTTAATATCTAGAAATAATATTCCACTGGTTGCTTGATTTAGTTATATGACGTGCAAAATCTCCTGTCTGTGCCCAGATTTTGTAGCAAGGATAAGTACTTCCATCATGATACTGAATGTCGGTAATATACACTCGGCATGGAATGCATATCTTGGAGATGATTGTTATATACATGTTGTTGCCAATAAATATAAGTGAATCACTACCTCCACTACTGAGGAATGTTTTGGGTGGATTAATTCCAGGCCCTGTGGATTGGACTGCAGTAATATATGCTAATAGTATAATAGCTTGGAGTCTTGCACTGAACAAAACGTGAATATTTCCTTTGAAATGAAGCACAAATATATCTGAAATATCCTAAGATAGTTGCAAATTCTGCTTCGTTTGCTTTCATTTCATGATGGGGGACCTGGTTATATTGTCATACTGGTCATTAATGGTTGATGGCATATGCAATTCAACTTTTTGAGGCAGCAGCTGTAGCAATGCCTTTTGAATTTTACTGACTAAAGGGAAGTTCCCATGTTCTTATTCTTGGATACCAATGTGACCAATAACGTTACCTTTTCTTACAGAAAAAAGACGCATATTCCTATTGCATTGCAAGAAAATGCTTGACATATGGAAGCTGTAGATGATAGTTACAGTTAAATCTTTATATTGCATCTACAGGACTAAGACACTTAATTTGGTATGCTTAATTTGCCTAGCTGCATACGTAATGAAGTAGCAGGCATTCCATCATTATTTTCACCAATATAGCTAAACATTAATTTAGTGCTTCTTCATCCATTTGGTTAATATGTTAAGTATTCTATAAATACTTGAATTATTGCCCCATCTTCATTACTGCAATTGCCATAACTTGCATAAACATGAGCTAAGTGTCTGTGCTCTTATTTATATCTTTAGGTTTCAAATCTCTAGCAAGAACATTCTTATTGAAAGGAAAAAATGAAAAAGGAGCAAGCATTCTGATATCCTAATTGATATTCTATGGTTTTAGGGAGCACCTTGCAAAATATGCTAAAGATTACCCAGTGAAGTTCATTCTGGGTTACTGCACAACTTATATCTTCATGCAAACTTTCATGATCCCTGGAACAATTTTCATGTCCTTGCTTGCTGGTGCACTTTTTGGAGTCATAAGGGGCCTTTTCTTAGTTGTCTTCAATGCTACGGCAGGAGCATCTTCCTGCTACTTCTTATCCAAGCTGATAGGAAGGCCTGTAGTATCTTGGTTGTGGCCTGAGAAATTGAGATTCTTCCAGGCAGAGGTATTCCAATTATATTTATTCGATTTTTTAGTTCTTACTGTGGATATAGCTACTAATATATATACATATATATATATATATTGGGTAATCTATAACTACTAATATTATGTATAATAGGTAGCAAAGCGTAGGGAAAAGCTGCTGAACTACATGCTATTTTTGCGAATAACACCATCACTGCCCAATCTTTTCATCAATTTGGCATCTCCTATTGTGGATGTACCATTTCATGTATTTTTTGTTGCAACTTTCATTGGCTTGATTCCTGCCTCCTTTATCACCGTCAAGGTAAGTCCCATGCAAGAGATGCTCCTGGTTTATGATTCTTTTCCTTTGAAATGGATGCCTGAGCATGCATGTATTTGATTTTTCTGAAATATTTATTTTTTCTGCTGGAATTTTCTTTTTCTATTCTGTCATGTTCATACTATTTCATAATCAAGGAATATATTTGGATCTCTTTAACATGGCTTAGTGGGTTAAAGTTGATATAAGTAATATTTTTCAGTTGAAAAATTTTGAAGGCTTAGATATGTTTGTCTTCTCCTTTGTCTTAAATTGTAAATGCCACGAATTTAATGGATTTGTTGGAAAATTTGGGTTTTTCTATGAAGATTCAGTACAACCTAGAAGATTCGGTATCTTTGGATATCTTACTTAATCCTTGAAGATCACAATCAATCCTCATAGATACCTATGATTTTGACTCTATTTTTTATTTGCTTCTGTCTATTCTAATTTTTGCACAAGCTTAGATAGTATTTTTCCTGTTTTTTCTGAGATTTATTTAACCATACCAGATTCAGTGTCATATGTTTTGTTTTTTTCCATATTCTATGTCTCATCTTTGGAGATTACATGTACATCCTGAATAATCAATAAAGAGGTGAGAGTTTTATACCACAAACATCTTCATGGTGTCAAGCATCAATTAATCCTTATCGACTTGATCTAATAGAATATGAGAGAAATCACTTCAAAAATTCAAGAAAACCCATCGAGAACCAAACTAAAGTTTGGGACCTTTTGACGAGTCAAAAACCTCATCATGAATTATAATTAATTTTCTTTCTTGCATGGGAGGTCACAGTTCACTTACTAAACATAAGTTGAATAAAGTGAGTTTTCATGAGTGGTTCTAATCAATCAAGCTTGGAATTTGTGGACATGGAAAGTTAGGTTGTTTCATGGAAGCTATCCAAGCTCCAACTCCTAAATCTAAGGACTACAATGCTTGGGAAGCTGAAAACGCAATGATGATAGCCTAGTTAATTAACCCAATGGAGCCAAGAATTGGGGGAACATTCGTATTTTTGCGAAATAGCCAATGAAATCTGAGATAATGTCCAAGGAAAATACTTCCCAACGTTTCAAGATTCACTCAAAGGTTTGAGTAACCACACAAGGTAATATGAATGTTACTAAGTATTGTAATGTTTTAATGGAGCTTTGACAAGAAATGGATTTGATATGTAAAGTAAATTGGGGTTGTGTAGAAGATGGCATAATTACAGCTAGATGTTTGAATGGGACCAAGTATTTGACTTCCTACAAGGGCTAACATTAGATTTTGGTGAAGTAAGAGGACACTTAATAGGGAAGAAACCATTTCCAAGCCTTAGAAACCCTTTCGTTGAAGTTAGAAGAGAGCAAATATGATGATGTGTCATGGTGCTGACAGCTCCTCCAAAACAGCAACCTCTAGGCTCTGCCTTGGTGGTGAAGTAGGAGTTGGCATGAGAGCCATAAGGGAAGGACAAATGATAATGTGATTTTTGTCACTAACCTAATCACATTAGGGAAAATTGTTGGAAATTGCATAGGGGGGCTCCTAGGCCCAAGGGCCCCTTAGATTGTCGAAGTAGAGTCTCATAACAACTTTAATTCTGGAATAAGTTTTACTTAAGTTCAAACCACGCTTCTTTAACATATTCTTTTGTCAAACTCAACTCACTATGAATAATGATAAAGCTTGTGCGTCTTCCTTTGGTAGCAACTTCTCAAAAAGGGTATTTACCTGCCTCTCTAGAAGGGTGTAGGGGTAGTGAATGAAGGATAATTGATTTTGGAGCATGTTGAACTGTCAAAAGCAAGTTGATAATCTTAAAACTTGTGACAATGAGAGTAAAATATGGATGGTTAATGGTGAATGTTCTGTGGCTAAAGGCAAAGAGTGCGAATATTACTAATCTTAAGTTGAATGCTTGTTTGTTCTTGAACTACAATACAATCTGTTGTCAGCTAGAAAATTTATAAGGGATATGATTTGTAAAGCTACCTTTTCTACAAACTCATTGTATTTTACAAGATTAATCTTTAGAGAGGATGATTTGCAATGTTGAGGGATAATGGTGTCTCTTTTCTCTCTAGAATAAGTTCTAGGTCTACAAATAAGTTTAGAATCTAATTTTTTTACGTCTATTCATAATAAATCTGATGCAATGCTTGGCACAAATGTCTTTCATTCTAATATTTTCTATACATATTGTTTGTACCCAAAATTGTTCAAAAATAGAAGAGATTAGAAGTTTTGTTGTATTATGATGAAATTTTCAAAGAGTTCCTTTCATAGCTAGACCTATAAACCTTCAAAGCCATTTTATTTAGTTCATAGTGAAACATTGGGCTCCCTCGAGTATCAACTTTTTTTGGGCACAGATGGTTTATTCCTTTTATTGATGATCACACATAGGCTTGTTGGGTATTATCTTTTGAAGGAAAAATAGTTTTTTTCACGTGTTCCAATAACTCCATAAAATTGTTCTTATTGCCGTTCAAACATACATGTCAATACTTCATTCTCATAATGGAAAGAAAAATTTTTCGAATTAGTTTGAAAGTACATATCTAAAATGGGATTGCTCATTGGAGTTAATGTGTCCATACCCCTCAGCAAAATGGAGTCTCTGAATGTAAAGTAATTGACTTTTATTTGTAACAACTGGGTATTCCTGATCATTTCTGGGGTAAAGTTATCCTCTACACATCTCAGAAACAAAGTTCCCTTTAAAATTCTCAAATTTCAAACTCCCATGGTGTTTATCTCCTATTTGAATCCCATCGTCCTCTAAATTTTCTCTCTTAAATTATTGTTTTCATCCTTATTATTAATCCAAATAAAAACAAACTCGAAACAAGAGCCCCTTAAGTGAATACTCATTGGCTATTCTCCACTGCAAAAGGGATAAAGGTGCTATTATCCTCCCTCTAGACAAGTTCATGTCACTTCTCATTTTGTACTTTAGAGCATTAGGCTTACTATGAAGCTTCCCTTCAGGTTGAGAATTATTCTTCAGAACAGCAGTGGTTTATGCCATTTGCTTCAGATGTCTTGTCTTCTTCTTCTCGTCAATCTCCCATCAGATCATGGCTAACTCAAGTCTTCCATGCAACACCAGATTTTGCTCTGTAATTGCCAACAATTCTTGTTCTCTTCCTCAGGGTGCAATCTGGGAAAATCTGGTCATCCCAGCCACTATCACTCCCAAGATCCTGATGGCTGATCAGTTGTGATGATTCACTTTTTGTCAGGTTTTTTTTTTTTATCAAAAGTTCCTATAAAGTTCTCCAGCCACAGGTAACAAAGTCTCGTGGCATTGGCTTGCAGGTATAAGAAGTCTATACCAAGATACTCCTTTGTTTTGTGATTGGCATGGCTTAGATAGTTATATGCCCTGGACAAGCTTCAGAATTGGAGTGTTGCTTCATCAAGGGGTTGTTTTCTTCACTCATCAGGCATTGAGGACCACAATCATCTCCTTTTTTGATTGTGCCTTCTTATCTATTTGGCATGAATTTGTCAACCTACTTTCATGCCCTACTTCTTTTGCTACTTGGCTAGGGGCCACCGTTGGATTAGTGGCACCAGTCTCATCAAGAGACCCTAAAAACAGCCTCGGAGACTGAGTCTAGCTGCTGTTGTCTACTACTTAAGAAGAGTTGGAAATTCCTCACCTTGGAGCTCCCACTCCATCATCCTCTTCTCTTACTAGGATGATACTTGCTTTTGTGAAACTACACGCATCTTCTTAGATTGGGTTTACTCTAATTTCTAGTCAGTGTTTTCATAAACTTTTGTAATAAAATAGAGTTTGCTGGCCTTTATCTCGCTCCAAGTGGTTGTACTTGACTTCCTCTATTAATTTGATTTTTGATTTATCAGGAAAAGAAAAGTTTTTAGTCCAATCAAAGGCTGGAAATAAGTTGGATTCATCAACCTTTGTAACCCAACTAACCTTTTACATCAAGTGGCAATTCTATTAGTCTCCAACTGTGATATGCACTCATCACAAATAGATTGAAATTGTTGCCTTCAACATCCACTGGCACCATGAACACTTGATTTCATGCAAAGTAGCAAGATATTTCCTTCACCTAATGATGAGGACATATCTGCACATGAAGGCATCTCCCAACATTTTACAACAAGGTTATGTTACTCACATCAACAAGGTCTCATATCTGCACATGAGACCTTCGAAGTTATCCATACTTCTTGTGTTGGAAAGATGGTTATCCTGCATCCTCTGTCAAGTCTTGCATTTTGTTTACTGAGAGAAAAAGTAAGTGGTAATTGATGGAAGTAGTAGCATTTTCTGTGTAGGAGATTGTTGTCAATTTCCCCTCATTGGACACCTTATATTGTGCTATTATTTTAATGAAGAAAAGTTTGGTGCTAGTTTAATTTGACTAATGATGAAGATATATTGCAAATGTTCTCTCTTTTGCCGGCAATATGTTGTTGTATGAGCTAGGTGCCTCATAATATCAAGAGTTACTCTATAGCAGAAAATTATATCTTATGTATTTCAGGGTAATACTGTGGATTTTTGTGGGCTCACTGAAATTATCTGTAGGACTTAGATGTATGTATGAACCTTCAAACACATGAACAAGGAAACCAATGAAGATTGATCTTTGGATAGATGAAAGTTATGCTATTAGAAATATATCATAATCAATTTGCTGAGTGAGAATAGTTTGATCTGGATCAACCTTAATAAGCAGATATTGCGAGATTCCTGAGGTTGCTGGTGGTAAAAGGTCCATTATTGCCCTGGGATGTTGAAGTTTTTGAGTTGTGTTTTATGCCTTAGAGAGACATTGTGTATTTTAGGATTTGAGCCTTGGGTGGAAGACATGTCCTTTATCTTTACTTTTTCCTAGAACTATTAACCGACACAATCATCCCTATTGAGCCCCTTTGTCTTCTTCATTTCTCTAATATTTATTATTATACTTGTAATTTTACATGACTTCAGTGAGTGGTTAAAGAGATTGCAGACTTGCAAGACTGCTTTTAGCGGAAGACTCATGGATTTAGATATGGGGAAATATTTAGCCTGGACAGAGATCGATACTGCTCCAATTAAGTATAGATGAATTTTCTGGCCATAAGAAAACAGTGTAGATCAATTGAGGCTCGTATTCATAGGAAGGGACAGTGTAATCCACTAATCAATTGAGGCTTGAATTCATAGGAAGGGACAGTGCAATCCACTATGAATTATGATGTCAATGTAGAGATAAATGTTCCTCATCACCAGATGTTAGTCTTGATGCGAATGAATTCCAAAGCCAGAACCAATCTGATGTTGACAAAATTGTAATGGAAGGTCTTAGGGTTTTTATGTTGGTTTCACTACTGTCAGATGCGTTTTATTTTTATATAATCATTGAATAAAAGAAAGATAATTATTGGGTTTTTGTGCTTCGTTTGACACTAAAATAAAGGGTATGAACAAAATCAACAATTGGATATTGATCACCAATTGTGAATTTGAACTGGGATAGATTAATGCTACAATCTTTATTGCTGATGATTGAATTTTTAACCTAAGAACGCTCTGTAAGATTACTGATCTGACACAGTAATCTATAAACCTAGGTCTCCATAATTACAGTGATTGATAAGGACTTTATATATAGGCCAAGGAAATAAAACCCTAATAATAAACCAGTCAAAGGCTAATAAAAAATAAAATAGCTAATAAAGCATCCTAGTCAAACTATGAGAAAGGAAAATAAAACATATCAATAAAGCTGGCCCAGATCAGCAAATAAAATGAAAGAAATTGACTGTCTCAATCACCTGATTGAATGCTAGCTGGTTGACAGCCACCAATTGGTTGACTGCTCCCTGCCTGGTCAATGGAGCATCAACTGGCTTGCTCCACTTGACCCAAGGTCACTCTTTGACTTTCCTGGGTGTCCCTAAATGTCCCATGCTTTGGCTTGCCCTTTGATTACCATCATCACCGCAGGGTTGGCCAAGATTTGCCTTTGAATTTGTAAGCTTTTCTTGCTGGACTCTAGAATCCCTCTTGACACTATCACTTGGTCCCCACTTCCTCTAAAAATAGGATGGCTTAACATGTAAGAACCCCTTTGATCCTTTTTAATTTGTGTGCATGACTTGGGGGGTTCTTTATTCACGTGCATTTCATGTTCACTTTCAATTGGGCACTTGATAATTGCAAAAAAAAAAAAAACCACAGGTCATGAGTTTGTTAAAAGAAAGAACATAGGTAAGTTGATTGTAAGATTGTGAAAACATAGATCATATTTTTATAATTTTCTCCAAATCTAAATATCATCATTGTTTCCATTCTTTTCCTTGTCACTTCAATATCTGACGAATTATGTAGGGACATTATTTTAGTCATTTTACCTTCACCTTATTCTCCCTCTCTCTTTCTCAGTTTAGTGCTATATATTAAATAAACAATGGTTAGAAGCTGATCCATATCAAGCTTAATTGTTTTTCTCAGCAATTTTATCATAAATTTTATTTAAAATAATAAAGAAAAAGGAAATGACAGTTACTCGTGGGGGTAAGGTTCCAATATGCACCTACAGGGCAATAGTGGTAGCCAATTCTCACTTACGAGATTTGTGTTCAATGATAGTATTTACCTTTTTCACTGAGGGATGATGCTTGTGATCATGTTACCTGTTCATGACCATCTCTAAAAGGTACTTTATGAGCATCCTGTTTATTTGAAGCTGTACGATGTTTAGAAGATCCTTGTTCTTACTTTAGACACATTTTTTGAAGTCAGATTTATAGCTCTTGCATGTTAACAAAGGAATTCTGCTGTAATCTAGTCTGTGCTTTGTTGTCAGTCAGTTTATTGATGCTATTTGTCTCTATGAGTTCCATCAGTTTCTTGTTTTCTTCAGTATTGCATTAGTTGGGCCTCTGTGAGGTATCTTCTTTGGAAGCTTCATGCTCAATTGTTTCAGTGACACCTTCATGGACGAATTTATTGGATGTGGTTATTGCTTTTGCATCAGCATACAAGTTCCTGCAGTTCTTGTGCTGTGCAATAACTTCTGTTACTGCTTTTTCCTTAACAGGCCGGTCTTGCTCTAGGAGATCTCCAGTCAGTCAAGGATCTGTATGATTTTAAAACCTTGTCTTTACTCTTCCTTATTGGGGCACTCATCATTATTCCTACAATCTGGAAGAAGAAACGTACCTATGAATGAAGCCCCATTGGCAAAATCATCGGCAACGTATTGGAAGGCAGCCAATTAGCTGCAGAAGGAGACTGCTGGGACAATCAAAGAACACAACGTGGATCGCTCCTTGCAAATAGATACTAACTGAAGTGGCAGCTCCACCTTTCTTTCTCACCCATCTAAATCCTCCCTACTTGAAACGCTGGAAAATATATATATACACGTAGCTATAGTTATATTCTTGTCTACTAATACAGGGGAAAATGATAATTCTAGCGGTTAAGGCCTCATATTTATTTGAAGAGATGTATCGTGGATTCTTTTCACCCTTATAGAATACGAATGGGATTTTTTTTCCCCATTTTTGTAAACTTCTACTCGATGGCACCTTTTCATAAGCAGATCTCATCTTCAACTTCATATCTAGGCATACTCTGGTTAGGCAGTGAGCTAGATCAGCAAAATTTGGTGTTAGGTATCACCTTTCGAGAGGGCAACGGTTTGCCGCATATTAGCGATGGTAATGACTAATGAGGTTTCTGATTAAATGCCTATTCTTGAGGAATGACGTGAAGACGGACCCCTGAGTTTTGTGTTTCTCAATTTTATAGAGTTCGAAGTTGCTGTAGGATGGAATATTTTGTTATTTTATATCTAAAAATTGAAGTCGCTGAATATCATACTAAATTAAATACATACGTGTCAAATTTATACGGTCTCTTCATCTTTAGAAATGTTTCATAATAAATGCTACTGTATAAGAACAAGTTTGGTTAATGAAAGGTTCGGAGGTAAAACAGATACATAAACCCGATAAGAGTATGGCATATAGTAATATGTAATTCCGTTTTCTTGCTTTAGTTGGACGCATGCACGCATATCACACGCAGCGGCTTGCGCTTTCGCTTCCACTTCCAAGGCTTCTTTTTACTGAATTGTTGGTATACATTTGCTGATACAATTACCGTGTTTCCTTTACACTGTTACAATAACTCTCGCATCAACGGGAAGTAGCATAACCTACTCGTTAGTTCCTGGGCATGCTTCTCTCTGTAAACTGATGAACCAGTCACGACCATTGTTCCATGGCATATCTTCAAAATGGACAAAAGTTTTTGGTTTGTTTGATCAAACATTAACCCAAAAAGAAAAGGAGAGAAAAAAAGAAGAAGAAGAAGAAGAAGCTATTTTCAAATCTAAGCAAAAGGTAATTCATCCATTTCTACAGTCATATATTCCATAATTTCTTTCATCTAATCGTGCGCTGTGTCATGGACTACTTGGCTCAACAATCCATCCCCGGTACTAAATTTGTTCTCTTGAATCATCATCGGAACTCTGCGAAATGAAGAATTCAGCTCTATAAAAATATAGATGAAAATGCCTTTGACTACATCATATGCATCCCACTTGCATTTCCCTTTAATACATAACAAACAACACCGCAAACTGGAGCTTTTTACTGCCTATATTTTCCATCTCCTTCTGTTTTTTTTTTTTTTTTCCAGCCCAGCGATTACTCCATGTACATGAAAGAGTTTCTCTAGGGAAAACCTAACCATATGTCAGAGGCAGAGGCCACAATTACTCCCCACACAGTACAGTACACCAAACATAATGAGAACATTTCATTATTCATTTTCTTCTCTTTTCAATAGATCAGTTGCAAATTAATTGTGTCCTTCGCAATAAGCATTATAAGTATTTTCTATTTCTTCATCGAAATGGTATCTAAAGATTAAACCAACAAGGATAGAAGATACTTTTGCTGTGGTCATATCTAAAGTGAACAATAATCTGGAGCTAGCTCTAAATTACTGTTTCTTTCGCAAAGCATTGAAAGGGGCAACAAGACAACTACTTAATCAGGATGCAATTTGAGGTTTATAGATTTACAATCCCTAATCTAGCAAAACAATCGACTGACTGCAGAAACTGGGTGGACAATTCTACACTTGTAGAAAACATTTGCATAATTATGTTCTGAATTAGTTAGAATCACTAAAATAACAAGAAAAACAAAACAGCTTTCTTTTTTCTTTCTAAATTCAGCAAATAAGCAGATAAGGACTCAACAGGATAGATCTGAACTCCTATAGAAATTTTATGAGTCAAGTGTCACGGCAGGAGAATCTTGATACCCTGTAATACCAGTGATCCTGATTCTTGTATTTGGCTGCAAGAAATAAATTATTAGAAGAGAATTGCTGATCAAGAAGTGAAGCACGGTAGAAAAGAGTTTGAAATCATTGAAAATTTATATTCCCATCAATTAGCAGTACCTACTCGCTGTCCCATTCTGTGATGGAAGCAGCAAGAGAAAGAAGAGGAGCACAAAAGACAGACCAAAATATTTCCTCCCACAACATATATACTAAATTCTATCCACTTACATAATTGCATATACCCCAAAACAACACAATTGTTTCGATTTGTTCTTTTGGCACTCTTTTTTTAGCAAGACTGTGCTCTTCTTATACTTAAATTTAATCTTTGTAATCGTTTTCTAACGCTATAAGACTTCAATAAGTGGCAATAAACTAGAGGAAGAATTTTCAAAACTGAATTTGAACTTCAGGAAATGATA
The DNA here is from genome assembly GCA_024138015.1 of Lumnitzera littorea. Lineage (NCBI taxonomy): Eukaryota > Viridiplantae > Streptophyta > Magnoliopsida > Myrtales > Combretaceae > Lumnitzera > Lumnitzera littorea. Next base: position 53,329,449 of record JAMXBB010000011.1, read on the forward strand.
AAAAGACAAGTTAAATTGCAAAAGAAACACATAGATGATGTGGCACCAAAAGATGGGGAAAAAGAGAGAGAGAGAGAGAGAGAGAGAGAGAAGCTAACTTCCAGCTTCTATTGCAGGAAACAGATGCAAAAGTTGTGTGATATCCTTTCCATGTAACCTAGGTGATAGAGTCCTTCGCTTCTATCATTTCTCTTGAACTACTGTTTTTATCACTTCAGAGGACTAGCCAAAATAAATAGAAGAAATAACTAGTAGTAGGACATGCTGTAACTAAGCTTCATCCTAATTGTATGAATGCCATTAAAAAGCTTCAAACCATGTGGTACCAATTTGTATCTAGCATCAAATGTTTAAATGTAGGTTATAGCTGCAAACTTCTTGTGATTTCATTATAAAGACATGGCCTAGTTTTTTTGTCTATACATTGCTTATAGTTATAACTGAATTTCAAAACTAAAAAGCAGATCCTTTCATGTGTTCATAATTACGCACCATTATGCAAAGACTTCTTTCCAATATATACATTAAGAACTTTCACCTTCATCACCACATCAACAGGCATAACGTTCTGAATATGTATTCTGAGGAATTATCTGTTATATACCTGTCTGTGGCCAATATTTCTTCTGTACTTCTTCTTCTTCTTGTACTTGAAGACAACAACTTTGGGATCTAAACCCTGGATCAAAGACTTGTATTAGGATTAGAACCTGTACGATAAGAACATATAGATATGTCTGGCTTATAATTCAGAAGTCCATCCTCAGTAACCTGCTCTTCAACAATGGCGTGCACAGCTGCATGTGGCACTACTGGCTTCCCAATGTATGTACTTGTTTTTGTCCCCACAAGCAACACCTTGTTCAAGATAATCTAAACAAACGTTTAAGAATCAAATATCTCTCCCTTGACTGGATAAGTACAAAGTTAAATAGTTTGAATATATGGATCACTGATCTGATAGATCAATCAATTCTTCCGGTCACCCAAATTAATATGTCAAGTGAATCTCAAAGAGACTGAAGTCAGGAAACTGGATAACACAGATTGCAGTCATAATAAGATAAGATGTAAATGCTTCATCCTTTTAGCCATTCATTGATGTGTTATTTGATGTATGCAACACATCTTTAGCCAATCCAAAGGCATCATGAGAGCACAACTCGCATCCTGAGGTCCATGGGTCTCAAAGAGACAAATTTCCTCTGAGATTTGAGATTATCAGCCTCTACTTGTGCAATATAACAAGATTAAGAAGTTGTATTTATGCACAGCAAAATTTATATGGTATGTAAAGAGACCGATGAACTATGAAGCAAGAGGAAAATTATAATTCCGTGCATGGGTTGTAAGCTTCATAAAGAATTGCTATAGCCTTACGGGAATTGTAGATTTAAGGAAGCATATATTTAATCTCCCATGATGAATCCAAATGTGAAATAGAAAAACAAGAAAGAAGCACTTATATATGATATAAGCATCAGGAGTTTCAAAACAAACACTATACTGAATTACTACCACCACTGCATTATTTAAAGAACACATATATGACTAGAGAAATATCACAACAACCAATTCAGCAATTGATGACTCATTGTACATTGAAAATTTTAAGTACATAAAAGTTAAAGCAATTTGACCAGGAACGTATTTAGATTAAAGTGAAGTGACCTACAATGATTGATACTCATTAGAGTGTGTACGAGTTTTGGTTAGTCATGCATCTGTAGTTAAGAAAAGACATAGGCGCATGAAGTGACGAGTGGTGGGCACAAGCGACTGACAACCTGAGACATATGGTGGCTTCCACAAAACAACCAGTACGGCAAGAAACATACACGGGAAAGGATATGTCAAAATTTTCATTAGCTTATGCTTCCCACATGATAGTGCCAGGTTGAGTTCAACCCCTAACGAGTCATTTCTAGTACCTCGAGGGGAACTCTAGTAGAGAAACTAAAACATTTAAAAACCATTCATTTTATAGCTCAACTAAGCAAGTGTCCTCGAACCAGTCAAAGAAAAAGTTTATGTCCGCATCGGTTACAACACAATATCCACCACTTACTAAGGTGGAGTATATAGGAGGAGACAAGGATGGAGATCCAGTATAATGGACTCGAGAATTCTTTCAGGACTAAATCACCCGATTTTGCAATAATTTCTTATACAGATAAGCAGTCACCGGAAGATATAATGCCCAAAATCCAATTACACACTGTTAAAAGCATCCAAAGAATCACATTTGGATTTATGATGTTTTACCTTGTCATCGACGTTTGCACCTTTGAGTCTCTGTGTATAAATGTAGCGACCTGGGAATACAATGTATTGCCGAGACCCAATCTGGAATTGCGAATACGTAAACACTAAAGAAGTATAACATATGTATACGAATATCCGTGAAAATCGTGAAAAAACAGGAACTTTAAAGAGTTGATACCATGACAACAGCGAAAACCTCTTCCCGCTTGGGAGGCTCCAGCTCGGGGGATGTAATTTCAGTAGTAGTAGCTGGAGCATCGAACTCGGCCTCAATAACAGGTGGTGCTTCGGTGTCGGAGAATTTGGCCACTGAAGAAGGTTTAAATGGAGCAGATGACGTCAATTTGAAGTGGGTTTTAGGGACAGGAGAAGAAGAAGAAGAACAAGAAGAAAGGAGAGGAAAAGGCTTTTGGGTGAGGGAAAGAGGAGGAGGATGAGATGAAGAAGAGATTTGACAGTGTGAAGCTAAGGAAGAGCAGAGAGAGAGTGTAGAGGAAGAAGCCATCAAGACACCACTAGAGGGGAGGGGAGGGGAGGAGAGGAATAATACACTTCTACAGCTACTAGCACTTTTAACGCTTTATCCTATCTTCTTTCCATTCGCTTCACCTGCAATTTGGAAATTCCTCCTCTGACCCTTCACTTTTTTTTTTTTTAATTAATTTATTTTGTCCAGGGACCCTTCACTTCTAAAGGCTAAATTAATATGATTATTTTGTGCTATTCCATTTCTCTATTATTGCTGTCTTTATTTTTATTTTAAATATGCATGGTTATAGGTTATTCTTATTCCCTTATATTGGGTAAAAAAAAAATTCCATCATAATAAATGTTCTCAAAGCCTTGTAATCGAGTTGGTATGAACATCATTATCTTTTAGAGATATAATAAATTCGAATTTTTCCCTCTTCTTTAGTTTTATAAGAGGAATTGGACATAAAAAAGAAAAATTACAAATGCTGCCACTTATTTCTCGCTAGGGGTTTATGGGCTTATGCTCATGATGCTCCTGTGTATTAGGAGAGAGAAGGAGCTATAAAAAGAGTAAATAAGACTTAGAAGGTGTCAAAAATTATTCTTATACGATTATTTCGATGCTCAAATCAATGAGAATTTACTAAGTCAGAACATAGCAATAACAAGAGATGCATATTTGGTTTACAGAATTGAATGAGGTAAGAATAAGATTACAATTTTTTAAGAATGAAATAGTGAAGTAATAGTTATTTTATGGTATTAGTAGTAAATGATACACTCGTGTTACGTATGTAAAAAATATTAAAAAAGTTTGAACTCTATAATATAGAAAAACGCTAATATGATATGTTAGTAAAATAAAAATTATAATAAATTTTTCAATAAAAAAAGTAATTACTACCATGTTAATATATTTACTAGTTGATTGCAAGTTGTTAATTATAGGTAGTTAAAATAGGGCTTTTCCTTTAATATAATAGACAACTAAATATGAAAATATGATATAAAAAATTTAGAAATAGCTATTCCCTTAATCTTGCAAAGGAATTGTGATTCCTTATTTATTAGCAATAGGAATTCCATTGAATAGCTCTTATTAACTAAATAAATATAGAAATAGATCTATAGATAAGAAATTGTCGTTCTATTTCGAAATTAAGGATTACACCCCTTTTATCTACAACTGCCTAAGGGTACTTATGGGAGCATGAGTGGTGAGTGTGCTGCTATTAGTTGGTTATCCTTCATTGCAACATGCTACCTATCCTTCCTTATCCTTTTGTTCTTATGTAAGAATCTTCTTGGGCTAATCTCTGGTGTGGATGCCCATGGTGGCAAAAGGCATCAATAATAGATATACACAACTTTTACTAATTTGGTTTTTCTTTTCATTTATTCTTTTTATAATTTAGTGTTTATACAAATTCATTATCTCCATTAGTGAGGAAATTCGTGATAGCACCATACATAGACCGATTTAATCTTAAGGGACTCCTAGCCAAACCACTTTTATTATTAACTTATTACTATATTATCATTAATCCAATTATAAAAATTAGTTATAACTAAAGTTTTAATATTAGTTTTTAACATTACCTTATGTTACCACTTAATCACCATAAACACTATATTTAACTTCAAACACCCCCAAAGAAGATTACACTAGTTCTTGAAACCATTTAATCTACAACTATGATTTAGTTTTGGGAAAAAGTTGCTATATTTGAGAATTTGGTTTATTAAGATCAATTCAAAAGACTTAGATGCATTTAAATATGTAATCATCTTAAATCTTATGAAAACAAGCTTTTAATGATTTTTAGTACTTATTTTGGATTAAACTTACATTTTATTAAAAACTAATTGAATGTTCATGATAAACATTTGAAGAAAGAAGAACATTCAAACCAAATATAGAAAATTAATAAGCAATAACAACTACTCCTAAAACATGCATTTAGTGAATCCAACTATACCATAACAAGAATATACTTGCATATGTATCATGAACTCATCAATTACATCATTAACCAACTAAAAAATAATTAAGTGCATTAATAATACATTCAAATTTTCCAAAATTTTTTTGGAAAAACAAATCAAACAAAACCAAACTAAATTAGCACCTAAACACCTCTTAACTTCTCCAAATCAAACCCAAAGTTCACCAAACCTTTAGTTATTAATCCAACATACAAAAGAAATTTATATTACTATCAAGAATACCCATTTTAAACCCATATGTTACAACATACAAAGAATATACATCAAACTACATTCAACATCAATCAAACTTAATTGTAATCCGCAAATCAAGATCCTAAACTAACATTTGTCAATTCAAATCCATTAAAACATGTAAAATTAACAAAACAAACCTAAATAATAAAAGAGACCCTTGACATGATTAATTTCATCTAATCCTTCCATTCATACTTCAATTCATCATATATTATCGAATCTTTTATAACTATAGAATTCTTAAACATCAAATAACACTTGAAACATGAGCCAAACATCAAACTCATCACCAAAACCCACTTATGCTAATGATGAAGTTCAAAATCCCAATTCCATATCTTCAACCATTAAATTGAGTAGCTATATCATCTAATTATCAAAATCGCTATCAAAGATCAAGTCAAAAATTAATTAAATCATTCACCTTTTAAATAGACCTTCCAAAAACTCTTGCAAATCCACTTGAACTCTTAGCACTTTTAGCAATCTTGTGGGTAAGAGATTAACACCTAATCACTATATTGAATCTACAAATTGAAATTTCTCATTGATCATACTTCAAATTGAACATTAGATCTTGAAAATCAATTGAAATTGCATACTTATCAAAACAAATGTTTCTTACCACCTATACGTATCCTCTTGAACTCTTCTTAACTCTTAATTGAATCCATAATTCAACATTATATTAGCATATTAGCTCAACAAACCCATATTCAAATTTATTAGAGATTTGATGATACTTAATATTGAACCTTGAAATTAGCTTTTTGATCTTCTAATTCTTCTTGATTGAAGTTTGAATGGCCTTTAGAAAATCAAGAATCCCACTTAGATCCCCTAGATCTCACGCCATACTCCCCTATTTTTCTATTTTCTTTTATCTTTTGAAAATGAACCTACTTGTAATCAAATGCCTATTTGATTACCTTATCATGATCTATAAGCCTAATTACCTTTATACCCCTATCAAGTTCCTTTTACCCCTTTAGTAACATATTTTAGTAATCCAGAAAACCATTTTAATTATTTAAAGTTCTTATAATTAATTTTAATTACTTGATTACTATTTTAGGTTATTTTAGAAGGCACCTAGATAGGTCTTTACCTTTTAGGACAAGGACATTGAATGTAAAGTCATCTAAATGAGTGAAAGGAAGTATCTAGATTGCCTTGGATCAAATTTAGATTTCTGGACAAGGAAGCTCCGGACACCTCCTGTAAATGCTGCAACAAATCATAAACCCAGCTTAAATGAGACCTTCTCTCTTCATATTTGTGCATTATCTCCTTAAATTTGCAATTCACTAAAGTTACATGAAAATTCTTCTTAAAATATGATAAGGATGCGTGTTCTTTAAATAGGGGTAATATGTTATCTTAAACGTTTATAAACAAAGAGGGGAAGAGATTGGAGAGTGATGACTAAGGTTAAGAACAAGAAGGGGAGAGAGAAAGCAATGGATTTCAAGGAATGGGGCAAAGCTAAAAGACTAATCTTCCCCTTGTTTTTAATTTGAATTTTTAAGGTGTTTCAACTAGAAAGATACTATATTTGGAGCTAAGCTGTAATGTTTATTTCCATCGAATAAAATTGCAAAAATTATTATGAATAGTAAAATCTAGAATTATGAGCTTTCACTTTTCATTTTTTATTAATACCCCAAGTTTGTTCTATAAAATTTTCATTAGAAAATTTGATTAGGAAGATTTTGAACCAACCCCTAAAAATGATGTCCCCTAACTTGATCCCTTACTGTTCCTCCTACCAATTTGTATTTTCCACCATTTTCTTATAGACTACGAAATTATGTAAATCTAAAATTTATGGTCTTGAACATCCTAAAGTTTGATCTACGGTTAGTTATAAACTGTTGACAGTCATCTTTAGTTTGGGACTCTGAAGGCCTAAGCCTACGATTAAGTCTAATTGACATTTATCTCTCACCCTTGCCAGATGATTTCGTTTCTAAGTATGCAAGCCAAGACAAGTGTGCAGCGTTGCACACCATGCCTAAGACATGAGCTAGAGCCTAGGTTGCCTTCGAACACATACCATCTCTTGAACCTTTCTTTGAATTCAAATAGCTAACAAACTTATGGGTCCCTCAAGGGAACCTAAAGGCCTCCCCCAAGCCTTCCTAATCCAAGCTTTGAGCACTCAAAAAGTCCATTAGCATTTGGCACATACCCTTTATGCAACCCTAACATTATGGTAAAGAGTAAAAACACAAACCTTTATTTGTCACTGCAGAGTGGTAACAAGCAGTCCTCAATACCACCACCATCACAAATAGACCAACCACCTTTGGAATTGGAGCAAATGAAAACAATGTTCTGCTAGTTGATGGTGGTTAATAAAAAAACCATCCAAGACAATGCAAACCTAAGACAATAGCTAGCAGTCAACTCAAAGATAAAGTTAACCCTAAAGATAGGGTTAACCTCGAGGAATGTTGCTAGCTCCTCCAATAGGCTTAGTAGGCGTCTTAGGTGCTCACCTACACTAATAGCAACGAACCTTATGCACCTACGCAATGGTGTCCAATCTAAGTATTGTCCTATGGAGGGCTTGCGTAATCAATTAAACACTAATAGCAGCAAGGCATAAGGTCAAGGTGAGCTATTAGGCACCAATAGGATACGAAAACATACTTCCTTAGAGCACTCACAAAAACAGCTGGAAGAAATGAACACATAGGAACTTGACGAATATATCCGATAAGCTTCAAGCTTACGTAATCAAAAGTGTCTTGAACCTTCTACCGAGAAATTAGCCATAATAGCGAGTAAGGGCCCATTCACATCAATCATACTAGAAGAAACCCTTCTGCAAGGTGTTTGGCTTCCCTACCTTAACACTTACAACAACAAAAGTGACATAGATAACCACCTAGTACACTTTCACACAATGATGAGTTTACATAACTTATTTGATGCAAAAATGTGCAAAGTTTTCCCATGTACACTCATCAAAGCAGCATTGGTATAGTTTAACTAACTGATAGACAGCTCCATCTGTTTATTCAACAACCTCGCCACTAAGTTCTAACAACACTTCCTCAGTAGTAAGGTAATGGGAATTAGGCTACCAGACCACTGACCCGTAGCCAAGACTAAGGACTAGAAGGATTGGAAAGACGAATCTTCCTATTCCAACCGACTTATGCGAAAGCCAAATATCTCCTTGCCAACCCCTTTTGCTTACAAAGCCGAATGACTACCTATTTCTCGTATGTTGTGTGCCAAAGAGTGGAAGGCCGAGACAGCAGCCCTTTTTCATTTTCACACACACCTAGCCAATTGCTTACTCGGCTGTACCCTTGCTGAGAGAAAGAGTTTGGACTGACTAAACTACCCCTGCTCAGACAAGCAAGCTGTCCATACCTTTTTATCTACATCTTCTAACGATATCACCAATACAGCATTGCTACGTGTACAAAATCATGTATAAAATCCATTGCACCATTGATTGTTTTCCTTATATATTCATTTTTATTCTTTTGTATCTTGTATATTGATTTCTTAGGAAATGCCCTTTTTGTCTTTTCCCTTTTGAGCAAGTTGCCCTAACTTGTGGGTATAAATATCTCTGTAAGCAAAATCAGATTATCATTAATATACTTAAGCACTTATTCCTTGCATAAACACTGCTTGTTTACTTTGGGCATCACTCTTTTCCTAACCTTTGAATAAGGCTAGGTGGCGAGTAACCTTATTGGATCGATTCGTACTTCATATCGAATTGTATCATGAGTCCTTGAAAGTTCAATTGGTGCATCATATCCTTTAGCGCTATTCATAAGTTTTTACTTACTTTTTCATTCGCATTTATCCTTTTGCACTTTTCCTATCACTTCCTTTTCAAGTTTTCTACAAGCTTGAACCCATCCAGTGACCGGCCTTGTCTGTTTTTTGTCACAGTTCGCACCATCTTGATATTAGAGTGGAGGTTTTGTGTAAGTTGTAGTTGGTTCTTTTGAAGTTCTATTATACTTTATTTTATGTGTGTGAAATAGAGCAAGTTACTGTGTTAATCTTAGCTGCTGTATTTACTAACTATTAATTTCCTAAAGTGTTTGTTTGAACTTTGAATCTATGGAGAAAATGATAGACTCGAATGTGAATGTTGGAGTGGGAGATAACAATAATGGAGTTCTCCACCATGGCCGACAGTCCGAAGGAACTCTAAGAAGCACTGGCGAGAGACTTGACGAGGTGGCTAATCTTTTGGTAGATCTAACCTGAGCTGTTTATGCATTGGCTTACTGACTTATTGAGGCCATGTAAAATACCCCATAAGTTGTCCAACCTATTAGAGGTCAGAACCCAGCTAGAACAATTCGAGGTGGAGGAGTAGGCAAACGAGTAAGACGAAGGATAGACCTGAGAGAACTTGATGAGGAGGACGGGGAAGAATATTTTGAAGAAGAGCGCGTACGAGCCCCCAGAGCATCTAACCATGTGAAGCTTCAAATTTTGAGCTTCAATGGATCTAGAAATGCTAACGAATATTTGGAATGAGAAGAGAAGGTGGAGTGTACTTTTTATTATTATTATCAGTACAAGGATTACAAGAAAGTGAGAACTGCTGCCGTTGAGTTCTCCGGATATGTTGCCATGTAGTGGAAGAATTTCCATGTCATGAGGAGATGAAAGGGCTACCGAGAGATTAATATTTGGCATGAGATAAAGAGAATACTCAGAAACAGATTCATGCTAGAAACTTATCTTTAAGATACTTTCACCCGGCTTTAGAAGCTGAGACAAGGAGGCCAGACTGTTGACAAGTATGTTCATGAATTTTAAGTGCTTATGATCCATTGTGAAGTGGAGAAACCACCAGCTCGAATAGTTTCAAGATTCATTACTAGGTTGAGAGGTGACATTCGAGACATTGTAGAACTCCAACAATTTACAACAATGGATGAGGCCATCCGAATAGCCCAAAAAGTAGAGAGGTAGAGATGGAGCCGAGCAATAACAAAGATGCTGACTAACCAACCTGAGCAGGCGAGTCATTGAGCTCAATTGAGTATTGAGTCAACTAGAAAGGTTGATGTTCGAGCCAAACAGAAAGGCCGAGCTGACACTGAAGTGCTAACTCGAACTTATGAGAAGAGGCAAGGGTTTAGCAAGAAGACAGGCCAGATCAAGCGTTTCAAATGGCAAGAGTTTGGATATATGGCTACTCAATGCCCGAATTGAAGGACTATGGTCATGAAGGGAGAAGTCTCAAAGTTAGAGGTGTAAAGCACTGATGAGGAACCTAAAGAAAAGGAGATCATTGCCGAAATAGAAAATGCTAAGAAAGAACTGATTGAGGAGGACGTGTTTACTAAGGACTTGGACTAGTTACTCATGGTTGTCCAATGTACTATGAACATGGAATCCTCACGGGAGGAGGAGTAGAGAGAGAATTTGTTTCATATGACCTGTAAGGTGAATGATTAGGTGTGTATCCTCATTATAAATAGTGGAAACTACACTAATGTGGTACCAGCCAATCTTCTTTCAAAACTGAAATTGCCAACTATTGTACATTCGAGGCTGTACAAGTTACATTACTTGAGCGAGAAAGGAGCATTACATGTCACTCAGCAAATACTACTGTTGATCACTATAGGGAATTACTTAGATTAGATTATTTATGATGTACTGCCCATGTGTGCTTCCTACGTATTGCTAGGTAAACCGTGGCTGTTTGATAGGAGAGTTATCCACGACGGCTACAAGAACACGTACATGTTTGAGCAGAATGACCAAAAAATCACACTAAACCCAATGCCACTGAGAGAAGTTAATAAATTGTAGACAATGCTGGCCTGCGAATCGAGGAAGGCTCTGGTGATGAGTAGAGTCGAGCTTCGAGAGGCCCTTAATGCTGACAAGCCGACACTCGGCAAATACTACTGCTGATCACTATAGAGAATTACTTATATTAGATTATTTACGATGTACTACCCATGTGTGCTTCTCACGTGTTGCTAGGTAAACCGTAGCTGTTTGATAGGAGAGTTATCTACGATGGCTACAAGAACACGTACATGTTTGAGAAGAATGACCAAAAAATCACATTAAACCCGATGCCACTGAGAGAAGTTGATAAATTGTAGACAAAGCTTACTTGCGAATCGAGGAAGGCTTTGGTGATGAGTAGAGTCGGGCTCCGAAAGGTCCTTAATGCTGACGAGCCGACCCTCATGTTGGTTAGGTGCTTATTAGAAATGAAGGAACGGGGTGAACTACCCTAGGAGGTAAAGGAGTTACTAGATGAATATGCTGGCTTCTTCTCGAAATAGTTACCCAAAGGGTTGCCCTAACTCAAATTATAAAGCACTGCATTAACTTAGTACCTAGTGCCGTACTACCAAATAAGCCAGCCTATTGGATGAATACCAAACAGGTTTCTAAGTTGCAACATTAAGTCAATGAGTTGTTAGAGAGAGGATATGTCTGAGAAAGTCTCAACCCTTGCGCTGTACCGGTGCTTTTGGTGTCGAAAAAGGATGGAACTTGGCGGATGTATGTCGATAGTTGAGCCACGAACAAGATCATGATCAAATACAGATATCCAATCTTGAGGTTAAAAGATATGTTGGATGAGTTGAGTGGTGCTAAGGTCTTTAGTAAGATTAACCGAAGTCTAGCTACCATCAAATCTGCATGAGGTCAGGAGATGAATGGAAGACTGCGTTTAAAACTTGACATGGTCTTTATGAGTGGATGGTAATGCCATTTGGCTTGTTGAATATCCCGAGCACTTTCATGAGATTAATCAATCATGTGCTGAGACATCTGATTAGGAAGTGTGTCGTGATATACTTTGACGACATTTTGGTCTATAGTGCCGACATGATAAGTTATTGCAAGCAACTCCGAGAAGTATTGGATATCCTCCGTACCGAGAGACTATTCGACAATCTCAAGAAATGTTGCTTTTGCTAAAAGGAAGTGGTATTCTTGGGCTACGTAGTCAGCGGAGGAGGCTTACGAGTAGATGACGAAAAGATTCGAGGAATTATAAAGTGGCTAACTCCTACTACTTGTGCCGACGTGAGAAGTTTCCATGGAATAGCTTCATTTTATAGACGATTGATCAAGAATTTTAGCACCCTTGCCGCACCTCTTACTGAGCTTACGAAGAAGAACACCTACTTTCGATGGGGAAAAAAGGAAGAGAGGAGCTTTGTCGAAGTAAAAGAAAGATTGACCTCTGCCTCGGTATCGGTTCTACCTGACTTCGAGAAAATATTTAAGCTAAAATGTGATGCATCAAGTATTGAAATAGGCGCTGCCCTAATGTAGGAAAGTCGACCGATTGCCTTCTATAGTGAGAATCTCATAATGCCATAGTTAAATTACTCTGTGTATGACAAGGAGCTCTTAGCATTGATTCGAGCACTATAAATATGGCAGTACTATCTATTACCAAGAGAATTTGCCATATATACTGACTATGAATTGTTAAGGTACCTCTAAAGTCAGACAAAGTTATCGAAGTGGCAGACAAGATGGGTTGAATTCCTTAAAGGATTCACTTTCACGATTAAATATAAGTAGGGAAAGAGTAACGTAGTTGCAAATGCTCTTTCAAGGTAACATGCATTTTTAACCGAACTACAAACCGGGCTATTTAGGTTTGCAAGTATCAAATAGTAGTATTTTGAGGATTTACACTTTGGACCCATAGTCATGCGATGCGTTTATGGAAGGACAGTGGATGAATATCATGTGGAGGATGGTTACTTGTTCCGAAGTGTAAAATTATGTGTGTCAACCTGTTCATTACGGGAACTATTGATCAGGGAAGCTTGTAGTAGAGGACTCTCCAGACATTTTGGAGAAAGAAGGACTTGTAAACTGTTGAATGGCCAATTCTTCTGGCCAAGAATGAGGAGAGATGTATACCGAGTTATCGAAAGCTATGCCGTGTGTAAGAGGTCTAAGTACCGAGCCGAGCAAGGGAAAGCAATGCCCTTACCTGTCTTGATGAACCATGGACTGAATTGAGCATGGACTTTGTTCTCGAATTACCACAAATCATCTGAAGCAAAGATTCTATAATGGTCATTGTGGATTGTTTTAGTAAAATGGCACACTTCGTTCCCTGCTAAAAACTAACGACACTTCGGCTATCACTTCTCTTTTATTGTAGGAGATTGTGCGGTTACATGGCGTATTGAGAAGTATAGTCTTCGACAGGGATCCAAAATTCTTGAGCCATTTCTGGAGGACCTTATAGGGTTGGATGGGGACCAAACTACTATTCAGTACTTCTTGTCATCCCTAAACTGATGGCCAAACAGAGGTGGTTAATCATATTTGGGATCACTGCTTTAAGCTGCAGTGAGAAAGAACTTAGTTGATTAGGACATTTGCTTGCCAGTGGTTGAATTCGCTTACAACCGTATAATATGTAACACCACTAAACAAACACCCTTCGAAGTGGTCTATGGTTTTAATCCCAAGTTGCCCCTCGACTATACCCCTATACCTATACCTGTGCAAGAGGACCTTAACACAAGAGGTCGAGCATAATCCCTGTCGCACATCTATGACAAAGTCACTTAGCACATCGACCAAGTTGTTAAAAGAATGCGAGAGAAGACCAAGGGTAGGACTGCTAAACAATTCTAGACAGGAGACTCGGTATTGCTGCACCCCAGTAATCAATGGTTCCTGAATAAGAGGAGGAACAAATTATTTACAAGAGTTGAGGGATCTTTCAAAATCCTCCAGAAGATTAATGATAATGCCTATAGATTGGAGTTGCTCAAGGATTATGGGGTTTTTGACGCCTTCAATGTTTCCGACCTCAGCCTACATCACCTTAACGGAGAGCTGAACAATGACCATTTGGATTTGATCCTAAATCTAAAACAACCTAAAGGGAATGATGGGAATCAAGTTACCAGACCACTAACCCGCAACTGGGCTCGAGTCTTAGAGAGACTGGCTTGACAAATCCTCCTGTTCCAATCGAGTCATGTGGAGGCTGAGTATCTCTTTGTCAACCCCTTCTACTTCTTAAGTTGAATGACTACCTATTTCTTGCACGTTGTGTGCCGAGAAGCAGAAGGCCGAGACATCAACCCTTTTTCATTTTTACACATGCCTGGCTAATTGCTTATACGGCTGCACCCTTGCTGAGATGCAAAGAGAAAGAGTTTGGACTAACCAAGCCACCCCTACTCGGACAAGCAAGCTATTCGTACCTTTTTGTCCACATCTTCCAACGGCATCACTAATACAACATCGCTACGTATACAGAATCATGTGTAGAATCCGTTGCACCAATAATTGTTTTCCTTATATATTCATTTTTACCCTTTTGTATCTTGTACATTACTTCCTTAGGAAATGCCATTTTTGTCTTTTCCCTTTTGAGCAAGTTGTCCTAACTTATAAGTATAAATACCCCTGTACTTGTAGTTATAAGTAGAATCAGATTATCATTAATACACTTGAGCACTTCTTTCTTGAGTAAACATTGCTTATTTACTCTCGGCATCACTCTTATCTTAATCTTTAAATAAGGCTAGATGGTGAGTAACCTCACTAGGTCGATTCGTATGTCATATTGAATTGTATTGTAAGTCCTTGAAAGTTCAATTGATGCATCATATCTTCTGGAGTTGTTTGTGGGTTTTTACTTACTTTTTCATTCTCATTTGTCCTTTCACGCTTTCCCCATCACTTTCTTTTCGAGTTTTCTGTAAACTTAAACCCATCCAACGACCAACCTTGCCTGTTTTGTCACAGTTTGCACCATAAGGTGCCTTACAAGGACTTGTCTACATTATACAATGTTCAAATGAAACTTTATAGGCCTACTTGGAGTGCTTTAATCATGCCAAACTCCAAATCCCTAGGGTGGAGACTAGGAAGGCCCTTCAGGCCATCATATATGGCCTAGACCCCAATAGTAAGGTCTTTGAAGCCATAGCATTGTATCACTTAAACACCTTTGAGGAGTTCATCACCATAGTAGAGCAATATATTACCTAAGAAGATGCCATATGAGCACATCTTGAAAATGACATTCGTTAGAACACCTCTACAATCGACTTAAGCCCTAAGAAGATCGCCCATCTTTGTTTAGAGAACGCCAAGAGAAGTAAAAGCAAAAATTCGCAGATTACTCCAGCTATACCCCATCGATGTGTCTAGGAGCTCAATTATCACTAAGGCTTACCGCAGGAGGTGAGGAACTAATGGGTCCTTCAAAATATCGAAGAAAAGTGAGTGAGTAGGTCAACGAAAGCAAAATAGTAACTAAAGTGAGACTGCTCGGAGGATATGACCCACCAACGAACACAACACAACTTAACACTTCACTTGATATGATATACAAACTGACATTAAGGTCCACCCGCCACTAGTCCTGAAATACTCAATAAGATTAGATAAGAGTGTAAGGAAATTAGACTTGGAGAGGATGGTCTCACAAGAACAAGTATACTCAATGTTAGGAATCAAAATGTAATGATTTCGATTACAAAGAGAATGGACTATTTATAATAAGTCCCTAGGGTAACATTACAATTAAGGAAAATTACAAAAAGGCATACCTAAAAAGGTTCCTAGTACATATGAAAAAGGGGTAAATAGGACGAATAACAAAAAGAGAAAAATAATACGATATCAGATGAGTTGGACATGTGGCAACACAACATTGGTTTCGTATAAAAGATTCTCCAGTTATAGTAAGAGAGTGGAATCAAGATGTTGTGGCAATAAGGAGGAAGAGGGCGGCGAGATGAGAAAGTGATGCCATCAAAATTAGGTCTCGACCAGTAAGAGGCCAAGAGAGAAGTACTCGATCAGTAGGAGGCTATCTCTCATTACTCGATAGGAACCTCTTGACAACTAAAGGTTTAATCACTCAGTATAGGGCCTTCGACTAGAGAATAGTCAGCATCGGCACAAAAGAGAGAACAGAGCATAGTATAATAACCTAAAGCTCTCGGGGAATTCAACCATCTACCTTTTGAGTATAGTTTCTCGTCATCAGCAAGTTGATAAGAGAGAATTCTTCGAGTAAGGGACTAGAGGCCTCTAAGGCGTGTGTGAGTAAGTGGGTCCTTGGGGTTGTTAGAGATTTGCTCTCAAATTATGATCTTTGTCGTCATCTGGCACATAGGGAGTTAGGTTAGTGACGTTGAATGTGGTAGACAAGCTGTACCCCTTGGGCAGCTCAATCTCATGAGTGTTGTCATTAATATGCCTAAGGATCTTATACGGTCCATTCACTCTGGGAGATAGTTTTTTTGTCCTCCTGCTAGAGAAGCGTTCATTGCTAAGATGGACCCAAACAAAGTCTCCAAGGGTATAAACAACTCATCTCCTCCCTCGGCTTCCTTATTCCTTTTATCGGGCCACAATCTTGGGTAGTTGCTCGACAACCATCTGATGTAACTTCTGGAATTCTTCAGTTCGCTGCAGGCCGGGTTGGCTTTCCCCTTATATAGTCGGATTGGTAGTTAAATCTAAGGGTAAGTTTGGGTTAAGTCCATAAACAACCTCAAATGATAACTTTCCAGTCAAGTTGTGAGCTAAGCAGTTGTAGGCAAACTCAATGATAGCCAGGCATAAAACCAAATTATGCAAATTCTTCCCAACAGCCACTCGCAGGAGGTTGCCGATTGTCCTATTCATAACTTCAATTTGGTCGTTTGTCTAGGGGTGGCAAAAAGTATTGAACATGAGTTTAGTACCGAGCTTCTTCCATAGGGTCCTCCAAAAGAAGCTCGTGAACTTTGAGTTATGGTTGAATACAATACTTCTCGACACTCCATCCAGTCGCACAATTTCTTACAAAAAGAGGTTAGCAACGAATAAACCATCATTAGTTCTGTGGTAGGGGATAAAGTGACTCATCTTACTAAACTGATGGACCACCATCATGATTGAGTCATGTCTTCTCAGCATTCGGGGAAAGCCGAGCATGAAATCTATGCTTAGGTTGGTCTACGGCCGCTGTGGTATAGGCAGGGGTATGTACTCTACATACAACTCTTTATTTCCCTTTGCATATTTATACACCTTGTACCTCTCAAGAATTCGGTGCACATCCTTCATTATCCCAAGCTAGTAGAAATGTTCTTTTAATATCTCAATCGTCCTGTTTTCCCTAAAATGGCCCTCCAAACCCCTAGTATGAGCATCTCAGACAAGTAGTTCTCTTGCCGAACCACCTAGTACACAAACCTGCTTGCCTTTCATCAAGAACCTCTGATTCAAGTAAAACCCATCTGTAACTCCTCTAACATTGCACTTGGCCACTAAGGACCCAAAATGCGGATCATGCTCATATTTATCAAGTAGAGTGCCAAATCCAAGTACATTGGCTTCCAATGTTGTGATGAGGGTATGACAATGAGAAAGAGCATCAACCATAATGTTTATACTCCCCTTCTTATTCACCCTCCCAATTCTTTTTTTTAAAATTAAGTTTTCTTTAAATTGATCAGTACTAAACCCTATCCGTTTAATACCAATCTTCGACTAAGGTTTAAAGAAAACCTTTCCTTTTTGTTTTGAAAACAACTTTGGAGTCACTATTCGACTAGAGTCGGGAAAAATAGTTAAGTTATAAGGATTGATTATAACTTAGCCACTAGTCTAATGATTAAAATCAATTTATAAAACGACTTTTGAAACCAAAGAATCTGGATCTAGGGGTTAGGAATTTTAAACCCTTACGGGTACTATTGACTTTTCAAAATTAGAATTAAACTTAAAAATCACTTTTTAATTTTGAAAGACAGAACTTAGTTATTGGTTACTCTAATTGGATAACAAAATAATCTAAACTAAAGAAAAAAGGGAAATTAGTTTTTTTTTTTTTTTTTTTTTATCGTCGCCTCGTAGGTTTCTATGTACTCACTATTCGAGATCAGACCTACATAGTTCTTTTGATGAAAACTTTAGTGGGTAAAGTCGATTTTAATTTTTGAAAACAATCGAGTTTATGTTTTTAGTTCAATTGGGTTCATTTAAGAAAATTTGAAGAATGTCCTAAATTGGATTTTTCCTTTATTTTTGAAAAATTCTAGATTGCCATAAATTGCAAAGGGTTCATTTATTTTTATTATTTTTGAAGAACTTTGATTTTTTTAAGTGCTAAAAGAAAAAAAAATATTTATCTCCTTATTTACTTACTTTTATTTATATTTTTTCATTTCTATCTATCTATTTATTTTTTTATTTTTATTAAAATAAAAATAAACAACTAATTAAACTACCTTTCCTTTACTTTTCTCTTTCTTTTCTTTTTCTTTTCTTTATTTTTTATTTTTTCTTTTTCTTTTCTTCTTTTTTTGATTCGATTACATTTACATGGATAAATAAATAAAAAAGATAAATAAATAAATAAATAAACAAATAAATAAAACTAAATTGAAATAAAAAAACAAGGTTCGGATGCAGCTGAGCGCTTGGGTCGGTCGAGTTGGGTTGGATCGCAAGTTGTCGGGTCAGGTTGAGTCGTTTCTAAACTTACGAACACACGTGGCAATGGGCAATTCGAGCTGTTCCAGCAGCCAAAACAAGGCGGTGAAGATTGTTATATGTGTTTTGGATTAGGGAATAGGGGGTAAACTTGACATCATGGCTTAGGGTGGTGTTTTGACGGTGGTTCAAGGTAGCGATCTGCGGTAATTGATGAGCGATGCATAGTGTAGCTACTGGGGACGTGTGGTTGGTTAGGTTAGGGATTTTTGAGGTTGAGGAGCGTCGTGGTGGGGTCAATTTGATTCAAAGAAGGTTGGAGGTAATGGTTCGAGAGGGAGGGGGTTTGGTGGTTAGGGTTTGGGGGTAGTTGTTTGGTTAGGTGGCTAGGAGCCACGGTGGTGGTCAAAGGTCATCAGAATGGGAAGCTTAAAGTATGGGAGTTATGGTCGTGGTGTTGGGTCATGGTGGAGAGCTTGGGAGAGAGTTAGTTAGAGAAAGAAAGACTACGACAGTGAGAGAAATGGTATTTTAAGCAGTTATGTATGTTTATGGGTGTCCAATGAGCTCTAATTTATACACGAAATCATCAATCGAATAAGGAAAGATCAAATTCGGAGTTAAATGAAAATGCTTAGAAAACCAGTTTTTTTTTTCTTCTGAATTTTGGAGCTCAAATTGAATGATCCTTTGACTAAATTTAGTCGTATTATTGGGTCTAATTCAAAGTACGCTACGTGGTAAACAAAATCAAAGCAAGAAATTAGGTATGAGTGTGTGAAATCTGTGCGAAAATTGAAGCTAAAGTGGAGAGAGTGGGCTGCTCTTCATTGGGAAAGTGGAGGAAAATCTAGAGAAAACGAGGGAAAATTGAGGAAAAGAGAGGGAAAGTGTTGACGTGACCCTACGTCAGCCAACCCGACCAACCCTAACTTGCCACGTGTCACGTGGTGACATGTGGCAGCTGACGTGACATGCTACATGGATGCCACATGGTGCCATGTTAGCAATGTCGTCTAACTTAACGATGCCACGTGTCAAGATACGTGGCGCAGTGAGATCCTGACGCGTGGCAGTCCCTGATGTGATGAAAAATTTAAAAAAAAAATCTTGTATGCCTCTTCCATGATTCAAACCCAAGACCTCACACTCAATACCCAATTCAATTCCATGTGTTTAACCATTAGGTCGTTAGCCTATATTTTATCTATATGTGCAATTGCATATATGGATTAGGTCAGCCTAGGCTAAATTGAATCTAAGCCTAGGCCTAACTTCTAAACTTATTTCAAAATAAAAAAATCTACCTTAATAAAATAGTATTTTCCAAAATCTTTTTTTTTTTTCAAATTTTCTTATTTTCTAAATTTCTAAATTTTTGTGTTTCTTATCCAAATTTCTTATTTTTATGCTTTTTCTTATTTTTTGAATTTTCCTAAAATTCTTATTTTTTCTAAATTTCTTAATTTTTTAGGTTTTCTTTAATTTCCTTTTTTTTGTGTTTTTCCTAATTTAGGGTCTATTGAGAAAAGAAAGAAAAAATAAAATAATAAAAATAAAAATAAAGAGGGCAAAAATTGGGTATCTACAATCTAAGTACTCAACCCATTTGGTATGACATCGAGAAAGTTTCTGTTGTCCTCGGAGGTGCTTGAGAGATTCATGATCCGAGTAGATGATAATTCTCTCAATAATAAGTAGTGCTACCAGTTCTGTAGTGTTTGGACAAGAGCATAAAACTCCTTATCATAGGCTGAGTAATTCAGGGCAGCTCCTCTAAGTTTCTCATTGAAGTTGCTAATGAGTCAATGTTCCTGCATAAGGATAACACCAATGCTGATTCTAGACACATTATATTCAACCTCAAAAACTTTCTCGAAGTTAAGTAAGGCGAATATTAGGGCCGATGTTAATTTAGACTTTATATCCTCGAAACTCTTCCGAGCTTTCTCTAACCAGCTAAACTCTAAATGCTTCCTAGTCAACTTGGTCAATAGCGTCATTAAAGAACTGAAGTTCCAAATGAATTTCCGATAAAAAGAAGTAAGGCCATGGAAGCTCCTCACTTTAGCAGTGTTAGTCGGCGTAGGCCATTCGAGAATAGCTCTGACTTTCTTATCATCAACTTGGACCCCTTCCTCTGAAACAACATACTCGATGAATACAACCTCTCTTTGGCAAAACATGTATTTCTTCAGATTGCCGAACAATCTCTTGGTACGGAGGATATCGAATACTGATCTTAAATGCTCGATGTGGGCGTTGAGGTTAGTATTGTAGACCAAAATGTCATGGAAATAAACCACAACACATTTGTCAATTAGTGACCTTAGTACATGATTCATGAGCCTCATAAAAGTACTCAACATATTGGTCAGACCAAATAGCATCACCATCCATTCGAACAGATCATCCCTTATTTTAAAAGCTGTCTTTCATTCATCTCTAAGTCTCATTCGTATTTGGTGGTAGCTACTCTTTAGATCAATCTTTGAAAAGATGCAGGCACCATCAACTCATCGAACATATCATCCAATCGTGGGATCAAATATCGGTACTTAACAGTAATTTTGTTGTCAACACAGCTATCTATGCACATTCTCTATGACACATCTTTCTTTAGCATTAGCACGGTTGGGATGGTACACGGGCTCATGCTCTTTCGAACATATCCGTGATCTATTATCTCATCCACTTGCTTCTTCAGCTCAATTGCCTACTCGGGCTTAAGTCTATAAGTAGGTCGGTTCGGTAGGACTGCTCTAGGTTGAAGGTCAATGCAATATTCAATGCCTCTTAAGGGAGGCCTTTCGGCATCTCGGTAGGAAATAGGTTGGCATACTCTTTTAATAGAGCTCTCACCTTGGCAAGTAAGTTCTCAGCTTCTCTTAACTCTAGTAGTTTCCTAACTAATAGGAGCACACACACTTCCTCTTCAGTTCCTCAGTAAAATTGAGCATGGGAAATTACTAAGGATTTCCACTACATGGATTAGGTAACCTTCTCTTGAGACTCCTGTACTTTCTTAGGGCTCATAGGAGTTAAAGTTACCTTCCATCCATCTTTTTGGAATATATAAGTGTTCTTATACTCATCATGTAATACCCTCAAGTCAAATAGCCAAGGTTAACTAGGTAAGATGTGCGAGGCACACATAGGTAGGACGTCACACAACACCTCGTCCTTATACCTATTGCCAATGGCAATTGGTATTCTAACCTACTCAACAACAGGTGATCATCCTTTCTCATTGAGCCAATGAATCTTATACGGTTTAGGATACGAAAGGGTTGGCAACTTCATGGCCTTCACTACGCCTTATGCTATAACATTGATATAGCTGCCTTCATCAATGATCAAGATGCATAGTTTGCCATTCGCTCAGAAATTTGTGTAGAAGAGATTCTCCCTTTAGGCATTCTCGTTGGCAACAAAAGTGCCGAGAGATTGATGTACAATAAAATAGTATTCAGCTCCTGCCTCAGGAGGTATAAAGGCATCAGGGTCTTCTTGAAACTATTCTAGTGTTGAGCTAACTTTTACCTCCTCCTCTCCTTCACTAGCACTCTCCACTTTGAATTGTGGCTTGTCTCCCTTGATCATCATGACACATCAGTTTGGACATTGACTAACTACGTGTCCATAGTTGGGACATTTAAAGCATTTGATCTCCTAGGTCTTCCTTCTAGAGCTCTTAACTTGGTCTCTTCGGACCTTAGGTTCTTCGACCTTACATTTACCTCGGCTTTTTTCTGGTCAGTTCGGCACTTATCCTCGACGATCTACCTTTGAACTGTTCGATGTACAGCTATAGTCTAATTTACTCAACATGCTGCTTCAACTCAGCAATCCCGGTCATTTAGGCTGGTTCCATCTTTGCCTCTCAACCTTCTATGCCACTCGAATAGTCTCATCTAAACTTCCCAGGCTTTGTAATTCCACAATTTGACCAATCTCAATCTTAGTCTAGAAATGAACCTTGCTATATAGTTCTTGTCTCCGGTTTGTCAACATCACAACAAATCATGAATAATTGAAACTCTTGGACAGTCGTCTACCGACCAATTACCCTGTCTTAAGTCTTGAAGACGTCGGAAAGTATCTTGCTCGTAGTGTTCAAGAATGAACCTACTTCTTAGAACTCTCTTCATCTCATTCCATGCGAATTTCGCCTCAGACCCTCAAGCAAACATTTTACAGCTTCTTCTACCACATTACTACATATCTAGAAAATTCCAACGCGGCCACTCAAATACGAACAACATCTTCATAATTGTAGAAGTCAAATATATTTTCAATCTTCTCCTCCCAACCAAGTAGTCGTCAGCACTACCAAACCCGTTGAAACTCGAAATCTATACCTTGAGTGCTCGGCTCTCCTAAGAGCTCTAAACTCACGCTCATTAATTCCAACATACTGCTCCTCTTCTTCTTCATACTCCTCTACGTCATCTAAATCTAACCTCCTTCTCATGACTCTATCAACACAATGGGGCGGTACTTGGTTCACAGGAAGAAGCTCTGGTTCTTACTATTCATTCATCTGCCTTCTTAGCCTGTCCTTCATTTTAATGGCAATGCTATCTCATAGCCTCATCTCTAAGACTCTTTACATCGAGACAGTTAGAATGGCCACAATAGCAGCGAAGTCTTGTATTTTCTCATCAATAGTACGCGGTATCTATTGGGTCACACAACTGCATCGTTGAGCATCACTCTCAACATCGTTAATTTCTCCTTGAACACTAGGATTCGACATTCTCAAAAGAAATAAGCTCCAAAACACTCTCTTTAAGCAGGAAATTACCACACACAAAAAATACCAATCTAACAATGAACTATGGACTTGCTCCGTTCTTCTTGATGAAAACAAAGTATAACAAATAACATACTAGTAGGAACTATTGCAACACAGCTCTCGATCACAACCTTAAGCTCTGATACCAGGAAATTATATAATGCGCCTAAGAGTTCAGTTATCACTAGGGTTTACTGCAGGAGGTAAGGAACTAATGGGTCCTTCGAAATATTGAAGAAAAGTGAGTGAGTAGGTTAACGAAAGCAAAATAGTAGCTTACATGAAGCTGCTCGAAGAATATGACCCACCAACGAACACAACACAATTTAACACTTTACTTAATATGACACACAAGCTGACGTTAAGGTCCACTTGCCACTAATCATGAGCAACTCAACAAGATTAGATAAGAGTATAAGGAAATTGGACTTGGAAAGGGTCGTCTCGTAAGAACAAGTATATTCAATGTCAGGAATCAAAATGTAATGATTTCGACTATAAAGAGAAGGGATTATTTATAATAAATTCCTAGGGCAACATTACAATTAAGAAAAATTACAAAAAGGCATACCTAAAAAGAGTTCTTAATACATACGAAAAATGGGTAAATAGAACAAATAACAAAAATAGAAAAATAGTATAGTGTCAGATGAATTGGATAGGTGGTAACGCAACATTGGTTCCATACAAAAGATTCTCTGGTTATACCAGGCGAGTGAAATCAAGATTTTGTGGCAACAAGAAGTGGGGGGGTGGGAATGAGAAAGTGATGTCGTAAGAATTGGAAGGAGGCCGAGAGAGAAGTACTCGGCCAGTAGGATGCTTTCTCTTATTACTTGATAGAAACCTCTTGGCAACTGAAGGTCTGATCACTCGGCATAAGGCCCTCGGCCAAAGAATAGTCACATTAGCACAAGAGAGAGAATAGAGCATAGTATAACAACCCAGAGCTCTCAGGGAATTCAACCATCTACCTTCTATGTATAATTTCTCATCATCGGCAAGTTGACAAGAGAGAATTCTTCAAGTGAGGGATTGGAGACCTCTAAGGCATGCGCAAGTAAGTGGGCCAATGATCAATAATCCATCACCATCACTAGAAACAATCTTAGAAAAGCTAGATGCGTCAAGATGTATAGTCAAGCACTCCTTAGAGCTCAACATGCATGGCATCTAATTCTGCCCCAGACAAGCTATCAAAGCACAAGTCCTCACAGACTTCATTTTTGGATATACTGAAGAGAAGGAAACACCAACTTACATTAACATTTCGGCCTGGACTCTCCATATTAATGGATCCTCCACTTGAGGGGAGAGTAGAGCGAAGATAATACTACAAGGACCCTTGGTACCAAAGTCCTGTACGAGCTCAAGTTTGGATTTCCTACTAATAACAGCGAGGTGAAGTACGAAGCCCTTATTGTAGGCCTCAAGATCGTAAGGGATGTTGGGGCTAAGAAACTCAACATCTATCCAGAGTCTATACTAGTAGTACAATAAGTTAAGGGAGAATATGAAACAAAAGGGGAGACTATGGTGAAATGCCTCCAAGCATTACGTGACCTCACCTCCTGGAATATTGCTAAGATCCTATGAGCAGAAAACTTAGAGGTAGAAAGGTTATCTAAGCTCGCTTATATGGCTATCTTCCCACTTTATACAAGCGATAAGCAAATCCTCCAATACATATCATGGTGTACCATCCATGAACAACTACACGAAGTTCTTAAGCTTTACCCTCCATCTATCGAACCTTCATGGATGGACCTAATAACATGTTACCTTAAGATCGATGCCTTGCTTGATGATAGAATTGAAGCCAAGATGTACGCCTATAACACAACTAACTACACGATCATCGATAATGTTCTTTATCAATGTGAACACAACATGCCCCTCCTCCACTACTTAAAAACTAAAGAAGGCTTTTACACCCTCAAAGAATTACACATAGGGATTTGCAGCAATCAAATCCAAGCCCAAACCTTGTATATCAAAGCCCTTCGTTTCGGGTATTACTAGTCAATGATGAAGGAAGATGCAAAAGCCTCAGTGTAATGAGGCCATAGCTACCAAAAGCATGTACCCTTCAATTGCACCCCAAGCACTAATCTCCACCACATGGCAAGCCCATAGCCCTTTGTTCAATAAGGACTTGATGTCTTCAAACCATTTCGTAAGGCGTCCAGAGGACGTTATTTGGTCTTGGTAGCTGTTTACTACTTTAGGAAGTGGGTAATAACCCAAGCAATCACGAGCATAACTACAAGAGTAGCAAAGGGATTTATCTTGACTGACGTCTTCACTAGGTTTGGAGTACCTTATGCACTAATTACAAAGAGTGGGAAACGGTTTGACAATACCCAATTCAGGGAGTTTTGCAATAATCACCACATCAAGCCTTATCATACCTCGGTTGCCTACCTTAAATCAACGGCCAAGTTGAGGCTATCAATAAGATTGTCCTCGGCAACCCAAAAAAGAGGGTAGAGCGAAAAGGTAGACAATGGGCAGATAAGTTCCCCCTAATCCTTTGGGGATACTAGACAGCACATAAAACGACGACCGGAGAAACCTCGTCTCGCTTGGCCTTAGGTTCAGAGGCAATCCTACCCATTAAGCTAAAGCTCCCTATAAACAAGATCCAAAACTTTGATGTTAGTACTAACCAGGCAACCCTTCAAGCTAGCTTCAACACTATCAATGAGATAAAGGATGCCACTCGAGCCTAACTAGCTAATAGGGATGTGACTAGGCGAGTCATTTTAGGGTTTTTGGCCCGCTAAAAACCCTATAAGGTTTAACGATTTTGGATCAGGTTTTGAAAATGATCAACACAGTCTCATTATACTCCTTATCTAGGAATAGTACAACATGCTCCCTCTTCAAGGACCATTGATGAGTGACTAGGCCTGGTTACTAACTAGTTGATAATTAGCATCACTACCAGCATCATCTTCTAAATCGATGACGTTAACAACGTGACCTTTCACCATCCCATAGATTCATTGCACTTAGGCACCCCTTGGGCCCCTATAACAACCTTACCCTCTGAGGCCTTGTCCTAAACCTTTTGGTTGGAGATAGGTCTCTCCAACTCTCTCTCCATGTATGCCTCACATTCGAGCACTGCCTTGGTGAGCCTCCCTTTGGAGGCACTCGCTACTCAGCAATAGTCACCAATGGCATAAAACATTAGTTAGCACAGACAAAAAACAATAATAGAAAAAAGTACCTACCAAGGATAAGCAACCTTATGCTCTCCCCTACCAATAGCCAACGATAGTAAACTCTTGGTCACCTCCCCTTGGCTACGCATACATGTGCCTACACCTATCTCCCTCCATACAACAACTCTTTCCGTAGAACAATTCCCAGTTTGTTCCAGATGGAACACCTAACTAAGAAAACGTACCACATCGAGCACCCAATCCTTTGCTTCGTCATCCAAATCGACTTATTCCACCCAATTAGGAAGTCCAACTCATGTAGTGACCTCATCTAATAAAATTGCTCTTTCCATTTCTCCACCTTTAACTTCGTCCCATGGAAGATGTTCACATGCCTACCCTGGCAGGCAACATACACCCAGCCTTTGTCATTCCCCTTAAGTTGAGAGAAATGATGGAAAAGCTAAGTTGTTAGTCTTCCTATGTAGAAAATAAGTAAGACCTTAAAGGCCAACAACATCTACCATGCATTCAAATGGAGAGAATGGTGTCACTCAAAAGTAATTAAACACTTCCATTTGGAACTTAGAGAAAGGTAGCCGAAGCCCCATGTCCAATACCTTCTAATACAGACAGAAGGTACTCTTGCTTCTGAGATCATATGCTTGATCGCTAGGCTCAGGCATTTCAACTTCCCAGCAATCTGTTTTCACGCATACTTCTCGGTGGACTTGAAGCTATTGCTTCTCATTATACTTATATGCCACATCAGTCATGAGTAGTCCCTTCTTTGCAAAAGGCGCCAGCCTCACCGTAGCAAACCCATCCTCGATATCGGGCACATACTCTCCTTAAGGCCTGTTCTCCATAACTGTTGTCCTCATGCCCCATGTCCATTTACCTTCACCGTCACCAAAGTTTGGGGGGTAGTGGGGTTAGGCATGACTTCCCTTAAGTTCTCCTCGGTTAAATCTTTGTAATCTTTATTCGACTGTTTTTGGTGGAACTCTAAGAAAGTATGAAGAAAGTGCAAGAAAACCAAAGAAAGTGGCTTAGAGAGAATTCGACAGAGTTTTAACAAAGGAAAAGTGAAAGTAAGGAATGAACTAACCTTGAAAGCCATCATATAAGCATAGGTAACCAAGTGAAAGTAAGGAATGAACTAACCTTGAAAGCCATCATATAAGCATAGGTAACCAAGTGAATCGTCACCTTGCGAATCCTCACTATAGCCCCTAACTTGTCATAGTAGAAGAATTAAAGGCCCAAATCCATTCGATAAGTGGATTACCAACTTAGCACCCACATGCACCTATGAGGTAGCTCACGCCCCTCGAGGGCTTTAGATATCCCAATGGTTACATCAATTACACCAACCATCACATCCTTCTAACAGGCAATTAATGACGATGTCCCCTCGATAAGACAAGCGTGCTCGAGCTCATCCTCCAATACTCGACTAATGGCTCCTCCTGAACGGTTCTTGAGAACATTTGAGCTTAGGTAATCACCCCATGAGCTTAGAAGAAGGTATAAGTGCTCGGCTATGATCTCGATCTTTGAACACGTAACGATAAAAGAAATGATCAAGACAACGAAGAGAGCAGTGAACAATAACGAAAGGGAGGAGAAGGAGAGCAAGTGACCGCATCCAAAAACTTAATTTCCTTCATTCAATTCAAAGTTTTTGTAAGGCATAAGGGCCTGGCATATTAGCCTCAAGTACAAACGAGAGAAAAGGTACAACGGAAAGAAATATGATGAACTTCAACGTGCCCTCGTTCAACTAGTGCTCGGTCACTTCGCTTGAGAGGCTTCTTGATCCCCTTTCTCGGCTTACATAGCTGGCTTCTTTGAGTTTATGGAGCAAAGATCCTATCCCATCTAGCAACACATGGTAATGGGCTCTTCCTTTGCTGTGCCTAAACAACTTACGTTCAATATCGGTGGCTTCGAGAGAAATTCTCTGCCAATTAGAGCAGTAAATGGTCAACAAACACCTAACTTATTTAGAAAACATAGCCAACTCCTAAGGAAGATTCTCGTTCAATTGAAGCCTGCTTGCCTGTTTCCACCCCTCCTGGGAGGTGAGTGCTTGCAATGGTTACCATTGAACTAACACCATAAGAGCACAAAGACTTATATGAGGGGGAACCTAAGTCCATTCATCCCCCTCGCAATTGCTATGCTCCTGTGACTTAGAACCCTTGGAAGTCCCTACATCATCCTTGGTTAAGTACCTCCAAACTGTAGAAGAACCCCCTTAAAACCTTCGAAAACACCACAAACGATAAGCATGCACAAGTACTTCAATGGCAACACACATGTGTCCATTAAAGCAACCCTATGCATATAAGCACACCTGTGGTGCTAGCGCTATTATGATTGAAGGATGTACCCTCGAAGACCCTTCACTATACAAACTTGCATGGCTTGGCAAAGGACCCAACAGAAAGGTCCACATACACCCTCGATCAGCAATCAAAGGCTACCCCCCACATAGGTAACCCTTTACACCCCTTGATCAGTAGTCAAAAACTTCATCTGCTTGTGGTAAAGACACATGCTAAGCTTATATGCTCTCCCCCAAAGCTTGGTCTTTTTTGACTCAAACATTCCTCACAATTCTCAATACCAAAAGAAGCTTTTCTACACTTTGAAGAGAATTTAGAAATGGTTATATGGGACTTTGAAGCAAGAATGACGAAGAAAGGGCCCTACTGGACATTTATATAAGCAATGAAGGGAAAGTCTGAGCCATCTACATATCTGCACCAACCCATCCAATGATGATCGAAGTGTAACAATAAAGATCACCATTAATGTAGTGATTATTCTGTAATTATGGCTTTCCCATGGTGTATTAATGGTTATGCGTATTGTATACTACCTCATGTACTGTCCTTATGCTTAATAAAAGATTATCTTAGAAAAGGCTAAACGTTGCAATCCCATCAATAGTCACGTCGCACAGACTCTTGATAGCTCCCTTCACCTAAGCCATCCAAAGCCAACCGTTTTCTCCCCTAAAATGCATCCGAAACGAGCTTTGACCTCTAAAGCCCAGACGCGCAATACTCTTGTCATTGTTCCAATGCTAAAGAGAGTAAGGGGCCAATGATTACCTTTTGACCTAGGACTCTAAAGGCCTAAGCCCATGACTAAGCCCAATCAACATTTCCAAGTGTCTCACTTACCCCTACTAGATGATTTCCCCACTAGCTATGTAAGCCAGCTTAGACAAGGGCACAGTGTCGCCCATCGTACTTAGGGCACGGGCCAGAGCCTAGGTGGGCCTTAGATTCATACTATCTCTTAAACCTTTCTCTAAATTCAAATGGCTAATGAGCTTGTGGGTCCCTCAGGGGAACTTGAAGCCCTACACCCCAACACCTCCAACACCACATCCCCCCCCTCTCAAAGCCCTCCTAATCTAAGCTCTAAGCACCTAGGAAATCCATTACAATACGATGGACCACCATCTAACCATCAGGAAAAGGCGTACCCCTTGCTCGAGGTACCCTTCAAGGGGTGTGTTACCCAACGAAGTTGAGCTTTCCTTCCATCTCTCTCTCTCTCTCTCTCCATTAAATGTTACATGATGTCTTAACATTCGGCTCAAGGGTCTAGCCGTCAAGCTATAGCGACCACCCACTCCAACGTGACAAGCCCCCTTCCTAAGGCCTACTAACCGGTAGAAAGGTATGTGTGTCCTTTCTGGTGCTAACGATACCCTCACCTTGGATTGCACCTGAGCCAATCCTCATGTACTACGTGGTCGAGTAGGTCAGCTTCCTTTCTTACAAATAGGAGGGTTCCCTTGACTTCACTTAGTTTGTCTTGGCTTGCATTTCTCTTAACTTAATTCCCTAATGTTAAGCCTAGGGTTTATTAATTGACTTTGATGAGAACAAAAAGTATATATTTAAACATGTTGTTTTTAAAGAGAACCAAATAAGTCGACGACTAAACTAAGTATTATTTATTTATATTGAGGTAATTAAATAAGATCGATTAATTTGCTTAAAGAATAAATATATTAATTATTTCTACAAGAAATTTAATATTTTGAATGGTGATCAAATGATCTTGAAGTTAGATTGTAAAGTGTATTTGTTTGTTGTGTGTTAAAAGAATTTTCAAGTGATATTTGGCCTACTGGGTTGACGGCTCAAGGAAGAACCAGACTGACAATATAAAGCCCTTAAAAAACACTCACTGGCCTAAAGGAGTCGGCATGCCGATTCACTTGTTGGTGTTCATGCCGGTAAAGTATTTTTTTACTAGCTTGCGAATAGTACAAGGAGCCAACATACTGGTAAGTCTAATTCAAGTAGCCGTTGGAGCATTTAATGCGCAATAACAGGAAGAATTCTATGAGATGATATAAAAGCTCAACAATCCAATCAAAGGCAATTAAGATATGATATTCTATTGCAATTAATAAACATTCTCTTACATTCTTGAGCTTATTTACTTCTCTTTGATCTCTTATACACTTATTTGTTATCAAACAAAAAGAGACATAGTTATGGTGCTTAAAAGTCCTCACATTTGTAATCTTAAGTTAAGAAAGTGATATACTTGAGTTAGTTACGTGTAAAAGAGATTGTGTAAGCTTGTGTAGCTCTTGGAGCGTTAAGTTGTGAAATTAATAAAGTGAAGTGAAGTCCTTTGGTTGGAGGCATTATGAGTTCGTAGAGACTAAGAGGCGGTTCGAACTTCACGTTATATCTAGGGTTGAATTTCTTTATCCCTATCTTCTTTAATTTCTATACTTATTATTGTTGCTTTGATTACTTTTATTATTACATTTATTTAGTTATATCGAAAAGAATTACATATTATCCTAGAACTCAATTCACTCCCCCCTCTTAAGTTTAGTCTAGTGTTTTTCACCTAATACTCTCTTATCTCATTACTAACTTAAGTATCGAAGGACCTCCGTCGACCACACCACAAAAGGTTTTTTGCAAGTCCACCATTGCTGGTAGCTGATAAACCATCAAAAGTGCAACCAAAGACCATATTCATGATATTCACGATATTCACCGTCACCACAAACCAAACCCCTCTCGTTTTTGCTAAGTTTTGGGTACGAAACATTAATTTTGTTAAAAAAAAAGATGTTCGTGCATCGTTAGGAATATAGAATTGGATGGGACACTTTCAGAGTCTTTTATATCGCACTACCATTATGTCTACTCTTAGTATATTATAAATCAATACCATAATTTGATCGATGATTTTTCTTCTTTTAAATGCAACCTACGCAGCTTTTAGAAGAATGTAAGTTTTATTTTGAATGTTTGAACACCTAAAGTAGACCAATTTCTTTATATTCCTAAATTCTCGTATGACACGTTTAGTCTGTAAAATGAAATAAGATAATAGGATTATGACTCTTATAGAATAGAATAGAAAAGTAATAACTATTTCTTATGGTTTCTTTTAGATTATTATAAGTGGATTTCAAAATATGTTATGAAAGAACACTAAAAAAAATAACTATCCTTTTAGTCCTACAAAAGAATTGTAATTCTATATTTCACAGTAATAGCAATTCAGTAGAAGAGCTACTCCACCAACCAAATATAGGAATACATATGTAAGAAATTAATAACTATTTTATTTCACCCTTAATAGAGTGGAAAGGTAAAGAATCCCTTGAAACCAATCTTAATTGAAATATTTTGTTCATCTAAAATCTAGAAAATTTGAATAACAAACTTTGAAAGGAAAACATTAAGATCTAAGAATCAAAGTCAAATCAACTTGAAATTTCATAACGATCTAAAGGAAAGTTGTCAAACACTTGGATAAGCTTTAAATAAAATTCTTAAAAATGATAAAATGTGGAAAATATGATTCCATAAGGTAAAAAATAGTTTTGAAAAAAGTCTTTAAAAAAACCTAAAGGCATAAAAAGACATTAATAGATGCTAACAAAAAATAAAACCTTATTAGAACATTAGAACTGCATCTGTTGACTCCAATTTCTTGAGCTTAATGACTTTGAACTATATGTGACCTGAATCATAATTAATCTAGACATTCTAAGCTCTATACAGACATCAACACCATCATTTTCGAATTAAAATAAGTAACATGTGACTTAGTGAAATTGAATAACTAAACTAAAACACTTAAATAAGAAAATTTAATATAGAATGATGGGTAATTTGTCACCCATGCTCTTTAAGCGTAACTTTAGGTATGATAATGTTCATTAGATGAACTGTTGAATTTAAGCAAGACATCTGAAAACTCATCAAAAAGGCTATTAGCTATGGCTAAGTGAGACACTTTAGATGACCCACTACCTAGCTGTGCTTGTTTCGATTGATTTACTAAAACGGTGTACGTGTGTGATACTCATGTTGAGATGAATTTTACATGATGATGACAATATTTACTTGTTAAATCGCTTTATATTATAGATGAAGTGCCGATTGTCATTATATTAATCGGTCACCTTGAACTAAAATAATAATATACATGGCTTTGATAATTAATTATGCATGAGAAGCATTGTGGAAGACTGTTAGCACCACATCGAGGCATTGAGAGAGAATGATATATATGTTATCTACGCTTGCTTTGTATAAGGATGTATGAGATCTCTCCTTTTTAGGAGTGGATACCTAGGTCTCATTGGCTAGGTACCCTGCAAAGGTCCGAGGATATGATCAAGGTACCAAAAACGCTTTACTAAGAAATCACTTCACTTTGAACAACCTAGGGTTGACAAGCCCTTCTTCTCGAACCCTAGTCGGAGGAATTAATTTCCTTAATATTATGTCAGGACCCAATAACGGGCATACGTATGTTGTATCTGTCGGTTGTTTGCGTGGCATATAATTGGTAGGTAACTTTCTTGACTTGCTTGTGCTGTTGTAGGGAAAGAACATCTAAATAAGTCGTTTCTTTAGGAAATTAAAGAGAATGATAGAGTGGTTGGATGACAGAACGATAATAGATCCAAATAATAGTGGAAATGCTAAATTCTAGATAGGTAGTTGGTCACGAAGTGGCAGGGTGAGTAAGTAGCTTAAGGGGCCTATCCTAAGAAATGCTAAGGATCTAACTGTGGCAGATGTATGGTGTGGAATTGGTCGCTGGAATGAGGAAATGATGATGAGATAGCATCTAGACTGAGGAATCTAGATTTGAAATTGAATCCGGATATCGTAGGTGGTGAATGAGAAAGTAGAGTTTGGCCGCATGTTTCTAATGGAGAGGTTAAAACAAAATCGATCTATCGACTAATTTATGAAGAGGAATTGGGTCATGTAAAATGAGAAAACTGGGATTAGATTCGGACGACCCCCACTATCCCAAGAATACAATTTCTCCTTATGCGATTACTGCATGATAAGCTTCCAACAAATTATAAATCGTTGGGAAAGACGTCCAACAAAGAATAATAGGAAAGCAAAGTGCCAATGGAGCGCGAAGCACATGCGGAAGGGGCATGGAGAAAACTCCGTATGTGGAGGAGAAGCAACCCAGCTCCTTTATTTCCTAGGTCTAAAGCAATGTAGTCTTTCTTGACCAAATTAAGGATTTTGGCTTCGTACTATGCAACTGAACTATAATCATAATCTTTACAGGAATGAATCGCATATGTTGGTTGAGAATTACTTAGGAATTCATTGATAGTCACTTTGCCAGGTTCTAGGGGGCTACTCTTCTTTTTTGTCGATCAAGCTACTTCCCCTCATTCCACTTGTCCAGCCCTCTGAACTAACTTGCACAATCTAGGCCACAAAGATAGCCAACTCTGTGATCAAAGAAATAAGGAAACAGGCGACCATTTGACATCAGATATCTGGAGGTGTGGAAAGAGCAGCTGTGAGAAGGGGAAAAAACCATGAGGAAGAGAGAAGTTGCATTTTTTTTGGGCCAAGAAGAAGAGATAGTAGATCATAATTTTTTCTCCATTGTGGAGTAATACAAGGATTCTGGAATAGCCAAGGGTTGAGGAATTTACCTGTAGAAACGTCAGAGGAGGGTCTTACGGAGTAGATTAAAAGAAATGCCTACATCAGAAGAGTTAATTCGCAAGATAGGTACGTGCCTAAGGAGCGAAGTTTCTTTATGCAATCAAAGGGATAGGAGCAAGAAGATTAGACATAAATAATAAGAGCAGAGGCTGAGGAATGATGGGCATGCAACACGAAAAAGAAATTCAAGTCCAGTAGAATGGAATTCCAGTCAAAGTGGTAAAGACTCAAAGAAGGGTGGTTGAAGTTTAACTGCCGTGGGACAGTGGAAAGTAATGGAAAGAGAGCGAGTTCAGGTAGCATTTGTAGAGATAGTGAAGGAAGAGTGATTAGGGGATTTGGGAAAAGAATTGCCGAAACCACTCTTGTTGTGGAAGAAATGTGGGTTATCATCAATGCAATGAGATTGGCAAATGATAGAAAGTGAGACAGTGTAATCATAGGGACCGATTCAAGTTTTTGCCAAAGATTGAATCCTGAAAGACGATATGAATCATCATATATGCTCTCTTACTCTGTTCGTGTGTAAAGAACTTGCAGGAGGCTTTAATAACAGCATATTTTGCATGGCGCCCAACAAGGGGGACATGGTTGCGAACGCTCTGGATAAGGAAGGACTTCGAAGGGATGAAGACTTGATTTTTGATATGCAGTGTCCTATCCGTTTCGTGTCATGTAGAACGTGACTATGTGTTACGCAAGATATCCCAATTCTCCATGGTTTTGGATGATCGAGTGTATCGAACTAGGTACAGTTATCTGTAAATTTTCAAATACCAAGGATGAATGTGATTAATCAGGTTAAGTATGTAAAGTCTCGTAACTTAATAACACACGAGTAAGCCATACTATATACATAAGCCATGGCAACTGTAAGGATGCTATGGCAAGGCCCCATTTGAGAGCGTAACATAAAATACAGTGTAATATTTAAATTAAGAGGAATCGATCATAAAAGTGAGAAAATAAAAAAAAAAAAATATGAATTTAATGCAAATACAGATTTGTGTACACAAAGACATACATAAAACACAGCACATAAAAAATTTTGCGTTTACGAGTCATAAGCTGTACCGTTATACTTGCCAGTGTTTGATACCAAGAATTATTGATGGCAACTAGTTATCGACATTTGTATCCTAATATAATTGATGTACGCGTATTATAGAGAATAAGATGTAAGTGTAACTTGAACTCTTAACAAGTATACGAGGTACCACTAACGCTTTCCCTTCATACAGATTATACATCATAATATGATAATGAATTTAACTCTTAACAGAAACTGCATCAGTATTAGATTTGGCAAAATAAAAAAACAAAGGGCCAGTAAGTCTTTAGTAGAGACAACATTAGAAACGAGTTGGAGTTTACATGAAACCAGTGATACCCTCTTGTGGAGGATACACTGATCTGATGACAGATGGCTGCAAAAAGCAAGGATTCCCCACAAAAGTCGCCATTTTAGCCATTGCAGCTGCTGTTGCCCATCTCAATCCACCAACTTTGTGATGCCACAAAATAAATTGAGTGCTAATCACGTTACAAGTATGTCAAAGAACAATGTTGCTTAATGTCATAACATTAGAATACTCCAGCCAAAACTAAGTTTGGAGACCCGCAGCCTTGAACTTCATCTCTCCCATGGATGCATAAACCACATCTTCCCAACTATAAATCTGATAAGTTATCATCCTCCTCTCAAGCTGAGTCTTTTACTCCAAATGCGTTGGCTATATCAAAATTCAAATTGCTTCTCATCGTTCTAGTCCTTCCCATTCCTCCATCACCCTTTCTCATCATAGCAGCAAACTCGCTGTAGTCTATTCTTCCATCCTATAAAAAACATGAAGCAAATATGTTAAGGCTGGATCTTTTTATGCATCATCTTTCTTTAGTGCATTTCACAGTTGCGATGCTTGCCAAGAGCCACCCATTTTTCCCCTATTCGAGCCTTCTATGATGTTAAGTATATCTCTAAGACAGTGTAGCTAATTTCCATCGTTCTGTGGAATGTTCTTCCTTCATTTTTTACAAGGGATTTGCTAGATATGTTTCAGCATATAATTCAATTATACAGTGCATCACATACTTTTGATATCTTTTTTTCCTATTTATTTTTGGCTACTAAAAAGATTTCGTGTAACATCTGCCTCGATGAGATGAAATAGGAACAACATTAATGACCCGAACAAAAAGAAATATACATACATACATACATACATACGTGCATATATATATATATATACATATATATAGATAGTTCCATACATACATACACAAATACATATACATACATTATATATATATGAAAACCACTAAGACACATGCAGTGCAATTACTCATTGCCTTTACAAAATAATTGAAATTCATAAGTGTCAAAAGATATGCACCAAAAACAACTGCAAAACACCATTCAAGATGTGAAACCCAGCCCTGTAACTGGATTGAGTACAATTGCATCTCCAACTCTTAACTACCAGATAGGGTCTTAAAATAGAGGTACTGCACCCCCCCAAGGGTGGATTTTTCCACTTAAGTCAACAGGGCCCTAGAAGAGGACTCTTTCCAAGGCTAAGGCTACAGGGAGATAACGGTCTGCGATCTATGAATCTTGGTTTGGGAGGCTGTATCAAAGCTCCCTGTCTAGCCTAGCACGACAGAAAAATAAAGGATGAAGGTTTGCCTGGGCTCTACCTTGAGTTAGTCCAGACAAATAAGTGAGGTAAAAAAGGGCCCTATACCATACATCCTGCTGCCTCAGGATAACTGCCTATTGCAGCATAGCAACCAGTGGGCAGAAGCAAAATGGTCCATCTACAACCTGACTGAACTATTGCTTGGAAAGTGCAGGACAAACTTAGATCTAGGTTCTGGCATGTTTGAATTATCAAGCAGAGTCTACGTAATTTTGCCAAACCAATTCCACATAGAAATGGAAAACCAGCACAGAATGAATGAAACCAATACATGCCTCTACAAGATATATCCATAATTCTAAAAATTTAAAACCTACCTAAGAAGATTTCAAGATCAAAGTATGGTACAAACCATCTAACAACTCAGCATCCCCAATGCCAAAGATGTCAACTAAAGGAACCATGTCTTGTGGCTTTTGGGGGGAGGGAAGATCTATAAACTGAACCATATACAAGTTCTATCACTACAGGAAATCCTGAATCAGCACCATATACATCCTAACATGAGTCAAGTCTCCATTAGATGTAGTAATGATTTGAGTATTAAATAACTATTCCCTTTTCTAAAAGTGACAGCATATATCCTTTCTTATTATCAATGATATAGAATATAAAGGGCAAACTTTGTCCATTAACTTGCTACTGCATTACTCTGGGAGTTTTATGTTTTCTAAAATTTAAGGATGCCACTTACCAATAAAAGAAAACTGAAAAAGGTTACGAATGTTGCACATAATTACCCAAAGAAAAGGATGTCACAAAATGGTACCACACAACATCTTGATCTATTTCATCATGATACCATAGTAGCCACTACCTCTCAACTGAACAAAAGCTAACCAGGATCAGTTGTGTCTGGAGAATCTTTATAGAAACTAACACTTTCGCCTGCAAGCATGCAGCATGGTTTTCTACTGGAGACTATTACACCAATAAAAAGGAGGATCATGGTATCCATCACTTAAATTAGTTTTTAAAGTTGAGCTCATATTTTGTCACCATCCTCGAAGATAGGGTTCAAAACAGTTAAAATGAAAAGAAACAACTATAATGCTGGAAAAAGGACTTCTATTTCAATTACTGAGTGAAATTTATGATGAGACAACTAGAGAGCTTCAATCACTGGACATTTATGGATTGTGGGTATGGGTAAAATGTATGTGTATGTCTATTGGTGTATGGTAAAGCATGTATCATTGAGTGTATATATTCAGTATGTATATGGGTATATGTGGGTATGTATGTACGGTTATATGTATGTATGGATTATGTGTGTGGCTCTGTGGGTAGGTATGGCTGTAAATATGTATGTAGGGTAAGGATGTGCACTGGAATGTGTCAAATGGTGGGTGTGTGTATCTCACAATATGTAAATGAGCACACTGCTCATCACAGCTCTCCCTCCTCCTTCAGAAGAACATCCAGCTAAAAGACTCTGACAGCTAGCTAAGGACTACATGCTAGCTGGGACAGATGACTCCACTATGTCTTTCTAGAAGCATCCAGAAGGTCACAGATAGCTATTAGTTATAATAACTTTGTCTAGCTGGTCTAGTACAAACAAAGTTAAGATCACTCAACATCCAAGCCCACCGCTTCAGCCCCTGTAACCCTTCTTGGCCCAAACCTGCCCCCTTCCAAATTCAGACCCTCTCAATCCCTAACTTTTCTTGTGTAAGCATTTACAGTAGGGGCTCTAGTCCAAGCTATAGCACATTTTGATTGGGGGTTGGGGGAATTCACATAAAACTAAACATTTCTCAAGGTAAAAGCAATGACTAATTAGAAAATCAGCGCAAAAGGTAAATACTCACATTGTCTTGATCAATTTCCTTAATTGTTTCATCCAGATGAACATCACCTAAACCGAATTCTTTGCAAGCTTGTTGAATCTCATCAATTGTGATGTAACCGCTGCCATCTTTATCAAAAAAGGAGAAAGCTGCAACTAGATTCTCCTCCCTCTCCATCTTATTCAAGTGTAATGTAGCAGCGAGAAATTCACCATAGTCAATTGTGCCACTGTTGTCAATATCAGCCTAGCATTTGGCACACAAGATGTCATAATCCAATCACATGAAATTTAAAAGAGAAAAATGTTAGCTCACCTACCGCATCCATAAGATCCTTTATCTCAGACTCCATCAATGTAGAACCGACCCGTCTCAAGCCCTCCTTTAGTTCCTCAAAAGTTATGCTGCCACTGTTGTCAGTATCAATCATCCTAAACAGCTCCTTTAAACCCCCAATTTCTTCCTCTGAAAGTCTTTCTGCTATCACCTGCCAAGATATGTCACAGTATTTTACATTCTAGCGTTTTGATGAAAACTTGACTAACTAACTAAAACTCCATATGTGAAAAATTGGAACTTAGCCTTAACACCATTGTTATACACAACTATATTAAAATTATTTGCATGTTATTTAACTCATATAAATTTCTTAGACACTGGCATGCTATTTGGAAAAGATAAAATCAAGAGGGTAAACTTCCAAGACATTATTTGTTAGACTGTACTGTTCATCCAGGGTTATATATGTCAATGGAGCAGGCTAGTTTTCTGATGACAAATGGCCACGTAACAAAAATTTGTCAAAAATTGCCTCCAAGACTATGTTCATGTTGAGCACCCAATAAAATCCTGCACAAGGCCAAAGTTGAGTTATTGCAGCTGAGAGCATAAATTTCACATGGTAGTGTGACTGTAGAGCTAACAAGTTTAACAACAAAGAAAACTGGCTGGTCTACTTGTTGTCTGAAAGTGTTAGTGATAGGCTTGTGCATAATCACAATTGTCTTGCATTGGTGAACTTCAAGATTTGACAACCAATCAACGTATGATAGTTACTTCAATGAAAGTTGCCAGAAGGTCGTAGTTCGGACCCTTTCAAGCGTTAAATTGCATCAGCAGGCTTCATCATTCAAGTCCAGTGCTTAGTAACATTTATGAAGTGTAGCCATGATCCAAGCCAATGAATAATATATACACTTCATAAACAGAAAATACAAAATGGA
The DNA here is from genome assembly GCA_024138015.1 of Lumnitzera littorea. Lineage (NCBI taxonomy): Eukaryota > Viridiplantae > Streptophyta > Magnoliopsida > Myrtales > Combretaceae > Lumnitzera > Lumnitzera littorea. Next base: position 53,369,576 of record JAMXBB010000011.1, read on the forward strand.
ATTTAGAAGTTTACTGACCAGAAATTAACCAAGAAAAGTTTATTGACCAGAAAGTGAGTTTTGGTGCCCATGGTAAGATGAACCTTCAATTTTTCTCTATTTGCACATCTATCAAATTTTTAAAGGAGCTTTTCTTGAATGTTCGGACACATTTGCAGATCTACTAAACTTGGTTGACCAACTTCTTAAGATATAGCATGGCCAACTTCCCATCACATATTTGGAGCTGCTACAACAGCTAAATCATCAATTAGTTTAGCTATCTATCTATGTAAAATAATATTGTCCTGAACTTTGAGAGGAAGATTGCCAATTTTAGAAGTTACTTAAAGGGAAAATATTCCATAGAATTGAAAATCTATGTCTATCACGTAAGATTCATAGAATTAGAGGCCCTTCTTGTGAAAACAATCTCTGATGGGAAAAGGATGATTGTTCAAATCTCCTACATTGTAGAGGTCATAAATTTGTGTGGACTTCTTGTTCCAGTAGAAATATTCTGCATTCTTCAAGTTGGAAAATGCAAGGGTCCTTATTATGTACCATTAGGCTTGACCACTGGACAAAGGACATAGCGTAATGGATACATGATTATAGTTATTCCATGTTTTCATCAGAAGCCAACTTGGAAGATACACCCCTTCCCTGATGTAACATTTTTGCTAGTGCTGAGAGAGGAACTTTAAACAGAAAAATGTACCCACAGACAAGAAACCTTCATGCTTCTTTGTCAGAAAACTGAAATGGTTTTGCCTCACTAAATTCTTCATTGCCCTGGGAATATAATTTTCAGAACATCTATTAATGCCTCCCAGGACAGGACTTAGCCAACAACCTAGCTCCACTTAAGGAAAGCAATATAGGATTTTAATGAAATATTAGCACATAATTAAAAGCAACAATCTCCTCTATTTTATTGAGAACAAAAGACGTAGAGCACTTGAGAAGTAAACACTAACAAAGAATAATTATCCTGTCATCTGGGGTTGGGAATAGGAGATGACACTCTCTCTGCGAGTTTCCTATGATAGGAGACATGGCATTTCCTCTAAACAGTCCTTGATGACTCTAAATTCGGTAGCAATGCCACACATGTGGTCCATTTAAATGATTTGTCTCAGAAAAGGCATATGATGGATGCTGAACAATAAAATTACACAGGATGCACCTTATAATCCTTCTACAAATTAGTTTTCTTTTTCATTTTCAGTTTTCTTTCCCGTTTTTATCCATCCAAGGGAACAAAGTCGATCTTAGAGTACTAAACTAGTACATAATTTTTAAGAAATATTCACATAATCAATATAAAAACTAGGTAAATTTGACAATGAAGAAAACATACACGCAATGCCATCTTTTTAAGTTTGTTCATTGCAGAAAACTGCTTCAGTCGTGACAAAACAGCTGAATCCAGAGGCTTGTCTGGGGCAACTCTATCATCTACGATCCATGGGTGACCTGATATGTAGCACGGCTTTATAAATACCAAGGTAGAAAGCAAATATCTCCAAGGATAAAAAAAGGAATAAATAGACAACAACTTCCACAATTTTGCATGCATGATACACCAACTCCAAACTCTCTAAGAAGAAATTACCAACAAGCTAGAAGAGCAATAAAATGGAAAGCGGAGTCAGAAAATATGGAAACAACAACCTCCACTAATAAACGACTTACATAGGACCTCATGAGCAGATAATCTTTTCCTTGGGTCTCTTTCAAGCATTTTTCGTATCAAATCCTTTGCACTATCAGATATACCAGGCCATGGATCAGATACAAAATCTAGTTTGCCTTGTAATATCTGTCTAAAGATCCCAGGTTCAGTTTCTGCATTTTGTGTTTACCCATTCAAAAAATATATAGAGTTAATGACTTATCAAGGAAATATAATGTCAACTACTACCAAAGAACATATGTTAAATTATAAGATCAAGCTAAGTAGAAACTAAGAATTTAACCAAGCAGCATGAGATCCTAAAGATACCTGCCCAAAAGGGGGGAACCCCGCTAAGCAATATGTATAGGATTACACCAGCACTCCATACATCTACTTCAGGACCATAATACTTTCGAAGCACCTCTGGTGCAACATAATAGGGACTTCCAACTACATCAGAAAAAGCTTCTCCTAAAGGACAGAAGGAATATAGACAAATCAGCATGTCTTATCTGGAAAGAGCATGTGTTCATCACAAAGTTTGAAAGAAAGAAAAAAGTGCAAGAGATATGAATATCACTATTATGTAATGTTAAAGTCTGAAGGAGATCTCATATCTAGCCAATTCCAAATTCAAACCAGGAGCAACATTGAGCACAACAACTGAAAATATATTGAGGCAAATTTATATCCAACCATGTTGGTTATTATTAACGCTTGACACCACCAATTCATTTAAAAACTCGTGCTTGTAGATATAGGTTTACTGACATATTTGTACTAGTAATTCAATAAATCCCCCCATGTAGGCTGAGACTCACCCATCAGGCAATATTAATAATGGGATTTGAAAAACACTGTAAGATCTAAACGCAGACACTACAATACCATCTTAAAATCTAATACCATGCCAAACTCATCTAAAATGATTAAGATGGTAGATACAAATATGGTTTTGATTTTTAATAACAGTAGCATTGACAGTCTACTGCCAGATCATCATCTACTTACACCCATAAGTCATCCTCAATCAAATGGTGCAAAAAAGTTTGAATAGCTCCTGCAACATATATTAATAGCCATGACCTCTCTTATGATTAGTCAATACTCCAAACCACACAACTAATATATACGTTAATATATTTATATCAAAGACAAAGAAAAATTTCTCATACCATTGATGTAATAACAACTTGACTATGTGCACCATATCTGTTAGAGGGCACCATAAGAATGAAACTTAATAAAGTTAAATACCAATTTATGGTCCCCTCGCTTACTCAAAATTGCATATTTCCTGGCATGTTAACTTCACAATGAACCAAGAGCCTTAGTTGTAGAAGGTCCATAAAGCCCAATAAATCCACCTAATACATTTGACACATGCACGCTGTCATTTTGAAATGTGCATTTCACTAATGTTGCATAACCAAGCAACATAAGCACCAAAATGCATATTGGAATCCTCTCTCACATTATACAACATAGAAAAGCTGCATGAAACTAGAGTCTAAAATGCATTTTCTCCTTTCTTTAAATGAACCACCTAAAACCCATGACAATGCAGGCCATGATTCTTTTAGATCATTTAAATCCCATCCTCGAATCACCTTTGTTAAATTTCCAACTAAAAATTTATCACCTTCACGTTCTGATACAAATCATCACAATGAAAGGTAAGCCATTATGAAAATTTTCAACCTCCATACAAAACAAGGGAACCAAATCATTAGTCAATAGTGATCTTGAGAGCCTTTAACTCCTAAAATTCCGGTTAAACTTCATATAACCGAACTTCCATCATGGACGAATATTAATATTAATGAAAGCAAAATTTCAACGGAATCCTGTCATTTCAATGACTAATCTAATAGTCCATGTCAAAAAATGCCGGTTTCCCAAAACACAACGGATATAATACAAGATTAAACCAAAAAACATTTGAATCAGAAAAAAGCAAGAAATAAACCTGGCTTATAAAAGACAGATAACCCGAAATCAGTAGCTTTAAGCTTAGCATCATGATCAGCAGTATCAAACAAGAAATTCTCGGGCTTCAAATCTCTATGCATAACACCAAGAGAATGACAAGCCTCAACAACACCCACGATAGTCTTAATCAACTTCGCAGCTTCTTTCTCACTAAAATGACCCTTTTGGATGATCCTATCGAAGAGCTCACCACCAGCACAGAGCTCCATGACAATGTGAACAAACATAGCGTCCTCATAAGTCCCTTTGATCTGAACCACATTGGGGTGCTCGGACAGATGGTGCATGATCTGAATCTCTCTCCAAACATCCTCGTAATCCTCACGGCATAGGAGTTTGCGCTTGGGTATGGATTTACAGGCGTAGAGGTTCTGTGTGGATTTATGGGTACATAGATAGGTCGTACCAAACTGGCCCTGGCCAAGCTTTTTCCCAAGTGTGTAGTAGTCTCGGAGTCTTGGGGTTTGGTATGGGAGTACGAAAGTCGATGGCTTTGTTGGTTTAGGATGTTGTAAGGATGACTGTGATTGTGGTTGTGATTGCGATTGCGATTGCGATTGCGATTGCGATTGAGATTGTGATTGTGGGGCTTCGTCTTCTTTCTTCATCGTACAAGGTGAAAGAGGAGGAGACAGTAACAAACAAAAATCGGACTTTTATGGCAAAATCGGGAAAATGGGTATTTGTTACTTAGATTAGAACTCTTTTACCTGTTCCATCTGTCTATCGAGGAAGCGGATTGGGATTGAGATTGGCTTTGCAATGGGGATTTTGCGTTTGACGTTCCTTGCTCATCCGTATCTTGCTTGATGGATTCTCCGAGATCTCTCCCTCTCTTTCTATCTCTCTCTCCCCTTTCTTTGATTAACTCGTTGAAATTCTCGTTGAAATTATCTCTGGCTTGACATCTTACCCAGCACACTCCTATTTCGATTTTCCTATCCTTTTCACAATCATACTCACGCGCATAGCCCATGTTGATGAGCCGGACCGGGAAGTTACCTGAGAAGTACGAGGAATACAAGATTTAATTAAGTTAATAATATTATATAATTTATATCTATTTATAAAATAATAATATTAATTATATTTTTGGTATTTAAAAATTAAGAATCTTTTCCAATTTACCCTTTAATTTTCTTGAACTTATATTTATTTTTGGGAAGAATTATAAGGAAGACAATCAACATTAATATTCAAATAAAAAATTAATGTTTTAAAAAGTTTAAATAAGGGATTAATATTTCATAAAATGGTTTAAATAAAATATTAACGTTTCAAAAGTTTAAATAAAGAATTAATATTTCATAAAATAGTTCAAATAATTTTATGAATTGGTTATTATGAATCTCTTATTTGATCTACTTTATAATGTTAATTTCTTATTTGAACTTTTCGAAACGTTGATATTTTATTTGAACTTTTAGAAATGTTGATCCTCTCATTATAATTTTTCCATTTATTTTTTAATAAACTGATATATACCCTTAAAAAAGAAAAAACCAAAGAAAATAGCATATTTTGATCTAGGAAACCCTTCTATAAGAATCAAATTCAACCGTTAAATTAATTAAGTCATATCAAGATTACTATTAATAAGGATTAAATAAGTGATGTGAATTAATTTTATAGCTGAGCCAAGTCAAATCAAGTTGAACCAAACGAATGAATCAATTCGAATTTAAAGACACTAATTTAGTGAAATGAATTAAAACATAATTGGGAAATTTTTCTTTTTTTTTATTAATTATAAAAAATTTCAATGATGTAAAATATTCATGGTTTTTAGGTTTTTTTTCTAGGTTTCATGGTTTAGTTAGACCCTGAACTTGGTTCTACTTGAATTCATACAGCTTTGAATATGTTATGTAAGAACGAAGAAAAAAAATTCCTTGTGCAAAGTGTTATAGTCTAAGGCTTTCTTTATTACATAAACGAACCGTACAGTGCTTATTATTTTACCTCTACAGTAGTAAGTAAACCTAACTCACACACAACGTTAACATAACCAAGGAAAAAGGCCACACAACCAAGGAAGAAAGCCAACATAATATAAGGGATATAGGCATAAATGGAAAAATGAGTAATATATTTTTATTAATTCTGACAATAATACAAGGCTATAGTGTGTATGTGTGCACAGGGGTATAGTATATGTAACAAGTGTCGTCGATTATGATCAACCAATGTGATGAGTAAGAGCTTTAATCCAGAAGAGTACTCATATCCTCGTAAAGAGCTTTACAGACATTTTTTGGCCTGGTAGAAGGAGATATTAAAACTGATGAAATGACACAATTTTCTAAGAGTGGAAATTTCTAATAATAGTAAGGTCCCTAACTACACAAAAAAAAGTCCCTATTTATGTTACAATATGTACAAAGAATAGCCCTTTACTAGTACAAGTATGTTGCAAAAAGGGACCCTAACATCTTCCCTCCACTTAATTCTATTAACGTTTTCAGCAATATGTACTAGAGCTTAGATCTAGTGGCGGAGGTCTTCTAGCTGGCAAGGCTGACTTTCTCTCAATAGGGGCTTCAGATCTTCTTCAATCTCCCAATTAGTATCTTCTTCTCCTCGATCTCTCTACTTGACCAAATATTCTTTATATTCTTCTCTAATGGCGAGATCTCTGACTTTTCACTCTACAAGGATGTCTTCCATGACTTGACTCAGGTTGAACTTAATCTTGACATGTGACCACTTAGATACATTGCGAGATGGGTCTTTCATGTCTAGATAATATGGCTTTAAGATGCGGACATGAAAAACTGGATAGACTTTCAACTACGCAGGAGGCTTGACCTTGTAAGCTGCTCTTCCATTCTTTAAGATGATAGGAACTGGACCAATGTACTTTTAGATCAATCTTCCATCCTTGTTCCTCAATGATTTGACCTATTCTAGAAGAAGCTTTACGAGGACCTGATCTACCCATTTCTTCGTTCTCTCGGAAGCCTTTTCAAGATACACTTTTGCTACTTCTGAACTCTATTTTCAATCCCTGGTAAACTGATAAGCTCTTGGGCATCTCTTGATATATAGTGCTGCCACTATGTAGGCTAACAATGGTTGCTAACCCGTAATGATCTCTATAAGGCTTTTGTTGGAGGAAGAGCTCCACTGGATGTTGAAATAGAACTGGGTGATATCCAGCAAGTCAACCCAATTCTTTTGGTTGGCACTAACAAAGTGATGAAGGTATTCCTTCAATAAACCGTTGAATCTTTCTGTCTGCCCATCACTCTACGAATGCCAGCCAGGATGTCCAGCCTATAAAGTATCATAGCACTCTTTCATGAGTGCCTTTCTCAAGTTGCCCGCCTTCGAGACATACAATCGGTGCCCCTTTATGTAAATGAGGTTATCCTCTACCCAAAATCTGCAAGTCTTCCTTTCCTCAACCAACTGCTTGAGATTTTTGGCCAACAGGTCTTAACCTATATCTTGCTTAATCTACTCTTGAATTGAAGTCAAGATTTGATTTGCTGACTGGTGTGCAATCTACACTAAGGATGCTAAATCGGCTTACCTACTTAAAGCATATGCCACCTAATTAGTTCGCTTGCTACAGTACTCAATCTCCATATCAAAGTCTGCAAGAAACTCTTGCCATCTTGCTTGCTTGGTTGAAAGCTTCAGTTGAGTTAATATATGGCTGGCAGTAAAATTATTTGTCTTCACTAGAAACTTAAATCCTAGCAAATAGTGTTTCCAAGTCCTTAAACAGTAAATAATTGCAAGTAACTCCTTCTCTTGGGTTGAGTACCTACGCTCCATTTAATTCAACTTCCTACTCTCGTATGCCACTAGATAACCCTCTTGCATCAACACTTCCCTTAATGTAATGTCTGAAGCATTCGAATGGACTTCAAAAGGCTTAGAAATGTTAGGAAGTGCGCGGACTAGCTCCTCCGTCACTATACGCTTCAACTCCTCGAAGGTACTCTAACATATCTCATCTCATGACCATGCTTAGTCCTTCTTCAATAGATCTGTAAGGGATGTGACTTGACAGGAATATCCCTCAACGAATCTTCTATAGTAATTTGTGAGTCTAAGGAAGGACCGCAACTCCATTACACTCTTAGGCATTGGCCGTTGCTTGATTACTTCCACCTTTGCCATATCTATTTGGATTCGCCCTTCTTCAACAACATGACCCAGGAAGTTGATGCACTTCTGCACAAAGGCACATTTCTCGCGCTTTACGTACAAATAATTCTCCTGCAGCTTCTTGAAAACCATTCTTAAGTGCTTCACATGGTCCTATAATGTCTTGCTATACACAATAATGACATCTAGATAGACGACTACAAATTTGTCGAGATATTCACAAAATACATTATTCATTAAGGTACAAAATGTCACAAGAGCATTAGTGAGATCAAAAGGCATCACCGAGAACTCATAAGCGCTATACCGAGTTACACACATTGTTTTGGGCTCATTACCCTCAATAATATGAACCTGATGATAGCTTGAGCGAAGATCCAGCTTTGTAAAATACTTAGCCTTACTCAGTTGATCAAACAGATTAGCAATTAGCAAAACTGGGTAATGATTCTTCACCATTAGCTTGTTTAGAGCCCGATAGTCGATACATAATCTCAAACTCCCATTCTGCTTCTTCTGAAATAGAACAGGAGCCTTGTGTGGTGCTTTTGAGGGTTAAATGAAGCCTACCTCTAACAACTCATCCAATTGCTTCTTCAATTCAGCAAGTTCAGGAGGCAACATTTTATAAAGAGCTTTAGCAGGTGGTTTGGTATCAGGAATCAACTCAATCCCGTGGTCCACCAACCGTTTGGGAGGTAATTCCTTTAGGAGCTTGTCAGGCATCACATAATCATACTCCTTTAGGGCACTCTTTATTACCCTTAGGATCCCCATCTTCCCTGCTTCCCTGTTCTCTATAAGGACAACTAAGAAAGTTGGCTCTTGATGTTTTAGCCCTCTCTTCAATTAGAGTGCTGATAACATCATAGCAGTAATATTCTTCCTTTCCTTGCCATTATTGTTTGCCCTTATTCCTCTGAATTATTACACAGCAAGGCTTTTCACCCATGAATAAGAAGCAATCTGCTGCAAGCATAGGAGCAACCCTGGCCTGTCTTAAGAAATTTATTCTAAGGACTATGCTGAAGTCGTCTAATGGAATAGCTGTGAAATTGAGATTTCCACTCCAATCTCCAACCCTCACTTTCACTCCTCTTACAACTCCTCGGATAGGATGGGCTTCAAAGTTAATAACTTTAATTTAGCTAATGTCCTCAATAAGCACTAGCCCCAACCTTTTCGCCTCAAGCACATCAATGAAGTTGTATAAGCACTGAAGTCTACCATTGCACTGGCACTCTTGCCATTGATGTTCAGTTGGACATACATCAACTCATTGTTAGTCTTGGGCTTACATTGCACTAAGGAACTCTTTCCAACAGCTGACAACATATATAATGTGCCCATTCGAAGTTGATCTTCCCCATCACTCCCCGACTCATCATCTTGGCAGACACTTTTTGCTTTTTGTACCATAACATTGAATGCTGCCCTATGTAGACATTTAGCTACTTTGTGTAGGCCATTACATAGGAAACATGAGAATGAGGGCTTCTTACCTCCATTAGTTGCCCTACTCTTTCCAGATTGGTTAGAGTTATAGGATTTCCTCTTACTCCCTCTAGTGTTTCTACTGTTACTACTTGAACTTAGGGCTCCTCCACTCTTGGGTTTGCCTAACTTAATTGACTTTCTACCCTTGTGTCCTGTCGACACATTCTTCCCTTTATTGCCATGAGTGTATTCAGTCAAGTGTTTAGCTGCTGCCTATGCTATAGCCAAGTTGGTAACTCGTTACCTCTGCAACTCATTCCTAGCATAAGGCTTCAGTCCTTCTAGGAAATACAATAACTTATCATCTTCAACCATGCTCTTGATGTCCAACATCAATGTCGAGAACTTACAGACATGCTTTCTAATATCATTACTTTATCAAAGTTCCTTCAACTTCTTTCGGGCATTATACTCAATATTCTCTGGGAAAAACTGAGTCTATAACTCAGCCTTCAACTCAACCCACGTAACTAGTAAGCGTTACCATTCTGGATATCCTCATATTTGGTGCACCACCACAATTTGGCATCTCCAATTAAGTACATTGTAGCCATGGTGGCCTTTGCTCTCTCATCATTTGTCCTTACAGCGGTAAAGTACTACTCCATATCAAATAGAAAGTTCTCTAACAACTTGGTGTCCCTTACACCAGTAAATGCCTTAGGCTCAAGCATCTTTAGATGTTCTGCATGAGCAAGAACATGTATGAGGGCAAGGGCAGGAGCATTTCCCACAACCCGAGTCAAAATAGCTACTTATGCCCTCAACTCCTCAACTGTCTCGATTGAGGCATGAGTAATAGCTTGTCTTCTCAAGTCTTCTACTTAAGTCTCTAAATTTTGTCTTATCTCATTGGTCATTACGTGCATTTCCCCTCTGAGTGTTTACACTATAACACCAAAATTCTTAGCCATCTTAATCATCTTAGCATTCATCTCCTAATGATTGGCCTTAACTTCAGCCACTCTTACTGACAGTGCAACTAAATCATCCATCCGCTTGAATAATCCCTTGAAGATTTCCTCCAAGCCATCTAGCCTCTTGCTCACTTCCTCTTATCGTGTCATGGTTGTTTTCACTGTAATAACCTAGGCTTTGATACCAACTATCATGGCCTGGGACTTTCTTTAGTACACAAACGGATTATACGATGCTTATTGTCCTACCTTTGCAGTAGTAAGCAAGGCTAACTTACACACAATACTGACTAACATGGTTTAAACTTGTAAGCAGCACAACTAAGAAAGAAAGCCAACAAAATATAAGGAACAAAGGCATGAATGGAAAGATGAATAGCACACTTTTATTAATTCCGATAGTAATACAAGGTTATAATATGTGGGCACAGGGGCACATGTATGTAACAAGTGCCGTCGATCGTGATCAACCAACGTAGTAAGTAGCACTTACACCCCCATAAAGAGCTTTACGGACATTTTTGGGCCTTATAAGGGGAGACATTAAAACTAGTGAAATGATACTACTTTCTAAAAGTAGAAATTTCTAATAATAGTAAGGCCCCTAACTACATAAAAAAAAAAGTCCCCCTTTATATTACAATATGTATAAAAGAATGACCCTTTACTAATACAAGTATGTTATAAAAAGGAACCCTGACACAAAGCACAGTCTCTATTAATATTTTTTTTTATTAATTCATTCTTACTTTGTTTACTTTTAATATAAATTAGTCTAATTCAAATTTTTTTTTAATATTTAGGCCCTTTTCATTTAATATAAACTAGTCTACAAAAAATTTTAATATTTATACCTCTTCATATAAGGTTTTACAAAAAAGCACTTGAACTTCTTCAAAATAAAGCATTATTAAAATATAAAGTCAATTTAAAGTGAAATAAAAATAAGTATGTATTAGAGTATAACAAAGGCACAAAATAGTAAAATGAAAAGAATTAAAAAGAAAAAAAAAATGCAATTTGAATAGTAACTAAATGGAACTTTTTAGATTGATTTAGATCGAAAGTGGGATACTAACAAAATATAAAATGCGGTTTAGTTTTCAAACCAACATCCTATTATACAGAACACCATTTTGTCAATCAAGCATGAATATAGGATTATCAAATTGGGAGAATAATATTTCTCTCCCTTAAATCCATTTTAAAATTAATAATTATATAATATCCATTTCTTTTTTCAATTTCATTTTAGAATTATATGCTATATGCTTAAGTCTCCCAAACCCTATCTAACCTTGCTATTATTTATAATCAACGTAAGAGCTTAGAACAATCTTAGCCCATCTAAGCGGATCCCAACCTAAGTCAACAACAAACTAACCTAACTTGCCTTCGATCAAGCATTTGGCACTCATCTCTTTCTCATGATCGTGCTCATTTTAAAATTACATGCCATTGTATACAGCTAACTTCTTAGATAAAAACAATGATAGGTTCTAAATAAAATAGATTAATCAAACTAGACGACTTTAGTAAGAAAATAAGGAATTTATTTGCAACCTATTAATTATACGGTTAATTAAATTATATGTAAGAAAATGTGCATTTTAAACCCATCTTAAACATCTACAGATAAAACCTTAGGATATGACTCATCTCACAACTTACCTAATAGTAAACTGCTTATTATGAGAGGGAGAGGAGTTCTTTGAGGTCACATATTCACAAGTAAGCTCTACACTACAGCCTTTTAAATTCTAATTTTAGTAGAAAAAGAAAATTCTAAAAAATCTAAGATGTGGGATTTCAAAAGTAATTCTTGAAATGAAATCAAAACCCTAACTTGATTTTCCCACTCTTAAAACTTAATGATTCTAAGGTAGTGTTTGGTTATAAGGACTAGACAAGATAAAGAGAATTGGACAGTACAAGTTTATTATACCATGTTCGGTTTGTACAATACTGGATAAAAATTTATATTAAAAAATTAATTATTTATATTATAAAATAAATAATTTTTTATAATATTTAATAAAAATAATATTCATTAACTTAATATTATAACATGAAAGGGTATTATTGAAAATGTAAAATATTTTTTATTTTTATTTAGTAAATTTCATTTTTGTACAATGGTTTAGATGGAAAAAAAATTTAGGCATTTTGTTTAATCCATCAGCCTAGTTTTTATCCAATTACCAAGCAAATTTACAAACCAAACACGAGATAAATTTTTTTGTTCAGTTTAGTACCATGAAAATTGCGTAACCAAACGCTACCTAAACATTAAATTCCATGCTTTATTTGCAACATTTGTAATACATTAATAATACTAAATATACCTTTAAGAGATTCATAATAGTGAATTTAACCAAATTAAATCTTAACTATTGTTTTCAATAACTCAAAACCCTAATTTGATTTTTGTAATATACACTTTGTATAAGAACTTATTAATGAATATGTTAGTTTTTAAGCCGTAAATTTAGTAGAGTGACCTGTAGGACCTTAAATATATATATAAAAAAAAATTAAAGTGGACTAAGATTAAACTAAGGACAATAGTAAGAAAAAACAAAGTGAAAGAACACCTCATCGACCTTTGGGATCAGCCATCACACCTATATGGACTACCAAATTAGGTTAGTGGTTGATCACTACTATATAATGGTTTACCATTATCTCTTTAGGGTTAGTTTATTGCTCATTGATTAAGTAGAGTGAGTCCTAGTTAACCATTGCTTTTCTAGGTTAACCTTATTCTTCTCTTTTCCTCGAAAGTTTGTTGAAAACCTCTTCTTAAACCTTAGGTTTGTTTCAAAACCTAGATGAAATATATTAAGATAAGCCTTTTAAAAAAATAATTGAATTATTATGAATTATAGGGTTTGTTTAAAGAATGAGATTTGAGATATACAATGCAAATAGAGGTGAATTGTTACTCTATTGTTGATTGTTTGGTCATCTATTAAAAAATGACTAACCAATTTTACTATATCTAACCTCTAAATTGACATAATTTATGTTAACCTTGCTTAGGGCATGTCACCCTCTTTGGATAAGCAAGTCATAAACTAGATATTCCTTACTTACTAAAGGTTGGTATTAGGGCTTATACTTAGGTGCCAATACCATCTTAGTTGTAGATAAACCGATCACTAATATCTGTAGCTAATGTGCATCGAGACATCTAGAAAATTTGTTGATAAGTTACAATAGTGGTATTAAACACTATTATGTGCTGAGTAAAAAGGGTAAAGGTTAGAGATAAATTTTGAAAAGTAGGTTGTTCATAGTTAAAGGTAAAGGCATTTCTACTCATAGTTAGCTCACCTAAACTTGTATAAAAATCAAATTCAAATTGTAAACTAGTTTAGCTTGGTTATAAGCGAGCTTGACCTAGTTGTTGAACCGCTGGACCCTAGGGGCCTAAGTGGTTCAATACATACAACTCGGTGGGTTAGCCAAGCCTTGAACTAATGGGTCGACCCATCGGTTCAAGGCTGAGTTAACCCCAAAATTTTAAAAAAATATATAAAAATAATAATATAATATACTATACATATATACTATATATAATGCAAAGATACTATATATATTATATATAATATACTATATATATAATACAATGTAAACAAGTATATATTATATATAATAATTAATATATTATGTAAGCTTTGTAATTTCATATAGTTATACGAACAAGAAATTTAAAGCATTAGTGAAACTAACTTAAATAATCTAAAAATTTATGAGTAGATTCAAAATATTAATTTAAGATGCTCTATAGACTTGGATTTCGAAAATATAATAAAATAATAATATATTTAAATAGTATAATTTAACTATATATGTATTATTTACCGTAATCGCATAGAATTACTCTGATAGCTAGTAAATATTTAGAGATAAATTATATATGTAGTAAAAATATTATATGACATAAAATAACATGTAGAGTATATATGTATACATCGTGTGTAATTTTTATGCATTAATATAAACCTGTAATTAACTACAATACATGAAAACTACATTTTAAGCCAAATTAAGTTAAATAAATTTATAAAAAACGATTAATGCTCACAAAGAAAATGGGGCAACTCGATATAGATCAATTTAGGCATGTGGAGCATTTTAGGATAGGTGTTTAGGAATTATATTAAGTGATCATGCAATTTTAAGTATAGTTTTTAGGGGAATAATGCATGAGGAGAGAGAAAGGAAAATTCATTCTCCATTAACTAAGTTTTGAAAAATAAAAAACTTCTCTTTAGAAAATCATACATGCAAATTAGGATTTAAGAAAAATTTCAATCAGTTAAATTAATCAAAAAATAAAATCAAGGAAAAAATTTGAAAATTGATGTGCAATCTAGGCACATGGTGGTTTGTAAACTTGGAGAGTTTTTGTAAACCGGCCACCACTACCAAGAGATAGAGGAGTGTTGAGCTTAGTTTTTTTACCTCTCAGTTTTATAAATTAAGTTTTTTCTAAACTGACTAGTATTAAACCCTTACCCATTTAATACTGATCTTCGACTGGGGTTTAAAAAAAATTGGTTCTTTTTGTATTTTGAAAATACTTTGGAGTCGTTGCTCGACCGAAATCGGGAAAAAAGAGTTAAGTTATAACCAATTGGGTGAATTGGTTATAACTTAACCACTGGTCTTTCAATAAAAACTAATTTTAAAAAATAATTTTTGAAACCAGAGATCGGGATCCGAGGGTTAGGAATTTTAAACTCTTACGGGTACCATTGACTTTCCAAATTTAACCTTAATCTTAAAAGTCACATTTTTATTTCATAAGACAAAACTTAATTGTTAATTACACTAATTGGATAACTTAAGTAATCTTGAAAAAAGGAAAATTATATATATTTTTTTTTATCGTTGTCCCATAAGTACCTACATACCCGCTATTTAGGATCAGACATACATAATTCTTTTATAAAAACTTTAGCGAGTGATGTTGATTTTAATTTTGGAAAACATGTCGAATTTATGTTTTTAGTTCAATTTGGTTTATTTAAGAAAATTTCTAAAAAAGAAGGTCCTAAATTAGATTTTTATTTATCTGGAAAATTCTAAAAGGTCCTAACTTTAAAAAGAATTCAATTTTTTTTATTTGAAAAAAAAACGCTTTTCTAAGTGATAAAACAGTTATTTATTCACCAACCTAATTATTTTTACTCTTATTTTACTTATTTTTCCTTATTTATTACTTTTTTTATCCTACTTATTTTTTATTTTTTATCCATTTCCATTATACTAAATAAATAAACTATTCCTTTTTTTATATTCTTTTCTATTTCTTTTTTTTATTTGATTACATTTACAATTGCATATTACAAAAAATGAGTAAATAAATAAATAAATTAATTAAAAAAATTAGATCGGGACTAATTCAGACCAGGAGAGAAGCATGGGTCGGTTTGAGCATTAGGTTGGATCTTGAGTCGGGTTCGGATCGACTCTACTGGATTTGGGTTAGGCTTCCACAACAGCAGTAGCAGCGAAGTGATTCGGCTTGTTTCGACCACCAAAACGAGTGGGTAAGGAGTGTTTTGTATGGTTTTTATTCAGGAAAGTGCTACCGTGTTTGGTGGGTGGTAGCGGTGTTCAGGTGGCGCCGTCAGGGGTTATTGGGTACAAGAGGGGAGTTTAGTGTGGAGAGTTCGATCGTAGGCTTAGTTCGGGTTGAAGAGGGTCGAAGGTGGTGGTTCGAGAAGAGTGAGTTCGGTGGTTAGTGTTTGGCGACGGTGGTTTGGTGGCGTTGCTAGAGGGCACGGTAGTAGTTGTGGGTGAAAGCTTGAGTTGTGGGGAGTGATTCTAGGTTGCTTAGCTGTAGTGTTAAGCTAGAGAGAGAGAGACTCGAATAAAGACAGAGAGAGAGAGCTACAATTAGAGAGAGAAAACGAGAGAAAGAAGAGAGAGAGAATTTGTGAGTTGTTTCTATTACTTGTTTTGTGTTTATGTGTGCTCATAAGCCCTCCATTTATACACAAATTCATCAAACAAACAACGAAATCAGAAATCAAACTTAAATGAAAATGTCCAAAAATCCAATTTTTTTTTTTCAAAATTTGGAGCTCGATTTGAATGCTCATTTGACTGAACCTGGACTTGTTCTTTGATTCTATTCAAAGTATGCCATGTAGAGTAAGAGATGGAAGCAAGAAATCATGTGCCTGTGTATGGAATTTGTGCTAAAATTAGCTCTAAGCTGAAGGGAGTAAGTTGTTCTTGATTAGGAAATGGGAGGAAAATCTAGAGAAAATAAGGAAAAACTAAGAGAAAGAGAAGGAAAGTGTTGACGTGGCACCACATCAGCCAACTTGACCAATCCTAACTTGTTATCATCACGTAGTGACATGTAGCAGTTGACGTGGCTTAACACGTAGCGCCATGTTAGCACGTCACCCAAGCCGAAGATGCCATATGTTAGGACACTTCGTGCAATCAAATCTTGATACGTGGCAATCCTTGATGCGATAAAAAATAAAAAATAGGCTTTTACATGCTTTCACCAAGATTCAACCGAAGATCTCTAACCAAGCCCAACGCATATGTCTAAGTACTTATTCGTTAGGCCATCGACTTATACCTTATTCATATATTCAATTAAATTGCATATATGAACTAAGTCAATCTGAGTTAGATTTAAATCTAAGCCTAAGCCCAACGGTCCAACTTCTAAATCTATTTCAAAATTAAAAATTTACCTTAATAAAATGTTATTTTCTAAAATCTTCTTTTTTTCTTTCAATTTTTCAATTTTTTTTGTAATTTTTTCAAATTTTATTTTCTGTGCTTCTTTCTCCATTTCTTATTTTTTTGTGTTTTTTCTTATTTTTGTATTTTTCTAAAATTCTTATTTTTTCTAAAATTCTTTATTTTTTTGTTTTCTTTAATTTCCTATATTTTTTTATGTTTTTCCTAATTTAGGACCTAATAAAATAAAATAAAGGGGGTAAAAATTGGGTGTCCACAAGAAAGCTACGCCTAGCTTTGTAGACAAGGAGGTAGTCAGTGATAGTGATGGTAATCGAAGCAGCCAGTTCTAATGAGAGCCCAAAATCTATTTGATTTTTCATAAATTTGTAAAAATATAAAAAATACCTAGAAAATTATGAAAAGAAATTATTCAGGCATATTTCATGTACATAATCTAGAAAAAAATATTGTTTTGTACAAATTTAGTAAATATGATATACGTCCTTAGGAAATTCACGAAATTGAATGATTTTCGATATTGAAATAAATTAGTCTAATAACGTTGTTTTGACCTTAAAATTTTTATATAAACTTTCCTATACTTATATTAAGTTGCTATGAAAAGATTTTTTGTGAAATTATTTTCTATATTTTTATTAATTTTTTTACCCTTAAATTGTAAATAAAATGATAATTTTAGTAGAAATTAATATATTTTTCTAGGGGCTTCACCTAGAATTTGTAGTAAGTTGGTTATTGGAGTAATTTGTTGTCTACTAATATTATTGGAGTAAATCTTAAGAGTAGGAATTACATGTATCCAAGAAAATGCCCTTATAAGTGAAGTTTGGTAGTTGTGGATTTGAATGGGAGAGTGATAATATGTTAAATGTGAAGTTTTGTGAAGTAATTAAGCTAGGGTCTGTTTCATGAAGTGTTAATGAGTTATTGTGATTGGAGTTTGGGGTGGAAATGAATAAATCAATAAGTTATATATAATTTGAACTTAGGTAGAGGATAACTTAAAGGAAGTTGAAGGTAAGTATTTTACTAAATATTCACTCAAAAGCTAAATTAGAGACAAATTTATGAACGAGTGATGAACTACGGGAATTTCAGAGACTAAGTCGGAGGGAATATTTTTAAGAACTCCGAAGTTGCTAGTCTCAAAGGAAAATTCAGAGGGAAAATTCTTTAAAATTATGAAGTTGATTGAGCTCAAAGGATTTTCTATTAAGAAATTTAAATTCTAGTAAACACAACAACTTAGTCAAAAGGTAACTCAAAGTAATATTTGAAGTAATTATAGATATGTAAACACTTAGAACTTGTATCAAAGGGTGTTCAATGAAGAATCTCGGATACTCATTAAACTCAAAGGTCGAATCTACTATGAACTTCAATGCTATGAAGTTTAGAGGGTAGCTTGGTAGACATTCTACTAGGAGATCTAAAATTGAGTAGACTATACGATTGGTTCAAAAGGTGTCTTAAGGAGTACATGAAGTGAAAATACATATGTGTGAGCACTTAGAAGCTACCTTAGAGGAAAATTTGTAAGAAATCTTAAGTGCTCATCAAATTCAGAGGATAATTCACAAGTTAGTTTTGATATGAACTCTCACTCTAGTAAGGCTTAGAGGGTAATTCAGAGGCTTTGTAACATGAAAACTTCATAAGATAATTTCACTCAAAACCTAGCTCAGAAGGTATCAAAGGTATAATTCATTGATGAAATGACTATAACTTTCTATGCTAATGCCATCATAACTTATAAATTAAGTTCCAAATCAACCTAATTTATAGGGAGATAAGCAAATAAATGGTCTCTCATATCTTATATAGTTACTAACATGATAAATTGACTAAATATATATAGGGGAAATTCTTGAACGTAGGACAAGTGAACAACCAAGTTAGCAAGTAACTGAGTTCTATGTAAGTAGAATTAGTACTTTACTGTACTTTAAAGTATTGTTTAAGAATACTTGAAAATCTTAGTATATGTCTTATTTGTGTATACAATGTGTGCACTTGAATATGGTCGTATTATTTTGAGTGCTAGACTTATGTATTGATTACTTTATAATACTATTTGCTTTGAACTGTTTAAAATTGCTTAACCACCCTAAAATCAATCTAATATAAACTCAACTTAACTACTAACCAAACATGTATCACAACCCATTAGGAGAAACAACTAATGATAGGGATTACAGACCAATCGCGTGCTTACGAGCTCGAGGACTTGCCCAAATGGTTCACCAAGCTGTTTAAGGAGAGCTAAACTCTGAAGAACGATCCTTACTTTAGTCTGAATTGTTGAATTACTTTGCTTCCTATTTCATTAAGGAGACTCATGAGGAGTACAATTAGGTGTTGAGCCGACCCCTTCACAGTACATCAATCTAAGGTTAAGCATTGAACCTGCCTGTTGGCAATCCAACATATTGCTAAGGTCGAGCTTCCCTCGATCCCGAGTTGGATGACTTTCCCAAATGGTTTATCGAGCTGTCTAAGAAGAGCTGAACTTTGAAGAACAATCCTTACTCCAATTTGACTTGCTAAATTACTCTACTCTCTATTTCATTAAGAAGACTTTCGAAGTGAATGATAAGTTGCGGAGTCGACCCCTTCACAGTACATCAATCCAAGGTTAAGCATTGAATGTAGTTACTACAAATTAAACACATTATCGAGGTCGATCTTCCCTCGATCTCAAGTCGACCAGACAATGGACTACCCCTACCCCCTAGGCATAGAGCCAATCCTTCCTTAGTTTGGAACATCTAAGCCCAAGCACCCAACCTTGACTTGACTTGACTTGCTTAAAACCTATTCTACTCAGCAAACAGCATCATTGGGACCATACATTAGACCCTTGACACACACCCCATTTTTTGACATCCGTACTGTCCTTCTATAATAGAATATCCTTTTTGTTCAATTACAATTTTACCCTTGTAAATTATGTATTTTTCCTTTTATAGTAGGAATCCTTTTTGTAATTTGCACATACTTAAGATTTGCCTTAATTAGGTCACATAAATACTTGTATTTTGTAATAGCTGCAATAGTTAAAATCATTGAATTTTCGGACATTCCTTCCTGCATGAGCTAAGTGTCTTTTGCTTACTCTTGTTTGCTTTTATCTAGTCTATTGTGAGTATGGATTAGTAGGGAGCACCCTCTGGCCATACTTGTACACAATATCAAGTGCAACCTGAGTTTGTCTCTACTGTTGGTACATGAGGACCCTTGCTCAACCTTTGACTCCCATTTATCTTTCGAACCATTTTGTGACCTGGACTTACCCTTAGTTCGCGTAATATTGGACTTTGTATGCTCATCCATGTCATCCGTATCATCTTGGTATCAAAGTTTGGCTATATTTGAGTAAGTTTTTTGTTACTTAGTACTTTGAGTAGCTTAATATTGCTATAATTGTGTTCTAGAAGCTGTCTATAGTTGTCGTGAGTGTTTAGTGCTAAAGAAATCTAATACTTTATTATCCCCTGTTTTCTTGTTCACAAAACAGAGTGTGAAGTATTCGAGTGGTTTTTCTTATGTTAGTTGTAATAGTTATAGAAGTGTTAAGTATTGTGTTGTATTTGTAATTTGTAGGAAGAACTTTGAATTGTGCTTTAACTGTTAATCTCTTATAATAGACAATAATGTTTGGTTCTAGTATTCAAGGAACTCTTGGTAACCAACAGAGTGGTGCTCAAAATGGCTAAGGTTAATAAGGAAGTTTTACACCCTTGTCTGCAAATGATCGATTGGATAGATTTACTAACCTGGTGGCTAGTTTGGTGACTATCATAAATGAAGATCGGCAATGAGCCAGAAATGATCCCTACAAAGGATGAGCTAATGAGCAACCCGAGAGAAGTAATGACCATTACGTTCAAGTTAATACCTCGGTTTAACCATACCAAACTAGAGGAGTAGGTAGAGTTACTAGGTGTAGACTAACATTAGAAGAGATCAAAGAGGAGGATGAGGAAGTAGGTGATGAAGCAGAGGAGTATTATGAACTGAAAGAGAGGAATGTCTAGAGTGGAAGGCTTGAAGATGCATATCCTTAGTTTTTATGGGAATGGTGATGTCGAGGAGCATTTAGACTGGGTAGATAAGATTAAGAAGCAGTTTCAATGTCATGAGGTACCTAATAACACTAAGTTCAGACTTGTTGTGTTGGAGTTTACTAGTTATGCTACCTTGTGGTGGAAGAATCTATAAGCCACCCGAAGAAGAAAAGGAGAACGTAAAGTTAGGCATTAGGATGAAATGAAGAGAGTCATGAGATGAAGATTTGTTCCAAGTTATTATTTGCAGGATGCATTCAAAAGGTTACAAGAGTAGAGATAAGGAGGATCAAGTGTTGACACTTATGTGAAGGATTCTAAATGTTGATCATTGCAAAGTTATCGAGCTTGAAGACTGAATTATGTCTTGATTCATTAGTGGGTTGAGGTGCGAGATTAGAGATATTTTGGAAACTATGGATATTGGTTCACTTGACGAAGCTACCTAAGTTGCCTAGAGAATCAAGAGGCGCCGAGTAGGAAGTTTTCAAGCTATTGTCAGCTGACCTACCACTAGTCGACTGGTTTCAAGCAGACCTGTACAATTGAAACCTAGCAAAGTTGCTGAAGTTCGACCTACTCAAACTACTCGAGTAAAGGAGTAGGAGATCTTGAGGAAATTCAAGAAAGGCCAAAGCTCATGAAGAAAGACGAGTGACATTAAGTGCTTCAAGTACTTGAACACATGGTTGCTTAGTGTCTTAATAGAAGAACCATGGTGATCCGAGGAAAAGCATCGACTGTTGAGGTAGACAGTATTGATGAGGAAATGGAAGAGCCAAAAAATACCTGACAAACCAAGCTATCCGAGGAGGAGGAAGTCATATATAGTAAAGAGGGTAATTTTATGCTTACAACCACTGTGCTAAGGAAAGCTATGGGCATGAGTCCTATTTTAGAGGATGAGCAGTGACAGAATTTGTTCCACATT
Source organism: Lumnitzera littorea (assembly GCA_024138015.1). Taxonomy (NCBI): domain Eukaryota; kingdom Viridiplantae; phylum Streptophyta; class Magnoliopsida; order Myrtales; family Combretaceae; genus Lumnitzera; species Lumnitzera littorea. The sequence continues at coordinate 53,391,503 of JAMXBB010000011.1, forward strand.
GGCTGTAAGGTGAATGGGTCATTATGTGCATTGATTGTCGATAATGGTAGCTGCACTAATGCAGTATTTGCTTTCATGGTCCAATAATTGACTCGATTGAGCTGAAGAGAGAAATGGAGTGTGAGGAGTCGACCCATCTACCGGTTGGAAGGTTGCTTGAGGTAAGAGGATCAGAAGAGGGACTGCTGCCTGTTGAGGTGAAGACCTTACTAAGTGATTTTTCAAACCTGTTCTTAGGTGAATTGCCAAAGGGTTTGTCTTCAATCTATGACATTGAACATGTAATAGACTTACAACCAAGAGCTACCCTACCAAACAAACCTACATATAGGCTAAATCTTAAGCAAGCTACCGAACTACAGAAGGAGGTAGATGAGTTGATGAAGAGAAGGTATGTACGAGAGTCCTTAAGCCTATGTACCGTGTCGACTCTATTGGTACCAAAGAAGGATGGGACATAGAGGATGTATGTGGATATTTGACCAATCAATTGAATTACCATCAAGTACAGGTACCTTATACCAATGCGTGATGATATGCTCGATGAATTGAATGGAGCAAGAGTATTTTCCAAGATTGATCTCAAATTTAGATACCATCAAATTCGAATGCGAGAAGAAGATGAGTGAAAAACCGCGTTTAAAATCGGCCATGGATTGTATGAATGTCTTGTAATGCCATCAGCCTATCAAATGCCTTGGGCACATTTATGAGATTGATGAATCATGTGCTCCAAGAATTCATTGGAAAGTTTGTTGTTGTGTATTTCAACAATATTCTTATCTATAGTCCTAGTTTGAAAACTCACTGTGAGCAACTCTGAATAATCTTTTCCAAACTCCGAGTTGAGAAACTTTATGCCAACCTGAAGAAATGTGACTTCTATTGACTTGAAGTAATCGTTATGGGATTTGTTGTGAGTAGTAGTGGTATATGAGTTGATGATGAGTAGATAAAAGCGATTACTAAGTGGCCTATGTTGACTTATTCAGTTGACGTATGAAGCTTCCACGACATGACATCATTCTATTGCCGATTTATAAGGAGTTTAAGTACAATTGTTGCCTCACTCACCGAGCTGTAAAAGAAGAATGTTGAGTTCAAGTGAGGACAAAAGGAATAGAGGGGTCTTGAAGAGATAAAGAAAAAGCTTACCACCTCCCCTATCTTAGCTTTACTGAGCTTTGACGAAGTACTTGAAGTGGAGTATGATGTATCTAAACTAATCATAAGTGCTGTGCTAATGCAAGAAGGCCGACCTATTGCTTACCTTAGTGAAAAGCTTAAAGGAGCTACACTCAACTATTCTGTTTATGATAAAGAGTTTTACTCTTTGATCCGAGCCTTAACTATATGGCAGTAGTATTTGCTACCAAAAGAATTTGTGATCTACACTGATCATGAATCTTTGAGATATCTAAAGGGATAGCTTAAGTTGTCTTGAAGACAAGCTAAGTGGGTTGAGTTCATTGAGGGATTTTCTTTTGTCATAAAGCACAAGAATGGCAAGATCAATGTAGTAGTCGATGCCCTATTAAGACGATATTCCTTCAAGATCAAACAACAGACTTGATTACTACGATTTTCTATGATAAAGGACTTATATGTTGAGGATCTACATTTTGGTTTGATCTATGCCAGATGTGAAGAAGGCCGAACACTTGATGACTATTACAGAGAGGACGAATACTTATTTAAGAAGAGAAGATTGTGTATCCCAAACTGTTCTATGAGAGCGCTACTAATGCTTAAGGCACATGGAGGAGGATTGTTTGGACATTTTGGTAAACACCAAACTTATGAGGTACTATCCTTTAGATTCCTTTGGCCAAAGATGGTGAGAGATGTCTACACTGTATTGGAAAGGTGTATTACTTATAGAAAAGCAAAGAATCGAGCTGAGTAAGGACATTATTTACTATTAATGATCCCAACTAAACCATGGCCTAAGTTGAGCATGGATTTTATGTTAGGATTGCTGATGACATCTCGAAGGAAGGACTCCATCATGGTGGTCGTAAACTGATTTAGCAAGATGGTACACTTCGTACCTTGTTCCAAAACTAATAATGCTTCGACTATCTCTTTTCTTTTCTTGTAGGAGGTAGTCAAACTTCATGGAATGCCTACGACTGTTGTTTCAAACTGAGGCCCGAAATTCATGAGCTACTTCTAGAGGACATTATGGAAGCAAATGGGAACCAAACTATTATTTAGCATGTCTTGCCATCCATAGATGGACGGACAAACCAAGGCAGTCAACAAAGCTGTGGGAACTTTACTTTGGATTGTTGTTGGTTAGAACATGGCTGATTGGGATCTATGCCTGCCTATAAATAAGTTTGCCTACAACTGGACTACCTATAGTGTCATGAATGTGTCGCCATTTATGGCCTCCTACGAGTTCAACCCTAAGCTCCCATTATACCAGATACCCTTTCTGAACCAAAATGATGATCAATCAGTTATAGAAAGATTCGAAGCGATTAAGGCAATACACTAGAAGGTCATAAAACATCTAAGTTGAGCTGTTACCAAGCTTAAGAGACTAGGTCGAAGACGGAAGAATCGAGAATTTCTACTAGGTGATTTAGTTTAGATCCACCTCAATAAAGAGCAATTCCCATGTTTGAGGAAGAACAAGTTATCTACCAAAGCTGATAGACCATTTAAAGTACTTGAAAGAATCAATCCTAATGGCTATAAGATTGAACTACTTGAAGATTACGGAGTCTCACACTCCTTTAACATTGCCGACTTCTTCCCTTATACTCCTAAAGACAAACAATGTGGGGCTGAACCAGATTTGATCCCAAATCTTAAACAAATCGGAGGGGATGATAAAGATCACGGACCGATCACGGACCAATCACATGCTCCTAAGCTCGAAAACTCTCTCAAATGGTTTGTTGAGCTATCTAAGGAGAGCCGAACTCTAAAGAATGATCCTTACTCTAGTCTAACCTGTTCAATTACTTTGCTATCTATTTCATTAAGGAAACTCCTGAAGTGAATGATCAGTTGTCGAGCTAACCCCTTCATAGTACATCAGTCCAAGGTTAAGCATTGAACCCACCTACTACTGATTTGACATATTGTTGAGGTCGGGCTTCCTTCGATCCCAAGCTTGAGGACTTACCTAAATGGTTTGCCAAACTATTTAAGGAGAGTTAAACTTTGAAGAACGATCCTTACTCTAGTCTAACCCATCGAATTACTCTGCTCTCTATTTCATTAAGGAGACTCCGAGGTGAATGACCAGTTGCCGACTTAACCCCTTCACAGTACATTAGTCCAAGGACAAGCATCAAACCTGCCTTCTACCGATCTGACACATTGCTGAGGTCAAGCTTCCCCTGATCCCAAGCCGACCAGATGATGGACCACCACCCTAAGCCAGTCCTTCCTTAGTTCGAAACATTCGAGCACCTGACCCCAGCCCAATCTGCTCAGAACTTATTCTGCTCGGCAAACAACATCATTAGGACCACAAAATGGACAGTTGACATACGCTCTATTTTTAGACATCCGTATTATCCTTCTATAATAGAATATCCTTTTTGTCCAATTACAATTTTACCCTTGTAAATTATGTATTTTCCCTTTTCTAGTAGGATCCTTTTTGTAATTTGCACATATCTAGGACTTGCCCTAATTAGGTCATATAAATACCTGTATCTTATAATTGCCACAACAATCAGAATCATTAAATTTTCAAACATTCCTTCTTGTGTAAGTTAAGTGTCTGTTGCTTACTCTCACTTGCTCTTATTTAGTCCATTATGAGCGTGGATTAGTAGTGAGTAACTTCCAGCTACACTTGTGCAAAATATCAAGTGTGACTTGAGTTTGTATGAAGCGTTGGTATGTCATATCTACCGTCGATGCACACGGACCCCTACTCAACCTTCGACTCCTATTTATCTTTCAGACCATCTCATAGACCGGATCTACCTTTGGTTCATGTAATACTAGACTTTATGTGTTTATCTATGGCATCCATATCATCTAGGTATCTTAGGCTAAACACGAATCCTTCGATAAAGATAGCTAAAATGGTCATCTCTCTACCCTTAGTCGAACTAAGTGACAAGAGAGGAGGTTGCGACAAGGTTAGGGACCATGGTTTGAAGTAAAGTCTTGGGCGGAACGTGCTTCTCCATTATACAAGCCTTAATTTGGTTTCGATTCGTAAAGTGCACAACGTCAAACTCCTCAACTTGGATTGGACCGACGCAATTTCTCTGATCTTACGATGGATCGGATAACTTCATACGATGGTATTTGTTTGTACATGCATAATATCTAACTAAACTTGCTTGAAAACCCTGGTTACTCTGTTTCAGATATGTGTTATTGTTTTTATCTACTTACTAAGCAAGTTGTAGCTCATTTTCCTACAGTTGTTTTGCAAATTTCCTAATGAACTCACTAATACTATTCCAAGTTCTAGAGAACGGAGTTGGGGAGTGATATTTGAGACTAATGGGCTAAGTTCTTATTTATTTGTCAGTTTTACTAACTTCTAAGGAAGCTAATAGGGTCTCTACTAATGATCTTCTAGTTTTCAACTATGAATATTATTGTTATGCTTTGTAAACATGTGAACTCTTATAAATCCTTTATTAATCTCTTTATTTCCTCATATCAATTTACTTTTTAGAACTTTTTGTTGAAATTGAGATTTTGTACTCCAAATAATTTATAAAGCTTGATTTTCTAGGTCATTTGAGCCACAAGTTTATTTTTTAAAGCTATTTTAAAAAGATACATCACATGTTGATATATATTAGACCTAGAATTGTATGATTCAAAGCGGGGAACTAGTAAACACCTTATGTAATCTATACTTACGTTAGCGGCTAAAGTGGCTAGATTCTAGCTTAGGTTGGTTACACGACGGGGCTGTTACGATTTTCTAGTTTGGGGCATGGCATATTATATATGTCATATAATATATATACTATATATTATGCTATATATAATATACTATACATAATATACTGCATGTAAGAAATCTTCCTATTTTGTAAATTTTGTTACTTTGGCCATTCTTACTCAACATTATAATATAACATCATGTTCATGTAATTCAAATTAATTATTTCAGGATTGGAAAAAAATTTGAACCAAAAATAAAATTTTTGATTTACAAACAATTACATGTCGACATAAAGTTTTAGAATTATTTAGAAAAAAAAAGAAAAAGAAATACAAGAGTAGAGACGGAAATCCAGAAAAATAAAAAAAAAAATCAAAACACACGTACCGTCTCTACATATTGGTCAGTAGAGATTCAAGTAAAGTTGGGCTTCATGTAACTAAATGAGCCTGTAAAATAGATGATAGTGAGGGACATTAGGGGATTTTCCAACATGGCCACTTTGATGTTTAAGTCAGATGTGTGTATGTGGAGAGTAGGAGTATGTAAAGGTAGTAAATAGGCTCAAGTGTACAAAGTATCAAGTAATTTACCATTAAGTAATGATCCTGTATTCATAGAGGAGTAGAGCCAGTAGTTGAAGAGGTGTTACTGGGTAGAAACCTCATCTAAAAGTGTTGCATAGTGGAGCCATGATGTCCAACGTGTTCGACAAATGTAAGAGATAATTGTTGACTTGCTTATTTGAATTTTACTAATCGTTGGTGACCACTCTGGTTAGGTAGGCCGTATGATGAGCTTGGGTCGAGGTCAGCCATAAGGTAGAAAGTTGAGTCTTCAAGGGGCATAGCCTAGGCTGTAAGCTTTATAGGGTCGGTATAGGCTTGAAAGGCTCATGTCCAAAAGGCCCTATCAACACTTGTCCTCCACCTTGTAGTCTTATTACTGTTGTGTAGGCAAGGAGAGGGGAAAGATAAACTTCTTAGGTGTATAGTCAATCTAGTCTTGAAGTGCTTACTATGGTGGAAATGCTGCCATATTGACATGGTAGCAAAGATGTCCAAGTTGGGTGGTACAAGGGACGAGCAGGCATGGTTTGTCTTAGTAGGTTGTCACCAGGGTCGAGGTAGGTGCTCCAACCTTAAGGTGGAACTAGTTAACTATCAATCAGGTTAGGGCAGAGTGTACTTTTGTCGAGCTGAATAGGTGATCCAAGGTGGATACTCAATAAGTTCAACTAGGTGCTCTAAGCCCAGGCGAAAATCTAGTAGGATGGGCGCTTTAGACAGTAAGGCTGCAAAGCAAGGGTATTGAGTAGATAAGGTTGAGTGAAGCTGACAATTTTCTAAGCAACTACTATCTATCCGTACCGAGGTGTAGTGTTGTTGAAGTGTTGAACAAGTCTCTTGTAAAAGTCAAAGGGGCCTCTGGAAAACTTCTTACGAAAGTAACTTTTTGAATTCTTACTATTATCGCACACTTTCATGGTGCAGTTAATGTGATGTGACAAGTGTCCTGTCATTGCAAACTTGTGTGCAATCACATGTGCTTTGTCTTTCGAATGCAACTATATGATCAAAACTATCTCTACATGTCTGTATTGCAATGTTTCAAGGGATTTGTGCTTAAACAAATCCCTATTATAAAAACCAAAATCACTTGGCCTATAAATACCAAAATTGCTTAAACAGATTACCCTTTCGTAACTTCTCTCACTTTCTTATTGCAATTTGTGCAACTCTTTCTATCTTTAAAACTCTCTTAATTTTTCTTGAACTTTCTTTAAAGCTCTTCATTTTTCTATAGTTTTTCATCGTCAGGATGTCTATTAACAACGAAGCAAACATAGCTGAGATGCCTTCTAATGTGTTGAAATATAACATCACGACTAACTTTGAAGCCACGAGGAGTGACCCTTCTCGCGGAAAAGAGGACGAAGCCATGTCATTGGAATAATTAGATAATGAATAAGACAAGGCTTATCAGTACCATCCCAAGGGACATTTATGTGTACGATTCTTTATTCAAGGCCACATATCTATTCATCGTGCTTAGGACAGAAAAATGCCCTGGTAGTCAGATTAGTAAGAGTAAGCCTTCCACGATTAACTGGGTCTTAGCAAACTTCACGGTTAGGCCGACCTTGAGCCGAATAATATGATTGCCGATAGGGAGGAGAGGGTGCCCTTGCTGTCGAGGAGGCGCTTTGCAGTGTTTAAAAAATGTTTAGATTATGGGCAGTGCATCCTATTGAGTGAATTCGAGAAGGAGCTCTTCAACTTCCATTGGTGCAGTTTGATACAAGTCCCTTTTAATGGTTGGAGGATGTTAAAGGCGTTCTAGGGGCTTTATGAACACTTGGTGATAAGAGCTACTCTCGAACTCTTCAACCATTTCTATATGTGGAAGAGTTTGTAGAAGAGTTTGAGTGGATAGCCATACCTTTAAACTCGTCTGCGTAGGAAGCTGTTTGGGGGCTTGATGTCAAGCCCTATTTTGTTTTTCTTAATTTAACTTATATTAAGCATAGTCTGCTTAATATAAATTACTTAATATTAAATTAAGGAAACATTTTCTTAAAAAAATGTTTTTAAAAAATTGGAGACACCAAACAGTTAAATTAGTAAAAAACGAAAGTAGGGCTTTTAGGTAGGAAAACCCTAATTTAGCCACTGATCCGCTTATTTTCTTAAAAAATAATTTTAGAAAATTAACCAGAAAAAAACTAAGTTGAGGGTTAACTTATTAAAACTAAGTCACCATGTAAAATAAAAAATTAGTGGGCTTTTATTTTTTTTTTATAATTTTTCTTAGAATACTAAGATATGTACAGATATATAAAAATATAATTAAAATGAATTCTTAATAATTTTTATTACGAATTTTCTAAAAAAGAAAATTTTTTATACGGTTGCCCTAGATGTGCCTACGTATCCACTAGTCAAGATCAAATTAACGTAGTTTCTTTTTTAAAAAAGATTTAGTGGATTGATTTTTTTTTTTATTTTGAAAATCGAACTAGATTTATGTATATTTAATCATTTATTATGTTAAAAAAAAACTAAAAGATCTAATTTCATGAATTTATTTTTTTTTTTATAAAAAAAACTTAACTAACTAAATCTTTTTTAAAACTTCAGTAAATATTTTTTCTAAAAAATCATGACGTGTAAAACAAAAAATCTCTTTCATAAATTCTATATGTAAGATATACTAAGATACGTATCTTCACTGAAGATACGAATCTCGAAGAAAAGATATGTAATTTTACTAAAAATGCAATTTATAAAAAATTCAAATTATCCAAAAATGACGATTATTAAAAAAATATATTAAAAAAAACCTACACTAAAGAAAACAAATTAGTAAAAATAATTAATTAACTAATAAAACGAAATAAATAATTAAATAAAATAATAATTTTATTACCTAAACCGTTTGAGTCGTCTATAATCAACGTGTTCGTGTTGATTAGGTCGTAATCACTTGGACTACATTTATGTGCTCGGTGTAGAATTGATCATGTACGGCAGTGTGGCGTCATGTTGATCGTGAAGCGTGTATCACGTGCTATGTTTGATCATGTGCAACATTGCTTGTATAGTATGGTCTATGCATCAGTGTGTATCGTGCTTCATGTGTGACAATCGTATGATCATGTATCAGCGTGTGTTGTATGTAATGAGTGGAGTATGAGCGTGTAGTGTGGGATAGACGTGTATATCCGAGCGAGTGTGTGTGTGACTAGATGTAGCGGTACGTATGTCTCTTTGTGGGAGTGTGTGTGTGTCTTCGTGAGAGAGTGATTAGGTAAGTGGAGTATTTAGGGGAGTATAGTAGAGATTGGGTGTTATGTTCAAGGGTTCGTATGTTAGATTGTGTAAAAAAAAACATTTTTAAACTTTACCATTGACTCATTATTTATAAGCTACACGATCGAATCTTTTGTATCTTTTTAGATATAGATTTAATCTTAACAAACTTTAGATACAAAAGATACGATAATGAATCCTAAATACAGAAGATACGATTTAGATTTTTTGAAGATTCAACCTGGTTTCTAGAAACCCTATCTTAATTTAGGCTTTCTATCTTCGAACTTGACTCGGTTTAACTTGATGCCCAATAATTCATTTAATAAATCTTAAGTTTATTTTAGCTCAATATAAGTTAGATAAAAATCCACTTTATATCAGACTAGAATAAAAAATATTTCAATAAAGCTCGATCCTTTTAATGACTTAGAATTTATTAAATTGAATACATACCATTATTCGATTCAACTCTAAACGACTCGACTCGACTCGACTCGACTTGATAGGACTTGACACTTTATTTTTATTATTTTTTCAATTTTCGTTTTTTTATTCTTTTTTCTATTTTTTAATTATTTATTTATTTTCTTTCTTTTTTTCAAACCTAACCCAATAAAAATACTAAAATAAAAACGACAAAAAATAAGGTGTCTACACTTAGCAGATTTCATTAAAGGTTGGTAAGATGATTTCTTAGTAATGGAACTACTAAACCAAGCAAACTTCTAGATGTGATGGACTACTCTAGTTCAAACTGGAAGTCAGAAGGAGCTAGGGCCTAACGATGCTGAAGTCATGAAGGAGATAAAAGCTTTCATAGCTGATAGGAATCAGGTTACTAGGCCTTTGACCCGTAGCCGAGCCCAAGGATTAGAAGGCCTGGTAAGGCGAATTCTCTTACTCCTATCGATGCCAAGGCTGAGTACTTCTTTGTTGAGCCACTCTTTATGCTGAGCTGAATGACTGTCTATTTCTCTATAGTACACCAAGTTGTAGAGTCCTCATTCGCGCTTGAACCGAACAATGACACGATATCTCCCTTACCAAGAAGTCAAGAAAAAGAAACTCCGGACTAACTAAGCTACCCCTGCTCGAATAAGCAAGCTGATTGTACTTTTTGTTTACATCTTCCAACGGCATCATCAATATAGCATCGCTACGCGTATAGAATCATGTGTATAATCCGTTACATTAATTATTGTTTTCCTTGAATATTCATTTTTACTCTTTTGTGTCTTATACCATTACTTCCTTAGAAAATACCTTTTTTGTCTTTTCCCTTTTAGGCATGTTACCTTAAATTCTCAAATATAAATACCCCTTGTACTTGTTGCTAAAGACAGCAAATTGATTATTATTAATATACTTGAATATTTTCCTTCCCTACGTAAACATTGCCTATTTATTGTCGGTAATATTATTATCTTAACCCTTAAGTAAGGCTAGGTGGTAACCAATCTCACTGGACCATCTTGTATATCATATCAAGTTGTGTCGTGAATCATCGAGAGTTCCATTGGTGCATCATATCCATTGAAGCTATTCGTACGTTTTTGTTTACTCTTCATTCATATTTGTCATTTCGCACATTCACCATCACTTCCTTTCGAACATTCTATAAGCTTAGACTCATTTAGTAATCGACCTTATTTGTTCTTGGTCATAGTTTGTAACATCTTGGTATCAAAACGAAGGTTTTGTTTGAGTTATAGTTGGTTTTTGAAGTTTCGTTTATACTCTGTTTTACATGTGTGAAGCAGAGCAAGTTACTATATTCATCTTAATTGCTGTGTTTGCTAGCTATTGATTTTCTGGTTTACGAAAGTGTATTATTTGAGCGTTGAATTAGTGAAGAAAATGACTGACCCGAGTGTAAACGTTAGTGTTGGAGATGACAATAGTGGAGTTGTCCATTATGGACGACAATCTCAGGGAACCCCTAGGAGCAATGACGAGAGACTTGATGAGGTGGCTAACCTCTTGGTAGATTTGACTCGAGTTGTTCATGCATTGGTTTGCTGACCTACTGAGGCCGCGCAAAATACCTCACAAGTTACTCAACCCATTAGAGGTCAGAACCTAGCTTGACCAGCTTAAAGTGGAGGAATAGGTAGACGAGTAAGACAAAGATAGACTTGAGAGAACTAGATGAAGAGGATGAGGAAGAGTATTTTGAAGAAGAGTGAGCTAGAGTTCTCAGAGCATCTGCCTATGTAAAGCTTCAGATTTCGAGCTTCAATGGATTTGGGAATGTTGATGAATATTTGGAATGGGAAGAGAGAGTGGAGCGTATTTTTTAATATTATTAGTACGAGGATTATGAGAAAGTGAGGACTGCTGCTGTTGAGATCTCTAGATATGCTGCCATGTAGTGGAAGAACTTTAAGGCTATGAGGAGGCGAAAGGGCTATCGAGAGATTAATACTTAGCTTAAGATGAAGAGAATACTCAGAAACAGATTTGTGCCAAAAACTTATTAGCAAGACACTTTTACTTGACTTTAATAGCTAAGATAAGGAGGCCAAATAGTTGACAAGTATGTCCAGCAATTCCAAATGCTCATGATCCAATGTGAAGTGGAGGAACCCCTAGCACGAACAATCTCTAGATTCATCACAGGATTGAGAGGTGATATCTAGGATATTGTAGAACTCCAATGATTCACTACAATGGATGAAGCCATCTGAATAGCTCAATGAGTAGAGAGGTAGAGAAGAAGCCAAGTACTTACCAGAATGCTAAGTAGCCGATCTAGACCAGGAAGTCACCGAGCTCGGTTAAGTACCGAGTCGGCCTGAAAGGTAAAAGTTTGAGCTAACTTGAACTTATGAGAAGGGGCAAGGGTCTAATAAGAAGACAAGCCAAATCAAGTGCTTTAAGTACCAAGGGTTCGGACATATGGTCGCTTAGTACCCGAACCGAAGAACTATGGTGATCAAGGGAGATGTCATGAAGCTGGAGATAGAGAGCACAGATGAACAACCCAAGGAGAAGGAGATCACTACCAAGAAAGAGCTTATTGAAGAGGACGTATTTGCTGAGGACTTAGATTAGTTGGTCCTAGTTGTCCGAAGCGTAATGAACATGGAACCTTCACAAGAAGAGGAGTTGAAGGATAATTTGTTTCATACCACTTATAAAGTGAATGACTAGGAGTGAGCATTAATTGTGGATAATAAGAGTTGCACCAATGTGGCATAAGCCAAAATGGTCACATAGTTGAAGTTGTTGACCATTTCACACCCTAAGCCATACAAATTATATTGGTTGAATGATAAGGGAGCATTACATGTCACTTGGCAAGTACTGCTACCGATTACAATTAGAAACTACTTCGACAAGGTTCTCTGCGATGTGCTGCCCATGTGTGCCTCGCACGTGTTGCTTGGCTAACCATGGCTGTTTGATAAGAAAGTTATCTACGATGAATACAGGAATACGTACGTATACGAAAAGGATGGTCGAAAGATTACATTGCATCCGATGCTACCAAGAGACGTTAATAAGTTGCAGAAAAAACTTGCTCGCAGATCGAAGAAGACTTTGATGATGAGTAGAGTCGAGCTCTAGAGGCCATCGACGTTGATAAGTAGACCCTTATGTTGGTCAGGCGCCTATTAGAAATGAAGGAGTAGGGTGAACTACCCTAGGAAATCAAAGAGTTACTGGATAAGTATGCTGATATGTTCCCAAAATAATTACCCAAGGGATTGCCCCCTACTTGAGGCATAGAGCACTACATTGACTTAATGCTCGGCACCACACTGTTGAATAAGCTAGCCTATTGGATGAATCCCAAGTAGGCTTCTAAACTCTAATGACAAGTCAATGAGTTGTTGGAGATAGGTTATGTCAGAGAAAATTTCAGCCCTCATGCTGTACCAGCACTTCTAATGTCGAAAAAGGATGAAACTTGGCGGTTGTGTGTAGACAGTCGGGCTATGAACAAACTTATGATCAAGTACAAGTATTCTATCCCAAGGTTGGAAGATATGTTAGATGAATTAAGTGGAGCCAAGATTTTCAGCAAAATTGATCTTAAGTTTGGCTATCATCAAATTCGCATAAGGCTAGGAGACGAGTGGAAAACGGCGTTTAAGACTTGACATAGATTATATGAATGGATGGTCGTACCCTTTGACTTGTTGAATGCCCTGAGCACCTTCATGAAACTAATGAATCATATGCCAAGACATCTGATTGGGAAGTGTGTTGTGGTGTACTTTGATGACATCAAGGTCTACAGTGTTGACATGCTGAGTCATTGTAAACATCTCTGAGTCGTTTTGGATATCCTCTATGTTAAGAGATTATTCAACAACATGAAGAAGTGTTGCTTTTGCCAGGAGGAAGTGGTATTCTTGGGCTATATGGTCAGTGGAGGAGACTTACGAGTGGATGATGAGAAGATCCGAGCTATTGTCGAGTGGTCAACTCCCATTAACTATGCTGACGTGAGAAGATTCCATAGACTGGCTTCATTTTATAGAAGATTCATTAGGAATTTCAATACCTTCGCTACACCACTTATTGAACTAATAAAGAAGAACATTGACTTTCGATGGGGAGAAAAGGAGGAGAGGAGTTTTACTGACATAAACGAAAGGTTGACCTCCACCCTTATACTGAATCTGCCCAAATTTGAGAAAATATTTGAGTTAAAGTGTGATGCATCAAGCATTGGGATAAGTGTTATCTTCATGTAGGAAGGCCGACCAATTGCCTACCACAGTAAGAAGCTTAGGGGGTCTCAGTTAAATTACTTTATATATGACAAAGAACTCTTAGCACCGATTCGAGCACTGTAAGTATGGTAGCATTATCTATTGTTGAGAGAGTTTGTCATCTACATTGACTATGAGTCTCTAAGGTCTCTCTGAAGCTAGACGAAGTTGTCTAAGCGGGAGGCAAGATGGGTTGAATTCCTTAAAGGATTCAATTTTGTAATAAAATACAAACAAGTAAAGAGCAATGTAGTTGTAGATGCTCTCTCGAGAAGACTTGTACTCTTGAGTGAACTGTAGACCCGATTTTTTGGGTTTATAAGCATCAAAGAGCAGTACTCTGGGGATTCACACTTTGGACTCGTATTTGTGTGATGTATCGATGGAAGAACAGTGGACGAGTATTATGTGGAAGATGGCTACTTATTTCGAGGTGGAAAATTATGCGTGCCTACTTGTTCATTGCAGGAATTACTGATCAGGGAAGCTCACAATGAAGGACTATTCGAACATTTTGGGGAGAAAAGGACATACAAATTATTGAATGGTCGATTCTTTTAGCTTGGGATGAGGCAAGATGTACACCGAATTGTTGAAAGCTGTATTATGTGTGAAAGGGCTAAGTGTCGAGCCGAAAGAGGGAAGTCAATGCCTTTGCCTAATTCGAGGAAACCATAAATTGAGTTGAGTATGGACTTTGTCCTTAGATTACCACGAACTACCAAAGTTAAAGATTCTATAATGGTTGTGGTAGATTGGTTCAGCAAAATTACACACTTTGTGCCTTGTACCAAAACTAACAATGCTTCAATGATTGCTTCTCTTTTGTTGTAAGAGATTGTACGATTATACGACACACCGAGAAATGTAGTTTCTGACAAAGACCTGAAGTTCTTAAGCCATTTCTAGAGGACCTTGTGGCATTTGATGGGGACCAAACTACTATTCCGTACTTCCTACCACCCCTAAACTGACAGGTAAAAAAAGGTGGTTAATTGCATTTTGGGATCACTGCTCTAAGTAGTAGGTAACAACTTGGCTAATTGGGATGTCTACTTACTAGTGGTCGAATTCGCTTACAACCGAATAATACATGACACTACTAAGCAGACTCCCTTCGAAGTGGTCTATGGTTTTAATCTTGAGTTTTGCTTCGATCATACTCCTATGCTTGTACCTACGTAAGAAGACCTAAGCGCAAGAGCCAGAGCACAATCCTTTCAACACATCTACGATAAAGTCACTTGGCACATTGACATAGCTGCTAAAAGAATGTGAGAGAAGGCTAAGGGTAAGATGACTAAATAATTCTAACAAGGAGACTTGGTATGGCTACACCTCAGTAAGGAATGGTTTCTGAGCAAGAGGAGGAATAAATTATCTGCAAGAGCTGATAGACTTTTCAAAATCCTCTAGAAGGTTAATGATAACACATACAGATTGGAGCTGCTTGAGGACTATAGGATTTCTGACACCTTTAACATTGCTGACCTCAATCCATATCACCCTGATGGAGAACTGATCGAAGACCATTCAGATTTGATCCCAAATCCAAAATAAACTAGAAGAAATGATAGGAATAAGGCTATTGGGCCCTTGACCCACAGTCGAGCCCAAGAACTGGAAGGCTTAGCAAGGCGAATTCTTCTACTCCAGCCGACTCCTGCCGATGTTGATGCTAAGGTTGAGTACTTCTTTGCCGAGCTACTCTTTATGCTGAGTTGAATGACTGCCCATCTCTCTATAGTACACTGAGTTGTAAGGTACTCACTTACACCCGAACCGACTAATGATACGGTATCTCCTATGCCGAGAAGCTGAGAGAAAGAGATTCTGGATTGACTAAGCCACCTTTGCTCGGATAAGCAAGCTGATCGTACTTTTTGTCCGCATCTTCCAACGACATCACTAATACAACATCGCTACATATACAAAATCATGTATAGAATCCATTATACCAATGATTGTTTTTCTTGAATATTCATTTTTACCTTTTTGTATCTTGTATATTACTTTCTTAGGAAATGCCCTTTTTGTCTTTTCCCTTTTAGGCATGTTGCCTTAAATTCTCGAGTATAAATACCCCTTGTACTTGTAGCTAAAGATAGCAGATTGATTATCATTAATACACTTAAATATTTTCCTTTCCTACATAAACATTGCCTGTTTACTCTCGACAATACTATTATCCTAACCCTTAAGCAAGGCTAGGTGGCGAGTAATCTCACCGAACCATCTCGTATGTCATATCAAGATGTGCCATGCGTCATTAGGAGTTCCATTAGAGTTGTTCGTAGGTTTTTGCTTACTCTTCGTTTGCATTTATCCATTCGCACATTCACCATCACTTCCTTTCGAGTTTTCTACAAGCTTGGACTCATTCAATGACCGACCTTGTCTATTCTTAGTCACAGTTCGCAACAATAGCCTTGAGGAATGGCTAGGAAATAAACGCAGTAGAGGCAGTAGAGAGATACTTCAAGTATTCGATCTCGAGATCTTCTTCAGCATGAAGAAGGCTGTGGTAAAGAAATGGACGGAAGGTATAGCTTTGTTTTTCACGAATAGCTTCTTCTATCGTGTTAGTGTATGTGTAGAATTGTGCTTTATCTAACGTCTTCCTAAAGAGAAGGGAAGGCTTAGAATGAAGTTGGTAAATGATCGTGCTATATTTTTCTTTGTGTTGACTATTTGTTTCATTCCTTGTAAGCAAGAAATTAGTTGAAGAGATACCTGTCCGACAGCATCTAAGCTTTTGAGGAGACACCATGCTCAAGCAATGCTGACCACCAAAGCTACTAACCTTAAGCACAAGGCTATAGGGTCAAGATCGGGGATGGGAGAGGCTAGTAAGGCTGAGCTGGCTACCTTACCCTAAGGGTTTCCTCTAGTTAGACTCCCCATAGGGCTACTAACTGTCGAATTCCATCCTCGCCTTTACACCTATACCTATAGAGGATGAACCTATTAGCATCGAAGAGTTGAACATGGTGATGCTTGTCCCTTCTAACAAGGGGAAAGATGGGATGGCTAAGACTAATGCCCTAACTGAGGTAGCTATGTAGTAGAAGAAGGCCCTCAAAACCACTAGGGACAAGGCCCTTGAGGTGAAGGAGATGAAGATCGATGGGAATCAGGCTATTGGACCTCTGATCTGTAGCCAAGCCTAAGGATTAAAGGAACTAACATAATGAATCCTTCTATTCCAATCAACCCTTGCTAAGGTCGAGTACTTCCTTACTGAGTTACCCTTCATGCTGAGCCGTATGACTGCTCATCTTTCTGTAGTGTACCGAATTGAAGATTACTCACTAGCGCCCAAGCCAACCAATTACTTGGCATCATTCTTGCCGAGAAGCTAAGAAAGAGAAACTCTAGATTGACTAAGCCATCCCTGCTCAGACAATCCATCTGTCCATACTTTTTGTCTACATCTTCTAACTACTTTGCTAATGTAGCATCGCTACGTGTATAGTATCATGTGCATAATCCGTTGCATCAATGATTGTATCTTGTACATTACTTCCTTAGGAAATACCCTTTTTGTTTTTTCCTTTTTAGGCAAGTTGCCTTAACTTATGGGTATAAATACCCTTGTACTTATAGCTAGAGGTAGATTAGATCATCCTTAATACACTTGAGTATTTTCTTCCTTGAGTAAACACTGTTTACTCTCGACATCACTCTTATCCTAACCCTTGAGCAAGGCTAGGTAACGAGCAACTTCATTGGACTGATTCGTGCATCATATCGAATTGTGTGGTGCATTATATCCTCTAGAGTTGTTCATGGGTTTTGCATTTTTTTTCATTAGTTCTTTCGAGCTTTTTGCAAGCTTGGACCCATCTAGTAACAGACCTTATCTATTCTTGGTCATGGTTTGCAAGATCTTAGTATCATAGTAAAGGTTTCGTGTGAACTGTAGTTGGTTCTTCTTGAAGTTCTGTTTTGCGTATGTGAAACGGAGTAAGTTACTGTGTTCATTTGACTCTTGTGTTGTTAATTGTTAATTTCTTAAAGTGTTTGTTTAAGCTTTGAATCTGTAAGGAAAAAAAAAAATGACATACCCAAGTATGAATGCTGGTACTGACGATGACAGTAAAGTTATCCACTATGGACAATAGTGAAGTTGAACTCCCAAAAGCACTAACGAGAGACTTGATGACATAGCTAACCTCTTAGTAGATCTGACCCAAGTTGTTTATTCGCTGTCTTGTTGACCCACTAAGGCCGTACAAAACACTCCACAAGCTGCTCAACCGTTGGAGGTCAGAACGGTCAGAACCCAGCTTAACCTGTTCGAGGTGGAGGAGTTGGCGGACAAGTAAGGCGAAGGATAGATCTGAGAGAGCTTGATGGAGAGGAAGAAAAGTATTTTGAAGAAGAACATGTACAAATCCCCAGACCATCTGGCCATGTGAAGCTTCGGATTCCGAGTTTTAATGGATCTAGGAATGCTGATGAATATCTGGAGTAGGAAGAAAAGGTAGAGCATGTATTTGATTACCATCAATATAAGGATTATTAGAAGGTGAGAACTACTGTTGTTGAGTTCTCCAGATATGCTACCATGTGGTAGAGGAATTTTCAAGCCATGAGAAGATGAGAGGGCTACTAAGAGATTAATACTTAGCTAGAGATGAAGAGAATACTCGAAAATAGTTTCGTGCTGGAAACTTATCTCCAAGATACTTTCACTCGGCTTTAGGAGTTAAGACAAGGAGGCCGAACTATTGATAAGTATGTTCAAGAGTTTCAAATGCTCATGATTCGTTGCGAAGTAGAGGAACTCCTCGCTCGAACAGTTTTGAGATTCATTACTAGGTTAAGAGGAGACATTCGAGACGTTGTGGAGCTCCAACAATTTGATGCAATGGATAAAGCTGTTAGGATTGCCAAGCGAGTAGAGAGGCAAAGAAGGAGTTAAGTACCGGTGAAGATGCCAACTAGCCAACTGGGATAAGCAAGTCACCAAACTCTACTAAGTACCGAACTGAGCAGAAAGGTTGATGTAAGAGCCGAGTAGAAAGGCTGAACTGATGGTAAAGTGTCGACCTGAACTTATGAGAAGGGGCAAAGGTTTAAAAAGAGGATGAGCTAGATAAAGTGCTTCAAATGCCAAGGGTTTGGACATATGGCTGCTTAATGCTTGAATTGACGAATGATGGTTATCAAGAGAGACATCCCAAAGCTAGAAGTAGAAAGTACAAATAAGGAACCTGAGGAGGAGGAGGTACCTGCCAAAAGAAAGTGTTGAAAAAGAGCTAATTGAAGATGACGTATTTTCTGAAGACTTAGACAAGTTACTCATGGTTGTCTGATGTACTATGAACATGGAACCCTCACAAGAGGAGAAATAAAGGGAGAATTTGTTCCATACCACCTATAAGGTGAATAATTAGGTATGTGCCCTCATCGTAGATAGTGGAAGTTACACCAATGTGGCATTAGTCAATCTCATTTCAAAACTGAAGTTGTTGATTGTTGTACACTTGAGGTCATACAAGTTACACTGGTTGAGTGAGAAAGAAGCATTACATGTCACTTGGCAAATACTACTACCGATCACTATAGAGAATTACTCTGACTAGATTCTTTGCAACGTACTACCCATGTATACTTTTCACGTGTTGCTAAGTAAGCCGTGGTTGTTTGATAGGAGAGTTATACATGACGACTATAGGAACACATATATGTTCAAGAAGGATGACCGGAAGATTACGATGAATCTAATACCACCAAGAGAAGTTAATTAGTTGTAGACGAAACTTGCTCACGAATCAAAGAAGGCTTTGGTGATGAGTAGAGCTGAGCTTGGAGAGACCACCAATGCTAATGAGCCGACCTTCTTGTTGGTCAGGCGACTATTGTAAATGAAGGAACGGGGCGAGTTACTCTAGGAAATCAAGGAGTTGCTAGATGAATATGCCAACCTATTCCCAGAATAGTTACCAAAGGGGTTACCCCTAACTCGAGGCATAAAGCATCGCATTAACTTAGTACCCAACTTTGTACTGCCAAATAAGCTAGCTTATCAAATGAATCCCGAGTAGGCTTCTAAACTCCAACGTCAAGTCAATGAGTTGCTGGAGAGAGACTATGTAAGAGAGTCTTAGCCTTTATACTGTACCTACGCTTTTAGTGCCGAAGAAGGATGAAACCTAGCGAATGTGTGTAGATAGCTAAGTTGTGAACAAGTTCACAATCAAATATAGGGATTCGATCCCGAGGCTAGAAGACATGTTAGATGAACTTAGTAGAGCTAAGATTTTCAACAAGATTGATCTTAAATCTAGCTACCATCAAGTTCGATGAGGCTAGGAGATAATGGAAGACTACATTCAAGACTCGACATGGACTTTACGAATGGATGGTCATACCCTTTGGCTTGTCGAATGCCCTAATCACTTTCATGAGACTAATGAACCATGTGTTGAGACATCTCATAGGGAAGTGTGTTGTGGTGTACTTTGGCGACATCTTGGTCTATAGTGCCGATATGTTAAGTCATTGTGAATATCTCAAAGTAGTTTTGGATATCCTTCGTATTGAGAGACTACTCAGAAATCTAAAGAAATGTTGTTTTTTCTAGGAAGAAGTGGTATTTTTGGGCTATATAGTTAGTGGAGGAGGCTTGCGAGTTGATGCTGAAAAGATTCGAGCAACTGTTGAGTAGCCGACTCTTACTACGTGTGCCAACATGAGAAGTTTCCATGAACTGGCTTCATTTTATAGAAGGTTCATCAAGAATTTCAATACCTTCGCTGCACTACTTACGAACTAACGAAGAAAAACACCAACTTCTGATTAGGAGAAAGGGAGCAGAGGAGCTTTACCAAGATAAAAGAAAGATTGACCTTTACTCTGATGTTAGTTCTGCCTGACTTCAAGAAAATCTTTGAGTTGGAATGTAATACATCAAGCATTGGAATAGTCGCTGTCCTAATGCAAGAAGGTCGACCAATTACTTTCTATAATGAGAAGTTCTGAAGACTACAGTTGAACTACTCCATGTATGACAAGGAACTTTTGGCACTAATCCAAGTACTGCAGGTATGGCAACATTATTTACTACCGGGAGAATTTGTTATATATACTGACCATGAATCGCTAAGGTATCTCCGAAGTTAAACCAAGTTGTCGAAGCAGCAGGCGAGATAGGTTGAATTCCTTGAAGGATTCAATTTTGTAATAAAGTACAAGTAGGGAAAAAGCAACATAGTTGCAAATGGTCTTTCGAGGAGATATGCACTTTTATCAAAACTACAGACCAGATTGTTTGGGTTTGCAAGTATTAAAGAACAGTGCTTTGAGGATCTATACTTTGAACACATAATTTCACGATGCGTTAATGGGTGGATAGTGGACGAGTATCATGTGGAGGATGGTTACTTGTTCTGAGGTGGAAAATTATGCGTGTCAAATTGTTCACTAAGCTACTAATCAAGGAAGCTCACAATGGAGAACTCTCCGGACATTTTAGAGAAAGGAAGACCTGTAAACTATTGAATGGCTAATTCTTTTGACTGAGAATGAGGAGAGATATGCACCAAGTGGTCAAAAGCTGTACCGTATGCAAGATGGCTAATTTTTAAGCCGAACAAGGGAGAGCAATGCCCCTACTTGTCCTAATGAAGCCATGGACCGAATTGAGCATGGACTTTGTTTTCAGACTCAAGGCAAAGATTTTATAATGGTCGTTGTGGATAGGTTCAGTAAGATAGCATACTTTGTGCCTTGTACCAAGACTAATGATGCTTCGGCTATTACTTCTCTTTTCTTATAAGAGATTGTATAGATACATGGCGTATCGAGAAGTGTAGTCTTCGATGATGACTATGACCAAGATTTGAGGGCAAATCTTCAGCAACCCTAAGGAATCGATGAGCCGCCAACCATCGGTCCCATTACTCGTACATGGCTTTGAGGACTCCAATCCCTTACCTGAAGAATCCTCTTTCGGCAACCTGCTGATGACGAGAAACTTTACACTAAAGGAAGGTAGCTGAACTCCTTGAGTTCTTCGTATTGTTATACGTTGATCTATACTCTCAGTAGTGATGTTGCCGACCATTTCCTTACTAAGGACCTTGTGTTGAGTAATCTAACCAACTACTACCGAGAGGTTCTTGCCGAGTGACGAAGAACTTACTTACCGACCGAGTAGTTTTCTCTCGACATGCTACCATTTCTCTCATCTCGGCCCCCTTATTACCGCAACATCTTGATCCCTCTCACCTGTTATGTTTAGAGAATTTTTGTACGGGACCAATGTTGTACTGCTACCTATCTCCCTCATCTGACATTGTACTACCTTTTTTATTTTTGTCTTTTGTCCTTTTTACCCCTTTTCGTAAGTACTAAGAATCCCCTTTTTGTATATATTTTCTTGTAATTTCCTTATTTGTAATGTTACCCTATGGACTTACTATAAATAGTCCTTTTCCCTTGTAAGCGCAAATAACTTGACAATTAAACATTGAATATTCTATTCTTGTGAGACAATCCTTTCCAAGTCTATCTTTCATACACTCTTATCTAATCTTGTCGAGTAGCTTAGGATTAGTGGCAAGTGAACCTTAACATCAACTTATGCGTCATATTAAGTGAGGTTTCAAGTCGTATTGTATTCGTTGGTGAGTCACATCCTCCGAGCAACTTTACGTCAGCTACTCTTGTTCACTTGTAGATCATTTCCTTCTAATTTCTTTGATATTTCGGAAGACCCATTTAGTTTAGATTTACCTCGGTAAGTCCTAGTGATAACTAAGCTCCTAGATACACTATTACACCACCAGGCTCTTAGCCTCTAGGCCTCAATGGGATCATATACCCTTAGTAATTGGGCCATCTTCAAAGAACTATTAAGGATGGGAGGGGAAGCTCTTATGGAGATGGTAGGTCATTTAAGCTCGCTCATTCGGTAGGTAAGTTTTTGTCTCTTTGAATTGATGTCTTTCATTGTCGACACTAATTTGATCTCAATTTATGTGTTTCTTTGCAGTACCATGGCTAGGTGTTACTCTAACTCAAAAACTACAACATATTGTTGAATGAGGTAAAGGGATTTCGTGTGGCAGTGCTTAGTATACAAAAGGACTTGAAGGCAGAGTTCTCTTGTAATAAATATTTGAAAAAGTTTAGCAAGGCTAACTAACCTTTGTGCTACTCTTATGTGTAGATGATTGTGCTTAAGGCGAAGTTGTAGGAGGTAAAGTAGGGGCAAATCGATGTTGAGAAGAACGCCAAAGAGGCTGGTGAACTCAAGACTCAATTGGATGACGAGTAGAGGAATAAGGCTCAACTCTCTCAAAAGCTGGACAAGGAGAAGAGAGTTAAGTATAAGCTTGAAAATGAAAATACTGAGCCAAAGACATTGGTCTCTAGGCTAAAGATCGAACTGGTAATGAAGGCATTTGAGTACGATGGTGCTAAAGCAACATCGCTGGAGCTAGCTAATCAGAAGGTTGGGTTGAAGCAAAAAGTCCAGGAGCTCTAAAGAAAGGCTTCGGAGATGAAGGAGATCATCTCCAAATTGTAAAGTGAGGAGGTGCTTAGTGAGACCACTACCACTAACGTCGTTGACAACTTCTACAAGACAGAGCGATAGCTAAACATGCTAGAAGACATCTCTATTGAGTGTGTTCGTTACACACGGAACGAGGTGCTCTCCTGAGCTTGACTTCAACTTCTTAGGTTGGCTGGATGCTCTAACTTATCAAGAGAGGAGAGAGGCCTAAGCAAGAGAAAGATAAGCTGCTTAAGCAACTGAAGCAGTCTAAAGCACCCCTTTTACTCTCGAGGATGGTCAAAACCTTACTCCATCCACTTCTGCCCCAGCAGCTTAGCAGGAGGTCATCCTTAAGAGCGCTTCCTAGGACGATCAAGGTCAGGGTGATCCTCTTGCTGACCCAAGCCAATGGGTCTCAACCCTTCGCTCTGTAACCTTAGGCTAGTCATCTCAGGAGTAGGGGCCGTTAGTGGACTAGCCTTCTAAACGGATTGAAGCATTAGATTTTCCAGAGCTTCCTGAGTTTGGTGATCTGAGACAATAAGCAGTTGTCCCCCTTTTCTTCTTTTTGTATTGTAGGTCAGGATGCTAATCTTAATTTTGTAAATAACCTTTTTATTAATAGAATTTGAGTTTCCTCATTTACTTTGCTTTTTATACTTTAACTCCTGTCAATACTTTTTACTTTTTTATTTAATTTGTTGTGCTTTTTTGGTGGCATATCCTGATATTTAGAGTCATTTGTGTGTTTATGCCTTACTACTCAATCATGGAGTTGATTTTGGGGAGTTCCTCAATTGTACAAGGGGTATCATCCCTTATCGAGGTTATCTTAGAGGGGTTTAAGTTGATGGTATTCCGACTTGCCTAGTTAATAGGAGTTCCTCTGTTGTGTAAGGGGTGTTTTCTTTTACTAAGGTTACTTGAGGGGATTTAAGTCGGTAGCATTCCGACTTACCCGGCTAATAAGAATTCCTCAGTTGTGTAAGGGGTGTTTCCCTTTACTGAGAATACTTAAGGGGAGTCAGGTTAGTGGCATTCCAACTTACTAAGTTAGTAGGGGTTCGTTAGTTATGTAAGGGGTGTTTCCCTTTACTAAGGTTACCTGAAGGAGGTTAGGTTAGTGGCGTTCCAACTTACCCGATTAGTAGGTTTGTTCACCTTGTGAAGGCTGAGACTTAATATGAGAGTAGGAGAATGAAAAGATAAGGAATCGAAGATAGCATACATGAGAAATTGAACTTTCGTTAATACTTTATGAAATGATTTACTAGAAGGTTATACATTAATCAAAATAGAACCGAAGGTTATTGACATTCCAAGTATGTAGGATGAGCTTACCATCCAATTGTTTCAATCTGTAAGCTCCATTCCCTAAGCTCTCTCTAACTTTGACTGGGTCTTCCCAGATGGGGGCTAACTTTCCCTATCCTTCTTGTGAGCCCATGGCTTTTAGCTTCCAGCTTCCAATAGACTAGATTACTAACCTTGAATTCTTTATGTCTGACCTGTTGATAGTATTTGGCTGTTCGGTGTTGGTAAGTAGTTATCTAAGCTGTAACGACATTTCTATCGCTTCTATAGTGTTGATGCTAGCCTATAGTAAGGACTTGTTTAGCATAGCATTGAAACTTTGAGTTTGGATTTTGGGAAGCTTTAGCTCGATGAGGAGGACTACTTCCGACCTGATCATCAAGTGAAAAGGGGTTTCTCTTATCAAAGTGATGTGGATGGTCCTGTATCCCTAGAAAATATTGGGCAACTTGTCTGCCTAAGTGCCCTAGGCTCGATTGACTTACTTCTTTAAGCTTTCAAGAATAACCCGATTAGCTGCTTCAACCTGATCGTTTGACTAAGGGTAGTCAATCGACATAAAGTGTAGCGTAATGTGGTGCTTGGCGTAGAATTTTTTGAACTTAGGTTTATTAAACCGACGCCCATTGTCTATAATGAAGGTGTAGGGGACCCCAAATCTAGAGATGATGTTGTTCCTTACGAATGACTCAATGCTCTTCCCGATAATCTTAGCTATGGCCTTAGCCTCAACCTATTTGGTGAAGTAGTTGATAGCTACAATGATAACCTCTCGACTTCCAAGCCTTAAGGATGGTGTTGAGAATGTCAATACCCTATTGAGCGAACAACCATAGACTATTCAAGGGCTAAAGATTGTTGCTAGGCGCATGATTGATTAGGGTATGCTTCTAGCACTAGGCGCACTTCTAGGTTACGGCCTTGGCATCCTGCCTCATGGTCGATCAGTAGTATCTAAGCCATAAAGCTTGAATGTAGAGGGCTTGGAATTGAATGTGGTTGCTGCACACTTTACCGTACAACTCTTCCATGACATGCAGGACCTCATCTTACGATATAGGACTCCATTGACCAACGTATAGTTAGCAGCGTAGTATCTTAACTTCTTTACCTCCCTATCTTCTAAGAATGTGCTCTACTCTAAATAACTTTAGATGGGATCTATCTAGCTCAGCTCTGATGGGGCTACCGTAAGTTCTAATACCTCAATCGAGCCTAGAGTTATGCTCTTCTTTGATAAGTACTCCATGAAAATCTTCTTTTCCTTCATCTTAGGCTTCTGTATCCCCATGGAGGCGAGCTTAGACAACTAATCTACAATTGAGTTTTCAATTCAAGGGATCTTTGTGATGGTTTATGAAGGAAACTCAATTAGAAGACTCCTTACTTTCACCAAGTACCTTGCTATTGTGTCATCTTTAGCCTCATATTCATCTTAAACTTACTGGGTGACAAGCATTAAGTCCAAGAAGACTTATAGGTGCTCAATACTGATCCTTTTGGCTAGCTTGAGACCAGCTATTAGAGCTTCATATTCAAATTCATTGTTGCTAGTGTCGAACCTAAACTTAAGGACGTAACAAATTGTGATCTTGTACTATCCGATTAGTATGAGACTTGCATCCCTACCTTTCGAGGTAGATGATCCATCAACATGGAGAATCCACACTGGTTTGTCATCCTCTAGTGGTGCTTCCTCTTCTCTTGTATATTTAACAATGAAGTCGACTAACACTTGTACCTTATAGGCCATTTATGGTTGATACTAGATTCCATACACGCTCAGCTCCATCACGTACTTCATCATCCATTCAAATGCATCTAGCTTCTACAGCATCGTGTACCATGACTGATCTGTAAGTACAATAATCTGGTATACTTGGAAGTAAGGCTTGAGTCAATGTATTGAGACGACAATGGCTAAGACAAATTTCTCTACTTTGGTATACCTGACCTCAAGCCCCTGTAGTATGTAGCTGACATAGTATACAGGCCTATGCTCTCTCCCTTCTACTCTGACTAGTATAGAAGAGAGTTCTTGATCGCTAACGGCCAGATACAAATATAAGTCCCCCCTAGAGAAAGCTTGAAGGGTAGGGGAGGGTATGCGAGGAAGTCTTGCAACTACTTTAGGGCTGCCGCATATTGAGGAGTCCATTCAAAACCCTTGGGATTCTTAAGGATTTTGAAGAACTTAGCATATCTATTTATGCTTTTGGAGACAAGTTTGCTTAGCGTGGCTACCATACTGGTGAGCTTCTATACATCTCAGACCATGGAGGGGGGCTTCATGTCCTTAATTGCCTGTATCTTTTTACGGTTAGGCTCAATTCCTCTCTAGGTGACTAGGAAGCTAAGAAATTTGTTGGAGCCAACCTTAAATACATACTTTTAAGGGTTCAACTTTATGTCGTGTTTCTTCATTTGATTAAAGGCTTCCTATAAGTCCTTGACATAATCACCAAGCTACTTGCTCTTGACAATCATGTTGTTAATGTATACCTCCATGTTTTGCCCAAGCTAAAGCTTGAACAACTTTGTCACCATACATTAATATGTCACCCTAGCATTTTTTAAGCCGAAGGGCATGATTGTGTAATAGTATGTGCCGAAGTAGGTAACAAAAGAGGTATGGACTTCGTCTTTCCAGTCCATCTTTATTTGATTGTAGCCCAAGAAGGCATCTATGAAGTTGAGTAGGGCATGTCTTAATGTGGAGTTGACTAGTTGATCGATTATGGGGAGAGGGAAGCAATCTTTTGGGTAAGCTTTGTTGAGGTCGATATAATCGACGCATATATGCTACTTCCTAGACTTCTTCTTGACCAGCACTACGTTTGTAGCCAAGTCGGGTACTTCTCTTCTTTAACGAAGCCGGACTTAAGCAGCTTTTGCACTTCTTCCTTTATTGTAGCCTATCTTTTGGGCATAAAATGTCTCTTCTTCTATTTAACAGGCTGTATGTTAGAGTCAATGTTGAGGCTATGGGTTGCTAGGTTGGGGAAATAGCATGTCTAATGCCGAGTAAGCGAACTTATTTGAATTGGCCCGCGAAGGGCTATAATCTATTCCTTCAACTCATAAGGGGTCTTGATCCGGACCTTGATGGTCTGGTTAGGTGAGGCATTGATCTACACCTCCTTTATCTTTTCACTGGGCTTGCCTCTCTTAGTCGGCTTCTTTTGCAAGCTGGTCTCCAAAGCAAAAACTCCATTTACTTTGGCGGCCTTTATATAGAGCTCTCAAAAGAGATTTTGGTCACATCTGCAAATTCTCACTCCAGTGGAGGTCGAGAATTTGGCCTTCAGGTAAAGGGATGAGGTGATGACCCTAAATGCATTTAAGCTTAGTCATCCCAAGAGAGCATTGTAGGGGGAAGTGTAGTTGACTACAACGAACTCTACTAGTCGTTGAGCAACATTGTCATCATCGCCAAACTCCATGTCGAGAGTGATGATTCCTTTAGCTTGAATAGTGCTTCTACTGAAGCGAATGAGGCTATGGTGGTAGGGCTTCATTTTCATGGGCAACTTGCTCCTCATCCTTTCATAGGTAAGTAAGAAGAGGATGTCAGTAGAGCCGTTGATGTCTATTATAATCTTCAGGACCTTAAAATTAGCAATCCTTGCCCCTATCACAAAGGCATCTTGATGAGGGGTGTCTATCCTTTCTAGGTCCTTATTAGAGAAAGAGATCAATGTGTTTATCTTCTACATCTTCTCTCTGATAGCAAACACATCAGATGGGGTGTTAATTGAGCTCTTGGTGCTTAATCGACTCCTTGGTGTAGCTTCGCAATGATTATATTAATTACGCCATTAAGGGTTCGATCATTGCAGCGATCTTAATTCTAATCTACTCGGGCGCCCTTAGTTCACCAACTTCAAAGTGCCCTATCTTCATCATCATTGGCAAGATCATCGTTCCTTCGCTAGGCTACATATACATCGAAGTAGCCTTGCTGAATAGCATTTTTGATTGCGTTTTTCAATTGGAAGCATTTATCCACGGTATGGCTATGGTTGTCATGGAATTAACAGTACTTATTCGAATTCTGACGATTGGGGTTCCCTTTCATCTTAGGGGGCTTCTGTAGCAAGCCTTTGTTTGGCACCTTGGCGAAAACTTGTACGATGGGTTAGTTTAAAAGGGTGTGCTAGGTGTAGATGAGAGAGGGAAATGGGTTTTACTTAGCTTAACGCTTCTTACTACTTGAGCCTTCCCCCTTAGCTTTGTTTGATGCCCCGCCATAGAGGTGGTCTTTTATGGACAATCTCTTCTTGTCCTTCTTTCTAGTCGACCTCTTATGGTTGGCATTGTGCCTAGTACGAATATTGTCCTCTTAGTCCATGACTACTACTGAGGGATCTTGACCATGGCATTATTGAACTAGACTATGTATTCACATAGAATCTTGCCCTCACTCTACCTTATCAGGTATAAGGACAATGTGTCCTTGGACAGGGGCTTACTAGCCCTAAAGTGGAGGCTGAACCCCCAAGCCAGCTCATTAAAGGAGCCAACGGAGCTCTTGGGTAGGTGGTTAAACCACATCTAAGCTGCTTTCCTCAAAGTTCTTAGGAAAGCCTTATATATGATGGCATCCTTATTACCATGGAGGTTCATGAGGGTACGAAAGTGGAGTAGATGATTATTAGGGTCACCAATGCCATCATATTGGTCTAAGGTAAGAAGCTTATTTTTTGGAGGCAACACTTCATCCTAGATACCCTTAGTGAAGGGGGTTTTGTTGTTGGCGACCAGCCTAACGTCATCAGCTACCTTGCTCCCCTGTTGTTCAGAGAGCCTTCTTACAGTAATGCGAAGCTCATTTAGGTCGGCATTGTCTACCGGATGAGCTCGGTGCATTGTAGAGTATACCAGTGCTCCATAGGAGTTGCCACTTGCTCATTGCCAATAAGGATGCAATCGCAAGTAGTCACAAATCACGCTAACTATTCCAGGACTAGGGGATCGAATTGTTGACCCCTACCATTCTCCTACTGTTGTTGTTGGTTATTTTGCCTAATGTAGGCATTAGAAGCCTTAGGTAGATGGGTTTGATTGATAAGCCTCTCGGCTTCTTCAAGGCAACTGCAAAACAACCTATTTTGGGCAACAAATTCCTTAAGCAGGCACTTCGAGTGCTCTAGGGGATGTTTGAGTATTTCCTTAGGTAAGGGTTAGTTTTCAACAGGTTGGTTATTCACTAATTGGTTGTTCTTTGGGTTGTCAACACAAGACATGTTGGTAATAAAAGGTGGTGTTTAGTGTATGTTTAGGTAAGAAATTGGATTAGCTTCCCATAGACAGCACCAAATGTCGCCTCTAGATATTAGCTAATAGAGATTCAAGTGAAGTTCTCCGATACTTAAGTTTGATGTATGTATGTAGAGAGTAGGAATATGCAAAGGTAGTAAATAGGCTCAAGTGTGCGAAGTATCAAGTAATTTACTGTTAGGTGATGGTTTTATATTTATAGAGGAGTAGAGCTAGCAGTTGGAGATGTGTTAGTTGGTAAAGACCTTATCTGGAAGTATTGGATAATAGAGCTATGATATTTGATGTGTTCCACAAATGTAGGAGATAGTTGTTGACTTAGTCATCTAGCCTTATCTGTATTCTACTAGCTGTTGGTGACCACCGTAGTTAGGTAGGCCGTATAATGGGCCCGAGTTGAGGTCAGCTATGAGGAGGAAAGCCAAGTCTACCTAGACTATTATCAGATTGGCATAAGCTTAAGGGGCCTATGTTTAAAAGGCCTTATCAACAACACGATTCAAGAGTTAGGCCCAATTTACTTCATTGCCAACCCATGAACTAGTGGTTTAGGGTTGGTTCTACCTAGTAGACACCTCTAAGCTCACCTTTTATCAATATGGATTTGAATTAAGATTGATAAGTCTTATCTACTTGACTACATATATCTAGGACATATAAAGCTAAGATTAATTAAACCACAAGACAACATACAAGTACAGTATGACTGAGACTTTACTGGGTATAAAAGATGTACCCTCCATTTATCACTTTTTTCGATAATGTCATGAAAGCTAATACAATTTTTTCTAAAAAGAGTTTTGCATAGCAAATTTAGGATGTCCATATGTAACTGCAAAAAAACAAAGAGTAGGGTTAGGTCTCACTTGAACCATCATGTAAATTTCTTAAGAGGGATTGGTGAATAGGATTAACTAAGAGGAATACTTTGTGCCACAACATCAAAAGTCCACCTCTTCCCCTTTTCACTTTCAAGCAAAGAGAACCATTGAAGGATAGTTAGGCCTAAAGATCATAAGTACTGCTGCAATCATCTTTGTTTCGATTAAGATGAGCATATCTATTTAGATTTCATAAACTAATTCATGGATTACACTAACTTTTCCTAAGGAGTTCACACTACAAACATTCCAAGCAAGAAATTTGATGGGTCTTACAGATATGGGTACCATCTCAGATCTCATATGAGTTGTAACCAACTTTGTACTAAAAAGTGTTTGACCCTATTTGTCAGACTCTAATCATTTCTATTTAGAACCTTAATGGCCTATATTGAGCCCATATGAGAGCCCTTGCTCCATCTTACTTGCAAAACGTTAATGGGACTGATCTCTTCCTATTCACATTGTATATTATCAATATAATTAATGAAAGTGACTCAAAATATGGCCTCTAGAATAGTAGGTTAGGGCTAGACAACATGTTGGCTTAAAGCTATCAATGATGCACTCAGTGTACAATAGATGGTTTGGCATTGTTTGTAGGATCACTAGATAAAACTCATTAATGGTTATTATTTGTACCTTAATCCTTACGATGTGAGTCTATTACAAAGATCCTTAGTACATACACTTGCTTTATCAGTAGTATCATTGAGTCCAAGCATGTTGCTCAGCATAAATCTAGCACAACTTGAATATAATCATCTCCATATGACATTATTGCTATCTTGAAACTCAAGGCTAGCCATAGGAGTGTTGAGGCTTAAAGGAGTTTGATGCATATTGATACTAGAAATTTCTAATATGTTTGTGTGTTTTTCCCTTGCAAATTGTTTTTGAAAGATTAGCCAAATTGGTTAAAGAGGGTTTGTAGTGCAGAGAGTATAGGGATGAGATTTTAAAAATGTATTGAAAGATGTTTGGTAAGGTATTCTATGACAAGGAGTTACATAATGATGCTTTAGTGAGATTAATGTGATACAATGGGGTCACTTAAGCAAGGTTAGGTCCATTAATGAATTGTTTGTTATGGTTGGAGTCTACAATTGAATTAATCGAATCAGGAACATTTGTCTTAGTTAGGTTAGGATTGATGGCAAATTTGGGTTTTTCTAGATCCACAATTTGGTATTTATATTATTTGGGATGTTATTATCTTGCTTTTGAGAAAATTTGAAATAAGAAAATTTTTTCTTTTGTTTTCATGTAATTAATAATGGCTTCACTTGATTCATTTATTTTCCGTCTTTTTAACTTTTTATTATTGTCTACTTGAATCTTTACGTTTAGTAAGAACAAGAAACCAAAAAGATGGAAACATATTTTTTTTTAAAATATCAATTAAAATAATCATTTACAATGCATAAAATATTAATATTTAAGACTTTTTTCTTAAAAATACGTGAATTTTTATTTTCCAATTTTGACACTTTGATTAACATCTTTGTCATAATTATAAAATAGAAACAAATAAGTTACAAATAAAACAGTTTTTCAGACATTAAATTTCAAATAGATATAAATTAAATACAAAATATAGACAAGAACAAAAAAAAAAAAACAATACAAACAAGTCTAATGTTTCATTCTTCATATGAGGAGGTCTCTTATTTAGTTAGTTATCTACTGTATCAATCATAGAAAGTGATGATGAATTAGGCATGTGATTTTTTTGTCCATATGTCTTCATTTAATGCAAGCATAAGGGGCCATGATTTCTTCATTTAACGCTCTATCTTTGCTCTCATAGTTTTAGCCCACATGTTTTGATTAGTGAGTAAGTCATTCTTCTGGCTTGGTGGAGTATTTTCCAGTTTATGACAAGAAGTTTGTGTTCAATGGGTTATTCTTTGATCATTTACTCCATAATTAAAATAGTTCATATCGAATTTTACAATATTGATTCTCAATTATGATTGTATCGATAAGTGGCTCTATCAAACTTAACTTGAGCACAGATGCATAGATAGGCCTCTCTCTATATTTATTGTGATTACTATTGGCTTCACCTATTTCTTTCAAACTTAGGGGATGTAGTATTCTAGTAGAAGTCTAGGAATTCTCACCCATATTGCTACTGAGTTGAAACTCACGGTAGATGTTTGGCTTCCATCTTCTAATGGTTGAGAAAATGTCCATAAATGAACCAAGATCCCTTTGTAACAACGAATGTTAAATCGTTTATGTTTCAAAAATTCATGGCAATGGAAGCCAAAACCAAGAATTATCAATTGAAAATCTTGTTCGAGTTATTAGATTAGTTTCAATTTTTTAAGCAAGAAAGGGTAACCTAAGGAT
Source organism: Lumnitzera littorea (assembly GCA_024138015.1). Lineage (NCBI taxonomy): Eukaryota > Viridiplantae > Streptophyta > Magnoliopsida > Myrtales > Combretaceae > Lumnitzera > Lumnitzera littorea. Next base: position 53,424,268 of record JAMXBB010000011.1, read on the forward strand.
CGTTCAAAGAGTTTTATGATAAGGGAATGCTTCCATAAGTAAAAAAGAATTGATTTTTCAAGATTAGAGAATAGTATTTCTTTTGTGCCCTTGGGAACATCCTTATCTAGAAGGTTAGACCTAGTATTAATCTAAGAGTATAGGTACTTATCTTCCATTTCGTTAAAGTCGTTGCCTAACATGAAGTTTTAGGCATAAGCATCAGCAATGTTGGTTGCTACCATATCTCTTTATGATATTCAAGTGGTAATGATCTAGATCTTATGTTTTTGGGTTCTTATGGGTTGTTCAATTTATCAGAAGTATTGGCTTTTTGCTTAGATAGGGAAGAGGTACTAGTAAGATGTTGTGGCATTGTAGATGGGTGGGAGAGGGTTTTATCTAGGTGGTCATTAAATCATTTGGTTTCAAGCACCCTTTTTTTTTTTTCCATCATTGAAGAAGGAGGGGGTTATCCTTATCTTAAACCTTTGGATCCATATATCTTATCTTATTATAAAATGATAGCAAGTATTACAAGCAAAAGAAATGCATTTTAGCTTTTATTGTATTGTTTTTTTTTTTATGATAATCAATTTTTAATGGCCTATTTATCTTTTTTATTTTAAATTCTTTGTCAAGGCTAATTTACTTTACTGAATGGAATAAGAGGATAATGGAATTGAAATTCCTAGAGAATAAAATAATAGATAATATTGTAATATCTATTATTTTATTTAGTTGAATTAAAAAAAAACTTAAGAATAAATATATAATAGAATTTTAATGATTAAATTACTTTTATTATATCTTCTTCCTTAATCGATCTTAAAGTAAAATAAATCGGTGGTGATGGGGGCAAAAAAAGGTTTTCTTTACTTAGAATTAGGATTCTTAATTTTTCTCAAAGAAATTTTAAATTTCTAATTTTTAAGAATTGCAATTCCTTAAGAATTATAATTTTGAGAAGCAAATGTTGTAATAGACGAAAATATGAAATAAGAAGGGAGGAATTGAGATTTTTCGCAGTGAATGCGCCCCTAAAGGGTAATGAGTTTCTTTGTGGTCAAGGGGTTGCAATAAGACCATCGGTAAGTATTTTGGATCGATACATGATAACGTGCAGATGAAAAATAAAATGTCTACCGTCACCTTATATTTTAACCGGTTTACAAGACCTCCATATTCAACTCTCTCCCATTAATTATAAGAAATAGATAGGTTTTGGTTTGTTTATTTCTAGTTTTATCTTCCATTTATGATACTTGGGATTTTATGTAGTGAAAACAGTATCAGCGTTTTGTATTTGTCGTAATTATAATATTAGAAATCCGTATATAATTTCCAAATAAAATTTTCAAACGCCATAAGCTGAATAAAATATAATAATATATAAAAAAAAAAAGGTTGCACAAGTATCTCTGCAACCATACATTTAAAATTTTCACAGTTGATCCTTCTGAACCACTAAGATACCCACGTGGTCCCAGATGTAGTACGACAAAAGTAACAGATTACCGAAAAATTCCATCATCTTATTCGAGTACACAATTAATTAAAAAAAAAATGTACATTGAGAATTCCAATAATTTTCACATATTCTCCTAATTGTTTCTTGTTCAGGATGACATCTACTTGTTTTATCCTGTATAAGGACACAACAAAAGTACTAGATTACCAAGAGATTCCTGCCTTTTTTTTCTAAACAAAAGGTTCGTCTCATTTTAAGAACACAACAAAACATGTACATTGAAAATTCAACTAATTCTCGCATATTCTCCGATTATTTTTCATCTTAGATGACATCTGGTTATTTATTTTATTCTATAGACACACAAATTAGGTCGTGTTTTAACTTTATGTACTAGTTAGGGACTTATGGCACGTTTTGTAAGCTAGAAAGGATAAAAAATAAAACGTAAATCTTGATTTCGTTTTTTCTCCTATGTTTAAAGTATTCTAGAGTCAGAATTGTAATTTCTTGAAATTGATTATATTTCATTTTTTTTTATGAAATCACGATTCCATTTCACTTTTATTAACGATATTTATTCAAACAACCTTTTAATCTTATCAATATATATTTGTTAATCCATAAGTTATAGACATTAATAATAACATACAAATTTCTTTCAATTTCTAATTTATTATAACCAAACATATTGTAGGAATGAAACTACCATTTTGTTGATGTTTTCAAACATAGGAATAAATTGATTTTGTTCCATTTGAAATTATTACTGCATGCACATTAGGACGAGGAAAAAAAAAAAACACATATTGCAAAAGGGATTCTTCTTCTGTTTCAATTGAAAAACATCTCAAAACTCGAGCGAGAGAAGATAGGAATAACTAGGTATAAAACGAATAGGTTAGGAACTCTACCTTTAACATATAGGTTTTAAAAATTTTGGAATGAAAACATATCATGCGATCACTTTGAACCATCTTTGACTGTATATCTCTAAAACTCACAAGTTTTGAGGTATGTTGTGGAACATGTGGATTTTTTTACCACTTTTTTTGAGAAAATATTATAATTATTCATTTCCAAAATTGTGGTATTCAATTTGTAAGTGAATGTTGCTTTTAAGTAGAAGTTATAACAAGCATAAATACAATGAATTTTAATATATATATATATATATATAATACAACAAACATAAACTAATACTGATTTAATTGGAGATTTGGAATAGATTTAACTATTGGATCAAGTATTAGCCTAAAATAATGGGATATGAGTTAGGTCAATATAGTTGAATTTACACTATAGTTAGGTCATATGTTGTACCTTATCTTGTGATTACAAGTTTGTAAAGTTTGGAAGTGAAACCTAACATTTAATACCCACTTATGAACTTACTTGACCTACAACCACAAGGCAAGACAAGTTTGCATGCTTTTCCTAAACTAAATGGAACAAAATCTCAAATCTAGCTTTTATCTATCATATTTTTATTGAAATCAAATGTCTTGTGCTTGAAAATTATTATAAAAATACATTTTTTAATTTGTATTGCTTGTAAACTTTTAACTTAAGAAATAATATGAATGTATATTTAGTTTCGAATGTTACTTTATTATTTGATAAGATAAAGGGGATGTTGAAATGCAAAAACAAAACCCTTGTTGTATGGGCTCCAAATTGCATGTGTATGCTTATACAAGTAATTATAGAGAGCGACTCAAAGGCAACATAGATATAGGCTTAGGCAACAAGTCAACTAGCTTTCTTTCCTTTTGTAAGGCTATTAGTTTGCTTCTTGTTCAACTACGACTCTTTCTTAAGGCTAATACCTTAGTCTAGCTACTAATATAGTTATGTTTTGACTTGAAGGACATTATTGTAAAATATCTATCAACTTTAAAATATCTTTTCTTTTTCTTTTTTTTTAATAGGGGAAATATGATTTTTTCTACAATTATGGAGCTCTTTTTGGAAAAAAATTACGGAAAAGAACCCTTATAAAAAAATATTACGTGTATAAGGCATGCACATATGCTTTCAATATAAAAAATTACACGAAAAGATTATAAAGGAAGGTATATGCTTCTTTGCAATTTACTTTACACTGAAGGCACACCCAATAGTTGCGCCTTTAGTATAATTAATTATAAGGAAGGCATATGCTATACATACACTTTTAGTATACGACCTATACGTATAACAACACAGAGTGCACAAAATATGTAATATCCCATGATTTTGAGCCAGTTTAATAACCCTAGGATCTAAACCCTTAAATTTAGGACGTCGGGTTATAACACTTATTTAATTTCAAACTTCACAATAAGATTAGAAAAATTAGACGAAGTAATTCAAGTAAAGTCAATTTCTCAAAATAAGTTATATAAAAATGTTAATTTAAAAAAACGTTAATTTATCACTAAGATCGATAAATATTGAAAATATGAAATTCGAGCATTTAGATATAATGAGATATTAGAGATAAGTTATTTAACTTATAAAAATAATAAATGAAGTTGAATTATACATGTATTAACATAGAATATACATTATTTGTATTAAATACACATATGTAATAAGAAATTATTATTAAAATAAGGTAAATTAATATAAAAAAAGAAAAATTAATAAAAAAATGAAAGGATAAGTCATCTCATGATGTGGCTGCCAGGGATCAATTTGGATTGATGAGTAAAAAGGCAAAACACTAGAAAATGACACCTCATGTATTGAAAAATTAAGAAAATAAAATGTGTAATTTATTTTTTTTACATGCAAAAAATCTTAAAGCCTATAAATAGGGGTCCAAACCTCATTTGCAATATTTTAGTAACCTAAAAATATAAGAGCATAATTTTAGAAAATTGGAAAAAATTATAATAAAAAATAAAATAAAAATAAAACAAAATATAGGGTCGGAATGGGTTTAGGGCAATTCATATACCAAACTACAACCCGACTTAGAGCAGTTTAGAGGTCTAATAGAGGGTGGTTAGAAAAGGCTTTCCAACAAGGTGCAACGGTTCAATGGTGGCTAAAGACAACCGGTTTAAGTAAACCAAAATTTCGCCTGTAACTTATTTAATTTTGTAAAAATATCAAATTTTGTTAATTAATTGTAAAAATTAATTAAATAATTAGTGTAAATATAGGTTCCTTAAGAAAATGTTCTGTTTGAGCAAAAATTAAACTATTTTTTATAAATATTAGATGATATTGTTTCAAGCTCAATTTTTGTATATAGTACACCTAATATATATATTTAATTGTGGTAACAAGAAATTTTGAAATTAAGTATGTTTAATATTTTTTATAATTATTTTGAATAAAACTACCAATTTTACTGAATTATTGAAATAATTAGTTTTTGATGAAATTAATAAATGAACCCCACATGTTTAGACTTTTGGATGTTTATAATGATATTTGGAATATTTAATTTTTATCTCATACATAAATTTATTTACTTTCCTTAATTTTCCATAATCTCAAGCTAAAACCCTTATTTCTGTAAAAATAGATAATAGCTAATTTAGTTAGTGTAATTGATGGTTATTAATTAAACTACATATTTTTCGTGGAATTATTCGAGCTCGTATATTATTTATTATGTATTTTCATTATATAAACCTATATATTAGCCTAATATATGATATAGCAATTAGTCATAATGAGATATTTGTTGAATTTGTAACAAAATGATATTTTGAGAACATAATAGGTGTTGTTCAGTTTGGGAAATATGTAATTTTAGGATTTTTAATTTAGATGTAGGGTTTATTTAGGTTAATTACGAAGCAACAATAACATATGATCAAATCGGTAATACGAAAGGGTGTTTTTGAACATTTGGCAATATTGATTAGTCTTGATTCTTTAGATATATTAATAATCCTCAAAATAATGAGCAAGATATGGTTAAACGAAGTTTAACAGCGTAAAAATGAAAGTTTATGACAAGTCAGGTTTGACTCATACTTGATTTGAAGATTGTGTTATATTTTCATAGGTGTGATAAGTAAGGAAGGATTATGTGGTAAAGTTTAGGATTTTGAGCTATTATTGAGTCCAAGTAAGTGGATTCAACCCATACTTGGAGTAGATATATTGCTACTAATAACACTACGTGTTGTTTGATGATGTGTTGATTGAATATGAATATATCTTTAGTGAACCGATATATTACTATGGTGAATGTTGATGTGGGGATTATGAATGACAATAACTGTACCTTAGTTGAATTGCTATGTTGCTATGTTGGGTGATGAATTGTGTTTATGAACGATTGTGCTAACTAGGGAAGTTAAATGATTGTTGACTCAATCTTCTGGGTGTTCACCTAAGTGAACCTTAAGTAAAATACTAGAATTTTGCTATAGAGAGTTCGAAAAGTAGAATCAAATAACTAGGTTGAATAAAATTTAAAGATTGATTGTGTTAATTGATATTCTTGAGTTGCTATTACATATCATGGCATGGTACAAAATGGGACTTACAGGTCAGAACTTTCAGAACGAGGCTTCCAAGTGATCATGGAAAGAATATGGCTTTATGAACTCAGTTTTTGGAAGCATATAGATTGCATCGCCCAAACATTATGACTATTTTGATAGGAAAATTTAGTATACTACAGTGTGTGGTATAATTTGGTAGTGTTGCCATTTTGATTTAGTGAACTACAATGTATAGTCTAATTTTGTAAAGCAAAGTTAAGGGTCCTATTCCTAGACAACTCCTTGTTGCCATTGGTTTATAGATGTTGTATTTAGATGCCCGGCTATGTTAACTCACCGGAAGAAGATTGCAGGGCATAGGATATTAGTACTGATGCATGCTATGTGCATAAGCATATGATATCGTATTGTTAGCAGTAAATGCTTGGTTAGGCGGATGCATATGTGAAGTTGAACCTACGGGTTACAATTGAAATGTTTCAATTGTGATAATGCAATATTATCTATCATATTGTTTATATTATGTTGTTTGTTATGCACTCTCACTTAGCTTCAGTAGCTGAGAGGATAAAATGTTTTACTTAGCTGCATCATAAAGGGCCTAACACTAAGGGGGGATAAGTATATATACTAAGAACGTGAGTCAGAGTTAGAGTCAGCACCTTTTGTATGGAACTTGTATTAAGTTAAAAATCCTATTATTGTGAAAATGATAAAGGAAAAAAGCTTATTCGTGTTTTAGTATAAATATTACGTTATACACATAAGTTGTAATAGAATAGCTAGCTGAACTCTAATGTAGAAAACCCTTTTATCATGTAAACAATACTGTCTTTTAATGAATGAGTAGGTTTAGTTAAGTTTTTAACAAGTATTTATGTGTGATGATGCATTCCATGTTAAGTCGGGACGTGACAAAATATGCACTTAACATATCTCTACTATAGAAAATGCACTTCTCTCCCGCAGCATTTTCAAATCTCGTTTAAGTTTTTAACCTTTTTTTTTTTTTTTCACTTTACTCATCTCAATAATGTATTAGAATTGCTCAACTTTTTATCCCATTAACCCACCATGTATAATCCTTAAATTAAGAAATAAATTGATATTTTTCAATTATTTGTTTAGAATCATGTTAAAATCACTTGACACATTAGTTGTGTTGTTAAAGTGTATTGATTTATTCATAGAAACTAAGTGTAAGTGACACTTAAATTTAGAGTTAAAATTTTACGCACACAATGTGTTTGATGAAATTCCTCTAATACTTAGTTTTTTTTTTTGGAGATAAACGGGGTACAAATTGTTACATTTAAGTGCTGTGTTTCGAGAGTGAGTATTATTGTGAACTAACTTATTTGTTGTCTACGATATTATTAGGGTGAAAATGCTGGGTTTTGTCATTTGTGAAACTAATTGTGTATGCCCATGGAAATATCATGAGTGACAATATTGGGCCGGAGTACGATAGGAAGCCTGTTAAGAAGTTGAAGATTAGAAAGGATACAAGCTTCATTTATTTCTTGCAAAGGATTTATGGCAGCGTTAGAATTGATCTCTCTAGGGTTAAGATCATGCAAAAATCATCCATTTTTTTTTTTATGATGTAGTATCATATAAATTGATAACTATTAGGAATTGTGAAGATGTTGAAAATTTTATTGAGATGGTTGAATCTTTCGAGGAATGGAGCATTCATAAGGTATACATTAGGCCCTGTTTAGCCTACACAAAACACATTTCAAGAAAACACTTCAATTGTTGCAACATCTTAAGTGTTGTCTACGATGTTCGATATGCTGATGATTGATATGAATGAGTCGATACCAACAGTTGACCCCATAATTGATTTTGAAACTAAGTATACTAAAGAGGAACTTGACAAAGCACTTAGTCCGATAATGGATCATGAAGAGTCATGAAACCCTTAGGTAGAGTGGATGCCTATGGGCATTAATAATAATGTTGAGGGTGAGGAAGAGCATGCTGGAGATGATGATGGATGAGATGTTGAACCTAACGATGAGAAGGATGATGGGGAAGACGTAGGACATGCCATGGGGAATGTTGAGTTTGTTGTAAGTAATGTACTGGTAATATATACTCGAGTGATAGGATCAGATATGTAAGCTTGAGAAGCCCAAGTGACAATGTGCAACATCTAAGCTTCAAAACATCCACATTTGTTAGTTCGATGGGTACCAGCTGCCCCCCTAGCATATTGACACTAGTGTTTGCCTACACTAAATCAACTAGCATAGGAAGATTGATGTGGATTGGTTATAAGAGCACAACCATTACAATTGCTTGTGGACTAAATCACAACCTTTACTTGTTGAAGGTACATGGACTATATGGAGTTGACCCAAACTACTAACCCTAGTATAGGGAGATCACGCGCCGCATATAACCCATAAGGGAGCTCTCATTAGACGCTTGGTAAATAGTAACCTCACTTGTCTTACTTTGCATTTACAATAGATATTGACACACCTTACCTTCTTTGTATAATTCAGTTCGACTCACTTCGTAATGTACAATTGACTGAAGAATCTATAACTGCACTTGGTGTTGTAGATGAGCTCTACAATTTGTTGAGGAACATAACAAACTTATTTTATACCCTTAGCATGTTTAGCAACAATAGCAAGACCATTAAGCACCAGCCACTAATGGATGAGTACCTAACCTTGATGTTGTTTTGCCTCCTTGTCCCCCCTTAGCTAGAAGTCGAGTTAGGATTTGAGGAGGAGTTACTCAACATATGCATGCCCTTATTGGTTAATACCATAACATGCCGTCCAAGGGGTGTCATTCAGTTGACATGGGTGATATAGGTTCGAATTTCGATGTTGGGTCTAATTCCAAAGTTGGTTTTGGCTCCTACATGACTTCAAAGTTCTAGCATCACCTGGAAATCCTCACTCTATCAGCTTCTCATAAGCGATGTTTAACATATTCATAGTCGTCATCCATGAGAAAGAGTGTGACACAATTGTGTGCACCTTCTTAGTTGACTTTAGTTCCTCCAAGGGAGCTTAATGATATACCTGCAAAGCCTTCACAGTCTTCATTAAGACAAAGGTGTTCCATGTTATCCTAAGCATGCAAGGCATTTTAGCGACACAAGAAGAACTAGGATAGACATATATGTGCTTAATTATATGCATGTAAACTAATAGATTTGGTATACATATACTTTTGTAAAGACATTTCTTAAACTTTTAATTAATGTCAACATTTATTGCACATTTTTTCACTTTGTGTATATTGCATCAATCACATCCTCTATGCAATAGATTTTGGTGTACTTGTACTTTTCATGTATGCTGTGATATATGATTTGAGCTAATTATCAATAAAATTATCTATTGGAAGGGAGAATTTAAGATAGTAAGTGAATGTTGTTTGTATTCGGTTATTTCAATATTTGTAGTTATATGTTTTGTAGATGTTATCGTGTAGTGTGTTTACTGATTTTGTTAGTTTGGTACAGGTGGAAATGTAAAGAAGGCGCATGCCTAGAGGCACCTTCAGTGTAGTTTTAGTTGTACTAAAGGCACCTACTGCCGACATATTATGCGCCTTCCTTGTAATTTAATTAGAATGAAGGCACAACTATTGTGTATGCCTTTAGTGTCAAGTAAATTGATTTCTTTTGTACTTTTTTGTACAATTTTTTACACTAAACATGCATATTCAATATAAAAAATGGGAGTCCACATGTGCTTTCACTCCCCTGTACACATAATATTTTTTAATAAGGGCCTTTTTTCATAATTTTTTAACTCAGGGAATAGTACATTTATTATTTTTTATATATTTTTTACAAGTACAATAAATGAAGGCTATATTACATTTTATACTTTTTATATGTTCAAATTTTGCAATTTAACAAATGTCATATATAAGGCTTGTATGATCTTAATTTTTGGTTTTGTATCACTTTGGCATCAATTGGAAGTTAATGTTTGGATAATAAAAGTATAAAATAATAAACAAATATACATAATAGATGCAAGAGAAACACATATGAGCTACAAATAAGATATAATGAAAAAATAAACTAAAATGATTTGTAATTAGATTTCCATTTGCTATCATTATTACCTATATTAATATTCTAACTTATCTTTAATTAAAGGGTTGAGATAAGGAGAACCTATTTCTCTTTATCTGTTCATCTTAGCAATACAGAGACTTAGTGGGACAATACATGCTTCAACAAACAAAGGGATATGGAGACTTTCGAGAATTAAAGGTAGAAAGCTGAACTTTATGTTCCTTGTTAGGGATGATATTTTATTGCTTAGAGAAGCATCAAGGGATAATGCTAATTTAATGAAGCATATAATAGAGGTTTTTTAGATAATATTAGGGCAAAAAGTTGAACTATGAGAAATCATGTGTAGTTTTCTCAAAGAATGTAGGGGGGGTGGTGGGGGAAGTCTTAAAGGTGAAATTTGTAATATTTTTTATATTAACTTAAGAATGGACATGGGAAGATACTTGTGAATCTCACTTAGAGAGTTAGGAAACTTGAAGGGTTGAGATTTAAGCTTTATATTAGAGAAAGTAAGAAGATAATTAGCAAAACAGAAAGGTAATTAATTTAGCATGGTAGGTAAAAAGCTTCTAGCATCCTAGATGCTTGAAAGTATTAGGAATTACTATTTGCAGGTTATTCTCATGTCCATTAACTTATGAAAATAGATTGAGAAGATAAATAGAGACTTTTTATGGGGTTTAATTGTGAACAAGAGAAAAATACATTGGGTAGCATGAAACAAAGTGAAAAAGTCTAGAGAGGAAGGAAGATTGGGGTTGCTCAACTTAAGGAATAGGAATAGAGCAAACTTTGTGAAGCTAGCTTAGGTACTAAAGAAGAGGAACTCGCTATGGGTGTAGCTTATCTTACAGAAATACAAAATAAGTAGGGATGGATGCCCATGCAAATTGGGATCATATTTTTATAAGATGTTGAAAAGTATGACTAGTTGGTTAGAAGACAAGTTAACAGCAAAGACAAGGAGTAGTGCTATTACTAGCTATTAGTTTGATAAAAGACTACAAGTAATGTATTAGGAACTAGATTGAAGGACCTCTTATTAGAAAAGTAGATCAAGTGACTTTAGCACAAGTTTGGGGATAACTTAGGCTATTGGAAAGAAGAACCCAATTGATAGAAAATATCTAAACGCTCAAGTGATGTTCTCTTAGATAGAGATGGAGATTGTGGAGATACTAGAATATGGGTCTATGAACTGGATGGAGAGTTTATTGTAAAGTTGGCTTATTAACCTTTAAATAGAGGAGAATTTGATGCTATTTGATGAGAAATGGGGTTGGATTTAGAGGCTTCCTACTATTCTAAGATACAATTCTTAATGTAGAGGATTCTCCTTAATGGTCTTCCTACAAAAGACAATTTGTGAAGGAGAGGCATAAATGTTAATCTTGGTGGTCTATTCTATGGTGCAGTGTAAGAATCCATACATGTGTTTCTTAATTGTAACGTAGTAAAAAAGGTCTAGCATAGTTATGAGCACCCTAAGTTTTAGTAAGATAAGAGAATAAGAGCTTGAGAAGGTAGATTAGGATGAATGCCTACTTAAGGAAGGTGAATGGGAAGAAAGAAAAGCCTTAAGTAGTGGATTTTCTTTTTGTTCTGGGAGGTATCTTAGGCCTATGAATTGGATGCAGAAGTTACAATAAAGTCAACTTATGAAACTTTAAATAGAGAAGAAGATAATGCTTATTTGGTGGGAAATGGGGTTCAGCTTGGAGGCTTCCGACTATCTTAAGGTTACGATTCTTAGTATAGAGAGTTCTTTATATTGAGTTGAAAATTTAGTTTCTCTCTTTTCTTAACCCGATTTCTTAACCCGATTTATAATAAGCTTGACTCACTTAACATAAACCTCTCGACTAGGGTAAGAAAATAGTTTATTTGAAAATAATTTTGAAAAGGAGTTGCCACTTGATCAAAATAGCAAAAAAGTGAAATTAAGGTCTATAGGTGGATGGACCCTAATTTCAACTATTGCTCTATAAGATTTCTAAAAAAAAAAAAAAGAATTTTAGAAAATAAAAACCAAAGATCCATTAGATTCGAAGGTTACCTTATTTAAACCTTAAACGGTTTCTATAATAGAAATCTATGAAATAGTTTAGTGGGCCTTTAAACATGTTTTCAAATAAATCGGACTTCTTCTTATTTTTTTTTTAAAACATGAAAAAGGGGAAAAAAATAAATTCTTTTATTAATTTTAGGCTATTCGAAGTACTTATGTACCCATGAAACAAGATCAAGCTCAGGTAATTCTAATTTATGAAAATTTTAGTTTGTTGTTTTATTTTATTTTTGAAAAACCTCATTCACTTTAAATTCATTACGTCTTATTGATCTTTAGAAAAAAAAAAAAAATTTGATCCTCTTTAGGAAAATTCTAAAAAAAAAAAAAGCTAAAATTTAGGAAAAAACCTAATTTATTCTTTTTATTTTTATGTAAAATATCTTGTATGTGAAGAAGAAAATAATCTTAGCAAAAAGTCCATCTTATTTAAAAACCATTTTAACTTATTAAATTCATACTAAATTGACAAGTCAAATTATCCAAATCATTGAAACTAATATACTAAAATGCGAGTCAAATCAAACTATACTAATATGCTATCAATTTTATGCAAAACTATGCTATACAGGCTAATTAGAGCAAAATTATTATGGAAACTATGTGTTAGATATCTTTCATAGATTTTGATGATAACAAAAAAAGAAGAATACTAATGAATTAATAAGTGTGCAGGTGTTTAGAAAGTTCTTCAGAAATTGTTTTAGAAGCTTTATAAGTAGAAGTGATTAAGTACTTCAGAAGCTTGCTCAAAAACTTTGAAGAAAAGAAGATTGATACTCTTGAGAAGGTTATTTAGAAAACTAGAAAAGTAACGTAGAAAATTAATTTATATCAAATTTGAATTCAACAAGGCTTAGCTCCATTAGATTAGGTGTATTAGGGAAATACATTTAATCCCGTTTCACGTAAGATGAAATCAGGATCCTTAGGGATTATTTTTGAGAGAATTTATTTTTTATAAATCAATATATGCACAAGAATGGATAAGGATAAGATTGATTCGGATTTTGTGGAATTTCAAAATTTGAACATGAGGATTATCCAAAACTTACTAATAAAGCATTTCTCTTCATGAAATTTAAATCAGAAGCTTATCTGATGATTGCAGATTGAAGTATATCTGATCAAACCAAGATAAGAAGAGTTGTTTTCGAATTTCAAAATACTAAGATCTTCTCAAAATATCTAAGGATTATCTTTAACAAATAATGGTTGGATAAACACGAAAGTAAAGATAATCTTCAACAAATTAGCCATTAAAAGATTTCAATATAAAAAAGGAAAGGATTCAAAACATCATTTTACAAATTTGAAAAAAATTTTCAATGCACAAAAAAGTCGTGATCAAATTTTACCTTCCAAAAAGTCATAGAAAATCTTTTAGATTCTTCTTCAGAAAGTTGCACCAAAGCAAACAATACAACAATCATTATTTCTCTTTAGAGTGAAATTAATTGAGAACTATATTTTTGTTCTCACTTGTAATTTGTAAATCTTATTTGTTGTTTGATTATTGAGAGAAGTTAGATTGATTTGTATTAGCTTAGATTATGGAAAGGGTAGATAGATAGAGCAAAGCGTTGCGAAGTCCATGCGTAACGAATGCTTGTAATTTTGTTGTGATTTGATTTAGTGAATCAAGTGGAACGACACCGATGAAGTAGATTAGGTCTCCAGTAGTGGAGCTGGAAGAGAGTAGTAGGTAGAAGGCCAAAGCTCTATAAATCCTTAGCCTGATATTCTCCTTCCTTATACAGGACAAACAATTGATATTAGAGCCTCACTCTAATATCTTCTAGAGTTGAAGATCATGAGTGAACCAAGTGGTAGTTTAATAGTTTAGCTTGGCAAAGCACCATTTTTTTATGGAACTAACTTTTCTTATTGGAAATTTAAGATGGAGACTTATGTGAAGGCATCAAACTATTAGGCTTGGCAAATTATTTCTGCAGAAAATCTCAAAGTTCCAACAATCATTACGTCAAGTGATGATATCACCAAAGCAGAACTCAATTCAAAAGCTAAGAATTTATTTTTGAGTACTATTGCATGATCAAAATTTTATCTAATTACTTTAAGTGCAACAGCTAAAGATATTTAGGATGCCTTGGTGTAAACTTATGAAGGCACATAAACCATCAAGAACACAAGAATCAACTCACTAGTTCAATAATATGAAACTTTTCAAATTCTTCCTAGTGAAGAAATCAAGGACGTTTTTAGTAGATTTGCTGTAATAACTAATGAAATGTCTTCTCTTAGTAAAATAATTAGTGATGTATATATGATACGTAAAATATTAAGGATTCTTCCCAAAATTTCGAATGTAAAGAAAACTGCCATAGAAGAAGCTTGTGATCTAAAGACATTAACCTTGAGTCAATTGCATAGGAAGCTCATGGCATATGAAATTGATTTTCTCAAATAAAAAAGTACTTCAAAGGATACGAAAAAGAAGGCTACAACATTTAAGGCCAAAGAAGTAAAAGTTAATTTGAACAATAATGATTCATCTAATGATGATGATGACGATGATGAAGAGGTCACATAGTTGGCAAGATGTTTGAATAGATTGCTCAAGAAAAGAGGTAAAAAATCATATAGCTCTAATAATTTTAAATCTAACAAGAATTGAAATGATGCAACACATGGTATTAAAGAAAAGAAGGAAGTTGTTTATTATGAATGCAAAAAGATTGGATACATTAACTCTGAGTGTCCACTGCTTTTGAAAAAGCTCTATAAATGCCAAAAGAAACAAGTAGGCTTGGTAGTTACATGAAGTGAATTAAATGACTCAGAATTTGAGGAAGAAGGTTTAGACAATAAAGCTGATGAAGCAAATTTATATTTGATGGCATGTTCCGAAGCAAGTTTTGAATTAGAATTTGAATTCGATAAGGATTATATACCTAACGATATTTGTGCTGAAATCAGTAAATTGTCAAAAGCGCTTTCAAAAGCCAATGATAAAATTTCGAAAGCTGAAAATGAAAATAAGGCTTTGAAGAATGCAAAACAAGCTCTCATTCAAATATATAAGCTTTTGGTAGATGAAAACAATTTTTTGAAAAATGATTTTGAAGGTTTAGATGTTGCAAGAGAAGCTTTAGTAAATGAAAATCTTATTTTGAAAGAAGAGATCAAAAGTTTGAAAAATCGTGTGGAAAATTTATCTAAGTCAATAAAAAATATGTTTCAAAAGTTTGATAAAAGTGATGAGAAGTTATAAATGCCGATTTTTAGTCAAAAAATGGATAATTCAAAATTTGGACTTAGTTTTGAATTTGGAGATACATCTAAAACAAAGAGAGAAATATTGTTTATCAAATCAAAAAGTGAAAATCAAGAAACATTCAAAGAAAAAGATAAAGGCAAAATGGTTAAACTTACCAGAAGATACAACATACAGTATTCTCAAAACAAAAATAAGTATCTGTTTGGAAGGTATAATAGAAGGTTGTACAGAGGGTATGTTAGAGACTACACAAGCCAAAGCTAAAGGCATATGGTAAGTAACAGATATAATTATTCTTCTACCTATGCATGTTTCTTTTATAACAAGTTGGGTCACATTGAAAAGTACTTTTTTTTTTTTTATAAAAATTGCAAGCTCGTTAAAAACCAAGTAAATGTAAATAATATCAGAAGCTTGAATTTTAAAGAACCCAAGCTTGTATGAGTTCTTAAGAACGTTTGATCGTTCTTTTAGTGGTTGCAGGTCATGAGGCAAAATTTAATTGGAGATAATTCTTAATCAATAAAGCCTCATTAGAAGTGAAAGTATGGAATGAGTGATATAAATGAACTTGATAATCTTGTTTTATTTTTTATTTAGCTCTTCATGTTTTATACATATTCTATTTTATTGTTGATCATAAAAAATAATTGGTATCATTTTGAGGGAAACTCTTTTTCTAAAAAAAAAAAATGTTTTTAGAAGGAGAGAAAGAAAGATGTTGAAATTTGTTTTTTTTTTTTTTTTTAAAGAAAAACATAGCATTGATATATTCTCTTAAGGGGGGAAAGTGCTAAAATTTATTTTTCCTTTATAAAAATTGGTTATCTTCTTATAAGAAAAAAGGAGAGAAAATTTTTTAGAAACTTTGTTATAAAAATATATGGCTGTTTTTTTATGCTAACAAAAAGTAGGAGAAAGGCTAAAAACAATTAAGTACTGAATATAAGTAAGCAAACATGACAGCACAACAGTTCGAATAGTATATTATTATTTTTGAATAATGTTTCTTTCTTGTCGTTTATGTTGGACAATAAAATATTACATGTTTTTGGACATATGTATATTTTGTTATCATAAAAAATGGGGAGAATGCTAGATATCTTTCAAGGATTTTGATGATAACAAAAAAACAAGAACAACTGGGGAGCTTTTTTCCCCTAAAGGGTGGAATTATTGTTTAGAAGTGTGCAAGTATTCAGAAAGTTCTTCAAAAAGTTCTTCAGAAAGTGCTTTAGAAGTTTTATAAGTAGAAGTGGTGTAGCACTTTAAAAAGCTTGTTTAGAAACTTCGAAGAAAAGAAGACTAATACTTTTTAGAAGGTTATTCAGAAAGTTAGTTTGAAAAAATAACGAAGGAAATTAATTTATATTAGATTCGAATTTGACAAGGCTTAGTTCCACTAGATTGGGTGTATTAGGAAAATATACTTAATCTTATTTCACTGAAGATGGAATCAAGATCCATAAGGATTATTTTTGAGAGAATTTATTTTTTATAAATCAAGATATGCACAAGAATGGATAAAATAAGGTTGATTTGGATTTTATGGAATTTCAAATTTTGAACATGAGGCTTATCTAGAAGTTACTGATAAAACATATCTCTTTGTCAAATTTAAATTAGAAGCTTATTTGGTGGTTGTAAATTGAAGTATATCTAATTAAAACAAGATAAGAAGAGTTGTTTTTAAATTTCAAAATACCAAGATCTTCTTAAAATATCCAAGGATTATTTTTAACAAATAATAGTTGGATAAACATGAAAGTGAAGATAATCTTTAACAAATTAATCGTCGGAAGGTTTCAATATAAAAAGAGAAAGGACTTAAAATATCATTTTACAACTTTGGAAAAATTTTTTGCTATACAAAAAAGTTGTGATCAAATTCTACCTTGTAAAAAGTCACAGAAAGTCCTTCAAATACTTCTTCAGAAAGTTGCACCGAAGCAAACAATACAACAATCGTTATTTCTCTTTAAAGCAAAATTAATTGAGAATTATATTTTTGTTCTCACTTATAATTTGTAATTGTTTAACTATTAAGAGAAGTCAGATTGATCTGTGTTAGCTAAGATTGTCAAAAGGCGACATAGATAGAGTAGAGTGTTGAGAAGTCTATACACGACGAATGATTGTAATCTTCTTGTGATTTGATTTAGTGGATCAAGTGAAATGGTACCAGTAAAGTAGACTGAGTCCTCAGTAGTGGAGTTGGAAGAGAACAGTATACGAAAGGTAAAAGGCTAAAGTTCTATAAATCCTCAATCTGATATTCTCTTTCCTTACTCTTCTAATTTACTTTATTAATTGTTATCTGTTGAATTATTAAAACATCACTGTTCACCATAATAAGTTGTTAAAAGAGATAATTTTATTTTTTTATCTAAAAGTTTTCAAAAGTTTAAAAATATCAATTTACTTCTCTCTTGATAGCATATATGAGACCAACACTATACTTGACATGCCATTTATCAAATTTATTATGGTATTATGCTAAATATCAAACTAAAGCCAAATCATAATGGAAATTATGCTTAACATGTTATTTATCAAATTTGTTATGTTATCATGCTAAAAATCAAAATTATCATATAAACCATGCTAATTGTTTCAAATCATCATGCTATTAAAATTAAAAGTATGCTAATTATTCAAATCAAATTTGTTATGCTATCAAAATTAACTAATATGCTAGATATTAAAATTGAAGCAAAATTATCATGCAAACTAGGTTATTTAAATTAACATAATCAAATTTATCATGCTAACATGCTAATTATTAAAATGCTACTTATATGCTAATCATTAAAATCAAACTAAAACCAAATTATCATGCAAACTAAATTAAGCTATCATGTTATTAAAATCAAACTTCATTTAAAAATGTTAATTATTGACTCAATGACTAGCATAACACAGAAACTTATCAAAATTTGAACTTACATTATTAAAATAATTAAATAAAAACACATCATTAACATGAGGACATAGCAACATAAGGTTATTTAAAGGGGATGATAGTACTAAGGTTATTTGGGAATAGGGCTCCTTACGATATATCTTAACAAGACCTTTTGATGAAATATCCTATCATAAAAAGATGGAAAGAATTCCTTGCGGCCTATCTCAACGAGGCTCTTTGGTGAGATATCTTTTCTAAGAAAGGGGATGATAGTATTAAGGCTATCTAGGAATAGGGCTCCTTACAGTTTATCTTAGTGACACCCTTTGATGAGATATCCTATCATAAAAAGATGAAAAGAGCTCCTTGCGGCCTATCTTAACGAGGCTCTTTGGTGAGATATTTTTCAAAGAAAGGGGATGATAGTATTGACACTATCTAGAGATAGTGTTCCTTATGGTCTATCTTAGTGAGACCCTTTGATGAGACATCTTATTTGATAGGAACGATAGCATGAAGGTTGTTTAAAAGGAGGCAAAAGCTCCTTGCGGTCTATCTTAGTGAGATCCTTTGGTGAGATATCCTTTCCTAAAAGGGATAGTAGCACCAAAGCTATCTGAGGACAGGACTTCTTACAGTCTATCTTAATGAGACTCTTCTATGAGATATCTTATCGCAGGGTGAACTGCAAATTTTGATGACCCTTCATTAAGAGCTTTGAGTGAGAGCCAAACTTGGTTTCATGATTAGCTCAAAGTGTTAGATCCTTATTCAAAGGCCCATAATCACCCTTCAACTTGGAAGAAAGAAAATTGATGGACTGGAAGATGATCATCATTATTTAGAGTCGAAGATGAGAGTTTGCAACTCAACCAACTTTCTTCTTTATGCTTTGCCTATTTTAGGGTCAATTTCACTTTTTCTTGCTTAATTCATCAATTCGATCCAGATCCTAAGAAAGGAAAGATTAGAGTTTTAGTAGTTCATGATTTTGATTTTTTTTTTCTCCCACTCTTTTAGGTAAGGATATATGGATAGTATGCGGTTGGGATTGAGGAGAACTTATCGATATAGTGATGATGTGCTTGGTAGCTAAGTTATCATTATAGCTTACTGTAAGGTAAACCATGGGTCCTTTGAGATATTGAAAAAAGCATAAATGGGTGAACAAACACATACATAAAGTAACTTCATGAAGCTGCTCATTAGATATGAAACATTAGCGAACATGATACAACTTAGTCTTTACTTGATATGATGCACAAGTAAGGCTAAGGTCCACTCGCTACTAACCTTGAGCTACTAACAAGATTAGATAAAAGTGTAAGTGTGCTCAAAGTGGGCTTCTTGCAAGAACATAAGAGAATATTCATTAACAGTAATTTTTTATTTAGGCTACAACTAATGGGAGTTATTTATAGTAAGTCCTTAGGCCAACAAAAGATAATATGAAATTACAAATAGGGTAACATAAGAATAAAGATTCCTAGTACAAGCCAAAAAAGGGTATATATGACAATTAAGACAAAAAGGAATATAGTATAATGTCAGAAAAAGAGGAAGACAGGTGGTAGGCTATTGTAAGCTCTATACACTATGTGAAGCGTATAAATTCCTAGTAGTTTTGGGAGTGAATTGGTTGATATGCTAGGGTAGGGATCAGGTTGGAGGAATTTGTTGTAGGGGTAATTAGCTTGGCTAAGTATTAGGGCAATGTGTCTAGGAGGTCGACTATAAAGGTCTGAGTCGAGAGCTTAGCATCATCATTCTTAGTAATGTAGAGAAGAGTACAACCGAGCTGAGCTTGCATGGAGTTTAGTAGGGGGCTAACCTGGTAGTAAAGCTTGTTAGAGGTGAGCTCAAAAGATAGGAATCTTTTGACAAGTCCCTGTAGGCTTCAGAGGCGAGCTTTAATGAGAGGTTTTGAGGTCGGCATTCCATCCACTCTATGGAGGTGTTGAAGCTTTTCCCTCCAATCTTTGTCAACTTCTTCTTCTAATACATAGGGCACTTGGTTGGTGATACCCTGTATCCTTTAGGTAGTTTAAGCTCATAGCATTGTCATTGATTCGTTGTAGAACCTTGAATGGACCATCTGATTTGGGTGATATCTTACTTGTTCTCTTTCTTAGGAATCTCTCCTTACTAAGGTGAATCCATACAAGGTCTCTTGGATTATAGACTGTGATCTTTCTTCTTAGGTTGCCTAATTCTCATTGTTGGGTAATTGTTTTGGCTAGTTGTTCGGCGACCTTCTTATGTAGCCTTTGGAATTCCTCAGCATGCTACAAGCTGGACCGACTTTCTCCTCGGGAGGTCAGATTGGCAACCATGTCCCATGGTAAACTTAGATTAAACTCATAGACAATGTTGAAGGGTAACTTTCCTGTTTAGCTGTAGGTAGAATGATTGTAAGAAAACTCGATGATGGGCAAACAAAAATCCCAATCTCATAGATTCTTCCTAACAATGGCTCGAAGTAGACTCCTTATTGTCTTGTTCACAACCTTAGTTTGGCCATTTGTTTGTGGGTGGTAAGAAGTACTAAACATGAGTTTAGTACCAAGCTTCTTCCATAATATCCACCAAAAGAAGCTCATAAACTTTGTATCGTGATTTAAGATAATACTCCTTAAGACCTTATGAAGCTGCACAATCTCCTACAAAAAGAGATTAACGACATATAAAGCATCATTAGTTTTATAGCAGGCAATGAAGTAGTTCATTTTACTGAACCGATTAACTACTCCTATGATAGAGTCATGTTTTTGGGCTGTTCGGGGCAATCTAAGCATGAAATCCGTACTTAGGTCAATTCAAGGCCACTTAACTCCCCATATGGTTCTTTCTAACCTTTTGTACATTTACACTTCCTGCATCTCTCAAGAACCTTGTGAATATCCCTCATCATCCCGAGCTAAAAGAAATGCTCTTTCAACAACTCGTGTCCTCTTTTCCCTAAAATGACCGACTAAGCCTCCATCATGAGCTTTCTATACTAGTAGTTCTCTAGCCAAGCTGTTCGATATACATACACATCTACCCTTCATTAAAAACATTTGGGTCAGATAGAACCCATCCACAACACCTCCATACATGCATTTGACCACTATGGGTCCAAAGTAGGGATCTTGCTCATACTGATCAAGTAGGCTACAAAATGCGAGTATTCGAACTTATAAGGCTATCATAAGTACATGTCGATGAGCTTATAGGGCTGTAAAATGCGAGTATTGATGACATAACAGAAAGTTTCCAAAAACTTTACATACTTGGCATGACATCGAAAGAGCTTTTGCTAACCTCGAAGGTGTTTAAGGGACTCATGGCCCATATAGACAATGAATTCTTAAGGAAACAAATAATGTTGCTAATTCTGGAGTGCTTGGATAAGAGCATAGAATTCCTTGTCATACACCAAGTAATTTAAAGAGATACCATTGAGCTTTTCATTGAAGTATATGATAGGGCGACACTCCTATATAAGTACAGTACCAATGCCTACTCTAGATGCATCACACTCCAATTCAAAGACTTTGTCAAAATCTAGCAAGGCAAGCATTAGAGCAGAAGTCAACTTAGACTTGATCTCCTTAAAGCTTTTCTGAGCTTTCTCCGACCATTTAAACTTAGAGATCTAATAGAATTATTTTGCTGTATCCAGACTAATACCAATTCAACCCATTTCATGAATAAAATGCGACTAATTAACCAACCAACAAAACTACTTGTTACAAATAATATCTTGTTGTTGTATTAGCGATTCACATGGCATCATTAAATGATATAAGCCTTAGATAAGAATCTACAATGCACTAGAACGCCCTTATTGATGATCCTTAACCCCTCCCCCTCTTACTAACTAAGGAAGAATTTGCAAATTGATAAAGTTAAGTGGTCGAATTTTCTATCTCCATGGAAAATCGCTCTAATCTCCCATTAAAAAAATTCCCAATTCCCCTTTTAGGGCTTCAACTCTTACATAAAGTTCTTGCTTTGGTAATAATATTAATATAAATATAATATATAGAAAATATATATATATTCTAATATAGATATATAAGTAGAAATGAAAATTTAATAATATAAATAGAAAAGAAATTCATTTTTTCTTTTCTTTTTAATTAGATTTAATTTATCTAATTATATAATAAAAAATCTATTTAGTCTTTATATAGACTATTATATAGATGTTACCATTATATAGATGTTATTGGAATGATAATAATATATTACATATTCAAAATTGAAATCGAGAGTACTTGACCGAGTTAGAGATAACTATTACCCAGACACTTCATATCAAGTCAACAACAAAAAATTACGGATGTAGTCAAATTGTAAAATTTCTCTTTGCTAAGGAGAAGATGCGGGTTTGATTCCTGCTATCTACCTAGGTTAAAGCAATGTATTTAATTTAATGGGATAAGGGATTTGATATAATTGACTGTGCTAATATAGTGAGTAGCTCTACCCCACCCACCTACCCTAAAAAAAAAAAAGAAGAAAAAGGGTGGTAATAATAAAAACTAGTAATTGATTACTAATTACTAGAGTCAAACCTAATTTTTCAACAAAAAATATATATATATATATTGCATAGATGGGATTTGAACCCATGACCTTAAGGTTATGAGCTCCTTTAACCATATCTGTATATAATTAGAATAGCCCATTTATAAAAAATGGTAAAGGCACTCCTTCTATGATCGATAATCATAGAAATGACTATAAAAATTAAAATGAAAGAATATTTTAATCCTTACCAACTTGATCTTGTTGCCCTTGGTAATAAACAGGCATGAACCATTTCACGAAGCATATGTCCGCAAAGTCCAAAGTCTTGGTAAATAACTCTCGATCTTCTAGTCAAAAAACAATGTCGATGAAGACGTGTGGGTGCACTCTTACGCGATAAGGATTGTAACTTTCCATGAATTTTTCATTTATCACTCAACAACGGAACTTTACTTATTTCTTTTTTTGAGGATTGACAAATCAAATGATATTTTTGTTCCAATTTTTGCCTCTTCTTTTCCCTCTGAATCAAACTTTTCCTTGCCATAATGTTTTAGTTCTCCTATTAGTATCAATGAGACAAGTTGAATTCTAGATGTAGAAATATAAGAAGGCACAACCCTCTCTATCAAAGAAATGATATTCTTATGGATACAACACATAACAAAATAACTAAATTTGCCTAAAGTAGAGGCAATCAAGAAAGCCACATAAGTGAATATATAACCTATAGAAAAATGAGCTAATCTAACCAATCTTGCTTACACAATCGAAAGAGCCACCGGTTTATCTCTCCATCGAATTAAATTAGCCAAAGGCATGTGTTCATGAGCCCATGCTAAAGTTTTAATCAATTCCTACCAAAATCCACGCCAGGAGATTAAGAACATAAATCTAGTAGTCTAAACAAGATGTCCAAATAAGAACATCCACGCCTAGATCGATAAACTATTCATACCAAAAGGGTTATATCCATTAAGAAGTTGTGAAGAGTTTAACCATAGATAATCTCTTAGCCATCCCATCAAATAAGTGAAAGATTCACTAAACTGTAAAATGTTACCCTGCCATAATGTGATGTGTTTCCAATGCCAATAAAAAGTAACCTATCCAATGGTATTTAACATCCAGAAAACTACCAAATAAAATGCTTCCCAAGTGGAAATATCATAAGTACCACCTCATCCTAGACCATCACATGGAAAATTATAACCAATCTTCTTAGTTAACTCAATCAACAAGGCATCTATGGAAGTAAAGTTCCAAATAAACCTTCTACAGAATAAAGCTAGACCATGAAAGCTCCTCACATCAATTGTGCTGGTTGGTATTGGCCACTCCAAAATAGCCTTGACTTTCTCATCATCAACTCAGATACCTCCATCAAATACAACATATCCAAAGAACACAATCCCATTCCAACAAAATACGTATTTCTTCAAGTTGCCAAACAATTGTTCAGTTAGAAGAATGTCAAATACAGCTCTCAAATGCTCAAAATGAGAATTTAAGTTGGCATTATACACCAAGATGTTGTCAAAGTAAACCATAACACACTTACCAATTAATGATCTCAAGACATGATTCATGAGTTGCATAAAAGTGCTCGGTGTGTTGGTTAGTCTGATGGGCATCACTAACCATTCATATTGACAATCCTTTGTCTTAAATGCTATCTTCCACTCATCCCCTAGTCTCATTTGGATTTGGTGGTAACCACTCTTGAAATCTACTTTCGAGAAAATCTGTGCAACATCCAATTCATCTAGCATATCATCCAGTCAAGGTATAGGATATCGGTATTTGGTAGTGATCTTATTGATAGCTTGGCTATCAATGTACATTTACTAAGGGCTATCCTTCTTTGGCACAATTACAGTTAGTATAATGCAAGGGCTCATGCTTTCCCTAACATACCTACTGTCTATTGGCTTATCAACTTGCTTCTTCAACTCGACTACCTGTTCGGGGTTGAGCCTATAGGCAAGTTTGTTAGGTAAAACTACTCTAAGTTAGAGATCAATGCAATTATTAATGCCTTAGATCGAGGGTAATCCTTTAGGTAGCTTATCAAGAAGTATGCCTGCATATTCTTAAAGCAAGCCTTACATCTCGACAAGTAATGCTCTGACCTCTTTCAGCTTAAGTAGTCTTCTAATCAACAAAAAGATACAATCCTCATACTTGACTGCCTTAGAGAATCCATCTCAAGAAATCACTAAAGACTTCATTTGTAGGGACTTAGAGATCATCTCCTATAATTCCTAAACTTCCCTTAAGCTCATGGGAGTAAGCATAACCTTCTTCTCGTCCTTTTAGAACATGTAAGTGTTTTGATATCCACCATGGAGTACCTTTAGATCAAACAGCCGTGGTCAGCCTAATAGTATGTGTGAAGTGCGAATTGGCAGGATGTCACATAGTATTTGGTCCTTGTACCTTTCCTTAACAGAAATCGATACCATCACTTGCTTTATGACCTTGAGTCCACCTTTCTCATTTAGCCAATGGATCTTATAAGGTTAGGAGTGAGGATAGGTTGGTAAATTCAGGGTCTTCACTACTCCTTATGCTATCACATTGGTATAACTTCTCCCATCAATGATCAGGGCACACAAGCTTCCACTTACCCAACAATTAGTATGGAAGAGATTCTCCCTCTACTTATGTTCTTTTGTAACATTAATATTGAGAATTCTTTGGACAAGCATGTTAAGGTATCATTTGCCCTACTCAAGTCAGGTGAGGGCTTTAGGGTCTTCTACGAATTCATCAAGGAAATGCTCATCATCCACTTCCTCTTTGCCTTTGCTAGCACTTTCCACTTCGAATTAGGCCTTTTCATCCTTAATGGTGATTACTCATTAGTTTGGGCATTAATTGGCCACATGTCTAAAGCCTAGATATTTGAAGCACTTGATCTCTTGTTGCTTTTGTCCTAAGCTTTAACCTTGGTCCCTCCTAACCTCAGGCGCTTAGCTTTAGCTTTACATCAGTCATCATCAGGTTGACTCAAAGCTTGACCACATCGATCGACCATGGAATTGTAAGGAGCTCGACTAAATCTAGGTCGACTCTCGGCTGAGCTAACTTTGTCACTGCCTTTCGACCCTCTAAGCAATTTGAATAGTTTCATCCAAATTCCCAAGCCTTTACACCTTTACTATATTCCCTATCTTAAGTCGTAAACCAGAAATGAATCTCGCAATGTTTCGCACTTTGAGTTTGTCAACATCACATTAGATTATCAACAACTAGAATTTACAAACATACTCATCTATAAATCGGCTACCTTTACTTGAGGACATTGGAAAGCGTCCTGGTCATAGTGTTTAAGGATAAATCTACTCCTTAAGACTCGCTTCATTTCATTCCAAGTTCGGATCTTACGTTGTGCTTGCCAATGTGTAGCCTATAATTTCTTCCACTACATTGCTGCATACCTAGAAAACTATAAAGCAACAACTCAAATTCAAATAGCATCCTCATTTTCATAGAAGTAAAAAATTTTCTCTACCTTCTCGTCCTAGTCCATAGACTCATCTGCACTTCTTGTTCTAGAGAAGCTTAGAACCTATACTTTGATGTTCTTGGTTCCTTATGAAGCTCGAACTCTCACTCATCAAACTTATGAAACTATTCATCCTCTTTTTCTTCTTCTTCAACTTCCTCTAACTTAAATTTACATTGAGCAAGTCTTTTAGCTCGATTAGGTTGTGCTTGTGGTGTATTCATAACATTAGGAGCTCGAATTTCTATACCCTGACCCTTTTGGTCTATCTCGTATGCCTTGACCACACTTATCATTTCTATCTTGAGGTCGCACATCTAAGACCCTCTGTACGTTCACAGCTAAGTTAGTGGTAATGGTGGTAAGGTTTTGAATCTATTTATTAGTACTACGAGGAGTTTGTTACCCGATACGACCATACCCAAGTGCATCACTCTCAACATCACCTATCTCCCATTATACATTAGCATTCGACATCCTTACAACAAGTTTACCACCTAACAAAAGATTCTACAAAACACTACTAAATACTATACCACATAACAACTTCAACAACTTGCTTTGTTTTAAAGTGGAGAAAATAGAGTACAACAAAGTATGTATATTACTCACAATAAATCGGTCACTACAAACACTAAGCTTTCAGTTGTAACCTCAAGCTTTGATACTAGGATAATATGATGTGCCTAGGAGTTAAGTTATCACTAAGGCTTACTGTAAGATGAACCGTAAGTTCTTCAAGATATCAAAGAAAGCACAAATGGACAAATGAACACATACATACAGTAGCTTCATGAAGTTGCTTATCGGCTATGACATACCAATGAACACGACATAACTTAGTCTCCACTTGAAATGACGCATAAGCAAGACTAAGGTCCACTCGTAACTAACCTTAAGCTACTAATAAGATTAGATAAAAGTGTAAGAGTATACTTAGAGAGGGTTTCTTACAAGAACATAGGAGAATATTCATTAACAATAAGATTTGATTTCGGCTACAACTAATGGGGACTATTTATAGAAAGTCTTTAGGGCAACAAAAAATAATATGAAATTACAAAAAAGGGTAACATAAGAATAAAGATTCCTAATATAAGCCAAAAAAGGGTATATACGACAATTAAGACAAAAAGGAATGTAATGTAACGTCAAAAAAAGAGGAGGACAAGTGGCATGCTATTGTAGGCTTCATACATTAGGTGAAGGGTGTAAATTCCTAGTTGTTTGGGGAGTGAGTTGGCTAACATGTTGGGGCAGAGATCAGATAGGAGGAATTTGCTACAGGGGTAATAGGCTTAGTTGAGGAGTGGGGCATTATGTCCAGAAGGTTGACTATAAAGGTGTAAATTGGGAGCTTAGCGTCATCATTCTTAGTAATACAAAGAAGAGGACAATTGAGCCAAGCTCGTATGGAGTTTAGTAGGGGGGCATCTTGGTATGGAGCTCATCAGAGGTGAGCTTGGAAGACAGGAATCTTCTTACAAGCCTTTGCAAGCTTCAGAGGTAAGCTTGAGTGAGAGGTCTCGAGGTCAACAATCCATCAAGTGAAGAATGGTCAATGACTGATCTAATCTTGACAACTACTGGGAATATCTATTTTGCACACAAAAGATGAAAAATGAGTTCACAGAGTATTAAGAATTGATTACACAATAATGTGTTATTCTATTGATGTTCATGGATAGTATATCTATACTATATTAGTGTTTACAAGATCCCTTAAATTTAAGTCATTCATTTGGGATAAGATCAATGCTCTTCCTGACAACTATATAAGGCCCTTCATAATTGAAGGCAAACTTTCCTCTAGGATCTTGTGTATTTAGAATGACCTTCTTTTAGCACTAAGTCTATTGTTGAGGTTGTACCTTCTTATTAAAAGCCCGCATCATCCTCTATTAATAGCATTGCCTGTGGTATAATGCATTTAACCTCTTCTCATCCACTAGATTCAACTACTCAATCCTCTTCTTGATCCATTCAACTTTATCTAGTTGAGTTTCAGCTAACACCTTAAGGGAAAGTATTTCTACTTTAATAGGCAAAACTGCCTTAGTCTTACATACTAAGGAGTAAGGAGTAGCTTTAGTCGACATCCTAATGGAATTCTTATAGGCCATGAGTGTGAAAGGCAGTATCTCATGCCAATCTTTATAAGTTTTAGTCATCTTTTCGACAATTCTTTTAAGGTTCTTATTGGTAGCTTCCACTGCCTCATGCATTTGTGGCCTGTATAATGTGGAATTCCTGTGAGAGATCCTAAACTACTGGCATAATTTCGTCATGAGTTTGTTATTAAGATTTGTAACATTATCTATGAGATTGATTTTGGCACTCCATATCAGGCAATTACATCTCGCTTTAAGAATTTGATTACCACCTCCTTAGTGATATTCGTATAAGAAGAGGCTTCAACCTGTTTTGTAAAATAATTGATGACTATAAGGATAAACCTATGCCTATTTGATGCCTTTAGGTTGATTGGACCAATAACATTTATTCCTTACATAGAAATTGGCTATGGTGATGACAAAGCATGCAACTCTTAAAGGGGAGCATTTACCCGATTAGAATATATCTAGCACAAATGCAATGTCACACGTACATGATGCAGTTGGATTCCATCATTAACCAATAATAGCCTATCCACATGAATTTCTAAGCTAACATGTACCCATTCATGTGAGGATTACATACCCCTTCACGTAATTCCTTCATTAGAGTATCTGCTTCTCCTTTATCTACACATCTTAGTAATGTGGTGTCAAACAATCATCGATCTAGCATAGCACCACTACACAAGAAGTGACTTGGTAGCCTCAATGTTTTTTTATCCTTCTTACTTATCCCTTCTAGATACTTGCTAGTTTGAAGAAAAACCATGATGTCATGAAACCATGGTTTCTCATATCTAATTGCTTTGGTCACTAAGCAAAAGGCTGGTTTATGTTCTACCATACTCTTCAACCGTTAAACTTCCATGTCCTCTAACACTTAAACCATAGACGTTAACATAGCAAGGGTAACTATGAATTGGTTATGGGTTTAGTATATATGTGAAGGATATATCGTCAAACTTCTCTATTTGCGAAATGATTAAGGAGGAGTCTCTATGCACTTCCAACTCATGGACCCTTATATTTATGGTCGTTTTGAGACCTAAGATACATGCCTCATATTCTACAATATTATTGGTGTAGGCAAATGTAAGCCTAGCTACTATGGGGAATTAGCTACCTTTATGGAACACCAATATTACCACTATCCCATATCCTGAAACATTAGCCACTCCATCAAAATACATCTTCCATTTGAGGATGTCCATATTATCTTCCATCATCAGATGACTCTTATTGGGGAACTAAACCTCCCTTTCTTTAGATGCTTCTTCCATGGGGTATTTTGCTAGTTGATTTGCTAAGGCTTGCCTCTTAACTAAGTCCTGGCTCACATATGTTATATCAAACTTAGACAACATCATGCCTTTTGGAGACTCTTCTGATTTTAGCTGGTTTCTCAGCCAAATACTTGAGAGGATCATGTCTTGTCAATAGTTCCACTGCATAGTATATGGTAAATTACCTAAGTCGATACATTACCCATACAAAGGCATAATAAGTCCTTTTCATCTCGAAATACTTCTACTCTCTTTCAATGAACTTCTTACTTATGTAGTGAATAGCCCTTTCTCTTCCATTTTCATCTTTCTACCCTAACATACATCTTATGGATTCTTGGAGGATGGTGAGATATAGAAACAAAGATCGACCAGGTTTTAAGGCAACTAAAATAGGATGATTCACAAGGTATTCCTTAATTTTACAGAAAGCTTTCTCATACTCTTCATCCCACTTCAAAGTGGTGTTCTTTCTTAGTAATTTGAATAGAGGGTGACATTTATCTATAAGTTATGATATGAATCAAGTGATATAGTTCAATCACCCTAGTAAAACTTTGAATACCTTAAGTGTGCATGGAGAAGGCAAGTCTAAAATCACCCTTACTTTGTCCAATTCGACTTCAATTCCCTTCTGGCTAATTATGAACCTTAGCAATTTTCTCAATGTGACTCTAAACGTATATTTTTCCAAGTTTAATTTCAATTGAAATGTACACAATCTTTCAAACAATTTCTTCAATACTCCCGCATGATTCTCATTATAGACACCTCATTTTTCTCCCCTTATAATTTTAGTATTTTTTTTAGAATAAATAAAAAGGGTCCTAATTCACAAAAACATAAAAAAAAAAATAGAAAATTTAAAAGTTACAAAAAATTATAAAATTTAAAAATAAATAATAATTAAAAAAAAGGAGTCTTGTGTCATTTTTAGAATTTTTTGAGTCACTTAGGCAGAGTTATTTCATTTTTATAATTACGATTTTGGCCGCTTCTTTTTTTTAGGTTGTTTAATTTTTGGGTTAAATTTTAGTGTACTAAATAAAAAAAAAAGAGACAAAGGAAGATTTAAAAAAAATAGAAGAAAAGAAATAAATAAAATGTGAAAAGAATAAAAATTTAGGAATGAGCTTCTTTTTGGTTCTAATAATATTTTGGTAGATTAGTAAGATTTTATTTAAATCATGATAAGCTAGTTCTTTTTTATATGGCCTCATTAGTTTTCTTTAAATAAACATTATTTGCATAATAAGATAAGACACGGGCTAACAGTCTGTATGGAAAGACATTTGCATGCTATATTAGAGATTAGGGGTTCGAATCTTATGAGAAGTGTTGGGGTGTTTTTGTTTTTTGTCATCTCAATAGACACGTGTCGACTAGTGATTGGCCAACACTTTCTTTTTCTTTCCCTTTCCTATACTTTCCATCCTTTTCTCATGTGGAAATTGCTTAAGGAGCTCATTTTCGAGCCCTTTTTCTTCACAATTTCACCAAATTAATGGTAAAATCACAAAGTAGACTTGGAATATCTCAAATTGGTACCTTTTTTTTTTCTGTCCAAATACAGTTGTTTGGAGGGTTTAAATGCAGATTGAAAATTGAAAAAGGTTTAAAAAGGTAGACTTTACTTTAACTTGAAAATGCATGATTTGAGCTCCTTTATGTGTTTCGAAGCTTCCATTTGATAAGTTTATCAAAAACAAATGTTTTGGATACAGTTTTGACCAGGAATTAACTCTAATTTGTGCCTAATGTCGAAATCAAATGCCAGGTTTTCCTCTCCTATTTCGAATCAATGGCGATTTGGTTCATTCCCAGTTTGTTTAAGCTTAGATTAATATAAAAGATCCACTCTAGCATCATTCCCATCATCAATTCAAAATCACACTCACACGAACTCATCCAACACTCTTTCTCTCTATCTAGGCTTTAGCCCTCTTTGTCTCTAGATTTCCTTCAACAACTTTATTTGTTAAAGGAAACTAACAACACAATTGAAACCACTAGGTCCTGCGCTCTCCATTGCTACCTCCTTCATCATTCATCATGCTATGTAGTCACCTCTACCATCTCCAACTACCTAAACCCTTAACCACTACACCAACCTCATAAAACACTACGAACCATTACTCTTTAAGCTAAACTAATACCACGACTAAACTCGTCATCCTCTAAAACCTAGGACTTGATCCCTATCTCTTCTCCAACAACCACTATAAGGAACCACCACTACTGCCATTCTTGAACCAAACCTAACTACCACCTAAATGGCCGCCATTAGCCATTGCACTTGGCTTACCCCCATATTCCCCAATAAATTACACATAAAATTGAGCTTTCCCCCTTGTTTTGGTGTATAGATTGATCCAAAATGCCCCTTTGCAACCGTTGTTGTCTTCACCCAAGTGCGACCTAATCTTGTTGCACACGCACTAATCTAACTTGATTCGAAAACTAACCCAAGCTCCAGCCCTGACTCGTGTGCTAATACCCAGGGTTTGGTTCTCCTTTCTTTGTTATGTATTTTATTGTATTCTTTTTATTTATTTTTTTAATTGTAACAATAAAATAAAATAAAAAGGGTAAAAAAGGAATAAAGAAAAAAAGAGGAAAAGAGAGTAGAAGAAGAAGAATAGCTTTGCTATTTTATTTATTTATTTATTTTTAAAAACATGTTTTGGTCAAAAAATAAAAAAATATAAAAAAATAATTAAAAAATAAAAAGAAAAAGAGAGAGAGAGAATGTGTTTTATCACTTAGAAAATGATTTTAAATAAAAAAGTCCAATTAATGAACCTTTTTGAAAATGGGATTTCCTTAAAGTTTTTCAAATAAATAAACACTAAAAAAGAATAACAATCCTTTAAAAAATTTTCATAAATAAAATAAATTGATAAAAACATAAAACTAATTGATTTTCAAGAATTAACATATATAAATACACTAAAGTTTTTAAAACGAACTACGGAAGTCTGATCTTAAATAGCAGGTATGTAGACACCCATATGCAATTATAGGGTAACTTAAAATATGCAAAATTTTTATTTTTCCCACTTTTGTAAATTTCATTCTAATTTCTTATTTTATTACAAGTAGATGAAATTTTATTTATTTATTTATGAATAAGCATTGTTATTAAAAGATAAACTTAATTTTGGAAAGTTAAAAGTGTTACCTGATTAAGGTTTAATAGGATAGCTCCTGGATCCAAGATCTCTGGTTTCAAATTTCTTTTTCAAAAATTGGTTTTATTAAAGATTAGTAGCTAAGTTACAATCAATCCACTTAATTAGTTACAACTTAACTCTATTTTTTTACTTTAATCGGGTGACAACTTCGAACAGTTTTCAAAATTAAAAAGAACTAGATTTTCCTTAATTCTTAGTCGAGCGTTTATATCAAATGTGTAAAAGGCTCAACACTCATCTTTTTAAGATTTGGCGATCATATTATCAACGTACATTTCCACTTCCTTATACACCATATCATGCAATAAAGTCACCATTGCTCTTTGGTATATTGCCCCAATGTTTCTAAGACAAAAGGGCATGACCTTGTACCAAAAGGTGCACTATGTCATGATGAAAGTAGTTTTAGCTTTGCTTTCCTTAGCGATTTTAATTTGGTTGTATCCTTAAAAACCATCCATAAAGGAGAATAGTTCACTTCTAGCAATATGGTCTGCCAAGACATCTATGTAGGATAGTGGGAAATTTTCTTTAATAGTGACTTGATTCAAATCTTGGAAATCTACACACACCCTTACTTTCTCATTTTTCTTCAAATTTAGCATTATGTTTGCTACCCACTTGAGGTAATCTAACACCTTAATGAATCTCACTTCCAATAATTTTTTAACTTCCTCTTTTATTTTCAATAGGATGTCAGGCTGAAATTGCCTAAGCTTCTACCTTTTAGGTTTAATGTCCTCCTTGATAGGTAATTTATGGACCACAATTGATGGGTTCAATCTTAGCATGTTCTTGTAAGACCATGAAAACTCATTAAAATACTTAGTCAGCAATTTAGTCATTTCATTCTTTTGTTCAAGCTTACCCCCAATCCTCAAGTTCTTAGAGCTATCATCCAAGCCTAAATTAATCACTTCTACAGGCTCATCAATGGATATATGACCTTGTTCGTACTTTTTCCAACTTTCATGAATTTCTCTATGACCAATGACATCATCTTTAATGATTAACCTAGTAAGTTAGGAAATGATATCAATATTTTCGTCATTTACGAACACAGGATATCCCTGGCTTTCATCAAGAATGTTAGATTTGAAAATATAGGCAATAAAAATAAATGGATAAGTAATTGGAAGAGAAGAAGGTAAGGTAATTTTATTAATATATATTTTTTAGAAGAATAACTGGAAAGACAATTTATTGGTAGAGTGCTAAGGCTTAATCATGAACAACGAGAACTAAAAGTAAACCTTAGTAAATACTATATCCTATTGTAATCTTTACTCCATAGTAGCCTTATGATTAATCAAAGAGAAGGTAAACCAATTTTGCAAAGTTATTACTGCTAATTCTTGAGGCTGATCTTCTTTTTCGGTCATCGCTTCTAGCATTGGTCTAATGAAACTTTCCTTGAGCAGTGGAAAACTCATAAGGGTATTATATAGCCAATCACCCCTTTTCCCTCTAGCAAAGTATTTCTAAGATAACTCTTTCTTTGTAGGTGCATACCCTAGGTTAAATGTCCTAATCTACCCCTTTTTGAATGTAAGGCCTTTGCTCCTAACTTCCTTACCATAAACTATACACACCTGGTTGAACATTTATAGTATAAAATCTTCTGGCTCTTCTTGCCCTATGTATAGGATCGCCGTCTCCCTATAGATGACATAATCATGCTCTCCTAAGATAGTGATCAACTAACCATTAGTAATAAACTTGACCTTCTAATGCAAGTTAGAAGGAATTGCACCAGCTACATGGATTTAGGGTTGTCCAAATAATAGATTGAAAGATCTAGGGATGTTTAGTATTTAAACGGTACGTTGAATATTTGAGGCCCATTCATTACTTGGAGGTCCACTTCCCTTATGATCTCTCTCTTAGAACTATCACAAGCGCTAATGCAGGATGTCTAAAGGGCTTAATTTCATTTGCTTTGATCTCAAGTTAACATAAGGTGTCTAAAGGATAAACGTTCAACGAAGATCCATTGTCAATAAGGACTCAAGCCACAATCTTATCCTTACATCTCATAACTATAAATAAAGGCATAGTACATAGTTGCCTTCTTCCTTTAAATCCTCAAACTAAAAGGCTTATGCCATTCCCTTCTTCACCTAACTCCTCAAGAGAAAAGATTATTTGATTTACAACAAATATGGAAGTGGCTATGTGCCCTAACTTATCTACTAAAATCTCTTGAGGGACTTAAACTTCTTTAAGGATCTTAAAGAGAGCCTCTCTATGTTGGCTTGACAATAGAAGAAGCCCTATAAGGGAAATTTGGGTAGGAACCTTGGCCAATTAGTCCACACGATTTAATATTTATAGGCCTTGATCATCTTATTGAAAGCGTTTAGCTCGGATTCCTTTTCTCCTTGCACTTATAAACCCTGTCTCACTTCCTCATTAGGGCTATAAATTCGGCCTATCTTGGTAATCCGTCTAATTTATTCCTTAATCTTTTTTTTATCAAGGGAAATCTCTATTAAAGTTAATCACTTTCTCAAGCTAATTAATCTTAACCCTAAAATCACCTATTAGAATCTCTTCTTAATAGTACGATCTAAGATTGCATTATTAAACAATAAATTCTCTACACTTTAATTTAAAATTCTGAAAGGATCTTGCAAATTATCTTTAATCTTGCAACAACTCTCATCAACTATACATAGATTTAATCTTATAAGAAATTTCTCAATTCTCTTATAAAATATCAAACTTTAGATTACTATCCACAAAAATAATAACTTAAATTATAAAGCAAACATAGTTGAACCAAGAAAAGAATAAAGAATTAAATTAATCAAACAATAATAATATCACATGAATCAATCTAGGTTTCAAAAGACCTAGATATCAAAGATTTGCTCACTATACATCACAAAATAATAACCTAAAAACAAAGAGTAGAAAATTGTAGAAAAGAAAATTATAAAGTCTAAATAAGATTGAATCTTGAATTCATGATGGTGCTCTCGCTCCTTGAGCGTTCTTTTCTTGAACAGCTCTCTAAAATTCGTATCCAACAAGTTCTCTCCTTAAACAAACCTTAACAAGGCTTTATATAGGAAGTGAATGAAAAATAAAAGTCATCTGGAAAAGACACAACCGTATCTTTTGGTTATATCTTTGGCAGTGACAATTGAAAATAAGCTCCAAATTCGCTTAGAAACGACACGATCATGTCATTCGATTGTGCCGATTTTCAAACCTTTATAACTTGATCGTTTTAGCTTCGATTTGAGTAAAATTTGTTTCTATCTTCTTGTTTTCTTGCATAGATCATTTCAAAACTTAGAAAACAAAATTTTACTCAATTAAGTATTATTATCGAAAAAATAAATTCAAATATCAAGGAAAATTATTGAAAATCACTATGCAAAATATGTGCAATTAGGAACTCATCACCTTCCAACCACTGTTTTGGAAATTTTTTACTAATTAAGCGCCTAGTAGTCAAAAGGTGCTACCCTTATAATTTTCAAGGGTGATTGGGACATGAAATACATATTTCCTAGTTTTACCATACCTTAGTTGTTCCTTAGGTTGCTTTTTCTATTAGATTGTGATCAACTTTAGGCTTGATCCAATCATGCTTACCATATGACTCGCAGTATCTTCTTCTTTAAACTCAGGCCCCCATCCTATCGATGCTATCACAATATATGTAGTGGGTACAACCCATATATTAACCAAATACTCAAATTCACTTCGACTCCAACATAGTGATACTATCATAGGATCTCCTACTAACTTGTGTTTCTTCAACTATTTATAAGTTAGGTTTCGAGGCTTAGACAACGTCATTTCTTGTACTTCTTCCTTTCTTGCTTTGCCTTCTCGGAGTAATTGATACATTGCTAACTTAGGTGTGGATTGTATCCTAGAGATTCATTCCTTGTGAATATACTTTCTCCCTAAGGAGCCAATCCACTTCCTCGATTGGGATAAGTAACACATCCATATCCATTATGAGCTCAAGTTCCCCTGCACTAATCAATTGATTACCGAAGCATGATTTGAAAGCGAGTTGTTATTGACATTAAGACCTCAACAAAATCCTATTGTACTCTCCTAGCATTAATTAGGTCTTTGGTCTTATTTCTATGCCTCCAGCACTTATCAGTAGAATAGACCACTTGCTTAAGGTGGTATTCGCGTTTGACATTACGATCAAAGTTTTTAGGTTTGTATCTTTCATTGGGTTATTCAAAGTCAATGTAGCAATAAGCTCTCAAATAGGTTAAAGCTTAGCTAAAAGAAACTGGGATGTCAGTAAACCTTTTAAGGGGAAGTCAATTGGGTTAGGCTTGTGGTGGCTGGTATTATTGGGTTGGAGCTATAGGGACTGTTGGGCTTAGAGCTATTTGGGGTGGTGTTTATGGGGTAAGGGCTAGGTTTTGGTTGATAGTTACCATACTTACAGAAGAGTCTCTCCCTTTGTTAGTTAGCTTGGTGGGGATAGGTGTAAGCCCTAAAGTTAAGTCAAGTGACTGTAAGATTGAACTTAGTACACAAAGTTTAAGGCGATCAGTTAAAGGATCCGATTAAACCTAAATTATAAACTATAGATAGAAATATTAGTAAAAATGACTTCGTAAACTTGAATTTAAGAAAATAAGTAATGAAATAAGAGACTATAAAATTTTTAAATTTTAAGTATAATACTTATTAATTATCGAAAAGACGAAAAGTGCAATTTAATAACTAATAAATTGCTAGAGATAAATTATATATATACTAAAAATTATAGATTAACCTAAATAATAATTAGGAATGTTTACTTATGCCCCACATGTATTTACATGTAAATAAAAATACGCGAAATTACTTTAATTATCTAAAATTAGCTAGAAACTTATTAAATAATTTAAAAAATTATTAAATAATTAAGAAAAAAAATAGAGGAATAGGGAATGACTTGGATTTGGTCATGGCAGGTCGGGAATTAAAGAAAAAAAATTAACCAATAAAAAACAAGCAACACAACAGGCAAAATTGAAGAGATTTGAGCAATGTCTTATCTAATTAATACATAATAATTACTATAAGGCTCTATAAATAGCAAGAAAAAATTATAGAACTCATTTAGACAGTTTGAAGTGTGGAAAAATTGAGAGCATCGAAATTTGAAGGGAAAA
This sequence comes from Lumnitzera littorea, assembly GCA_024138015.1. Classification (NCBI taxonomy): domain Eukaryota; kingdom Viridiplantae; phylum Streptophyta; class Magnoliopsida; order Myrtales; family Combretaceae; genus Lumnitzera; species Lumnitzera littorea. The sequence goes on from JAMXBB010000011.1 coordinate 53,462,222, forward strand.
TTAAGGTTTAGAAAATTCTTTAGCAAATCTGTGTAGTAAAGGCTTGTGAACCGAACCCACACACCACTACCACCTGGAACCGAACCACCACCCCACTCTAAACCTACCACCTGGACTGGTCAACATACTTGAACTGGTGTTGGAGCCCAAAAGCCATCGGACTAGTTGAGTCTTACATCTACTCCGATTTTGTAAAATTTCTTAAAATTATTTATTTTGCCCAAAAAATTATGAAATTTATTATTCTGAGGTTTTACTGTATTTAGATTTCGGGAAGAATAGTGGTTAAGTTTAATCATGTCTGTAAATATACGGTTTTTAAGAAATTAAGCAAAATCGAACATGATTAAAATTAGAAATAAATAAGCTTAGGATTGTAGTTTGGAGCTCAAATTTTTTCTGTAGAATGCTTAAGTGATATAGAATAGTGCTATGAAGCCATTTTTTTAAATTTAATTTTTGAAAATTTTAAGTAATTTTTTATCCTTAAAATGATGAGAAAATTGAGTAATTTTGGGTTAATTAGGTGATTAAGTGATTAATTACTGATTTAGATGGTAATTAGATGTTTAAGGATATTAATCTCTGATATGGAAACATAATCCTAGTCTTTAAAGTGTTAAGTGTAATTAATATAGGAATTATGTGATAATTGTAGGAAATTAAGAATATATAGAATTGGAAATTTAATAAATATGAAAAATTAGGTTTATTTGGCTAATATAATAATAAAAATCAGTACATAATAAATCTAAAACAAAATTTAATTTTGGATAATTGTATAAAAATTGTAAGATTTCCTCACATTGGGAGTAAATCCAATATCCCAATTAAGATTAGAGTATACTGAATAGGTTAAAACACTAAATTAAGACCCAATGTGAAATTAAAATACTCGAGCTTAATGTGATTAAATTCACATTAGGATTTGAGCATATTTAGGATTCTTCGTAGTCAGAGACGATGTAAAATCAAAATTAGAATCTAATTTAGAAACCGAACCCCGAAATAAGGTAGAATGAATCATTAATAAATAATAGGTACACATAGAGAAATGAGTTAAATTATAACTTAGAATATGTATTATCAAAGTATAAATACTAAAAAGACGTATTTATATTATAAGATACCCAAAGACGAACCGATCTGCAATTAAGTGATTGGGCGATTGAGAATTCCAAGTAAGTTGAGTTATTACTTTACTGTATTGGAGTACTATTATATGGCACTCGGAGACTTAGGATTGTGTATGATTATGATTGTAAGTAGTTTATGCATGTGCTTGAGTATCTGTATTCGTGTTGAAATTTGTGTTGTGATTGATTGTATGTTATGACTAGATTGGTGTGAAATTTTCTTAACACCCTAAATGGTATTTAATCTTATTTGACTCTAATGCCCTAAATTGTCATGCATTGCAACCCTTTAAGGGATCATTAAGATTCTCCAATCAAACACCGATACCTTCGATAAAGATAGTGTTGGATAGTAAATTAGTCTTTTCCTCATCCTTAGCTGAACTAAGTGACAGGAGAGAAAATCACGATGAGGATGAGGGCATTAGTTCGAAGGATAGTCTTAGGAGAAGTAGTGTCTCCATTACACCAACTTGGGTTTGATTGTGAACCGTTGCATAACATGAAAACTCCTCAACTCATATTAGAGCAAGTGAGATTTCTTTGATTTCGCAACAGACCGGACTACGTTATGTAATGACACTTGCTTGTTGCATTGCATGAAAATAATTACTTGATAATCTTGTTTGTGTTTGTATGTATTCACAAGTCTCCAATTCAACTTACTAAGTTGTAATTGCTCATACCTATATAAATCCTTTTGTAGGTCCTGATTTCTGAATACTCCGAGTATTATGCCACCTTACAACTATCCAAAGGTTAGTTCTTTTGAAGCTTGGGGTGTGAGGACCAATTTGCTTAGTAGTAGATGTATAGCTAGAGTCCCCTTAGTAGCTTAAGAATGAAATACTGATAGTTGTAATGTACATTAGTGGATTGTTATGTTAATGTAGAATTTCTTAAGAAGTTCTGTGAAATGTACATGTAATTATGTATGTTGACCTATAATTTTTGATAATTACTGTAACTTTAACTTAACCCTTAACTGAACTGTTTACTTCAAAGCGATGAGTCGTCGACGTCTTGTGTAGATCATGTCTATGGTAGGTACTGTAAGGTCAGTTACTATCATAGAATGGTTTATATGGTGGGATAGTTGTGACTCTGTGACTTTGGAGCATAACAATAGGTTTCTTATCTTAGGTGTCTGAAGTTAATAGCTTGCTAGATGCAATAGCACTATCTATTCTATACCTTATTGCAATTGCCTTAGCAAAGCTAGTTAAAGTAAGTGGAATAAGGTAAGTAAAGTAAAATTTCTCTAGTACATTGATGAAAGTGAAGGACAACTCCTTTTCAGGGATTAAGGTGGATACCTTCGCGACTTAAGCCCTTTACCTTGGGCATACTCCTCAAAAGATTCGTTGGGCTTCTTACGAAAACTTCCTAAATCCTATATGAAGGGGGTAATTTCCATGTTAAACTTATACTGCTCATAAAAGACCTAGGTAAGCTTTTCTTAGGTATTAACTTGGTTAAGATCAAGTTAAGCATACCAATTAAACTGTCTTAGAATGATTGGACCATTAAGTGATCATAGTATGCATACTTGCTCATCTTCCTAACATATAGATGAGTATGTAATTTTGGGTAGCCAGATCTATCATATTCATCAAAATCGAGCATCTTGAATTTATTTGGGAAGGACAAGTTATCTTATGTGGTTATGTTAATGATACTTACTTGTTTAAACCCATCTTACTTCTCAAAAACCTTCATCTTATCATTCATTTATTAGAGCAACTTCTTTTCCATCTGTTTCTGTTTGTCCTCAAATTCCTTCCTCAAATCCTTCGAATTGATCACAAACTCTATCCTTAGTTGCAAATATTTTCAATTTATGTCTTTGCCCTCTTATGGGCTCATGGCAGTTCCATTCCCATGTGGTTTGGAATTCTCTATAAAGGTAGGTTAAGTTGCATGTGGGAGGCTAACACTATCGATTAAAATCTCCATTTTGTTGCTCATGCTCTTCAATGATTGCTTTAAAAGTCAAACCCTTACCTTGATGGTGACATCATTGTTGTTGGTGTTACCGATAGTACTTGTATTACTGGTGTTGGTTGCCATTTTGGATATTAGTCGGGTGATTATAGGACTTCATTTTAGAATGTACTGCTTGTAAGCTATTTTTGAAGAACCTAGGTAGAGGTAAACACTAAAAACTTATTGGAAAATACTTTTCAACATTCCCTTAATTTTCTTCCCTTTTATTTTCTCTATAAGTCCTAATTTATTCACAAATTATTAACTTAAACATGTTGATCAAACAATTATTCACTAACTGCAATAGCATTTTCCCTTCTTTTTCTTTTCTCTCTTTTTTTTTCTCTTTCTACTTTCTTCATCTTCTTCCCTTTTTCTTTTCTTTTTTTTTTTGGGGTTATGAATTTTTCTCTTTCTCTTTTTTTGTACCTTTTATTTTTGGAGCAAATAATAATCATAACAATAATAATAACAAAGAATAAACAACTAGAAATATAAAATAGGGGATGCTATGAAAACACAAATTTAAATTAGCAAGTAAACCATAATATGGAAAAATTATTATTTTTTATTAAGACTACAACTAATAGAGTTTGAATACAACTCTTTATTTAAAGAAAAGAAATTGAAAACCACAAAGCCAAAGAGACTACATGCTAAGTCTTCTGTTATCCGGTTGGCTAGACCTTACTTCATTACTCCTCTTCTTCTTGGATTAGCCGTGCTTTGTTGGCGCTTCTAACTCTTAAATCCTTTCATGGGCTCTTATCAGTCGGTTTTTCAATGTTTTAACCTACCATTTTGGCATTATAAGCCTTTCCAAAATTTTCCTAACTTGTTGGCACCTTCATAGACAACTTTTACCTAGGCTTGAATGTACTTCATATAAGTTTCCATTTTAGGGGTTAGATTTTTTAAGGCTAGTTGTATTACATTGTCGAGCTTTATTTTGATTTTCTTTAATTTAACCTATACTAAACTTAGTTCGTTTAATATAAATTACTCGAAATAAAATTAAGGAAAACATTTTTCTTTAAAAAATATATAGAAAAATAACTTAGAATCACAAACCAATAAAAACTAGTAAAAAAGTACCAAAAATCCTAATTTAGTTGCTAGTCAAAGAACTTTTTAAAAATAATAAATTTTCAAAAAATTAATAAGAAATTCCAAATTTTGGGGCTAACTTATTAAGATAAAGTCACCAAATAGAAATTAGAAAAAAAAAAACTAACTAATAGGCCTTTATTTTTTGTAATTTTTCTAAAATGCAAAAATGTGCAAAAAGGTGATAATGAATTTTTCTTGATTTTTTATTACGAATTTTCCTTAAAAAAAAATTTCAAATTTTATGATTGTCCCAAAGATGTCTATGTATCAATTAGTTGAGATCAAATTAAAGTAGTTTTGATTTTTCAGAAAACTTTAGTAGGTCAGTTCTTTTTATTTTTAAAATAGACCAGATTTACATTTTTTAACTATTTTATTTTTATTTAAAAAACCTAAGAAACCCTAATTTTTAAGCCTAACTTTTGGAAAAACCTTAAAAACTTAATTTTGACAAGACACCAATTAAGATTTTTATTTTCTTAAAAAAAAAAAACTCAACTCAGTGGCAAAAAAAATTCTTTATTTTTAGAAAAACCCTAAAACACGTAATTTGTTAAAAAAATGCAAATTTAATGAAAATCATGCAAATTTTACGAAAAAGATTCAATTTTAACGAAAAGACCGACTTTTAATCAAAAGATGCAACTTTCTTTAAAAAAATGCAATTTTTAATAAAAAAATATGCAAATTTTACCTTAAGCATGTAATTTGTCCAAAAAATATTAAAAATACAATAATGATAATACATATACAAAAGAAATAAATAAAAATCTATTATTATGCAAGAATCTGTAAAAGGTACACGTTAGTATGATTCCATGCAAAATATCCTAAATATACTAATATACTAATTTGCACTTATTAAAAAAAAAATCAACCCAACAATCATAAACTAAATAACTAAAAATAAAGAATAAGATTTGCATGAAAATAAAAATAAAGTTAGTACTTACGTTATTAAATTATGTGTGAAAATAAACTACCAAAAACAAAATAAAATAAAAGGAAAAGAAAAAGAAAAAGAAAAACCAATACCCCCACGAAGACTTATATACACAAGCAGGTCAGATTTATCCAAGGGGGAAGTCAGCATGTGAGTCGGGTTAGGCAGCACCTTCTTCAACAGCAGCGACAATCTAACGTCACATAGGGACTTCAGGACACCAAATCAAATGGGGATTTTGACCTTTGAAAGTGATTGATGAAACTAAGATCAGCTCTAATACTGCAACTCACGATGGTCATTTGTGGTCTTTAAAGAATAAAGTGACAACAATAGATTATGGGTGATGCGGTTAAGGGTGCTTTGACATGAAGAAATGGTGCATTCTAGGGTTTTTGGGTATATAGAAGTTGATTATGTAGTTGGTTTTTGTTGTAGTGTGGTGTTCGATGGTGGTTTAGAGAGGAGGTTGACGAGGGTTTGGTTTAGTAGAGGGTGTGATTGGGTTGCGTAAGGCACGATGTTGGGTTATTGGCGGTTCTATGTGTATGCTGGTGTGTGTAGATAATGGTCACGTAGGATTATGGTGCATATATGGCAGTCGTGCAAGAGAGATAAAGGGTTTAGTATTCGTAGGTTGTACTTACTGGGTATGGGGTCTTCTAGGGTTACATCATGTGAGGGTGTTGTATTTGTTATGTGTGGTGCTACTAGGTGGTTGCAAGAGAGAGGGTCTTCAATGGCTGGCTATGTCGAATGATGGGACAGTATTGATTGGGTTTAAAGGAGGATAGGGATGATGTTGTGTGTTTGCAGCATAGATTAATGTCATGTTGTTCTTGATTTGAAACTATTTTGTAACATTCAGAATTGGATCTTTGTGTTAGTTCTAAATTACATTAAATCAACTATGGATGAGATTTAAACCCTACTTAATTTTATCAAATCTTGATTTTATAGTTATCTTAAATTTTTAAAAATTTAGAGTTTTCATTAATGATTTAGTAAAGATTCTTTCAAATTTGCAAAGAAAAGATGAAGATTTGATAGGATATATTATGGATTAGGTTTCTAGAAACTTTGCCACATTTTCCATCTAAGAAAACTTAGGAATGATGGTAGTCACATGCCAACAATGTGACAATGGGCAGCAAAAAAAATTTGCACATAAGGGGCATGTATGGATCTAACTGGTGACCTCTGTTTCACACACACACACATACAAAAGTCCATACACCTAACCAACTCAAGTAAGATTTTTCCTCAACATATCATGCACACAAATTAAACTTAAGTTATTTCTTTCAAGCCCAACTTTAATTTTCACCTTTAAGCCTAAGTTCAATTCACTTCAACTCATTTTAAAACAACCCAAACTAATTTCAATGGCCCAAAATATACATGCCAAGGATTTTTAACACAGTTTTAATTTAATGAACACTGAGTTTTATTTAAATTAGTTTAGTTAAAATATATTTTAAATTGGACAAAAATCTACTTTATATACTTAAATATTTTATTGGACTATTTGAAAAAAATACCTTTTTTCTAATGAAGCCCAATTTTTAAAGACTCTAAATTTATTAAATTGCATATATATTTTCAACTACTGCCTGACTCAACCCTAAATGACCAACTGTCTTGACTTGGACACTTTTAACATATTGTATTTTTCAAAAATTTTTTGTACTTTTTTTAATTTTTTGTATTTTCCTATAAATCTAGCCCAAAAAAAAAAAATAAAGTAATCTAAAATAAAAGAGTGGCACAAATGAGGTGTCTACATACATTAGGAACCTTAAATTGCTTTTGGCCTACTTCCTTAAGGTGATGGTAGACATAGCCTTTAGTGACTCGATATTTTCTGCCATTCTCTACTAAGTCTTCCAACTAGAGTATCAAGATCATGACTCATTCACTTCACAGAGTCTTGATAGTAAGTGAGATACCTTTTCATCAATCATAAGACGAGAGTCATAGTAGCCTATAATCACTTCATCTAATGAAGGCTTATGGACTATGCTCTGAATGGCTTGGTTTGTCAAACCACAGTAGTTGGACAATACCCTATGCACCAGTTCATCCCAATAAGAGGAATTGCCTCATAACCTTTGTATCTTCTTATCATTCCTTAGTAGCATACCACCTAGCCACCTGTTACACCTCGAAGCCACAGAATTGTAATAGTCTTACCATGTAAACCAACTTATGACGGTAATTGACCTTACAATGCCTATCATAGATATGATTTATATAAGGCATCTACAACTCCTCGCTTTAAAGTAAATAGCTTAATTAAGAATTAAGCTAAAATTTACAATAAAAGCTAAAACCTCAAGTCGTATATATATATAGTTACATTTACATTATTGTAGGATTCCCAAGAGATTCTACGTATTACAACAAGCTACTAACTTACATATCATATATTAGTTCATAATCCTAGAGATACTAACATGACCTTAAAAACTTGATCATTCGATCAATTGATCTTCACTCCCCCATAGTTTTAAAAAGAAACTAACCTCCAAATGATTGTATCTCGACATATCAATCATAAGTCAAAACCTACAAGAAAATTTATATGGGGATGAGCAACCATAGCTCAATAAGTTAAGTTGGAGACTAATGAATATATAACAAACACAAATAAGGTTATCATACAATTAATTATATGCAATGCAACAAGTAAGTGCCATCACACAACGTAGTCCGATCCATTGTGAAATCAGAATAATTTCACTCACTCTAATTTAAGTTTTCATATTTATGCAACAACTCACAATCAAACTTAGGTTTGTGCAATGAAGACACTGCTCCCCTCAAAACTATCCTTCGAACCAATGCCCTCATCTTCGCTACAACCTCCTCTCCTATCACTTAATTCAGCTAAGGATGAGAAAAAGACCATTATACTATCCAGCGCTATCTTTTTCAAAGGTACCGTTGTTTAGTTGGAGAATTCTAATGGTCCCCTAAAGGGTTGCAATGTATGTCTAATTAGGGTATTTAAGTCAGTTATGATTAGCTACAATTTAGGGTGATCAAATAATTCCATTCACATCAATCACCAAATATAACACAAAATTCAATACAAAATCATATACCTAAGCACATGTGTAAATAACTATTTACAAACATAGTCAAATACAATCCTAAGTCTCCGAGTACTTTAAAATAGTACTCCAAAATAAGATGAACGGAATCCTTAGGTTACTTACTCGGAATCCTTAGGTTACTTACTCAACTCATCGCAGGTTAATTCATCTCCGCGTTTCCTATAATATAAATATGCTTTTAGTATTTATATCTTAATGATATATGTATATACTCTGAGTTATGATTTAATTCAATTCTTTATATACACATATTATTTACTATCGATTCATTCTAAGTTAGTTTTGGAATCAGCTTTCAAATTCGATTTTGATTTAAGTTCTAAATTAGTTTTAATTATGATCCTAAAAATACACTTCAAACCCTAATGTGAAATTAATCACATCAGACTCGAGTATCCTAAGTATCACTTTTAGTCTTAAATCAGTAGTCTAACTTACTCGGTACATTCTAATCCTTATTTATGTATTGAATTTATACCTGATGTGCAAAAATTTTATATTTTTCCTATAATTACTTAAATTGATGTTTCCTATCAGATTTATTACATATTAGTATTATTGTTATATTATCCATTTTAACCTAATTTTTTTACTTATCATAATTCCGATTCTACATATTATCAAAATTACATATATTTACTACATAATACTCTAATAATCACATCTAACACCCTAAATACCACCATTATCATACTACATTAGATATGAACATCCTAAAACACCTAATTATATACTAAATCAATAATTATTTAATTAAATATTAATTAAACGCCAAAATCCCTAATTATATACATATTTTAAGGGCCTAAAAATTACTTAAAATTTTCAAAATTTAATTTCTAAAAAAGGACTTCATAGCACTATTTTATAGAACCTAAGTAGTCTATAAAAAAAATTGAGCTCAAAATTACACTCTTAAGGCTATTTAATTCTAAATCAAAATATGTTCGGTTTTGCACGATTTTTTAAGCACCATATATTTTCAAATGTAATTAAATCTAACCAATATATTTTCTATAAATCTACATACAATAAAACATCATAATAATAAAATTTATAATTTTTTAGATAAAATTAATAATTTTAATAAATTACACAAAATCAGGTTGAATTTGGACTTACCTAACTATTAGACTTCTAGCCACCATCAATGGTCCAAGGAGTATCAGCTAGTTTAGGCGGTGGGTGTAGGGTGTGGTGGTGGCGATAGTTCGGTTCGGTTGCAATTAGTGGTGGGTCGTAGGTTTGATCTAATTGCCTTAACTGTGCAGATTTTTTGTAATTTTTTTAAAAAGCCCTAATTCACTCTTTTTTCACTTCTCTCTATTTTTCCTACTCCACAAATTGCCCAAATGAGGTTTTGAAAAAAATTGGCTATTTATAGAGATTTTAGGGAATTTTGGTATATTAATTTGAGTTGACAAATACCTTATCTACTTCCAATTTGACATTCTAAGTAAGTTAATTTAATTGGTCAAATTCTTTTCTTTCCTCCCTATCCTGTCATGACCTATATCCAATTCATTCCCCACTTCTTTGATTTTTTTTTCCTTGATTTTTTAAATAATTTTCTTTAATTATTTGACATTTTTTTAGCTTTTTTTAGGCATTTTAGAAAATTTCGTATGTTTTTATTTACACGTAAATATATATGGACTACAAGTAAATACTCCTAATTATTATTGATGTTATTTTATGATTTTTAGTGCATATATAATTTATTTCTAACGACTCGTTAGTTATCGGAATTCATTTTATATATTTTCGATAAATAATGGGCAATATATTTGAAATTTGATATTATAATATTTTATTATTTTATTATTTTATTACTTCTTTTCCTAAACTTAAACTTACAAGATTACTTTATCTAATATTTCTAGCTTTATTTTATAATTTAGGCTTGATCGGATCCTTTAATCGATTACCTTAAACTTTATATACTAAATCCCATTCTACAGTTATAAGGCTTACACTATCCATACCAAACCTTCAGCACTAAAAATTTGAAGGACCTTAACCTAACAATGAGTAGGAGCCTATGGTAACTCAACCCCTACAAAGGTTTAGATTATATCTATTACATATCTCTCATGAAATTTTGACAATAACAAAAAGAGAAGAACACTAATGTACTAATAAGTGTACATGTATTCAAATAGTTCTTCAGATTGTTTAAATTGTAAATTAAGTTTCATTCAGAGACCTATTCAAAAGGTCTGATTCACTTGAAAAAGAAACAAGTTTGGAAAGTATTTAGAGAGTGTATTAGAAACTTATATAAGAAAAGTCAATACAGCACTTTAGAAAATTATTCAAAGACTTTAAAGATAAGTAAACTAAGGCATCTTTAGAAAGTTATTTAGATAGTTGGTCTAGAAGAGTAATTTTGAAAAATAACATGATATCAATTTCAAAGTGATGAAGGTCGAGGTCTACTAGATTGAGTGTATTAGGGAAATACACTTAATCCCGTTTCACTTAAGTTAGAATTAAGATCCATAAGGATTAATTTTAAGAGAATTAGCTTTTGAAATTAACTAAACAAATATCTAAGATTAGATAAGGATAAGGATAATTTCGAATATTGTGGGACATCAAATTCAAAATTCAAGGTTATCTGGAGATGCTGATCAAAGTATATCCAATAAAGGAGATCTAACTGAGATAAGATCAGATTAAAATTCAAACTTTAAGATTTTCTCTAAATATTTATGAATCACCTTTTTAGACGTTAGGATTGGATAAACATAAGGTGAAGATAAACATCAACATTTTAGCCGTTAGAAGACAACAATATAAAAGAAGAGATATTTCAAAATATTGGCTAGGATTTTGAGAAAGAAAAAATATATACATTACACTCTTATTGTGATCATTTTCTACCATCTGAAAAAGCACATAACACCTCTCAAAGACTTATTTAGAGAGTTGAACTGAAGCTGCATTTACAACAATCTTCAATTTTTTTTTCATGCCAATCTGTCTAAAATTAATATTATTCTTCTCACTTTTGTTTTGTAAACATTATTTATTATTTGAGATAAGTTTGATTGTACTATGTAAATCTATAATTAGCCTAGATTGTAGAGAGCCTAGATAGGCATAACAGAGAGTTGTGAAGGCCAAGTATGGCAGATAAATGAAAACTTCTCTTGATTTGTCTTTGATATAGTGGATCAAGTGGAACGATACCAGTGAAGTGGATTGGGTCTCTAACAATAGAGATGGAAGAGAGTAATAAGAAGAAGGTTGAAACTCTGTAAATTCTAAGCTCGATATTCTCCTCTTTATCTTTTACTTTGAGTAATTTATTTGTGTTGTTATTCGTGTGTTGAATTATTAAAGTACTACTGTTCAACAAATTAAGTTATTAAGAGAGATAATTTCAATTTACATCACAAAAATTTAAAAATTTTTAAAGATATCAATTCACAGACCTCCTCCTCACCCCCTCCCCCTCCCCCTCCTAATATCTTATAGAGCACCAACAGTTGGTATCAAAGCCTCACTTTAATATCATCTAGAGTTTAAGATCATGGGTGGACCAATCGTAGTTTAATAGTTTAGCCTGGCAGGGCACCATTTTTTTATAGAACTAACTTTCCTTCTTGGAAATTCAAGATGGAGACTTATGTGAAGGCATTAGATTATTAGGGTTGGCAAATCATCTCAATTGGAGATCTCAAAGTTCTAACCATTATTACATGAAATGAAGATATCAACAAAGTTGAGCTTAATTCAAAGGCTAAGAATTTACTTTTGAGTACTATTACACATTCAGAATTCTATCTAATTGCTTTTTGTGCTACAGCTAAAGATATTTAGGATGTCTTAGTGCAAACTTATGAAGGCATGAAAACAATCAAGGCTTGTTCAACAATATGAAACTTTTCTAATTCTTCCTAGTGAAGAAATCAAGGACTCCTCTAGTAGATTCACTACTATAACTAATGAATTGTCTTCTCTTAGCAAAACAATTAGTGATGCAAATATGGTACGTAAGATGTTGAAGATTCTTCCCAAAATCTAGAATGCCAAGAAAACTACCATAGAAGAAGCTTATGATTTGAAGAGATTAACCTTAAGTCAATTACGTAGCAAACTTATGGCATATGAAACTGATTTTCTTAAATCAAAGAGTACTTGAGAGGATATAAAGAAGAAGGCCAAAGCTTTCAAAGCTAAAGAAACAAACCTTGATTTTGAAGAAGAGAATGAGGATGTAACACTTCTAGCTAAAATACTCAACAAATAGCTTAAGAAGAAAGGTAAGAAAACCTTTACTAAAAGATTTTCTCCTAATAAAAGCCAATCTAATGATGCAAGTAAGGTAAAGAAAAGAAGATTGCATGCTATGAATGCAAAAAGTCGGGGCATATTAAGTATGAATATCTGGTGTTAATCAAGAAGATGGACAAATTTAAGAAGAAATGCAAATCTCTAATGGCTATACGGAGTGATTTAGAAGATTCAAAAACCAAGTCAGAGAGTTTAGAAAAATGCGAAAAAGCAAATCTATGTCTTATGATACTTTTTGAGGTAGATTCTAAAACTGATTCTGACTCTGACATAGAAGTGCCCAATGATATATGTACTAAAATCAACAAATTGCTTAAAGCTTTTTCTAAGTTAAATGATAAGACCTCTAAGCTTGAATAAGAAGTGAAGATGTTAAAAAGTGAAAAACAAGGTCTCAATCAAACAAATCAATTGTTAGTAGATGAAAATGATTTCTTGAGAAATGATTTTAAAAGATTACATGTTGCTCGTGAAGCTTTAGTCAATGAAAATCTTATTTTGAATTGAAAGAAGAAATTAAAAATTTGAAAAATCGTATTGAGGATTTATCTAAGTCAATCAAAAGCACATTTCAAAAGTTTGATGAAAATGATAAGAAGTTACAAATGCTGAACTCCAGTCAAAGGTTGGATAATTCAAAATCTAGACTTAGTTTTGAATTTGGAGAAATATCTAAAATAACAAGAGAAATAGTATTTGTTAAATCAAAAGGTGAAAATCAAGAAACAATCAAGGAAAAAGACAAATGAAAAAAAGTTAAACCTGTTAGAAGGTACAATAAACAACACTTTCGAAACAATAATAAATATCTCTTTAAAGGGTACAACAGAAGGTTAAATAGAGGGTATATTAGAAAGAATTTGAGTCAAAGGAAAGTAGTAAGTAACAAGTATAATGAGCAAAGACATTATGCTTATTTTCTCTATAATAAATTAGGATACATGGAGAAATATTGCTTTTTCAAGAATTACAAGCTTAGTAATAATCAAGGTTCAATTCAATAGTTGAGCTTGAATTTTCATAAACCCAAGCTTCACTAAGTTCATAAATAGACTTGATTGGTGTTGTGATGTGTGCAAGAACATGAAGCTAAGTTAAGAGGAACATGGTATCTTGATAGTAGATGCTTAAGACACATGACAGGTGATGCTTTATTGTTCACAAACTTAGAGTGAAAGGAAAATGGATATGTGAAATTTGATGACAATGGTAAAGGTAAAATAAATGCGGTAGATACAATTGATTTGACACCTCACACAATTGAAAATGTATTGTTGGTTAAAGATCTGAAACACAATTTGTTAAGCATAAGTCAGTTGTGTAACAAAAGATATAGAATAACATTTGAACATGACTAGTGTACTAGTTTTAATAAGAATGGATTAAAGTTCTTTGAAGGATTCAGAAAGAAGAATATTTATTTAATTAAAGCATCTGAAGTATCATTTGAAAGTTGCTTTTTATCTATGAATGATAATGCCATATTTTAGCACAAAAGGTTAGGACATGTAAATTTTCCTCAACTTGAGAAATTATCTAAAAAGAACTTAATTGAAGCATTACCAAAATTGCATGTTCATGAAAATCTTTGTCATGCTGCTTGTCTAAAGAATAAGATGAGTTCATCATCACATAAAAGTAAGAAAATTATGTGCACTCAAAGATCTTTAGAACTATTGCATCTAGATTTGTTTAGTCCAACTCATACTCTAAGTCTTAGAAGAAATAAGTATGGACTTATCATAGTAGATGACTTCTCGAGATTTACTTCGATCTTGTTTTTGCTCCATAAAAGTGATGCATTCAAAAGTTTTGAAATATTTTCCAAAAGAGTTCAAAACGAAAAAGGCATCTTCATCATTAGTTTACAAACTGATTATGGAAAGGAATTTGAAAATTCTAATTTTATTTCTTTTTGTAAAGAAAAGAACATCACTCATAACTTTTCTACACCTTATACTCCACAAAAAAAATGGAGTAGTTGAATACAAAAACTTGACTTTCCAAGAAATGACAAGAACACTACTTAATGAAAGTAGTAGAGTAGATCATTTTTGGGCTAAAGCAACATCAACAACTTGTTATATTATAAATCGAGTATACGTTAGGCCTTTGACAAATAAAACTGCTTATGAGGTTTATAAAAGAAGAAAAATTTATGTTTCATACTTTTACACATTTGGATGTAAGTGTTTTGTGAAGAAAACAGAGAAAGTATTGGAAAATTTTGAAAAGAAGGCTAATGAAGCCATCCTTTTAGGCTACTCTTTGAACTTAAAGGCATATCGAGTATACAATAAAGTGACAAAAGTAGTAGATGAATAAATAAATGTCAAGTTTGTTGAAGAAACAAGCAATAAAGAATCAAATGATGAACTTCAAATTACCTTAAATACAAAGAATTATGCACGACTTGATTTAGAAGGTAAGTTAAAACCCCCATCAAAAGGAACATCAAAAACTTCAAAAATGCTTGATGTATCCAAAATAGAACCAATATCGTAAGGTTCTTCAAAGTCTAATTCTAGGTTTGTTGAATCTTATCCAAAAGGTAAGTTGGAAGGTTCTAAACACTTCTATACACCACAATCGACACTTAGATTTAAATTTGATCATCCTCGTAAACTTGTGATTGGTAATCTTAGATATGGAATAAGAAAAAGATTAAGCTTACAAAATTTTGAAAACCATTTTGCTTTAATTTCTAAAATTGAAACTCATTCAATTGATGAAGCCTTAAATGATAATAATTGGATCTTAGCTATGCAAGAGGAACATGGTCAATTTCAAAAAAATCAGGTATAGAATCTAGTTCCAAGACCTAAGGATAAGTGAATTCTAAGCACTAAATATGTTTTTAAGAATAAGCTAGATGAACATGGAAAAATGATAACAAATAAAGTTCATTTAGTTGCTAAAGGATATTCATAGGAAGAAGGAATAAACTATGATAAAACTTATACTCCTATGGCTACGCTTAAAGTTATAAGATTATTTCTTGTATTTACCTGTTTGAAAAATTTCAAATTGTATCAAATGGATGTCAAAAGTGCTCTTCTGAATGGTTTTATAAAGGAAGAAGTATATGTTCAGCAAACACTTGGATTTGAAGATCCTTTCAAATCAGATCATGTGTATAAATTAAAAAAGGCATTGTATGGTCTCAAATAGGCTCCTGGTGCTTGGTACAAGAGATTAAGTCAATTTTTAATTAAAAATGATTTTCAAAGGGGAAAAATTGATGCTACACTATTCATGAAGCATAATGGAGAAGATATGTTAGGTGTACGGATTTATGTTAATGACATTGTTTTTAGTGTAACTAATAAAAAATATTGTTAAGAGTTTTTGAGCTTGATATAGGTTGAATTTGAGATGTCACTCATAAGAAAATTAAACTTCTTAGGATTACAAATAAAAAAAAATCAAAATGGAATTTTTATTCTCCAAGAGAAGTACACCAACAAATACTAAAGAAATTTGGTTTTGAAAATGCCAAGGATTCTTTAATTCCTATAAGTACCTCAACAAAGCTTGATATCACAAGTAATGGTAAAAAGGTAAATAAAAAATTATATCAAAACTTAATTAGATTTTTACTATACTTAATAGCTTTACATCTTAACATTTTGTTTAGTACTTGTATTTATGCTAGATTTCAGAGTTCACCAACAAAAATACACTTAACTGTAGTTAAAAAAATCTTTAAATAGATAAAAAGGACTACAAAATTAGAAATTTAGTATCCTAAGAATCAAAATTTTGATCTCATAAGACATTTGGATGTCGATTATACAAGTTGCAAAGTGGATAGGAAGAGTACTTAAGATACTTGCTAGTTTTTAAGAGACAAGCTAGTTTCTTAATCTTCCAAGAAATAAAACTCTATTATCGTTGCAACCATAGAAGTTGAATATGTTTTGACTAGAAATTGTTGTGCTCAAATACTTTGGTTAAAACAACAATTAAATGATTATGGGATAAATTATAAAAATATACTCGTAAAATATGGCAATACCAATGCTATTAATTTTTTTTTTAAAAAATCAGTTCATCACTTAAGGTCAAAACACATAAAAACAAGGCATCATTTCATTCGTGACCATATTGCAAATAATTATGTGAGTGTTGAATCTATATCAATTGAATATCAATTTGAAAATATATTTACAAAACCACTAGATAAATTAAGATCTGAACTTATCCGTAATGAAATTGGTGTATGTAATCCTTTTTGTTAGCATAGAGAATATTTTATTTCCCCTTAAGTTCAAAATTTGGACATGTGTAGATAGAGCATATTTTTTTCTTAGCTTCAAAGTCCAAACATGTACGCAATTTTTTTTCATCCAAATGTGTGTAATGTATGTGAAAAGTGTAAGTAATGGGTCTTAAAATATCTTAAAAGTAGGTCCAATTAATCAACCTATACACATGCAAGATAAGGACCACAAGATTTGACAGTTATTTTTTCCAAATATAAGACTACTCTTCTCTCTTCTTCTTCTGATTCTTTCAAACTCTTCATCTCCTTATTATTATTTCTCTCTTAAAAACATGTTGCTGATAAAAATTTCACGTATGGTTGCTCAAAAACCCAAAACTATGATCCCAAGCAATCCATGCAACCTAGTTGATCTCACAGAACAATAGAACAACATCACTAATCCACTAAAACCACAACGCAATCAACCCATCGAACCTCAACAAGAATTGTTTGAAAAAACCCAAACCATAGAACTTCAAGACGAGCCCTCAAGTGAACAAGTTTAAGAAGTGATCTAAAAGAATGGTTCTAAATCACATTCTAAACTACCCAAGAAGTCACTCAAAAAACTTATCATGATGAGCAAAAGTTCGGTTCATCTTCTTCATCTAAAGAAGCTGCTGAATCTAAAGATTTAAGTTCTTCGGCAAAGTCATCTGAAAAAGAATTTGAGACTGAACCAAATCCCCCTGAACAACCTCCTGAACTAGAACCTAAGAAAACAGTTTACAAGACAAAGGCTTCACATCTTGTGAAAAAGACTTCGAAGGTTACTCCTTAACTTGTACAAAAGCCTCAAAAAGCTATGATTTCAAAAAAACCACCCTCTAAACAAAGAGATAAACCAAAGAAGACGTACACTATGAAAGGTAAGAGTGTATCTATTAAAGAATCTTTTTTCTTGGATTTAGAGTTATTTGAGAAAAGTAGATTTTATTGGAAGGAATATCTAGATGCTTTAAGGTTGAGTAATTTAGCAAACATGAGAGTTGTTGTGTATAGCGAGCTAATAGATGAATTTTACCACAAGTTAGACAATAAGCATCAAGATGAGTGAAAATCTGTAGTGTTGAATTAGAAAATTGAAATTTCGAAAATGGACATCTTGAAGTGTTTTGACATTAAAGAAACTCATGAAGATGAAAATCTAGTCCAATTGACTAAACAAAATGTCTTTATTGAACTGAATGATGGGATAAAGTTAGGTATTAGTAGAGACATTTTCAACATTGAATTTGAACTGCTTGTTAGGATTCTACACAAGTTTGTTAACACCTTTATGCTACCTAGAAGGGGTAGTTCAACCATTGTGACTAAGGAAGATGTGTTGGTTGTGATGGCTATGTTGGGCAAAAGAAAAGTAAAAATAATGAATCTGATGATGAGGCATATATGGAAACATTTAGATGTCAAGACATATGGAAGTTTATTGATGGCCTTGTTTAAGTTTAAGAAGCTAAAAATTCCAAGTAACTCAACTTGTCCTTATTATCCCTATTAGGCTAGGATAAAAAAATTTTCAAGCAAATGGACATCTATGTGACTAACAAACTTTAGCACTCTCACAATGGAGGAGTTTATGTTCATCCTTCCAACATTAGGAAGAGGGTAATCATTGTTAAAAAGATGGATAGTGAGAAGAAAAGGAAAAGAGGTAAGGAACCTCTTATTAAAGGTCAAAAGAAGAAAGGGAAAGTGGTAAAAAGGACTGGTGGGATTAAATTCAAAGAAGTGACTGTATCACCTTTAGATGGTGATTCAGAGAGTACCGAACCGCAAATTCCTCCCTCCAAACAAGGCGAAAGTTTTATATTTGTTGAGCAAATTTCTAAGGGAATCAAATAAGTAACTGCCAAGGTTGTAAAGGATTATATTTCAAGCATGAAGGACTTATTCAAAATCTAGGTCAAAGAAATAATGTTTGAGTTTAAAGTTGATGAAGAGACTTAACCTGCTGATCTACTATTTGAACCACCTACACTTGAACCAAATCCTCAAACGCCAACACTTGAACACCAATCTCCTATGACTACTCTACAGTAAGTTGATCAAACTAATCAGCTACCTATTTAAGAATATGATAAAACTCCAATTATCTCTCCTCAATCTTCAAAACCTAAAGATCCTCTCACTGTAACTTTAGCACCTCTAACTGCTCCAACTTACTTTGGCAAGATGAAACTTTGTGCCAAGAAGAAAACCAAGAGAGTTCCAAAATAATTTCTATTGTTAAAGTTTTCTTTTGTTTCAATCAAACTCATATTATGGTTTAGTCTTTTGTTTTTTGTCCTTATGTCAAGTCCACTCATGGACTATGCTATGTTCTTTCTCCTTTATCAATAAAAGTCCATTTTAATTTCTGCATATGTTATCTAATTTTAAATACTAATGATAACAAAAGGGGGGAGAAAGACCAAAAACAATTAAGTACTGAATATAAGCAAGCAAACATGACAACGCAACAGTTTGCATATCATATCATTGTTTTTGAAATAATGTTTCTTTCTTAATGTTTATATATTAGACTTCAAGTTGTTACATGTTTTTAGACTTATAAGTGTTTTTTTATCATAAAAAACAAGAGAATGTTAAATATCTCCCATGAATTTTAATGATAACAAAAGGAGAAAAACGCTAATATACTAATAAGTGTACAGGTATTTAGACAGTTCTTCATATTGTTTAAATTATAAATTAAGTTTCATTTAGCAACTTATTCAAAAGGTCTTATTTACTTGAAAAAGAAACAAATTTAGAAAGTATTTAGAGAATATTTCAAAAACTTATATAAGAAGAGTCAGTACAACACTTTAGAAAATTATTCAGAGACTTTGAAGATAAGTAAATCGAAACATCTTTATAAGGTTATTTAGATAGTTGGTCTGAAAAAGTAATTCTAAAAAATAACACGACATCAGTTTCAATGTGATCAAGTCCTAAGTCCACTAAATTGAGTATATAAGAGAAATACACTTAATCTTGTTTTACTTAAGTTTGAATTAAGATCCGAATTATTTTTAAGAGAATTAATTTTTGAAATTAATTAAACAAATATCTAAGATTGGATGAGGATAAGGATGGTTTTGAATATTTTAGGATAACAACTTCAAAATTCAAGATTACTTAGAGATGCTAATCAAAGTATATATAATAAAGGAGATTCGACCAAGATAAGATTAGATTAAAATTCAAACTTCAAGATTTTCTCTAAATATCTATAGATTACCTTTTTAAACGTTAGGATTAGATAAACATAAGTTGAAGATAAACATCAACATTTTAAGAGGGGTAATTTCAATTTACATCAAAAAAGTTTAAAATTTTTTAAAGATATTAATTTACCCACCACCNGTCCAAACAAAACGAACTAGGTTTAAGTTATAGTTCAATCCCATTATTTTTTTTAAATAAATAAAACTACACTAAACCAAGTTCCTATTTGAAATTAGACCCAAAATAACCAATTTTAAAATAATTTCCACTCAAGCCCAATTAAAATTATTTTTAAAGCCGATGCCAAAAATTAAATGGCTAGTTTCACATAACCTAATGACACTAAAAATGACCTCAGACTTCTATTTTTCTAAAAAAAAAAAAAGATCTATCTTTTTATATTATTACTTTCATTCATTTTCAATATTATATTTTTTTTTTCTATATTTTTCTTAGTTTTTTATTTTTTTTTTTGTATTTTCCTAGTTTTTCTTCTTCTTTTTTTTTGTTTTTTTTTTTCTAAATTAGGACCTTTCCCAAAAAAAAAAAAAACTCTAAAATTATAGGAGGGCAAAAATGGGGTGTCTACATGTGCCCTTCTTTATGGTGAAGTTTGAGTAAAACTTTTCCACAAAGACAAAAAGATACATTATTTTTGTCTTAGAAATGAATTTGCCTTAAGTAGCGCTATAACTAACTAATTAACCTAAGTTTTATTCATTGGGGATTTAACAACGATTGGGAAAAGAGATAACACTCTATAAGTAGGTTATCTTTGAACAGGGAGTATGACTACCACTCTTTAGGAAGCGGGTTTATACCCTAAAACTTGAAGGCTTAATTAAGATAAAAAGACCTAGTGTGCTCTAAGAGCGAACTCATATAAGGTAAGCACACTTCAAGTGCAACAAGAATTTAAAGAGAGGAAATAAATTAGGATAGCGCTTTAAGAGCATGCGATTCAAAAAATTTTAAAACAAAATAGCGCTCCTAGAGCATACAATCTAAGGGTTTTCAATTAGAATAGCACTCCAAGAGCATACGATTCGAAGGTTTTAAGTTAAGATGGAACTTCGAGAGCATACAATCTGGAAATTTTTAAAACAGGATAGTACTCCTACAGCATGTGATTTGAAGGTTTTTAATCAAGATAGCACACTAAGAGCATGCAATCAAAAAATTTTTAAAACAGGATAGAGCTCATAGGACATGCAATTAAGGGTTTTCAATCAGGATAGCACTGTGAGAGCATGTAATTCGAGGGTTTTCAATCAAAATAACGCTTCGAGAGCCTACGATCCAAGGGTTTTAAGTTCAAGATAGTGTTCTAAGAGCATGAGATCACTAATATTTTTACTACATGGATAGTGCTTTAAAGAGCAAACGATCCACGGGGACTAAAGCAAAAGAGCTTATGTAAACATTCTTGGGAGAATTAGGAAAAAAAGAAGAAGATAGATTTATTGATTAACAATCATGTAAGATGAGACAGACATTATGGATAAAGTCCCTTGATAGAAAGAGAAGTGGATGACATTAGCCATGAGGGCAATCGTGTTAAAGAGAATAATTCTAGCCTCCAAGGCTAACTTAGAAGCAATTTTTATGCAAGAGCAGATCCCTAAACTTAGATAATAGGCAATGAACTCCTTTGAAAACAATAGTTGCTGAGGTAATCACATTTGAATGATAGAAGCTTACCACTAAGGTTAACTTTAGAGAAGATGACTTTTGAATTATTGAAAACTTGGACTACTAGGGTGATACGAAAAAAAAGAAAGGGCTAAAATGATATTCAATTTTTCAACTTACTAATAGGTTTGGATTCTCCAAGTAATGTGTAGGCTTTTCAATGACATAACAACTTAATATTCTAGGCCACCTTTATCTAAGAGAACCCTTTCTTTCTTGATGGTCTTTGCATTTCTTTAGAGGCAAATTACCTTCTATGTTATTAGGCATGACTTCTTCAAATTTCTGCTTAACCAAAAGATATCTCATTAAAGATAGGTTTAGTCTAAAAGGACTTCCTCACACTCTCAGTGTAAATCCCTCTCTCTTAACTTCAATTCCAAAAATAGTGGTCCATCTTGTAAGCAATACACTTTTGATCAATCTGTTGGGTCTTTTTTGGACTGCAATATAATAAAGGCTTTTGGTCCTTCATTTCAAAATGGATATTAATGAAATGGCTTTTTATGAAAGAATCACTGTTCAACCTTGATTTACAAGTCAAGAACCTTATAGGTAAAACTAAAGTTGAGCTTACCCCAATTTCAAATATAACTTTTACTAAAGATAAATTATTTTCTTTAACCAAAAGAACCTTTAAAAGGGGTAGAATCATAGGTGAGCCTTAGTTTGCACAAGGAGTGAATTTATCCTTGCTCTTTTTTATTTAAGGGTTTTTATTTTGAGAGATGGGGCTTACATTGGAAAATTACAATGTACATGCCCCTAATCATTTTTAGGTTTTAGGGCTTTGGATTAGATTACCTTATTTTTGTAGATTTCTTTCTTAGGCATACTTTCCATTTCCTCATGCCCCTTTTCTTTTTCCCTTTTTCTTTTTTTCTTTTTTGTTTCTTGATTTTTTCTTTCATTTTGACTCAACATAAATGTGATAATTCCTTCATTTAGCTTGTAGCTTAAAGTGTATAGTGTTTAGGATACTCACATTTTCATTTCAAAGGAAATATAAGTTATTAATAATGAAAATTACAGTTGAATAAATACGATTAGAGCAAGCACAAATTAGTTTTACCTCTTTTCTCCTAATTAATACTCCTAAACTCCTATTTGCCTCATTGTGGGATGGTTCTTGATAGGGTCTAATATTGAAAATACTTCATTCATAAGGCTTAATGGGATTGATGAGGGATTTTATGTTTAAGATTTTGAAAATGAATGCTTAACTTCATTTTGATTTGCATATCAAATTTACAATGGACCTCCTTTAAGGAATGAGTCCAATAGCCTCCCAATGATGTCACTTAACTCTTAAAGTGTCTCAAGGTTGGTGTTTAAGGTTCGACTTGCCTCTCTTCATTCTAAACCTTTTAATTAATGAGATATCTTGATTGTCATTTCAACTACCCTTATTGTTTGTGAATGATCTAACAAATAAGAGAAAAGCAAACAAAACACCTTATTTAAATCACTTTGACTTTTACAAACTTTGTAAAGGTTATTGCAAAAATCTACCACTATCCTTGAATTGAATCCAATTGGATCACCCTTGCATCTATAAGGTCTTGAACTCTGTTTTTCAATTCCCAGCAATTGTCAGTAAAATACCCCTACTAACCCATATGGTATTTACATTGTACATTTGGGTTATATTTCCTTGGTTTATATCCTAGCATTAGGGCCTTTTATTGCAATAAGCCTTCTTTTCTTAGTTGATCAAAGACTTGAGAAAATGAGACAAGGATCTAAGTGAACTTTCTTCTTGGTATTTTTAGGCCCTTTTTGCTCATAATAGGTTTTGAAATTTTAGTATTTATATATGCCCAAAATCTGGTGGGGTTGGTCTTTTTCAATTCGACTCTAGCAAGCATAAAATCTGCGAAATTGGCCATTGTATTAGCCAACAAGTGCCAATAATATAATTCCTCTAATGAGTTAGCAAAGAAAGATATTAATTCTTTTTCAGGGAGAGGAGGAATGATTCTAACTATCATGCCCCTTCATCTTTGGGCATATTCCCTAAAGGACTCATTTTTCTTCTTATTCATTGTACGCAAGTCCTAAATTGAATGAGCTGTCTCAATGTTGAACTTATACCACTCATAGAATACTTAAGCCAATTTCTCCTAAGTATTGATCTAGCTGAGATCAAGCTAGGCTTACCGGGTTAATGCAGGTCCCATCAGACTATTTTGGAAAGTTTGTATCATGAGTTGATTATTTTGAACATATCTACTCATCTTGTGGACATATAATCTAGTGTATAGCTTTAGGCATCTGGTCCCATCATACTTCTCAAACTCCAGTACTTTGAATTTTTCTAGGTAGGCCCTAACATCATATGTGGAAAAGTCAGTGATCCCAACCTACTTGAATCCATCATCATTCTCAAGTGCTCTCATCTTTTCAATTATCTGTTAAGTTAGCTTCCTTTCCAACTCTTTGATACTTTGTTGACTTGGCACTAGGTCAACTAGGAAAGAATAAGTCTTTAGCCGAAAAGCTGGATTGATTGTCTCTTCTATTTGAGGAAGAAGTACTTCAACAGACCTCCCATGTTAGGCTTTCGACTGCTCTTCATTTGATGACATTGTGGCTTTGAGTAGAACGATGTTGTCAACTAAAAAATTCATCTGTTCAATTATTTTTCCCACAATTTACTCTAATGAATGAAACCTCGCTTCTACAGGGTTGGTGCTATTAAGTTTGTCGTTATTTCTACTGTTGGCCATTACTTAAGAATTCTTAGTAAGAGTCCATCCTTGTTAGCAATTCTCAAAAAAAAATTTCTTATTTCTTTTTTTTTTTTTGAAAACTTTAAAATGAATAAGATCAATTATGACCAAGAAAAGAAAACTTTGGTGAGGTACTCTATATTTATAAATTATCTTACAAAAAAATGAAGTAGTGGAAATATAAGAATTAGGTTTATTTACATGAAGGATAAGAAGATGACCTTCGATGTAAAGAACATTATGAAAATGAAACGGAGCCTAAAGAAGACTAGGTATGACAATCGAAGAAAAATACTTCAACTTATGAGTATTTAAAAGGTTACCTACAACAAGTATAACTATCAATTGTCGAAAAGGGTAAGGATGTGATTATTTTATAAGATAATTTACTAAGAAATCCTAATGACTATTTCAAAACGGAGACAAACTTATGAAAATTTCCAAGAGGGTACGAGTAATTACCTAAAAGTAGGAAAAAGGTAGGATACTATTTCTATAAAATATTCTATAAGAAGTCACTAAGTTAACAAGAGGAGGAAAATCTAATATTAAGCTAAGGATATGGACACTTATTTGAAAAACTAAATATTTTACAGTGTTTAGAGAAATGAAGTAATTTAAAAAAAAAAAGGATTCACACAAGAAAAAGGGGTCTCAAAAAAATGTAAGGACTGACAAATAATGGAAAACATGGCACATGAAAGCAAATATAAAAGCCTAGTGATAAACTAGCAATACGGCAGTTTGTAAAAATTTAGGTTTATGACTTTATTGGACTTCCACAATTACAACAATTATTTTTAATTGTTATACAAAAATATAATTTACAAGGAAATTTTATATTTACAAAAAGAAATGTATAAGGAAATCACAAATTTACAACTAAAGTAGAAAAAATTTTTATGAGTAGCACAAAGAAAATTTATTACAATATCTTTATGATATAGGGGAATTCCGATTGGGTCATAACCTTTGGTTAATGGCATGCCACATTACTACTTATCCACTAGTTTAAGGATTTATGTATGGACAATGGTATGTTCTAAAGGTTTTTAAATTCTATAACCTCACATGTTTCTAAGAAATGGTACGTTGGTCACATCAAAGCTTAAGTGAAATGACCTAATCAATATTAAGCAGTAGTTACACCATTACACTTGAAGTCTACACAATAACCCTCCTCTTAAGGTCTTAAGACAGCCTGAGTCTAACCATATCTACTCTGCATTTTGATATAATCATTCCCCCTAATGTCTCAAGTATATTACATGCAAAAATGAATATAGCAATTTAAAACAAAATATATACATGAAATAAATAAATAAATAACATAGGTATTTGAAAAGGTAAATTTAATTTTGGAATGTTCCTAAGTAGCTAGCCCTTTTGACTTCCCTAGTGGAGTCATTAAGCTATCGAACCTAATTTTTCCCAGTTTTTAATATATTTTCCTTAACCCGATTAGTATTAAACCGTAACTCATTTAATGCTAATCCTTAACTAGGAGTTAAGAAAACTTGGCTTTTATTTTGAAAATTGTTTTAGAGTCAGAAAAAAGAAAGGTTAGTTTTAATCGATTAAGTGAATCGATTTAACCTAATCATTAGTCTACTTAAAAAGGCAATTTTAAGAAATAGGTTTTGAAAATCAAAGATTTTAGATCTGAATGCTATCTTATTAAACCTTTAAGTGTACGACTACTAACTTTCTGAATTTAGATTTATTTTTCAATATACCCTTTAAGGAACAAAATTTAATCAATAGTAAATAAATTAGATTTTATTTTTACCAAGTTGAATATTTTAAGCTAGAGAACAGAAAACTAAGTTTTTTTACATTTTACGTCGCCCTGAAAGTGTCTACAAACTTGCTAATCAGGATAAGACGTTTGTAGTTCATTTTCAAAAACTTTAATTTGTTGGTTCATTTTAATTTCAAAAAATGGCCAAGTTTACGTCTCTTAGCTAATCCATTTTATTTTGAAAATTTCTAAAAAGGTCCTAAATTGGGGTTTTTTTATTTTTGGAAAGTTCTATAAGTATCCTAATTTTGAAAAGGGGTTGATTAATTTTTTTTTATTTAGAAAATTGATTTTTCTAAGTGATAAAACAATTTTTCTAACTTTTTTATTTTTATTTATTTCATTTTACTTTATCTTATTTTATCTTTATTTATGTATTAACCGAGAAAAAAATAAACTAAGCTTTCTCTTTTCTTCTTCTTCTTCTTCTTCTTCTTTTTTCTTTTTCTTTCCTTTTTTTGGATTTTTTTTTTATTACAGTTACATTAGAAGTTATAATTAAAAAAAAAACACACAAAACAAATAAAATACATAAAAAAAAAAAAGTATAAGAGGGCCAGACCAAGTCAAGAGGATGCGAGTCAAATTCAATCGGGTTGAAGTCCAACAGATTAAGTGGCACTTAGAGAGGATGACAACGACTATTGAGGGGTAATTCAAATCAATTCCAGTGCCAAAATGAGTAGGTGAGGGGAGATTTATGTGTTTTTAATTAGATTCGATGAGGGTAAGATTAAGGTTGTAAGCTACGATGGTGGTTGTTTGTGTTTAGCTACTAGTAGTAGTGCGTATTTCCTTCAAGTGGTGGTTGCTAGGCTTCAAATGGGGGTAGGATCTTATTTTATTAAGGATGAGGAAGTGGGTGATGGTGGTGGTTTTCATTGAAAACCACCGTAGAGGTTGCTACTCCTATAGATAGAGAGAAAATTTGTGTTAGAGAGAGAAGGAGTGTAGTAGACGTGCTTTGGAGTTGATTCCAGTAATTGTTGTGACTAAATGGACTCCTTAGATCTCTATTTATACTGACAAAAGCTCATATTTACTTGGAAAGGATCAGCAATGGCCATGAATACGAAGTTCGAATTTTTAGTTTTTTTCCAAATTTTCAAACTAATTCTGATGGAGATTCTGCTTTAGTTAATGCCAATGAATGAATATAAACAGGTTTTAAGACTTAATGTGAAGTATCCTAAGTGTTCTTCGAATTTCTACATTTAATTTGATGAAATTTAGCCAAAAGATTAGTTCAATTAGGTTAGAATATGAGTGGATCGCATAAGGTTTATCACCCAGTTTTCTGTTCGCAAATTTTGGAATTGAAGGAGGGAATGGGGCACATGGTTATGTGTTGGGCACATGCCATGTGACCCCACGCGTGTGTTACAAGAATATTGAAGTGTGCCCCTCCTTGGTCTTTCGGCCAAATGATCAGGGCCTTGAGCCCTGTTTCCAAACAAAATGGACCAGGTTTAAGACCTAGTTCAATCCTCCTTTTTTATTAATAAATAAACTACACTAAACCAAGTTCCTATTTAAAATTAGACCCTAAATGACCAATTCTAAAATAATTTCCACTCAAGTACAATTTAAATTATTTTTAGAGTTGATGCGAAAAATTAAATGATTAGTTCCACGTGATCTAATGACACTAAAAATGACCTAAGACTTCTATTTTCCTAAAAAAAAATTATCTTTCTATATTATTACTCTCTTTCATTTTCTGTATTATATATTTTTTATATACTTTTTCTAAGTTTTTTTTTTGTATTTTTCTATTTTTTTTTTAAATTAGGACCCTTAAAAAAAAAAAACTCTAAAATTACAAAGAGAGAAGGGTGGGGGGTGGGGTGGGGTAGTGGTGGTGGTGGGTATGGTAAAAAAGAGATGTCTACATCAAGTATAAAAATTGGGTTAGTTTCCTTTTTAAAATATTAGAGAAGCTTTTGCATTCTATGTTCATCGGGGGATTGCGAAGGAGGAGGCTTAGGGGCCATGTGTGGCACATGTGCCATACACGCTTGCATGCGCGCAAACACCCCCTATATATTTTTTTTTCTTTTTCTATTTTATTGGGCGCTACGTATAGCAATGATACGCGATCAAGTGGTGCTTGGTAACCTAATGTGGTTGCTAAATGGCAGCCACATGGCATGCTACATTAACAAATATATATATATATATATATATATATATTATAATTTTTCTATTTTGTGTATTTGTTTCCCCCATCCCCCTGTATTTTTCCATTTTGTATATATTTTTAATTTTTCCTATATTTTCTAGATTTTAGATTTTTAGTAGGAAGGGGTTCATGAGTAAGGCAAAAATGGAGTGTTTATATTCTATGATAGTCTCCTTACAAAAGACAATCTATGAAGGGGGACATGAATAATTTTGGTGGTTTATTTTGCAAAGAAGAGGAGGAATTTGTGCAACATGTGTTTCTTCATTGTAACATAGTAAAAATGTCTGACATAGTTATGGATACCCAAAATTGTTGGCAAGAGGAGAATGAGAGTTTGAGAGGGTGGATTAGGACAAATGCTTACTTAAGTAAGGTGAATAGGAAGAAAGAAAAGCCTTAGGTGTTGGATTTTCCCTTTGTCTTACAAGGTATTTGAAAAGGAAGAAATAGATGAGTCTTTAACCCAAATGAGATCAATGCATTGGCTTTAGAGATGAAAGAATAATCTTTAAAAAAATTTGAATACTTAGATATCTTATAAGCAAACTTCAAGGATGATTGGTTCAAAATAAATTGTGAGGAATAGTAAATTAGAGTGGTAAAGGAGTTAGGATAGGTAGAATCTACTAGAACAATATGGGAAAAATGATGGGTGGTTTTTCAAGAAGGATTGCACCACCTTCTTCTCTTGAAGTAGAATTATGAGGACTTGTAGATGGATTGAATTTAGCTAAGCAATTGAAACAATGTAGTAGTGATTGAATTTGATTCATCATAGGCAATTGATTTGGTCATAAAGATTTTTTTTCGGTGATCTAGATATAGAAAATCTACACATATGTAAAGCACACATACATTTTAGTATAAAACACATGTTAACATAATTAAACCTTATTTAGGAAATAGATCAATCATAGCATATGATACACCATTACAAGGCTAATTCATTATCAATGCATGCAAATTCTATTCATTTTAATTTAACTTCAAACATAGAATAAATATTCATATAATCGATAAGATATAATGTATAGTCAAATTTTAGGTATCATGCTCAAATAAAAGATATCAAACTAATCGTTTTTTATTTACTGGTAAGCCTTTTTATCAATTCCAAATTTTAGGTTTGTATAATTTAAGTCCAACACAATGCAATAAAATAAGTACATTAGTATAGAAGTGTACCCAATTGATTCCCTCTGTCATTCTCACCCTCTTAATATTGCATTTATTTAACTTATTGTTTTTGTACCATCTAAACCATTAATGCTTACACTACTTTTAGTGGGTTTCTAGTCCTATTTTAATTAAAGGAATCATTGCTTAATATTAAAATGGACTTATTGATTGGCTTACCATTTAGATGGGTGAAAACTTATTTTGAAAATTCTTTGTGACATGTAGAGTTGTATATAGAATCTACAAGAGACTAAAACCATATACATTATCTTATAACATCAAAGTATCTAAGGCCATTAACCTAAAAAACAATCTAAAAATGAGGGCCTTAACTCATGAAGAGTCCATCAAAAAGTCAATGTGCAATCCCTACTCCCTAAAGAAGTCTCTCAAAACATAGTAAAACAAAGTATCAAGTCCATTCAACACCTAATAATTACTAGTTGATACATAGAGTTTATATAACTTAAATGCTACATCTTAAACTCAAAGAATTCACATTTCACACCTAAAACATGACAAAAATCACCATTATTCCATCAAATTAGACTAGTTCAAATGTAAGTTCAACAAGTTGGTAATTTTACAGCCTAACCATAACACTAATGCAACATAGCATTCCAAATCACTCCAAACTTTAAAATTACTAAAAATCTATCTAATCATTGAACATTACATGGTGATTGATACATAAATCAACAAGTAAACACTACTTCATCTACAAGTCTCGGCTTGAGAAATAATCAACACCTAAAATGTAATTCTACTTCCAACATCCTAAATTTCACATCTATTAGGTTATAAATACTAAAAGTAAATCCAATTGTATAATCAAATATCTAGAATTCCTTATAATCTAACATTTATAATTTTAAGCATGCAGAATACCAATCAACATTGCCACAACATTGTCAGTAATCTACCATACACGCATGTTTTAATAGGTAACACCTTACTATGCTTATAATACAATCCCCCTCAAACGACCATTACAAGTGCCTAATCATTATTAAAAGAAGTATCTACATCAAACAAACTCACCTATGAGACACACCCTTTATCAAATATGTCCTTAATGTCAAAATTTTAGGAAGTCTAAAAAGTTCCCTTGTTATAACTTGGAAAATATTTTTGCACCATAAATTAGTTAAAACAACCCAGAAACATTAGGTATTCAAAATGGAATCACAAAATATTAATACAAGTTAAAAGCCAAAATTTTCAATTTACTCATTAACTAACGAAACAAGCAAAATCACGAAACTCTAGAACCAAATTATTGATATCCCGAACATACTTTAATAATATATAAAAAAAAACTTAACAAAATAACATGAAGCAATATTTGAAATAATAGATAAAAGAAGAATTTTCAACTCTCAAATTAAGGGTGTTTGCGAGATTTGTCTAAATATGCTCAAAATAAAAGATAGAGCCCAAAAGTTAGTCAAAGCAACACAGTAAAATTAATTTTAAAAATGAAGTACTTAAACATTTATGTAAGCTAAAACAATAAAACTAATCAAATTGTTCATTAATCTTTGGAATTACGAAAACCTGGGATATTACCAGAACCTAGAAATAGACTACAAAAAAGAAAAGTAATAAACAATATGAAAAATAATTAAAATAATAATATGTAATTAGTTAATAAATTAAAGTATGAGTTGTAGAAGTTTTAGTTGAAACTTCCATATAAAGATAACAACTAATCTAAAACATTAAATATAATAAACTATGTTACCTAAATAATAAGTTAGTGACAGCTCATGGTATTTAAAAAAACCATGGATTGAGTTAGTTGTTTTGCAAAACCATGTACTAAAACCATAGATTAACCATGAGTTTACAAAGCCACTTGCTAAATGGCAAAAGGAATTAAGGAAAAATAAACAAGTCAACCATGCATATTTTCAAATCTACTAACCCAAGATTATAAATACCCCATTTCGTTCTTCATTTGAACTCTTTGCATGCTTTGAAACTTAGGAAAACTTGTGGGAGAAAATTTTAGGGTTTTTAGTGAAAATTTAAGAAAACTAGAAAATTGGTGCAAATCTATAATAGAAAGTTCTATAGAAAATGATGACTTGATGTTAGATGGCCCCCACCACTCGAAGGTCTCTAGGCATATCGTCCACCAT
Source organism: Lumnitzera littorea (assembly GCA_024138015.1). Lineage (NCBI taxonomy): Eukaryota > Viridiplantae > Streptophyta > Magnoliopsida > Myrtales > Combretaceae > Lumnitzera > Lumnitzera littorea. The sequence continues at coordinate 53,494,031 of JAMXBB010000011.1, forward strand.
TGACGGCTAATTGGAAGTTGACACGCTAGTGAGTTTCGATTTTAATCCAATTTTTGTAAATTTGTTAAAGTATCGAACATTATTTAAAAATTATGGAAAAAATTATTCTAACATTATTTTTAGTATATTTTTATGTAAAATTATTTTTTTTATAAAAAAATTTTAATTTATATATCACCCTTTAAAAAAGCGCTTTTTAGAATCAAATTTGATTTGATTTTTAAAAGTCTAAATGTTGTAGTTTCCTTACTAAATTTTTTTGTAAACACCTTACTGCATATGAGTAATTGTTATGTAAAACTCTTTTCCAGAACTTTCCAATTTGCTCGGGTTAATTTTTAATTTTAGGAAATTGATAAGCTAAAATTTAAGGAAAATTCATTATTTTTCATGCTATTTTGTTAATCTAAAATCTAATCACTCATTGAGTGGTTTTGATTACATACAGTAGGTTGAGATTTGATTTTGAGAAAAATTATTGGATTTTATGAAAAAGGCAAGTTTCTAAAGTTAGATTTGATGATTTTCATTGAATTGCCCACGTCAATTTTACAATGATTGTTAAAATGATCATTTTTATTGAGCAATCCTTAAAAATCAATGGTAAATAATGATAATATGTTGTTGCATATTAGTTTTGACCTTAAATTCATGTTTTTTCCTATTAAAAATATGTATTTTAGGCATGTTAGTTTATTAGTTGTGTCCATACCACTTTTTGGTTAAATGTTTAAGTTTTGCATGTCGATTTGGAGGAGTTCATGGCCATGAAAGTTAGTATTGGAGTAGTTCCGACTAGGTTAGATTGGAAGGAATTGAAGAAAAGTATGACATTTAGAGTTTTTGATGAAATGGAGTGAATTTGGTATCTGTCGAAGGTTGCGTAGAAGTTCTCAAGTGAGCTGGTGACATGTAGAAGGTAAAAAGAAGCTTTCCTAATTAGGTTAATTTTAAACATAGGAGCAAAATTCTCCAATAAAAGGTTTCATAGTATAAAACTTTAACCTAAATATATATAGAAGGAATTTAAGAATGTTTCGTAACAAAGAATATAAGTGAAGACTCTCGTAGAAGGTTAAGTAAAATATCCTATAAACAAAGAGTGTAAGTAAAGGCTTTAGTAGGAGTATAAGTAAAGGCTTAAGTAAAAGGTACCATAAGTCTAAGAAACCCTAGTAGAAGGTTAGATAGAAGATTCCAATGACCTATATAAAAGAAATAAAACTTAATAGTTATAAAAACACTTAATGAAAACTAAAAGAACAATGAGCCTAATCAAAATTATAATGATTGAAATACTGTTACTTCAGTGAATTATATGGAAATTGAATTTCAATTTGTAATATAGCAGCCTTTAATGATAGAAGGATCGAGGCATCTGACTTACAACATTGACTGGGGATCCAAGTAAGTGGAACTAATACTTAGTAACAATTTGAAGTAAAATATAAAAGTACTTAGAGGCTGAGGTATATACTGTGTGCTTAGAAACTATTGTACTTTTTTGGTAGCTATGCAACATATTGTGATTGCCATGTTATGTTTTTGTTTATTGATTTGGGTGTTTGCAATTGGTTGGCCACCCATAAAATAGACTAACTTAAACACTAACTAGCTATGCATGTCAACCCACTAGGGGGAATGATTAAGACTATCCAACCAAACACCAACCCTTCGACGAGGCAACTATAATTAGCCTTTTCCTACTCTCAAGGCCAAATTAAGTAAAAGAAGAGGAGGTTGCAATGAGGTTCAAGACATTAGTTTAAAGAGGTCTCAGGAGGAGCACAACTCCTATTGCACAAGTTTGGGTTTGATCGTGATTTGCTCAAAACATGCCTTTATCATGCTAAAACTCCTTAACTCAAATTAAAATGGGCATAATTTCTCTAACTTCACAACAAATTAGACAATAGCGTATGCATGACATATGTTTGATTAGATTAGATTAGATTACATTGCATTGCATCTAATTAATTGATTGAATACTCTACTTGTTTTTATGTCATATATACTTCTACCTCCATCCCCTCATTAAGCAATTGATTGTTCATATCCCCATAGTTTTTTTAAGGTCCTAGCAAATAGATATGAAGATCAACCAACCCTTAGATGTATAAAAGATAAGTATCAAGTCTAGAATGAGGCCCAAATGATTTGGAACACTATTTTTGGTTTTTGATTTGCAATCGACTGGGCCAGCCGTATAACCTAGGCTACTTATAATAATATAATTCTTTTATTGTAATGTAAACAAAGATTTTTAGAATTTCTCTTACAATCTTTATGTAGGAACTCCATGTAAATTTTATTTTTCAAAAGAAATATAACATCAGATGTCTTTATTTTACTTTATATATTGAATAGAAGATACTTTAGAGTTATTTAATCATATGTGCTTTCTATATACCAAGTTTGTAATAGTGGTTGAGTGGTTAGTTTGTATCATGGCTTGGTGTACATGGTATGATTGTTACAACTTTACTACTCTCAAGCGTAACATCACCTATTTAATGTATAATTGTACTACTTGATATACAAAGTTTATATAACTTAAATTCTACATTCTAAATTAGAAGAATCTACATTTAAACAGTTAAAACATATACTAGTAATGGTTAGAACTAGTATATCAAAGTTAGAACTAAGAAATATATCTAAGTTAAATTTTTTGAAGTGTTGTTAATACAAAGGCCTCTAATAACTTATGCAAGTAAACTCCCTTGTTGAGCCTGAAATTTTCGATTTTCACTTATTTTCCTTAATCTTGTTTATATCAAACCTTATATCCATTTGAAGTAAACCCTTGACTAAGAATTAAGGAAAACTTAGTTTCTAAAGGATGTTGAAAAAAAAAAAAAGTTTAGAGTCGTCACCTGACTGAGGTTAGGAAAAGAGTTAAGTTAAAACCAATTGAGTAGATTAGTCATAACCTAACTACGATTTTTGATAAAATCAATTTAGGAAAAAAAAAAGATTTATTAAACTGAAGATTTTGAATTTGAGAGCTAACTTATTAAACCCTAAATAATACCATCTTAACCTTGCGAATTTAGTTTATTTTCAAAGTACCCTTTTAACTAGAAGAATTAATTCTAAATTTATAAATAAAGAAGATTGATTTTTATTTACACAAAAGAGGAGAAAATAAAAAAAATTCTACTAAAAGGGAAAACTAAAAAAATGACCTATATTAAGTGACCCTATAATTTTCTACGAGTATCTATGTACCTACTATTTAGCATTGGACTTTTCGTTGTTCATTCATGAAAACTTTATATAGGTTGATTTCTTTTAATTTTTTTTTTAGCTGAGTTTATATCTCTTAGCTATTTTTTTTTTATTTGAAAAAGAAATTATAAGAGAAGGGTCTTAATTTAATGTTTTATTCTTTATTGAAAAACTCTAAAAGAAATTCCTAATTTGAAAAAGAGTTTATTAAATTTTTTTTTTGTTATTTTTTTAAAACCAATTCTTTTTCTAAGTGATGCAACCATTTTGTTTTATTTAATATCAATATACCCTTTTTATTCTTGAAAATTTTTCTAACATATGCCCTAATTAATTAATTTAAAAAAAGTTTATTTGAGAAAATCAATTTTAAAAGAAAAATACTTAAAAGAAAGAGTTCTTTTTTTTCATATATATTTTTATTTTTTATTTTTTCATAATAATAATAATATTAAAAAAGGAAATAAAAGAGAAAATAAAGCAAGTTGAACCAGGGAAATTAGGTGTGAGTCAAGTGGACGGATCAAGGTTGTCAAGTCGAGTTGGATATGGGTTAACGCAATCACATGTATCACACGTGACTAAGATTGGGGAAGAAGATGGAAGTAATCGGAAGGGCAATCTATAGGCCATTTTAGGGTGTTTTTCAAAGTGGAAATGGTATTTTCATGTGTACCCAATTAAGAAAATGGGGTTTGAGATAGGTGCCACCAAGTTTGGTGGCCGTTTGGGTAGTAGAGCTAGGTGAGTCAATGGTGGTGGTGGTGTATGATCCGCGTAGAAGTTGCTAGCATTCGAAGGGGAGTTGGGTCTTACATTTTTGGCGGTAAAGAATCTATTAGTGATATTATTTTGTAGTGGGAGTAGCCGAGAGTTGGTATTTCAAAGGTAGAGCTTGCGATTGGGTGAAGGTTTGTACGGTAGGGAGATGGTAGAACGGCTAGGAGGTATGGTAGATGTTGAGGCTGATGGAACTTGAAATTTTAGAGAAAGAGTGAGGCACAAGCTAGAGAGAGAAGGAGGTTAGCCAGTGTATTTAAGATAGATGTAGATGATGATTGATGATTACAACAACTTCCTAAGACCTCTTTTTATTCTAACCAATCTCTAGATTAGCATAGAAAGTCAAGAAATAACATTAATTCAAAGATTCAAATTAATGGCCTTTTGACCCACATGTGATTTTTTTCCATTTTCAATACAATTTTTTCCACATAAATGCATAAATCTAGATACAAGCTTAGTTGGATTCAAGAGTATGCAATGCTTAGCACATGATTGCATCATTAATTTGATGGAAATCATGTATAAAACACAAAAAAGATCGTGCCAAAGTGAAGGGGTCAAGCTAAGGACATCGCTGAAAATCTTGCAGCTGATGGAGGAGAAAGTGCTAGTCATGTAGCAAGTACGTGCCATGTGACTAGCGTACGCACATGATACATACACCTAAGGAAACAAGGCATTGTTGCATACGCTTGTCGTTTGATCCTTGTGGGCCGAGGGCTAGGCTCTAGGCTCAAATGCTATTAAATATTGCATAAGGAGCCTGGCTCTATCTAGCTCGTTTTTTTTTTTTTTAATACCCTTCTTCTAATAATAAAATAAAATAAATAAATAAATAAAAATATACTATACTAAACTAAGTTTTAACCTAAAATAAACCAATCCTAAAATTTGATCCCATATAAATTAATTTTCATTCGAGCGTCATTTAATTTTTTTTTATTTAGATCCAACACTAAAAATTAAATGACATGACCTGTTTAATGTGACCTAAAAATAACCTAAGGCTTATTTCCCTAAAAATTTTATTTTTCCTCTTTTTTTATATATTTTTTTGTTTTTATAAATTTTCTATTTTTTTGTATTTTTCTAAATTAAAACCCTCTAAAAATAAATAAATAAATCAATAAATGAAGGGCAAAAATAAAGTGTCCACATGCCCCCTCAAATGTTTACATAAAGAGTAATTGTGAGGGCTCTTTTGATCCTATTTCAAAGAGTAAAGGAATTAGAATTGTTTGTAAAGATCAACATAGGAGTTTGTAAGCAACTTCTGCTCTTCATATCTTAGGTGAAAACATAGTAGTCATTCAAGTACAAGCTATAAAAGAAGGCCTTCTATAAGCCATCAAGAAAGGGTAGTCAAGAGTAGAGATAGAATTTGATTGCAAAGCAGTTGATACAGATTTTGTGGATGAACACACAAGCCTAATATCACATGTAACCAAAAGGGTGGGTCCGAGCTGCGAGATGGCTCGAAAAGTAAATGGTAATCGAGGATGAGCAAGGGTTCCTGTGCACCGATGATGGATATGACTTACCAATGCCTCACACAAGCTCAGGTCACACTTGATATAACACACAAGTATGACCAAAGGTTACTCGCCACTAGTCCATGATCAAATGACCTAGATAAGAGTAGCTCAAGAGTAAGTAAAAAGACACTTAGCTCAAGAGGGTAAAAAAGTTTAGTGTGCACTTTATATGATTCATTATTTTGCGACTATTATATTTTGTGAGTATTTATAGTACCCAATTAGGATAAGTCCTAAATTACATAAAATTACAAAAATGGATCCTTACTTGCTAAACAAAAGGAGAATAATTTATAGGGAAAACATGAAATTGTGTAAAAGAATATACTTTTTTAGAAAGGATAGTACAAACGTTAGAAAGGACAACGTGTGCGTATTTTACTCAATCTGTGGTCTTAATAACATTGCAAGCTGAGCAGGAGTGGGCCTTAATTAGGTCTGGTCGGCGTCAACAATTTAATAGCTTTGAATGTTGAGGTTAGACAAAGGTTGGCTCGGGGACGACTCACATTTAGGTTGGCTTCGACTAGTCAGCTCCTAATAATTTTTAGCTTGGTCTTAGCATTGTAGAGATGGTTGTTTTCCTGATTTGATGCTTAGACTGAGGTGTTGCAGAGGATTTGGCTAGGCACGTTAGCTAATCACCTCGATAGTCTCTTGGATGGTATAGAGAACAAAGTAGCATGGCAGATCGAACTGGAGTAAACACTACTCCTCAGCACTTAACTCTCCTTCGATAGCTTGGCGTACTATCTAAGAAAGCCCTTAAGCTCGAGAGTGCATGATCAGTCTTTAATCCCTATCATCCCCTTCGAGTAATTTGAGATTTAGGATCAAATCTGGTTTAACTCTAGGTTGCTCGTCCTTGGGAGTGTAAGGTTAGAGATCGGCAATATTGAAGGAGTCTGAAACTCCATATCCTTCGAGTAATTCAATCTTATAAACATTAAGATTAATCTTTTCAAGCACTTTGAAAGGTCCATCGACTTTAAGAGACAACTTGCTCTTCCTTAAGTTGGAGAATCATTCCTTGCTAAAATGCATCTAGACCAAATCATCTAGTTGAATTCTCTCTTCCTCTATCCTCAGGTTCGCTTCTCCAACTTAGTATTAGCTCGGCTCAATTGCTGTACAACCTTTTAGTACATGGCTTTGATGGCTTTAACTCTTTTAACAACTAGCCGGTCATCATCAAGCTCCAATTAAGGTGTTTGGTCTATTCGGAGCTCAAGGTTAAACCTATAGGCAACCTCGAATGGAGACATGCTTGTTACACTGTGAACAGTCCTATTGTAGGTGAACTTAATGATTGGCAAACACAAATCTCAGTTAGTCATGTCTCATCCGACAACAACCTACAGCAAAGTTCCCATGGTTCAATTGATAACCTCAGTTTGTCCATCGATTTGTGGATGACAGGATGTGCTATACAATAGCTTGGCTCCCATTCACCTCCATAACATCCTCCAGAAGTAGCTCATGAACATTAGGTCTCGATCCGAAACAATGGTTCTAGGAACTTCGTGAAGTTTGATTACGTCCTACAAGAAAAGAAAAGAGATAGCCGAAGCGTCATTAGTTTTGGAACAGGGTACGAAATGTGCTATCTTGCTAAATCAATCCACAACCACCATGATGGAGTCCTTCCCTTGGGACGTCCTTGGCAATCTTAATATGAAGTCCATACTTTGCTTAGACCACGTTTTAGCTAGGATAGGTAAGGGTAGATAATGTCCTTACTCAGCTTGGCTTTTTGCTTTTCAGCAGGTCGCATACTTTCCCAACACTGACTACACATCCCTCATCATTCTCGGCCAAAAGAATCATGAAGATAGTACCTCATGGGTACGGTGCTGGTTAAAGTGTCCTATCAATCCTCTTCTATGCGCCTCACGTACGAGTAATTCTCTCGTGAAACAGGTCAGGATACATAATGTCTTCTTCTTGAGTAAGTATCCATCCTCTCTATGATAGTCATCCAGTATCTATCCTTCCTCGCATCGGGCATAGATAGGACTAAAGTATGGATTCTCAGCATACAAATTCTTTATGATTAAAAAATTAAGTAATCTTGTTTGCAGCTTGGTCAGAAAGGTATGTCATCTCGATGGAGCATCGACCACTACATTGTTCCTTCCATTCTTGTATTTTACGACATAAAAAAAACCCTCCATAAACTCGACCCATTTGGCCTACCTTTAAGATAACTTGGGTTGGCTCTTCAGATACTTTAAGGATTCATGATCGGTATAGATCACAAATTCCTTAGGCAACAGATAGTATTGCCATACCATTAGGGCTTAGATTAAAGAGTAGAATTTCTTGTCATAGACAGAATAGTTGAGTATAGCTCCTCGAAGTTTCTCACTAAAGTAAGTAATAAGTCGGCCTTCTTGCATCAGCAAAGCACCTATGCTTAATCCGAATACATCACACTCTACATTAAACACTTTGTCAAAGCTCGGCAAAGCTAAGACAGAGGCTGTAGTTAGCTTCTCTTTCACCTCCTCAAAGCTCCTCTTCTCTTTCTCTCTTCATCTGAATTCAACACTTTTCTTTGACAGTTCAGTAAGTGGGCCCGCAATCATATTGAAATTCTTTATAAATCTACAATAGAACAATGCCAGACCGTGGAAACTTCTTACGTCCGCAAAACAAGTTGACTCAGGCCATTCTATGATCACCGTTATTTTCTCATTATCGACTTAAATGCCACTCTACTCATAACAAACCCTAAGAAGATCATCTTGGATTGGCAAAAGTTACACTTTTTCAGATTAGCGTAGAGCTGTTCAGCTCGTAGTTTTGCAAAGACTCTTTGGAGATGCTCCTAATGAATCTCTAAGTCAAGGTTGTATAGTAGAATGTCATTAAAATAAACTATCACAAACCTTCCTATTAATTCTCGAAGCACATGATTCATCAAGCACATAAATGTGCTAAGCGCATTAGACAATCCAAATGGCATTATAAGCCATTCATATAAATCATGTCATATCTTGAATGCAGTCTTCCACTCATCACCCTCACACATTTGAATCTGATGGTATCCAAATTTAAGGTCGATATTGGAGAATACTCTTGCTCCACTTAATTCATCTAGCATGTCATCAAGCCTGGGTATGGGATACCTATACTTAATGGTAATTCGATTTATCACTTGGCTGTCCACACACATCCCCTAAGAACCATCCTTCTTTGGCACTAACAAAGCCGGAATGGTATAGAGGTTAAGGGACTCGCGTACATACCCCTTATTCATTAGCTCATCTACTTGCTTTTGTAGGTCAATGACCTATTCAGGATTCAACCTATAAGCAAGCTTGTTCAGTAGTGGGGTTCTTAGTTACAAGTTAGTTGCATGTTCGATATCTCGGATAGGAGGTAAACCTTCCAGTATCTCATCTAGGAACAAGTCAACAAACTCTTCTAGCAAAGTTTTCACCTCGGTAAGCTGCTCCCTCTCTTCGGACCTTAGCTTCAATAGCCTTCAAACCAGCAAATAGGTCGGTCCCTCGAGCTCCATTTCTCTTTTCAGTTTGGCTTGGATCATTACTCACACCTCCTTCTTTAGGTTTCGATTAAGTTAAGACTGCAAAACCTTTACCTACTCGACAATCATAGGACTCAATTTCATCCTCCTGCCTTCATGCTCCACAGAACGTGTTTTCCTCCTTCTGTCATATATAACTGCTCGATCAAACATCTACGGTCATCCAAGTAAAATGTAGGATGCACTCATGGGCAGCACATTACAAAGTAATTCATCTTAATATTTGCCAATGCAGATCGGCACGGACACTTGTTTGTTCACTTATAGGGCTCCTTTATTATTAAGCCAATAAAGCTTATAAGGTTTCGAGTGGGACTTAGTCGGCAATTTCAACTACTGGACCATAGATACAAAGGCTGCATTAGTACAACTTCCAATGTTAACGATTAGCACGTACAGTGATTCATTCACCTTGCATCCAATATGGAAGAGATTTTTCCTTTGTTCGTCTTTGGGTATGAAACTGACACTCATCATCCTCCTTAACACTAGAGCGGTCGATAAAAAGTTAGCTTCCTCACTAGAAATAACTTCCTTCTTGGACAGTTCGATCTGTCCAGCCTCCTTCAGCTCCTCCACTTCCTCATCAGTATTGTCAACCTCAACAGTCGGTACCTCACCTTGGACCACCATTATTCGCCTATTCGGACATTAAGTAGCCATATGTCCAAATTCTTAGCACTTGAAACACTTGATCTCACTCTCGTCTTCCTACTTAAGCTCTAACCCTTCTCAAACTTCCTCGAGGGTTCCTTCTCCTCGGTTTAGGTAGTCTAAACGGGTCGGATCTTGGCAACCTTACTTGGTTCCATTCATATAGGTTTACTCGAAACAGTTCAGTTACTACCTAGTCGACTAATTGGTGGTCGAAATCTTATTGTCTGGTGCCTTTCTATCCTTTGGGCAGCTCGAATTGTGCCATCAAGCGTTCCAATATCCAAGGTTTTGAAGATATCCCCAATCTCATACTTCAATCCACTGATGAGACGAGATACAGTTCGATCCTCTAGCTCTATGACTTCACATCAAATCATCAATATTTGGAACTCCTTAACATAAGTGTCTACACTCAACCATCCTTGTCTTAGCTCTTGCAGTCTTTTGAAGGTATCCTACAAATAATAACTTGGCACAAACCTTCTCCACATAACCCTCTTTATTTCATCCCAACTCCTAATCTTTCATTCTCTTTCCCTTCTTTAGGTAGCTTGCAAGTTCTTCCACCATAAGAAGGCATAACCTGTGAACTCTAATACAACAAGCCTAACCTTTGCATTGCCGGGTACGTCATGGCATTCAAACTGCTTTTCATTGCCATCTACCTAATCTAGGTAATCCTCAGCATCACCACTTCCAGAAAAACTCAGGATACGTATCCTCAATCCTTCGACTCTAAGGGCTCATACATTTCTTTCTTCAAGCTCATAATACTCCTCTACTTCGTCATCTCCTTCCACTTCTTCCTCAATCTCTTCAAGCACTAGCCTTCGTCTCACATCCCTACCAATTCCTTCGGCTTAGGGTGATCAAGCTGGGGCATTAACTCGACCAAACTGACCACTACCTCGGTCTTGTTGCTTACGTTCTCTAATGGGGCTATTCCTAGCTTGCTGCCTATCTTCTTAGATAACAATTACCAAACTAGCTATCAAGTCGGTAAGCCTATCTAAGCGATCACCCACTGACTAAGGTGTAAAGCTTCCTTCTTGCCTTTGGTCATATCAAGTACCACTTTCTTAGTTTCCCAAAGTTTCTTAAACACTTGAGTTTGACATTAATGATTACTTCACAAAAATTAACATCTAATAATACCACTTGAAGATCAATAACCGATACTCCAATAACCACAACAATTACACAACAAATGAATAGTTAACCACACTCTGTTTTGCATATCGAAAATAAGGGAAAATAGAGTACAGAACACTTCTCGACTACTAAACTCTAAGGTTAACAATAGAACCGTTATCACATAAGAGTAGTAATGAACCACTCAAAGAATACAGTAGTAGAATCTAGCTTCAAACGTAGCTAAGCTCTGATACCGAGATGATACAGATTCTATGGATGAACACATGAGCCCAATATCACGCGTAACCAAAAGGATAAATCCAAGTCACGAAATAGCTCGAAAAGTAAATAGTAGTCGAAGATGAGTAGGGGTTCCCATGCACCAATGATGGATATAACGTACCAACGCCTCACACGAGCTCAGTTCACACTTAATACGATACACAAGTATAGTTGGAGGTCACTCGCGACTAGTCCACGCTCAAATAGACTAATAAGAGTAGTTCAAGAGTAAGCAGAAAGACACTTAGCTCAAGAGGGGGTAAAAGTGCAATGTGCACTCTGTATGATTCATTATTTTGCAGCTATTACATTATATGAGTATTTATAATACCCAGTTAGGGTAAGTCCTAAATTACAGAAATGGATCCCTACTTGCTAAACAAAAGGAGAATAATTTATAAGGAAAACATGAAATTGTATAAAAGAATATCCCTTGTCAGAAAGGATGATACGGATGTCAGAAAGGATAGTGTGCGCAGATTTTACTCAATTTGTAGTCCCAATAACACTGCAAGCTAAGCAACAGTAGGCCTTGATTAGGTCTGGTTAGCGTCAGCAATTTAGTAGCTTTAATTGCTGGGGCTAGACAAGGGTGACTCACATTTTAATCGGCCTCGACTAGTTGGCTACTAACAATTGTCAATTCGGTCTTGGCACTGTAGAGATGGTTGTCTTCTTGATTTGGTACTTAGACTAAGGTATTGTGGAGGGGTCGACTGAGCACATCGATTGGTCACCTCAACAGTCTCTTAGAGAATGTGGAGAGCAAAGTAGTTCGGCAAATCATATTAGGGTAAACACTACTTTTTAATGCTTAACTTAACTTGGACAGCTCAGTGCACCATCTGAGAAAGCCCTTAAGCTCGAGAGCACGTGATTGGTCCTTAATCTCTATCAACAGTAGTCCAAGCTATCTTGGTTCCCTTTTCGACTTCTTAAAAAACTCTAGGAATCATTAAGGATATTAGTTATTTAAAAAAAAAAAAAACTTATTTTCTTCCTTTTCAATATCTTTTATTAAGTGACAAGCAAATGTATGCTCTGACTGTATGTCTTTTCAAGATAAATTGGGGATGAGTTATAACTTAAAGGTGTCTTTATCCCTATCCCATTTATTTTGGCTATTGTATGTAGATCGACAATCTTAGCCACCAAGTGAACTTTTCCTTTCAATATAATAATTTTTTCAACTAAAAAAAAAAAAAAAAGGAAAGAAACACCCAAATCGTGTTGTATTTCATCATTGTTCCATGAAGCCAAACTAATTCAAATATAAGTTCGCCAATTGGTAATTTTAGGATCTAACCACAACATTAATGCATCTTATAGCATTCCAAATTAATCCTAACTTTCACTCAAAATTATTCTAACTATTCAACATAACATAGTTACTAATAGGTTAATTAACTAGTAAAAAAAAAAAATACAAGTACGCACTACTTCCATCTACAAGTTGACCCAAGCAATTATCAACACCCAAAATGCAATTCACCTTCCAACAATCTAAATTTCACATACCATTGGATTCTAAACACTAAAAACCAATCCAATTATATAATCAAATATCAAGAACTACTTGTAATCTAACATTTATCATTTTAAGCTTGCAAAATACCTAAATACAATAGTATTGCCACAATATTCTTAGTAATCCACCATACATGCATATTTTAATAGGTAACATTTTACTATTCTACTAATTACATTACTAAAACATCATATAATTGAGAAATCAATCTTGAACTTAGCAAAACTTCTTAAGTGTGCTCAGGCACTTAGTGGTTCACACTAAAATGCCAAGCATAAAGACAAAGTTTTAACATCAAACATCATCAATCATGGGATTAATACTAAGCTCACATAAGCTATTAAACTTCATAAATCAACAAAGAACCCATAGAATCAAATGTATATATGTTTGTGCCATTATGAATCTCTTAGATTTCATTTTTCATCTTTGATGTTGATCTAAACTCATAAATAAACACTATTCACTCGAGTTTATACTATAATTTACAGATTTCATACCTAATGCAAGCTTGGAAAAGTAGAGCTTCACCTTAAACAAGCAAATACCAACAACTAAAGGAAGATTATGCCACTTGCTATGATAGTTCCCACTTAATTTCATTTATGACATAATCAAAAGGGACAAATTTACTTAAATAAAAAAGTAGCTTATATAATCTAACCAAGAGTTTGATTAATTTTCCTTAAAATGGCACTCACAGAGGGATTTAATGGTGGTAGTTGCTATTTAATGAATAAGGGGATAATGTCATCCTTCTAGAATCTTTTGGAAGGTCTTAGGTTTTCTAGAAGGTTTTAGAATGTTTTCAAGGCTCTAGTAGGTCATGGTGTCTCGTATCCAACTATAGCTTTTAGGGTTTTCTAAACTTCTTAAATTGAATTGAATGATTTATTTAACCTTAATTAAATTATTTTTCTCACTATTGAAATTATCTTAATTAAATTCAAAATAAGGGCAATTTGGTCGTTTTGAAAATTTGACCCCTAACATTTGAAATTCCACCTTTAAATGACTTTTAATTTCCCTAAATCACTTGACTAATTTCCCTAAATTTGAAATCTTGACAGCTCTCCCGTGTCCTCGATCTTTTTTTATTGTTTTTCACCAATTTATTGTGCTGATCATTCTTAAAAGTATTTTAACAAAAAACTCTGAATTTCCAGTATGTTCAAATATCTAAGAGAAGACCTCTATTTATAGATTTTTTGGGCTTAATCTTGATCATTGGATAACTCCAAAAATTAATAGATGAGATAAACCGTTGATGGCATTATGATGAAACCACCTTTAATTATTTTGTAACTCCTTGTGGACCTTTAATGTAATATATTTTCTTAATGAGCTCTCGGGTCCAATTCCTTTATAAAACAAGCTTATGTAAGCTTATGTAGCGACTTAAGGTTGTATAAAAGCTTTTTAAACACGCGAGCCAACCAAATCAACTCATGTACGTCGATGCAACAAATACAGTAATCACGGGTAGTTTGTCATCCTAGTTAATGTATTCGTTGCATTGCTGATACATGATTTGTTTTCAGTTGTAAATTATCTTTAAGATGCGTGATTGCTGCTATTGGCGGTTGTCGATGCTTGGAATGTTGAGGATACATATTATTCTACCATTTTGGTTAATTTTAATTTAGCAATAGTTGCAAATTACCTTCGGGATTTCGTTACTGTCGTTGCTATTACTGATGTGTTTGGAGATATTGCGCATATTTTCGCTTTTGTTCTACAGAAGAAATGAAATTTCGATCATTTTTTATAAGATGATACGTGATTGAAAAAAGTATATATTTGCTTCTATCTGCATCATCTTAGGACTCTTTTTGACCAAAGGGATAAATATTTGCAGATAGCACCTACGTTCTATTGAAAACACATCTTCGGAATTCGGTTTTGACATTGTATCTAGTAAATCACTTGTTCTCAGAACCGTTCTTTTAAAAATTATTTCTAAAAAATACACTATTTTTACCCAATTCTTTAAATCAAATACACCCCAAGAAATGCATGTAATTTTCTAGCGCTTCCCGGATGCAAACATCATCCTGTAATTTACACTGGAAAAATAGCTTACACAGGTGAAAAAAATCGCTTGTGTTACTCAATATGGACCAAATCTGTGACATGAAAATTTCTCCAAACGACCTCAGATGCGCATAAAAACTTATAAATAATACATAAACTCTCACACCAATGCATAGTCAAGCATTCAAAAGCACACATGACTTTATCAGTTAAGCGACAAATCTCTTTACAAGCACAGACCATACATAGAAGAGGTGTTTATTAAAGCCAAACTTGCCAGTTCAAATTTCTTTACAAGCTAGAGAAAGATCTGTTAAGGTAGAGTACTGTAACAGAAAGTTTCATGCCCCTAGTGTAGTCGGCCAGGACCAGAATGCAGATGAAGGTTCATGTTTGGAACAATCTGAAGCACACCCGGTTGTTCTGTCATGACATAAAATGCAGCAAAGCACAGGAGTCAAACCAAAGCTATTTATCAACATAATAAGACCATATAATATTGACATGAAATAACAAATCCAAAAAATTGTTATGCAATTATTGTCTAGTTTTGCAACAAGGGAGGAAATAAAGAAAGGGGGAAAAAGAGACACCTTGACAATTTTAAGAATTCAGAGACAAATCCATCCTCTTCTAGGAGGACTGTGAAAACAATGGAAAATAAACTGATACTAGTTACAGCCATACATGGCAATAAGGAGACCTGCAAGTTGACTTACACCTCCTGACTTTGAATGTGAGCAAAACATTTTTTTATTATGCTATACTTGTGACAGATACTCTACCTACCAAACATTAGACCAGTTCTGTTTGAAACTAGATAAATCAGCTTGGATTGGCTATTTCTCATTTGACATCATCTGCTTCAAATATGCTTCTCAATTCTCATGTGACATATTTGCTTGCGAATTTATGCATAATAATTTGTATGTACCAAAGAAAACCAAAAAAGTACAAGTTGAACTTTCAATAAATGCTAGCCAAAACCCTTTTACAAGTTAAACTTTCAATAAATAGTAGAACTTGAACCTTAAAAGGATGATTACCCAGAAAAGAAATAAATAAAAGGATAAATTCTTCTTTAGTACAAAATAGTAGCATAACCCAGCATAAGACAAACTTACAGTACAAAATAGTAGCATCACACCGCATAAGAAGAACTTACATTCAGAACAAAAGGAATTCATTACAAACTAGACTGACAGAAAATGGAGCGACCATGCAATAGTTTATGGAGAAAGCATTGACCTTTCTTTCTATTTCCTTCTTCGGTAAAACCACTACTTTCAATGAAACAAATGCATGCAAAACCAGTTTATGATCTAAAGTATTTGATATCCACAAATGAAAAGCAATAATTTTAATTAAGGGAAAAAAAAAAAGTACTGGTCAGGTGCCATGTTGCCTATAAGATATAAAGCATCAAAAGTAAAATGTACAGCAACATGGTTTTGTACAGCCAAGCTACTACAGTTCCAAATTTAAGATATTTGAATGGTCAGTGAGAGTCTGAATGCTTGAATAGTCATTCAATGATCAAGCCCAAGACAACATAATGAATCACAGCAAAAAGAAATTTAACCAAAAATCACAATGGATTATGTCATTTCATGTTGTTTCTTGTTACTATCATTTAGGTAGAATCAAGGGAGAGCTTTCTTGGCAATCAAAGAATCTCCAATTTTGAGAAATGGCAGAAATTAAGATGAAAAGCTATTTTCCCAAACAGAAAAAGGAAAAGAAATTGAGAATCAAATACAAAATTTTACAAATAATAGCATGCTCCTAATAAAATACCATTCTTCATACTGCTATAGGTTTTCGATGGAATTTGAATGTACAAAGCATATTCATAATGCAATCAAGATGAAAAAAGAATATAATGGAAGAAGGACATGTGGAATATACAATTTCTTAGAACCCTACTTAACCTTTTGGACAATTACAATACACAAGTTGGGCTATCTAAGCAACAACCTATGTATCTCCTTAACAAGGCATAAGAATAACAATAATCACAATTCTCAATTATTCTGCCCCTATCAACAAGTAAAGTTCCATTCCTAAACTTTCAGGGCAAAAAAGTAGGTAGAAGGGTCTACTTATTTTAGCAACACCTCCATAAGAGATATATCATATAAAAAAGCCATCTCATATGTGATCCCACATGCCGGCCCAATTTCTAATGTGTCACAAGTCACAACCTTAATGTAAGCCCCTTGTATACCTATCTAATACCACTTCATTAGACATCCAAACAAAGTAAGTAGGTGCACTCTCCTTTGTTCAACCTGGATAAGCACATACCAGTCCCGTCCTAATCCTAGTCCAGAACAAAGACTACAAATGAAAGCTGCCAATCCACGAAATTTCATAAATTATACAAGCAGTCACAGCAACCTATGCGCTCTTTGCATAATTCAGAGCACACCAATTTAATTATCATCATGTGAGTCAAATTCTGAAATCACAACTGACCTTGCTTTCACTGGGGAAACCGTACATTTATCATCACATCGCATATTCAATGAAACAATAGTAAAGAAGCTATATTGTTACACATATGATATATCTTAATCATGCACACAGAGCCAGCGAGAGCCGAATTACAAAAACGTGTCTTGATCAGATCAAACAGGCAAAGAATTTTGGGAAGAAAAGAATGGATCCATACTGGAAAGCTCGGCAACTTGTTCCGGCGTGAGCTTTGCAGAAAATCCCGAGGCAGCATTCTTGTAGACATATAAGAGAGACTGCTTCGCAGCCTCCTCACTCCATTAAAAAAAAAAAAAATTACATCTATCAGTAACCAGATCATTATGAATTAATCCATTAACAAGTACATGTATTAGACAATCAGCAATTTTAGATTTCATACGGCAGAAACCCTAGGGAAAAGAATATTTAATTTCAAGCGATCGATCCCCATCGAATCAGACGAATTTCACAAGGAAGAGAGAGAGAGAGAGAGAGATACCTGCCGAGGACGGAAGTGAGAGTACGGAGGTGAAAAGACTCGGGCTCATCGGAGTCGGGCTTTAGGGTGTAGACGATGTGGACCTCAGCCTTTGATGAAGGAGCAGTAGAATCAGGCTCCACCATTGGAACAGTGAGTGTGAAGACGAAAATGGAGAACAAGAGCAGAGCAAGAGAAGATCGTAGGATGTTTTTCTGCATCGGTATTATGAGGTTGATGATATATGATTTCGTTGTTTTATAGTGAAAATTTGAGAGAGTTAATATTTCTTAAGGTTTTAAGGAAACTATGGATTGAAATTGAAATTGGTATTTAGGAAGGAAAAAAAAAAAAAACTACTTTGGAACGCGTCAATGTCAGATAGAAACTATATATCTGTGTATATCCATTGGCGTCCTCGGTCGCGTTTCCTCGGGCTCTCCGCTTTTTTTAACTTAAGCCGGCATGAATTTCAACCACTTATGCATAGGGAAGAATTATTATTTATGAAGTAACTATAATTAGTTATCACTAAACAAGAAAAACTATATTTAGTTCAATTTTAGAACAAATATAATCTTGCCAACTCAGACATACCGCTCCAGAGTAAATATAATAGTCAAAGTGGTGCGTGTACATATAAGTTATATATAAAAGAGCTATATAAGTTATATTTTTGTAAGAATTGAAAAATGTTATATATATTTATATTAAATTCTAACACGAGTCAAAATATCTATGACATTAAAAATATAAAAAACCGATATTATTGATACCCCTCTAAAAAATTAACTTTTTACTAATAGGCATCATCAATTGCTTTCAAGTTAAATATACAATATACCTTTTAGTTCACAAATAATTGAAAGTTGTAAAGGACTATTTTAATAATTGAGTTTTAACTCAATTAAATGTTATAGACAGATAATAATGCTAGGTTGTCTCTTATGTGAAAATAGAATTAGAAAAAGTCTTTCAATGCTTTTTTTTTTAGATTTTATTTAGCCACCATAGGTTTTAAAACGACTAGAATAATTACTACTTAAAGAATAGACCATTATAAAAGAATTAGGCCATCTTTTATTCCTTATAATCTTATAGGCTTACATAAGACCACTTCAAAACACACTTTCAAGTTCAAGCCCATAAGAAGGGATTAATAGGAGCAATTGGATCATTAAGAGCGATTCAACAACCACTAACAATAGTAGATCTTAGTTTTATATCTCAAGTTGATTCAATGGTTGAAATTAGCCTCCAAAAGCCATAAATAGAAAACTAATTTTCTCTTTTACAACACATTCAACACTGTAAGATTTGAGACAAACACCGAAACTCTACTGTAATATATGCATCAAATTACCTAAAACAAATTAAGAAACAACTAAATCTACTCATATCAATCTCCTGTAATATGCACATCAAGTGATATCGAGCTCGCTTATTCTTACTCCTACATCTCTCTATCACATCTATACACATGTCATTAGATCAAGTAATCTTAAGATCATACCCAATGCTTTATCTTGGTGTGCACTTATGTTATTCAAAAAAAAAAAAAAAGGATGGAAGCTTGAGATTTTGTATAAACTATTGAGAATTGAATAGTGTGGCAATCAAGAATAAGTACCCGCTTCCTCCAATTGATGATATATTCTACCACTTAGGAGGAGCTAGTGTATTTTCGATGATAAATTTGCAATCTAGATATCACCAATTGAAGACAATGGAAGATGGCATGTTGAAAAATGCCATTAAGACTCAGTACGGGCATTATGAATGTTGTTTGAATTAACAAATATTCGAGTCACATTATTAGATGCAATGAACCAAGAAGATTTTAATATAAGGATAGATAGGATTCATTTGTAACCATTAAATTTGATAAATCTTGGTTATTGTTCATGAATGTATTTTGTATATATAAGGATGATCCCCACAGTTGTAATAATTAAGAAATTTTAAGCGAATTCAGTTCATACATGAGCTTTACTCTCTACTTTCTTTATCTAAGATTTTTAAGTATGTGTTTTAGGCTAAAAAACTCCCTTATGTATTTTAGGAGTGTAAAGTGCCACACCAAAGTGTCTAAGGAATTATGTAAGTAACACGTATATATATACATATATATGTGTATATACATGCAAATATATAAACTGAAATATACAAATACAAAAGGCATAATGAAATATTAGCGATCGATGCATTCGCAATGCAAATAACTTAGTTTGTAGAAAATGAAAACTTAAATTTTTATTAGTAATTAATAGCCATTACAAATCAAAGATATGAGAAATAGTAATGTATGAGGATTTTCTTTTAGGCAGATGGAGAAGGATAATTTGATAAAAAAATGAAAGGAAATTTTTTTTTTTAATTATTATACATTAGCACATACTTACTATACATGCATGTGTAATACTAAAGTTTGATCATATATAGTATTGTATATTAATATGTATTTACTATATTAACTATATAAATTTTTATATATTAATATGCATTTACCATAATTTAGTCGTATAGGGTTATTTTATATTAATACATACTACTATAGTTTTGTTATATGGGAATATAATTAATATTGTACATTGATGTGTATTTACTATAATTTGACTACATAGGATTACCAATATATAATAGTAATAATAGTCATTATTACTATATATTGATATTTGATTATAGAGGGATATAAGTATTATATATAGTAATAGATACTTAATAGAAGGAGAGGAAGTTAGTCATAAGACGAAAAAAGTATGTTGAGTATTGTTCATGGTTACTAAATATTGTTTAGATTAGGGCACTTTAGGAATGATGACTTTTTTTAGAAGTTACACTAAAGTGTGAAACAATGAGAAATATTTGTTTAATATAATAAATGGATATGAAGATAATTCTTTACATTATCGTACACTAATGTATATTTACTATAATTTGATTATATAGGGATATAATTATTAACATACATTAATGTATAGTAATAGATGATGAGTAGAAGGAAAGGAACAATAAGGAAGAGAAAAATACTTACTATGTATTATGACAATTTTTTTTTGTTTTGGTAAAATTTATACAAAAATGTAGAACCGAGAATGACTTATTTGCTCATTATCTAAATCTTGTATGAATAGAGCTTAGAAAAAAAAAAAAACCTATAATCAGAATATGGATGTGAGAACAATATGACGGTCATTTTATCATTCCCTTTTAATTTTCTCCCCCTTTGAAGGCATCAAAATTAAATTTATTTGATGAAGTTAACAACCAACTTACCTTGATAGAGAAATTTCATTTATTAACAATAATTTTTTTAACATAGTTTGTGTTAACAAAATAAATAAAGAAATTTTCACGGGGACTAAAACCTTATAGTTAATGCATTTGATTATGGAAGATAAGTTGATATAATTAACACACTAATATTCAAACCAGTATGATCTTTAATTGGATGCGCATATTACTATTTGTACTTGTTGATAAGATATTTGGACTTGGATCCTTTAGGTCCACACCTATATACATTATGAAGTTTTAGTCTAAACCCTAAATTGGACTCGAGTGCTCTAAATAACTTTATGAATCAATAAGGTTGAATAAGATAAAAATTTTATTAAATTATAAATTTAAATATATCATAAGTAATAAAAACCTTAGAATTTATATTGAAACCTTAATCGCGTACAAAAATCCTGAATCCTATATATGCATAAATACTCGAACTTGATAAAAACTTTAAAATTATAACTTTAAGCTTATAAAATGAATAAATTTATCCTAATAGTAATAAAACCCCAATTGAATACAAGTATCGATCAATATACGTAATTGCATAAAATTGTTAACGAACGAGTAAAGATAACACCCAAATATTATAAATATAACAACTAATAATTTAGTTAACAAAATTTATAAAATTATGAATATTATTTTCTAATTATTATTAATTCTCTAATTTTTACATTTAGAAAAGTCAACTTTACAGTTTTTATTTTTTCGTTTCTCCTTCTTTCGTCTTTCTTTTTCCTTTTCCTTTTCCTTCCTCAATTTTTTCATTTCTACATGATCTTCCAGAATATGTTTCGGTTGGCACTTATGTGGTTTGTTTTAACCATGTGATAATTATGAGGATAAAACAAGAGTATTAGATAAGGCCTTAGTCAAATCACTTTATCACCTCATCTTGCTTTTTCTTTTTCTTTTCTTTTATTCATTTTATTTCTCTTTTTTTTTTTCCTAATCTTAGCGCCGGCTTGAAGCAAATACACATACTTCTCACTATTTTGTTTTTCACTTCTACTTCAAAACACAAAGACAAAACCACACATATATTTCCCTTTCTCAAACCAACAATCCACTTTCTTTTTCACTTTCATTTTGGATTTTCCCTTACACCTATTTCAACAACATAAGAAGAGGAAGAAGCTCTTAAATCGATTACTCATCAAGTTACCAAGAGAAGTAAATAAGTAGTATATATATTATATTTATTTTGTAATAGTCATTTACATGTACTCTTTCATAAATATGTATCTTTGTAGAATTTTATGTATCATAGGATAATGTAATGAAATTTACATGTATTTTTTTTTTTTTTTGTAAGAAGATTCTATGTATATGTATTAAAAGATATGAAAAATTAGTATTATATCATGTATATGTGTTCATATACATATATATATATATATATAAATACTTAGGTATATTTATGTGTACATATATATTATAATTAATTATACAAGTATTTGGTATAAAGAGATTTATGTATATGTATTTATGTGTATATAATAGTTGTATATTATTTATTTTCATTATATATGTGTGTATATGCGGTCGGTTATATATGTAAGTATAGAGTATAAATATATAAATATAGTATATGTATATACGTATAGCATATATAGTGTATCTAGGTTTACATTATTAAGTTACATATGCATATATAATATATATATATGTAAATTAAGGAAACCTAAGTATATAAGTGCATGTACAAGTATAAAAATACATATACTAATAGTATGTTATGGTACAAATATAAGTATGTACTTAAATAATATATATACATTGTACTAAAATACTAAATTACTAAATAAAGTAATATAATATATATATATATATATGTATTAGTGCCATGAGGTATAGGAAAAGGAAGTAAATTAATTTATAAAATTTAATAAAATATAATAATAGATATATAAATATATAAATATTAAGTAAAGAACAAAATAGGAAAACTTGGAAAATATAAAAAATTCATGAAAGTGATACATGGAATATCCCTATGTTGTCACGTTAGCACTTAATATTTTTAATTAAATTCATAATTAATAATAATAATAGAATAATTAATTAACTAGAAAATTACTAAAATATCAAAATTGAATTAAATAAGCAATTGACCTTAAAAATAGCAAAATAAGTAAATTTCTACAAAATAGAATTTAAAATAAGAAAATTACAAAAATATAAAATTTAGATATTTATTAAATCATAAATATATAAAGAAAAGCTTAAAATAATAAATTATAATTATTTAAGTCAAAATAATAAAATTCGTAATATTTTTAAACCACCATGAAAAATGCGAGTTACATCATCCAAAATAGACCCTGCTACATCCAAAAATGATAAAGATGGATTATAAGTTCATAAAAATCAGAACTAAAATGAAAATGTTATATGTAATTAACAAAAAAACTTAAACCGAAGATTTCATATAAATAAGTAGCTAATTTAGGTAGTTAGTACTAAATATATGAATAGTTTAATTATTTCACTCGAATACTTACTATTCTTCATATTCTCTAAATGTTAGGTGATCACGATACCGAAATATCCCTATCAGCAAACTATTACGATCCTTGACATCTATTATAACTGAGTAAGTGCTCCTAATGATTCCATACATGTTTATGTGTATAATTAGTAAATATTAATTGTTATTAATAATTAGATATTGTATGGAGCTAGATTATACATATGTATGATATTGTTTGTTAAGTTGTTAAGTTACTTTAAAGAATGATAATGTACTGTTTGTTGTATAATGAATCCAATAGGAATTGGTCTGTTTATGATTCTGATTGGTCATACAATAATTGGACTTAATTATATTAGACTTGATTAAACTAAATTGGAATATGCATAAACATACATTGCATAAGTAATTCCGACCATTACATCACACGGAGATAGCGAGAGGCCATACAAATGTTGATAAATTATGATTATAGTGTTTTAGTACGGTGCACACATACAATATGAACTTATCTTAGCCTACGGGAATACTAGGCGTTAGAAGTGCTAACTGCCTAGCAAGGGTCAAGCCCAAAAGCCTTCATTTAGGAGTGAGTATAGACTGCGAGAACCCACTCATAATCATACTTGGAACTTAGTTTTAATTAAAACTAAAAATGGATATACCATTTTATTTTTTAATACGAAACATAAAGTTTCGTAGTTATAATAGTTTAAGTACACTACTCAAATTTGATTGGTGCTGCAGATACTCTAACCTTAACTTTAAAGGGCATTAAATCTGAGCTATATATAGTACCTGACCACCTACATGTATTTGTATAGTATTCTGTGTGTTCATACATTCATATGTTTGAAATTAACTGTTGAATAACTTATTTTTATATAATTGAGGGATAGCTCATTAAACTCTTTAGCTTATACCCTTATAGACTACTCTTGTAAGAGAATCTTTTTATTACTCCGGACCGTAAGATGCCCAAGGTTAGTAGAATGCTTTCTATTTGGTGTGAGCAAGAGTTGAGAGATAAGAGTGTATTTTTGTTATTATAACAAGTTCTTAAAAACTTATTATATGATATTATGTATTATCTAATATATTTGTTAGTTTCTTCAACCGTATGTTAAAGACTTAGTGTATGTGTTATAGATATATGATAGTTATAGTATGAAATTTATGTTATTATTACTATATTATGATATTACTTGCGCTTGTATAACTCTTAGGTTATTAGTTGTAATAGTAGCTTTATATGTTGTATGAAGAGTTGTCGATTGGAAAGGTAACTAATTTACAATCCTTTGTATAATATATGACCCTTGCCATGACTAAACCGCCCCTTAAGTCATAATAACACCGATCTGTTTGGACCATAGGCCAACTTGACTTAGGGCATGGCCAACATGAACCACTAATGCCTGACCTAGTTCACTTAGTAACCAACCTCCTTGAAAGATCTCTAGACGAGTCAATAACCTTAGACGCCTAGCCTGACAATAGAACTGTCATAACGGTTACGAAACTTGTGGATAAGGCTCCTAGTTAACAAACCATGTTCCTATAATTCTAGAACTTGCTGGATTATACGTTCCCACTACATAGATCATGAGGACGTACCAACGTATCACACATGTTCTAAGATCTGCAGTGGTCCTTCTCTATAAATAGCCCTAAGTGCTCTAATGATAAACCACTTTCACTTCTTTACGCATTAGACCTTCTTTGCATACTCTAAGCTTAGTTGCTTACTCTCTCATGAACCAATACTAACTTAAACATTGAAGTGTCCACACCGAGTAATCCTCTGACGCCCCTTACTATCTTCTCTTTTACAAGCTTATTGCTTACTCACACAAAGCCCAATTACTCTCTATTCTACCCATAAAATCCTATTAACGACAGTTTGTTAATTCATTCGAATATAAAGGACATTACATATACATCTACGCAATCAAGTCTTAATATATGCACTAAAAAGCAAAATATTATATTATCATATATGATTTTTAATTATAATATCAATCATCTTAAAAAGTATAAAATCCTTAAATTTCAAATATATCTTAAATATTCATTAACACAATTGCGAAGCACAAGAATAAATCAATTTCTATTCTTATTCATTTTGAACATATTGTTGTCAACAACTTATGCTTTCAATTAGTTATGTTTGTAAGAAGATAAAGATCATATTATTAAAAAAAAAAAAAAAGAATTCTTAGTTTGACCATATGGATTCACATGCACAATAAAGATACTTGTTAGGTTTTAAGAGTAAATCTTCTAATGTTATTTTACAAATAAGGCAAATTAAATCAAGATGAACCTTAGTTATCCTTAATTTCTATTCACTCTATTGGCTTTATCTCATAAAAACTTATTAAGAATATCACCTTTCTATATCATTTTGTAATATCAATAAAATATGTATTATCCATGAACCTAAAATAAAATTACACAAATATGCCACTTAAACATTGATTTCAAAATTAATCCAATAATTTGCAAAAAATTAAACAAAACATAAGAGCTTCATAAGTAAATTCTAATTTATAGATTTAACTACACAAAAATTTATGGTTTAGAGCATGAAGCTGCAAAAATAAAATCAAAAAACACATGATAAGATTTTTTGTTAAACTAATTACTTTTTAACACAAAAATATACTCAATAATGTCTCTTTAATTTCTTGTGATGCTAAACTCAAATTTAAGTTAATTACAAAAATTCATTACAAAAACATTACTTAATCTTATCAAGACAAAAAGAAAACTAATCATATAAAGCCTATAGATAAGGCATTGATTTGCTTCATCAAACATTAAGGCATAAGACCACCCTACTTCATCCAATGCTCCCTATCTCTTAGCATTTCTTGAGTGAATTCATGATTCATGGAAACTCTGCAAGATGATGGATGGATTACATCTTTAGTTAATTTCAAGTGTAACAGTTTAGCTAAATAAGAAAAATGAGCAAAGCAACATTGGTATTAGAAATGTTGTAGAGAAAAAAAAATGAACATTGCTAATAACTTACACAATGAAAATAGTGAATAATTAACTAAATATAAACAATTCAAATGAATTAGAAAATTAACCTTTTATGGTAAGGAAAATGTCTAACCTTTCATCGTTTGACCATAATGCTATTGCTATCTCTTTTTTGCTTGTCATTAACATCGAAGCCTTAAAATTTTATGGTTTTTCATTGGAAATGTCTTCCTTAATTTCTACTTGCACCTTAATTTCCAATCCTCAAACTTGGTTAATGAGCTAAATCTTAGTTAACCAATCAAATTGCATTGCATTTTGGGACTAGTCCATGTGGATGAAAAATAGCATTATGAGTCCAAATTGCAATTTTGTGTTTCTATTGCAGTATGATTCTAATGTTATTGTTAAATTAGGAGAGAAAGGTAGAGAAAGTAAAATTGGGGAAGAAGGAAGAAAAAAGTATAGGTTATGGGAATGTTATTAGGCCTTTATGACAGCAACTAATCCTAAGTTTTTTTTTTTTTTTTTTTTTGTAAGATAAAATGTTATTAAAGGAAACAATCCTCAAAAGTTCACTAAAACAAAACAACACAAACAAAAAACTAGCCTAGTCTAGGTGGTATACCACCTTGTCTCTAGGAAATCACAACATTTCGGTTATAGCTAGAGTCCAACATAAGATTATCTACTAACAACATAGGAAAATTAACAAAAAAGGTAGAGTTTTATTCCATCCACATCCCTTCTTTAGCTAGCACATCCGCTAGTTGATTGGCTTCATGCACAATTATATGAAAAGAAACATTATTGAAATCGTGTAGCATTGATAAACACTGTCTTATAATACCCGAATTTGAGTTGCCATTCAGATATCCTTGGTTGACAAAATATATGGTAGAGGAGTTGTCTAACTCTATGATAATGTTTTTCCACTTGTTCTCGATTACTAATTTTAGTCCCGTCAAAATGGCGCCTAATTCAACTTCTATAACTATTAAGCCATATCACTTTCTCCAACCTCCGCCCAATACACGTCTCTCATAGTCACAACCCATCATAGGAGTGGCTGCTCTATTTCCCGTCCAATCTACTATAGCGTCACAATTAACTTTCGCCACATTCCTTAGAGGTTTTTCCCATCTATAGAAGAAAGTTGGTTGTAGGTCAAGTTTCTTCCTTTTCGTTTGAATAACCCACCATTCATAGGCTTCTTTTTGTACTAGTCCCATCCAGCCTTGATCCTCCTCGTTAGGCCTAAAAATTTTCCTATTATGTTCCTTCCATATCCCTTGTAAGATGAACAAGAATAGGATAGGTCTTGGATAGCAACTCTAGTTCCATGGAAGCTTTTGAATGCAAGTGTTCTTCCTTATCCATTCTATGAAGTCTTGCTAATTGGTGTAGTTTGGTAAATCAATCCATTAAAGTCTCCTCCATAGTTGCTTAGTGATATCACATTCCGAGAAAACATGTGCCAAGTGATATCACATTCCGAGAAAACATGTGCCATGGTCTTGTCAGCATAGTTGCATAAAACTCAGTTCCGTTCTATTGCCACACTACATTTCACTAAGTTGTCTCTTGTAAGCAAAGCATTCTGAGACATTCTCCATACCATAAATTATATATGAAGAATAGTAGGCAAGCTCTAGATCCATTCCTAGCTACCTTGTTTAGCAACAAAGTCATCTTCCTTATACATCAGTTTATAGTTTGCACTTCTCCACTAGGGTTATGTAACCAAATGAACTCCTCATCATCCTCCCATTGCAGGATGTCTTGTATTGCGGGGCCAAAGTTTCCTAGACGGATTATGTCCTCATCACAAATGGGGAAGCCCAGTTTAGCTTCATCCCAATCATCATGAATTCCCCAAGCCTCCACTACTGTTAGCCCATCACTTCCTCTATTAAGGGGCCCAATGAATTATTTCTGCCTTAACCTATGCTTATTCCACGCATCATACCAGAATTTGGCTTGAGGGATTCTATTAGGTAAGAGAACAATTTTAGTCCTTAGCCATACTTGCTATTGTTTGAGGAACTTAAAGATGTTCAAGCCCTTCTAATTCAATAATTTCCTTGAATCATCTTGTATTTACCACCCATCACTTTGGACCACAACATATCTTTCTTCCAAGACAACCATGCCAATTTAACAAAATTTGCTTTATTTTGGCGATGTAAATCCAGGAGGCCAATACCACCATTCTCCTTCAATCGCTTAACCTTCTCCCATGAAATCCAATGCGTTTTCCTTTCATCATCTGTACTTCCCCATATGAAGTTATGGTATAACTGTTCAATTTGCGCATAAGTTTTTTGAAGAATAGGAAACATTTGTGAATAATAATTAATAATACTTTCTAACGAAGTGCTAATCAAAAGTTTTATTACCGGTGGACTGAGGATTTTTGCTTTCCACCCCGATAGCTTTCCCCTCATCTTTTCCAGTAGGAACAAAAGGTCCATTGATTTCAGTTGCTCGCCTACTTTAATCAAAACTCCCAAGTACTTCCCCAAAGCTACATTTGGATTGATATTGAAGGTGTCACATACTTATGTTTTGATTGAGTCTGGAGTGTTTGTAGAGAAAATCGAAAATGATTTATTGAAGTTGGCTTTCTGGCCAGACATTGTCCTAAAAATTTTCATTACCTCCAGCATAACCCTCACATTTTCAATAGAAGCCTTGCCCATTAGGACTATGTCATCCGCAAAGAACTGATGAGACAACACAACCTCAGAACCTTTAAAACGAATCAATTTCCACACATTCCTAGTAACCATTTCCTTGATGGCTCTGCTTAGAATCTCCATGGTGATAATAAACAAATATGGTGACATAGGGTCACCTTATTGCACACTTCTACTTGGAAAGAATTCCTCCAACATAGTGCCATTGAATAGGATCCTACATGAATTCATCGCCAGACATGAACCAACCAAGCCAATCCACATCTTTGAGAAACCAAACAATTGCATTGCATGTCTTATAAAGTCCCATTCTAACCGGTTATAAGCTTTCTTTAGATCAAGCTTGATGACCATCCATCCTTTATTCCCTTTTTTCTTCTTTAAGGAGTGTAGGATTTCTCGGAAAATTATTACGTTATTCCTTATAGACCTTTTTGATACAAAACTAGCTTGCTCAGGGCTGATGATCCGCTGCAAGTATGACCTTAACCTATTAACCAAAATCTTTCCTTAGGCTTTATACAAAGTTGTGCATAGACTTATAGGTTTGAAGTCTTTTAGTCTATTTGCTCCATCTTTTTTTTGGAATTAGGACCACAAGTGTCTGGCTTATGTCTTTTGGCACTCTCCCCCTCCTTTAAATATCCTCTATAACAACAAAAACCGATAGTCTAATCGTTTGCCAATAAGCTTTATAGAATTGGGAATGTAATCCATTTATACCTAGTGCCTTATGGTTTGCAATTCTCCACATGGCTTGTTTCACCTCCTTCCTCGTCACTGTCCATGTAAGATCTGCGATGGCCACCTGATCAAAACATGCAAGTGTTGGTAGCCATGTAGGAGGTGTTGGTTTGGCAAAGATTCTTTCCGTACAATGCAACTCAGCAAAGAACTTAGTCGTCATATCTTCAAGGGCTTGACGCTCAGTAATCCAACTGTTAGCATTGTCAAATAATCCCACTATCCTCCCCTTCGATCATCTCACCATCGTTGAAGCATGGATGAATCGGGTGTTTCATTCCCCATCCACAATCCACTGACTCCTAGCCTTAGCATCCCATAGCTTCTTTTCATAGTTGAGGACCTATTTCAAAGCATCTTGAAGGAAGTTCTCCCTTATAAGTAGGGCCTGACTGGGATCTTTTCTTATCCTTTCTTGAATTTGCTCTATTTTCTCCAGAAGTTGTTTTTTTCTTAACTTGTGTTAGTTCAAAGACTTCCTTATTCCATTCCCTCAAATTGTGGATGAAGGCCTACAAATCCTTGTCAATGCTATCCTTAGATGGAGACTGGTGTGAGGCCACAAACTCTTGATGGATGATCCAACCAAATCGGTTGGAATCAAAACGGTCTGTGCATTTTCGACCCCATTCTAATGTCCGGATGTGTACATAGAAGAAGCAGACGATAGTCTGATGCATAGGCTAATAATGGAAAATTTTTGTGTCAAGATAGATACTTCTCCAATCAATATTATCCCAGGCCCCATTGATCCTCGATTGGATGAGGTCTGCCATATTGCGAGACTTCTTCGACCACGTGTATCTACTTCCTACATACCTAAGTCAAACATACCACATTCATCCATGCATTGTTGGTATTTCCTCGCCCTAAATTGGTTGATGGTTCTCTTTCCCCATTTCTCGTCATTCGATAGGACTTGATTAAAATCTCCTATTAGCAGCTAGGGGCTAGAAATAGTTTTTGCCAAGTCTTTCAGCTCTTGCCATAGATTTTCTCGTATGGCATAATTTGGACTTGCATAAATACCAGAAATAAACCAAGTAGGGTTCGAAGGGGTTACCTCCACTTGCGCCACAATTTGTTGCTGAGAAATTCTGTGATTTCTAATCTGTACCGTGTTTGCATTCCACAAGAGCATGATACCTCCACTCATTCCCATTGCTTGAACACAAATCATATCTGAGAATCCCAAACTCTGTCTCAACATCCTAGCACCTTCCACGTTGAGTTTTGTTTCAGTTAACACCACAACTTGTGGCGCATATTTTTGAACCAAGTCCCAAATTACCTATTGTCTTGCATTAGAAGAGGCTCGATGTGGTCTCATATTTGATGATAGCATGCCCATCAAATCAAAGTTTGATAACTTAACCTGAAACTCAAATCTAACTAGACCTAATGCTGGATTATTCTCCTGCTGCACTTTGAAACTCCGTTTGCATGGCATGAACGCAGTGCAAGCCATCACCATCGCCGTTTGTGTTGCCGGCATAAAATTGGTATTCCAAATGTCTTCGAATGCCGGGAAGATGTATGGTAACCTTTGAATGTCCGGTCTCTCCACCCTATTGAACATCAAATTTTCTACTATCCCCTGGCAAGTCGTCTCCAGCAATGCTAGAAACTCCGCATTCTCCATTGTCGATCGCGATGTTGGCATTCGGACCAAGATTATTTCCTCGTCCCTGCCCAATGCCAGGCCTTGCTGTGTTAGATACATGGGACGACGTTGGTTTGATGGTTTGTATGTTACTTCCGGAGCCTGATTCCTCCTCCATCGCAACAGCGTTGTTTGGATGCAGATCACTTCCACATACACCCTGAGGAGTTGTTTCCCTTCTAGACCTACCATATTCGTGAGTCCACATTTGTCTCTGGTAACATCCCCTGCTCCCGGAGCAGCAAAAGCACGAGCTCTATCTCTACCACTCTTTCGATTTTGTCTAGCAAGTTGTTTAATGGATGGCTTCTTTCCACCAGAAGAGGTTTGACCAAACACAAATGAAGGCACTTCTATTCTCTGGTTTTCTTTCCCTTGAGTTTTCTTATTTTCCTTATTAGTTGTATCCATTTGTGAATGAAAAGATGTGCCTGCCTCTGTCGTATCTTCACCAATCTTTGCATTAAATCTCGTATCGGTATTAGGATTTAGAATCGACATCGGGATACGTTTATCTTTAGGAGCTTGGAGATTTCTAATCATTTAAGGTCCTCTCATTTCCAAATGCCGGTTTAGAGTTAGGATTTTCTTTGCCTTTTAAACCAACATCTTTTCTATCCCCCTCCCTTTACCCGTCCAACACTTCTTGATCGTTGTGTCTTTCCTACCCGACGTCCGGCACGTCCTTCTGTCTACTCTTTTCCGATGCTCGATGCCTGTGCATTTGCATCATCCTTCTTTTCAAACTGTTTCTCCATTTCTCTCGTCAGACTGCGTCTTGGAGTTCTCGTCATTAGCCGCATTAATCTCACCTCTTTCCTTTTCATTAATCTCTTGTTGAGATTCGTCAGACGAGAGTGGTTGGGCATTAACTCTTTTTGTCAGTTGCTTTTTTGGGCATTGAGAATCATTATGGCTGACACATCCGCATCCTCCACAAACTCTAGGTAAACCTTCATACATAAT
This sequence comes from Lumnitzera littorea, assembly GCA_024138015.1. NCBI lineage: Eukaryota > Viridiplantae > Streptophyta > Magnoliopsida > Myrtales > Combretaceae > Lumnitzera > Lumnitzera littorea. Next base: position 53,526,554 of record JAMXBB010000011.1, read on the forward strand.
TTTGTATGGGATCTGATTCACCACTACAGTTTGTTTAACTAACTGTACACATATTCCAGCAAATGGACTACATTCCATATTTACTGTGTACGAATCTAGACGGAGAACTAGACCTATTTTCTCGCCAATTCTTCTAAGTTCCATCTACAAGAATAATTCTATAGGTAAACCCACAATTCGAACCCAACCGCCATATGGCATTAAACAATGATACCTCCGGCCTAAAGTCAGTTTCCATTGTTAAAGAGCGAGATAAAATCCGTTCACAAACCATGCACCATTCTTTATGATCCATTGAAAATTTTCATGATTATTCAATGCTATGATGTAAAATCCTGCCTCAACATGGATTACTTTAAAATTGGGAATTGCTACCCACATTTTATTCAGTCTAGCCTTAATAATCTTATAACCCAGGTTAGGCCCCGTAACTTTAACAATTAGGGCATGTCTCCATGGTGCATAGAATATATCTTTTTCAATATTTGAAAAATTCACACAGCACCATGCTTCTCTGGCATTCTGATTAAGGCATTCCTCTTCCACTCTGGACTCATCCAATTGAAAGTCATGGTCCATTGATGAATTCATCGTAGTTTTTCCAAAACAACACTTTTCATAGGCCCCCGGCATGTTGTTCAACAGTGTGTCCTTGAAAGAAAAACTACCCCCTGTTTTCTTCGTTCCTTCAGTCTCATCATGATCTTTCGCTATAAATGATTGTTGATTTTGGTCGCTTTCGATTGCAGTCCATTTTCGACTTCATCAGAAACTATCATTTTCAGCGTCTTTGCCTCCTACCACATTGACCTCCATTACTCCAGTTTCCATAATCTTGAGTAGTTACATGGAAAAAAAATACATAAATGACCGTGAATATATCTATATTGTTTTTATAATAGATGAGAGTGAGACTTAATGTATATAGACATGATTAAAATATGAGACACCAAAAGAGAAAGGGGCAATTAACGAAGAGATTTAAGTTACATGTAAAATATGGAATAACCTTAATTTCATCCAATAAGGCCTTAAAACATCTATGCTAACTTACTCTAGCAAGGAGAGAGGAAACTTTAAGAACATGTTCCCAAGTAAAATAAATCTTTTCTTGTGTTAGAAAATATTTATGGAGTAAAGTAGAATAAAATGAAATCAAATATTTAAATAGTATTATTTGTTAAATATACTCTTGTTTATTACATGTCATAATTTAGTTGATAGATAAATAAGTAATTCTAAATCAATGTAATTAAAGAAGATGGAATGAAATTACGATTCCACTCTCTCAAAAGTAGAATTTTATTCCCTCTTAAAGTCGAGAATTAGTGATTCCACCTTCTAAAGATACTTCCATACATTGATTCCTTTTTGAGTCTATTTCTACTTATCAAACATATACTAAAATCCTATATCTTTTTTTTTTTTTCACTCGTAACAGAATTGTAGAAATTAAAAGTAATTAATTTAAAAACTTTATTACAAGTTGCTCACGAGGGGATCCAAATGACGTGGTCACATTTTTACAATATAAGTCCGTACTATATGTGACTTATGGCAGTGGCGTAAGATAACACATACGGATAATTAAGAGAAAAAGACAGTAAAGAAGAGGAGTAGATAGTTTTAAGAGGATGGAAGGCATGTGTGAAAAAATAAAGAAATTATAGAGTATCAACCTTATTAATCTTAAGAAGAAATAATATGTTTATGAGCTTTGTTTAACGTTTCATAGTAATAATTTCATAGCACTATATCATTTCTTTTAAAATTTCTACATTTTCAAATGAAGGGAAATTCTTGAGTATTTATCAAGTTTAGCTATGGACAACATTCATTAGATTACAATGATAGCTAATAAATAAGATGAGTCAATCCCTTTTTGGATCCCTCTACAAGCTCCTCTTGAATCTAGGCTCATGGGGAACTTTTTTAAGTGCATGAGCTTCTTCATGGAAGGTTGAAAACAGATGAATCAATATAGCAGTATTTACTATAAGCATATTATTGTTGATCCTCTTTTTACTACTCAAATATTTCAAAGCTTCATGCATAGAAGTTAGCATAAACTTGGCTATTAAATAGTGTTCCCACTTCCTGAATGCAAGCATCAATAAAGCTTTGCAAGCAAGATAGGTTACACATGCCGTCCAGTTGAATGTATGCTTTTATCCCGCATAACCCGTGGGTTAAAATTGGCAACCTGCTAGCAATAATTAAAAAGGAAAAGGAAAACGTTAGTTTATCCTCAAGTCAACTAGGTCTCTAATGATTAAAAAGTAAAAAGTACAAAAAAAAGAAAAGAAAAGAAAAGAATGAAACCCCATATCGTAATTCTCCTCATCTATGTCTAACCCTATTCTCCAACACCCTACTCTCTTCTCTTTGTTTCCCTCTACCTCTGTCTCTCTCTCCACACTGTTGGATTTGTGATCAAAATCAAACAAGGGTATGACTATGCTTCTGTCTTTCCATGAGGTTTTTTTCTATAATTATAGTAAACAATGCTGAAAAATATAATAATTTGACGATAATATTATGTTATCTTTTGGATTTGTGTGCCTACTCCGAACCTATGTCCAAAATTTTCGATAAGAAGTCGTTGCATGCTAATAATAGAATTATTATTATTTTTTTGTTTATTGGTTGAGAAGAAATACTACTGACCTAAAATGCTGTATTTTCAGAATGGAAAATGCTCAAGTTTCTAGTGCATAAATGGTAATGCTCATCTATTTTTCCTGCAGTATGTGTCGATCTATCTAAACTACCCTTTCCAGTAAACACATTCGTGCCCTTCTTGGATAGTTGCTATATAACTATACAACGGTTCCATTTTGCAGAATTCAATTATGTTTGGAATTCAACATTGTGTACTTAACACTTAGCGTGTAACATTTCTTGAATTTTTTCCGTAAACAGAGTTACTATGAGGATTCATAGCTCCCTCTTCTGAATTTAAGTTAAAGAAGGGACGTTGACAGAATGGAATTTATTACTTAAACCACCACCACCACCACTGAGTTGATCCATATTGTTTTCAAAAATAGCTTGCTCTTGTTTCTTGTGTTGAATTCTGTTTGATCTGTTGTTTGCAACAAAACCATAGAGATGGGAATAAGGCAAAATGAGTATAATCCAACACTTGATCTGATATGTTTTATCATCAAGTGATGTATTAGAATTTGCTTTTGAATCTTGCGTGTTTCCTGTTTAATTTAAGGAAAAATACCATATAATTTTGTTTTGTTTTGCTTTTTTTTTTTCTCTTTTTAAAAAGTTGTTCCGAAAGTTGGCTGGAGAACTTGAGAATCATCATGTAATGAAATTTGGAAAATCTTAGGACACCTTACAACATAGCACAACATTGTCCTTACTGTGGATGAGAACAAAATTTCCCTCTTTGAGATGATTTCATATCGATTTTTTATTTTTCTCCTTTAGTAAAGGTTTACCTTCTGCATTTCTAAGATCAAAAAGAAGATTTCACTTCTTGATCTAAACCATTAAAAACCAGAAAATTGCAACTTAACCTTAGAAGGTTGGCTCAAACAACATCTATATTTTAGTTCTTTTCCTCTCTGGTCGTTTGGATTTGGTTCTAACAGGTACAAAAAGATATAATTTATGAAATGAGAGACTGTATTTTAATTTTGTTTGAACATTCCAAGACAAAGTACATACACGTAAAAAACCCTACACATATCTAGACCACTGAATCTAGTAGTACTAGTTTTCTTTAGGGGATAATGTTTTGCTGACTCATAATCTTATATTTTCTTTTATGGTGTATTTTTAGAATGGACCAAACAAGCCATGATACTACAATATAAGAACAACATATTAATATGGATGATGGATTTGAAATTGGTGTATCTATTACTAATATACAGTCAAGATGTTTTCAATTTGAAACTCCAAGTAAGAGGACTTGAGCAAACACTTTTGAAGTTTAAGCAAATTTTACAAAAATAGGTATTAGGAAGCATGGTAAGAACATGCAAAACGTAATAGGTGTAACACTTAAAATATGATTGGTAGACATAAGTATAGGATGTCAATAGAGATATGCAAATGGGTTAAATGGGCCAACCCTACCCGACCTACTTTAGCCCACGGGTTAAACGAGTCGAAATCATTTGGCCTGCTTTTAAATAGGCCAAAAAAACCTTGGCCCTAACCCTTTTAAAATGCAGGTTAAACGAGCCGACCCGTGGCCAAAGGTATAAATGTATTAAATAGGTTGGTCCAAATCGGCCCACTTTGACTCACAAATTAAATGGGCTAAGCTCATTTAGCCCACTTTTAAACAAACCAAAAAATATTAACCCTAACCTATTTTAAAGTGGATTAAACAAGTTGGCCCGCAGGCGAAAACCCACTTGCACACCTCTAGATGTCAACCTTATTACAATATCTTGAACAGTGTCATTTGAATCAAATTCCTATGTATCATAACATAGGCAATATGATAATTGATCATTCTGGAAGTTGAGATCAAGAAACCAGATCCAAAAGTTACTCCTTAGATTATGTCAATGCCTACCATTGAACATGAGCTATCATTTTCATTTATTAAGTATAAGAGGATTACACAATATTTAAGGGCATATTATATGCCTAAGAAATGCTACATCAGATGTTTACAATTTATATTTGGCTTAGAAGGAAAATATGAAATAAATTTTGCAAAAAAATTACAGTAAAGTTTGTTTGACCTTTGATGTATGGACTGCTTCTACAAGTGAAGATCATATTTGTTTTATTAGTCATTTTATGGATGAGAAATGCAAACTTAGTAATAGAAGTTTTTCATTTTATAAAATACCCCCTCCTCACTCAGGTTTTGAATCGTTTGAATTTCTAAACTATTAGGGCATAGTAAAAAAGTATTCTCTTACATTAACAAGATTTCTTAAAAGAGCTACTTAACTTATAAAATAGTTTGTTAGATGGAGGTGAATTTTTCCATACCAGATGTCGTGCTCATAATCTATTAAAAAGGAGTTAACAATAGCTAATCAAGCTTGATATAAAAGAAGGAAGAGTATAAAGCATGTTAAGGGGTCAAAAAGTAAAATGAATTATCTACAGGAGTATGTTAAACAAGTTGGTGACATTGATACTGGTGTTGGTTTACACTTGGATATAGCTACTAGATAGATCTCATGCTCGATAATGCACTGAGTATTAACGTGTTTTTTCTTTCCTTCAATTAAATGATTCTAATTATAAATATTTCCCATCAATGAATCGGTGGGGAAGTGTAGAGAAAATGTGCAAGTTTTTGAAGTCTTTTTATACTATCAAAAATTTGATGTTCGGTTTCTCATTTCTAAATTCAAACCTATACTTTTTGCAAATGTAGAGGATTGAATGTTTCCTAAATGAGAATTTAAGAGTGACAATCTTATCATAAGGGACATGTATGTTAAAATGAAACAAAACTTCAATAAATATTGGAAGGAATATAGTGTTATCCCTACATTTAAAACAGTCCTTGATCCTAGGATGAAGTTCAACTTTTTAAAAGTTTGCTTTAACAAAATTGATCCCCTTACAAAGAGAAGTTAGCTAACATGAAGAGCAAGTTATATAAGCTCTTTGCAGGGTATGACAAGAGTAAGAAAAATCACATAAACTTTATAAGTCCTCATGTTTGATCATCTTCTCAAGTTCAACACATATTCTGAGGTGAAGGTCAATGAGCAATAGTAAGGAACTAAGCATTTGGAAAAGGCTAGTTATTGGTTTTGCTACTTTAGATGTAAGTTCAAGAATTGCTTTAGTTTTTTATTCTTTTGATGATATATCTTTCATATTGCGTATTAATATTTAGTTGATCTTTCCATAATGATATAGAAGTACAGCTAAGTTAAAATAAAGATAAAGGTAAGTCTTCTTAGATCTTTATCTAAATGAGCCAGTACAATAATGGATATAAACTTCTACACTAAGTTGGATGTATTACAACATTAGAAGACTTAAACCTAGAGGTATCTGGATTAGTCCATCATTGCACATAATGTGCTCAGTATTGCAATTACAACTGTAGCATCTAAGCTAGCTTTTAACATAGATACTTGTATTCTTAATAAATATAGAAATTCTATACCCTCTTAAACTTTGGAAGCTTTAATTTTTATGCATTATTGATCATAAGGATTTACTTGTGAAGGTGGGTTTTTTGCTTGTAATACTTTTTTTTAATATATAATTATTAGATTTTCGTATTTATATCTAATTACACTAATTTGGTGAATAGTAATGATAAAGAAGAAACTGAGAGAATTTCATCAAATGAGGACTTAAATTTGGTTGTTAATGATTGGTGGCTATATAGGGAATGAGGATGAATGATGAGTCAATAATGGCATTGTGTTTAGAAGCTTCAAATTATATTTGAATTTGGTTGTTGATAGATTATTAGAAGCTTTGTAATGATGATTGATGAATGATGATGGTGGTATGTTGTAAGACTTGATTTTTAATTGTAGGATTTTATAAATTGTTCCTACTTTATGTGAAAACTATGAAGTTTAATGTATTAGACTCCTTTATAAATTTGGTTCTACTAAATAATTATAAGTTTAAGGGAAGAACCTCGAAATGAAAATTTAAAATATATTTTGGAGGTTGAGATTTTAAATAATACACTATAGGTAACTCTGGACAAGAGACTTTTCCCATTATGTTTCCTTTGAGATTATGGAGGGAAAGATAAGATATCATTTCATAAGGTTGTTAATTTGGATACAATCCATAAAGTCGGATACGACATGACACCATTAAAAACAGTTTGTGTATGGAAAATGCTAACATGAGATACAAACAGGTTCAACCAGTTTAAAACATGACAAAATTCATATTTAAGTTCGAGTTCAACACGCAAACCTATTTGTGAACCTGTTTATTAACCAGGTTTTGCAAATATGTCCCATGTTCAACTTTCACTCATTTAATTTTAAAATAACCAATATTTTGAAATTAGAAGATCATTATTCTCTCTTTTTTCTATGAATATCTCAAGAATAATGGTATAAGTGCAAATATAAGTAGTAGTAAATCAAGAGCTTAATATTCCATTAATAAAGAACGAGTAGACGACTTACAAATTACTTTACCTTTTATAAATATGTATACTAGATTTAAGTTTATTTCATTTGTTATGATACTTATAGTCTGTACTTTATTTAGGAACTTCAATCCTTTTAAAAACATGCAAACACTTAGAAATTACAATAAATTTGAAGTAAAGCAACATTTATATGAAGAGTGGCATATGATGGTTGAATGAGATATTTTGAATTATTGAAATGCTAATCAATTTCAATATCCTCAAGTTACAAAAATGGCATTTGATATCTTAAACATGTTGATATCTATGATACTTTCAAAGTTTGCATCTAATACACGATCAAATTATTTATCACTATACTAGCGCACTCAAGTGAGAAACTGTGGAAACTCTATTATGTGTAAAAAATTGGTTTTATAAATAATGTAATAAACTAAATTATTTTTATAAATATTTCAACATAATTTATTTTTATCAATATAATTTTTTTTGCATGCAGAGTTTTTTATTATCTTTCTAGGGAAATTATCATTAATAATAATACACCATTGAGACATGATCCTACTTAATATCATGATGATATAGTCTTTCAATGTTTAGATTTGTTACATTTTATTAGACTTTACTTTTTTAAACTTTTATTTGCTTATAAGTTCATGTATAAGTGTTAAGATTATGTCATTTTTATGATGTCATTTAACTTATGAATTTATAGCTATCTTTTAGAGATAGTTTCAACTTTTTAATTAATAAATAAGTCTTACTTGGACACGAAACATATTTATTAAACAGATCAAGTTATAAATTAAGGTTTTTAAGGCATGAATCCCTTTCAATATGATACGAGACACAATAAGTTAATAGGAATTATTAGCATTATTATATCATTCATTTGCTTTATATTCTTTGATCCAAATCAATTGAACATAGGTACAAACACAATGTGTTTAACACAATAATTACTTCTATGTTGATAGGTTGATATGATATTCATATATACAATGTCAATGTGCATTATTGATATTTACAATCATATATACAAGGAAAAACTATAGAGTCAAGTGTTAATGTAAAAAAAAAAAAAACTATTTTTTTGTAAAATTTTAATTTAAAATATAATATTTACATTTAGTACATTTATTTTAAAATATTTAAATGTTTGTGTAAAAAAAAAAATCCCTTAGTGAGTTCATAGGATAGCTCACAAGTTAATCACTTAACCTACTATATTGTGCAATTTAATCAAATGTTGCGGGTTGGTGGGTTAACTAACTTAACTTACCAACTTACAATTGAGCAAGTTGAGCTGAAAATTCCACCATCATATTAACCAAGCCAAAGTAGGCCACCTCATTTAACATATGGGTTAATGCGAGGCAGGTTGCCCACTTGTCCTACTTTAATGTTCTATACACCATGAAGTAAAATTTCTAGTCATAAGTACTCCACTTCCTTCTTGCCTCATTGAGCTTTTCATTAAAGAATGCCATTAACCTCTTCTCTTGGGATAAAACACCTCATATTCCCTGTTAATACCATAATTAACTTCAAACAACTTGTTGAGATCTGGAAGAGTAAAAAATATGGAACAGTAAATAGCTTCTTATTCAAAATTGCAATGTTATTAGCTACCTCTTCTCCCTAATGAAACTTTTGCTTCTTCATGCATTCCGTGATACATGATGCAAGTGAAGTTTCTAATGAAATGTTTATAAAATATAGTCAATCCAAGAATTCTAAGTAATTTGGAAACATTCATTGGTGTAAGCTACTCTCTTATTACTCTAACTTTAATTTCATCCACCTAAATACCTTCCCCAAACACAACAAATTCCAAGGACAATAGTTAGTTTGTCATGAAACTACATTTCTTAATGTTAACATATAGCTTGTTCTCTTTCAAAACTATCATAACTTACCTCAAGTGCTCTTAGTACAAAATGTCATCAAAATACACAACCATAAATTTACTGATGAAAGTTTTTTAGTATTAATTTCTCAATATCAATTAGTTACTAGAAGCATTAGATATCTTAAATGGCATTACTAGTCATTCATACAACCTTCCTTCATTTTGAAGGCTATTTTACATTCATTCCTAGGTTAAATTCGAATCTGACGTGAACCATTCGGTACCATATAAGTTGTCCAACATATCATCCAACCTTAGAAATGGAAATTTTATATCCCACAATAGTTCTATCAGTTAACCTATTATTAATACACATCCTCTAACTACAATCTTCCTTGGAGATATAAAGTAAGAGCAGCATAAGAACTCATGCTCTCCTATAGAAGTCATTTCCACAACAACTCATTCACATTCTCTTTCAAATCTCACTCTCCTTTAGATTCACCTATATTAAGGTGAATTTGGTAAGTTTAGCCAAGGAATAAGGTCAATATGGTGTTATATGAATTTCACAGTTGGTAATTCAACAGTTATTTCTTAAGGCATCAATTCTAAGAACTCCTTTTAATAAAGCATACAATGCTTCCAAGTACTCCTTCATTTGCAAATCAACCTTATTTATCAACACATGCTTAACAACTAATACATGAACTTCTCATCTCTTTTGTTTTAGAACCAAACTCATAAGCAATGATCAAGAAAGTACTTTTCTCAAGTGCTTCTAACTTAACCTTTAAAGGTAATAGAGTATATCCATATCATATTGTCGTGGTCTACTAAGCAATAAGTGACTCACATTCATATCAATTACATCACAATAAACTCTATCATGTTACATACCAATAAAGAATGATACTCTACATCTCTTTTTCTACCTCTCCCCCCCACCCCCAAATGTGTAAAGACTAGGATATTTCTTAAGCGTAACTTCAACTTCTTCACAACATCTCACCCAATAATTTTTTTTGCATCTTGTACTATCAATAATAATTTAAACACCTTATTACTAATGGTTTTGGGTCTAATCTTCTTGCTTGGGAGATATCACCAACCTCTTGAGCACATGTTTTGACCTTCATAATCATACTCCCCTTCATCTTCATCTAGTTCATAATAGATTTCTTCATCCTTCACAATATTCACAGTTTTCCTAATAGAAAATACATTTGATTTATGCCCAAGTTAATTGCATCTGAAACACTTGCCTACCATAAGCTTAGCATAGGAATTTTTAACCTTCTTCTCTCCCTTGCTTTTAGCTTCTAACATATAGCATTTGTCGGCAACTTTATCTTCTTACATATTTCAAGTATAGCTACCCATTACGGTCGCTTCTAATAGTGGCTTAGATCGCTAATTAGATCCAATGGCTTTATAACTTTCATGATTCCTTCTACTTTGCTCTTGTTGCATTAACTCTGCTTTCAAGGCCATGTTCTTTGCTTTTAACAAAGTTCTAATGACTTGCACCTTAATCATGCTCCTTAAGGTTGGCTTTAATCCTTCTAAGTATCCAGTAATTTGTTGCCCTTTTGATTAATGAAAGTTGTTCCTTTTTACCAATCTCATAAACTCCGTTGTATATTTATGCATAGATCTATTCCCCTATTGACAAGGTTGATATTGTTTGAATAGAATCTACTCATAATTTAGGGGTAAGAATTTTCTCATCATTAAATACTTTATCTTATACCACATGCATACTGAACCTTTCCCTTCCTACTCTCTCTTATATTTTCTTACCATACAAAAGCTCTTCCTGTCAATTGATAAGCCACCAATCTAAGTCGCTTCTTTAGTGGAATCTCCAAATAAACAATGAATTTATCAATCTTTGCAATCCAATTAAAAAACTTTTCTATTTCCAAACTTTTGTTAAAGCATGAAATGTCTACCTTTAACATGAAATCTCCAGAATCAATATCCATGTCAGCACCATCATAAGTACATCTCCTCTTGTAACCTTGATAAGATTGCCAACAACTAATTTAGATAATTCATAGTCACCTGATTTTTTTGAATCATCGTCATTATTATAGGCATAATTCCTACAAGCAGAAATAGGCATATTAATAGGTTCACTACAAGCCATGTCCACCAATGGTCTTCTTTTGTCATGATACCTCTTATGAGTACTAATTTCTACAACATCATGACGTTCTACAATCTCCTTAAGGCACTCCATTAAAATGTAGGAATTTGTAATCAACAATCTATCCATTGTTTTAACAATTGCTCCAGACGTTGCAATGTAATTTCAATTTTGTACCCCAATACCAGGATTTAAGTTTCTTGAACACCATCATGAGGACTGTAACCATTGTCACTAGTTGTCATCCTACTCTAACGCCAACTAATGCAGTGTGTAGCGTAATAGAGACAAATAAGGGAGCATAAACTTTTTACCAATTCAAAAAGATTATGAATGTAATCGATTCATAGGGTATTTATAGTCCTATAACTCTAGAATTAATAAGAAAATATAATAAAATCAAAATTTCATAAAATCAAGATTCAAATAAAATTAAGATTAGATTTCCTAAACTAACTAGAAAAACTTAACATTTTTATATCTTGCCAAAACACACAAATTTGACTTCTTAAACAACACTAAATGATGAAGCAACTTGCTACGTGATAAAGTAGCCTCAAATAAGTTTTTATTGACACATTATAGGTTTTATAACCTTCCATATATAAAAATTTACAAATTTTTAATGTTAAATGATCTAAAATTGAAAAAATAGAACTGTACTTCTAAACTAATAGCTTCTTATGGCCTAAAACGACCTTTGAAAGTCTTGATCTGCTCTTAGCTTCTTCCACTTCTACATGTATGACTTGACCTAATTCTTCTTTTGCTTTTATTGATCTTAATGTTCCATATATTGTAAGCCTAATACATCTACATCAATTGTTAACCTGTTATAGCATGTTAAAACATAACTATATTATATAATCACTTTTAAGTGACTATATCATGGAATTTTCATATATTATAATTAAATGTTGTTATAGCAATCAACACCTGCCCTATTGCAACGTGCAAATTTCTATGAGATTTAAGGTAAGCAAGATGGGCTCTTAAATATAGGCCTTTATTAGACATTGAATTTTAAATAACAGCCTAAGAGTGTTAGACCCAATATTTTGGCTAGTGGACCAGGGCCCCCACTAAGCCCATCCTTGGTTCTAACTCACGGCTTAAAGTTTTAAGCCTCTTCTAACTTATTTGTTGGGTTGAAATTTCTATATCAGATGCTTCATATAGTGATTGTAATTCAAACAAAACTTTCTTCTCACTTTTGTTATGGGAAAAACAAGTGCTCTAACTAAAATATATATATATATATATATGTATATATATATCCTATGGCATAAGAACAGGAGTAGCAAATGGGCTCAAGTACGCTACCCGGGTACAGGCACTCGAAAAAATTTGAAAGTACGAACATGTGAAACCAAAGCATACCAAGCACAATTACTTTGCAAGCCGCCTAGGCACAAGTACGTTAGTAGTATAATAGATTACTAAATAAATAAATAATAAATTTTAATAAATAAACAATAAATTATTTAATAAATTATGTAAATTATTTACTCAATAATAAATTATTAACAAGTTACTTAATTAACAAATGTAATATGATTTAATGAGTTATATTTTGATTTTTTTAATAAATTATTCAATAAATGTATTAAGATCTTAATTAACAAATGTATCTTCATTTTTTTTATTATTTCATATATTTAAATGGTTCGATATCATTGAATTTTTTTTCTAAGATAATCCATTTGTAAGGAAAGTATACTAGGGGAGAGCATTAAATGACATTATCATTAACAAATTTCTATAAAACAAGTCAAATACTAGCCAATGTCATTGGAATTCTAAAAAAAGAAAAAGAAATCTCCAAAAATATAGTAGAAAGGCAAGTCAATCATTATCATCCTCACCGTCATCTTCACCCCCTTCATCACCCAACACAATTCCTAGTATTAAATCCAAGCTGGTCGACCTTTTGTGGCTATCACTACCTAGAACCCAGGATTGCAAATGTCCCCCTTGATTGTATGTCTAAACATCAACCTAATCCTTTAAGCACATGCAAAATTTAATGGTTTTCAAGTGGAGCGAAAGGTAGTGGGGACTAAGGATTTGCCCACTTACACTGAAACTAACTCAAAGGGGACCGTTGAAGCTGGTAGAATATCCCAAACCACCAAAGAAAGGATTGGCATTATATGCAACTTATTAGACCACCAAGAGAGAACATCAAAGTCATTCTCCTCTATTTCCACCCATTGTTGTACCTCATACACTAGCAACTCTCCAAATTTATCGCCAACATCGAAGATGCTCCCTGAATCTCTACTACTTCTTGCAATCTGTTTGCTTCATTTACTCGATGCATGATTACTAAGCCACATTAGTTGGGATGAATGATGCGATTTTTACTTATGCAAGTTTTACAAAGTTTTGAGCATACTTTGTGCTTCAACATCAAGTGCAATTACCTTATAATCAACATTTTTAACACCAACACTTCAGAAAAACTTGCAAAAGAGATCGTGGGTGGTGAAAAACTTACACCTTGGAACTAACATTGTTACCACATGGAAGAGGGAAAAAAAATTGTCCAAAATAATTTTTGAGTTTCCAAACCATACCTCTAACAGTAGATCAAAGGATAAGAACATTTTGATGTTGCACCAACATGCCCAAAATGTCTAACAAGGGAGAATGAGATTGCTCATTGGGTAATATGAGCTAGACAAGTTTTTTATCGCTATTAAGAAGGCCTTCAAGATTGCCTTCATCATTTTGCATGACTTCTAATCCCTCTCTATTATCTGATTAAGGGTAATATCAAGATTGTTAGCTACGAAGAAGTTGTAGAAAGTTGACAGATTGTCCTTCACCTTATACGCATGTTGAAGCATCTTATAAGTTGAATTCCACCTCGTTGGGCATTCAAGAGGTGGCCAATGAGATAGAATTAGTTAATCCTCATTATCCTTACAGATCTAATAAAACTCGGTGAGCTTCTTTTTAAAAGCACACATGGCCTTAGTTGCACATCGAATCCTTGCAAGATGAAGGGTCAAACCACAACCCTCAAGACTAGCATTCACTGCTAAGTTGAAAACATATTAGACACATTAAACATGAAGAAGTTTCCATCATAAATTAGATCAAACGCAACTTTCAATAGTCAAACTGCAGTTGTGTTTTTTGAGGCATTATCAAAACTAATACTGAAAACTCTCTAGATGTAGCACGTTTGGGAGGTGTCAATAAGATTGTTAACAAGCTTAGCCCATGGGATTCAGGGAAGAAAATAAAAGCTATTATTATTTTTTATATAAGTCATTTATTATTGATCCAATGCATAATAACACATATATAACTACCGTTGATAGCAGAGACTGCTGACTTCCAAATATTGGATGTAAAAGAAACACTATATAAAAGCAAGATAGATCTATGGCAATTGTACGTTTGAATGAAAATAGAAATATACAAATAAAGGTTGTGATTAAAAATGAGTGAATTATACCCGCTTAGTAAGCTTGATAATTCTTCCACTAAAGCTTGACGCATTTTGTTGAATACTGTAATTGTATCTTTTTTCTAGGGTATCTCAATCCTCGTGTTGATACGAGGGTTATAACTTTTCCTTCACCTACTTTTCGAAGTGAGGATGCCCTACGACATGGAGAGATATCCCCATTACATCCATCATTTATACAAGCTCTTCTTGTGCCTCTTCATTACTAAAAATGAAATTAGAAGGATTGCTCGAACCACCTGTTTGGTCATTGCGGTTAACTACCTTTTACATGACCTGCAAGAAGGATTGGTCTAACAAATCTAGATCCGATATAGATCACTTAAGGCGACTTGAAATTCATGAGAAAAAAAAAAATCAAGTCTTGGTTATGTAGGCACGTTGGGCCCGCCTAATATTCCCTCCCAAAAATATGGGCAAGCACTAACATGCCCATGTTGGTACTTAATATGGGCACATTGGCGCCCAACATTAAAAAAAAAATTAACCATTGGGCAACAACATGCCTACATCCAACCGCAACGTGGCACATTTGCCTAATAGTCAAGAGGCCTTCTTTCCTCTATAAACAGGCAGCCATTTCCCCTTCTACCTTGACACCTCTACTACTTCCTCTATACAGATTTTCTACATATTCTTATTATCTCCTATATAAAATCAATTCATTTTTCAAACTCTTTTCTCACTGAAGTTACATCATAGAAGGTATGTCATAACACTACTCTACTTGATCACAAACACAAAACTAAACTAAGGTAAACACCCTCAAGCTCACTCATCTATCCTACCTCTCCCTTCGAACGGTATGGCTAAGGCCTACTCTGAGCACCTTCCTACCCACCAAATGTGAGGTCATTTTATGAAATGATTTTGCACTCATAATGCTCTCTCTACTTGATCTTATGACTTCGAAGAGTTTCACTAAATTTACGACTTTTGAAGTGCTCTTGAACCAACAGGTTTTCTAAGATTGATAAAGTTAGAGAATGGAACCTATGTGTATTTGGTGCACATATTTTACTCTAATACAACCTCTAATGTCATCTATCCTAATGATGACATTGTGTCATGGTATAAAATGGATCATGATACTGGCTTCATTACCACTTACATGCTAAGCCAAGTTCTTGAAATTATGTTGAACTTTATTAATGACTTATACTCTTGGCCTGATACGAATACTATACATACGTCAACAAACTAGAACATGTCAGAGGCCTTCTTACATGTCTTCGAGCAGTCGATATGTCATGCAAGACCTAGGCCAATGTATAAAGCCTCTCACAACTAGGGATCTTCCACTCCATACTCGAATCCTGCACCATATGATCACCAATTATATTACCTCGCGATCTAACAGTAACTTATTCAACAAAGCAGATATTTTCTTAGTCCATTGTATGGTGGATTAGAGATTGATTAGCATTAACCATTTTATTAACTACTATTTCTTCCGAACGATCTCGCAAAGGGACAAGCATCTAAGTTGTGGTTGACTCATCAAGTATATTCTTCTCTCCAACGAGTTCAACCTGCAAGACTATGCGTTACATAAGATGAAATCCATTTTCAACCTAATGAAGGTAAAAAACAAGCTACACTTTTATCGTGATGAGCAAACCAATTAGTAGTTGAAGCAAGGATAGCAATAGAAACATGCAGGTAGAGGTGAGGGAGGACAACTAGAAGTCAACAATTACAACATTGTACCGTAGAGTCAAGATCAGGTGGTAGGAGGCTAGGGACAATAGAAACAACAACAAGATCTCAAGCCCTTCATCATGGAAGAATTATTTCATTTATTCAAAATGGTGATGACCAACCAATAACAATTAATAGAAATCTTCACGGATATCGGAGTAAGTGTAGGGAATATTAAAAACCGGGTATCAAGTATAGAGAGTGATGTTGCAGATAATCAATTTAAATAAAAAAGACAACATAATCGAATTGATGAGATTTAGGCCCAGCAATAAGCATATTTCGATTAGCAATACTTCCACTATATGCAACCCTAACTACATCTGCAAGCTCCACCTCACCTTCCCTCTAGTGATGGCCTATCATCTAATTCTCCTTCCTACCATTTAATGAATTCTAGGAACGTTTAGCTACGATGTTATTTCAATAATTCAATGTTTCTTATTCCTTTATTCCTCATTTGTAATGCAATTAGTGACATGGAATGAGATAATATAATTTTTGCTATTTTTTTCTTCATGATTACTTTAATTTTTTTCTATTCTTTAATTTTTCATTACTCGTATAATACATTACTACATATGTACCTATAAAATAAATGCGTTTAACATATAACACTATAGTTAAACATTCCTAGAATTCATTAAATGGTAGGAAAGGAGAATTAGACGATAGACCATCACTAAAGAGAAAGGTAGGTGGAGCCTATGGATGCGATTGGGGGTACATATAGTGGAAACCTCGTCAAGCGAAATATGCTTGTTACCAAATCCAAATCTTATCAATCCAATCATGTTGTCTCCTTTGTTTATATCGATTATCTGCAGCATCACTCTATATTTGATACCCAGTTTTCAATATTCCATACACTTTCTCCGATAACCATAAAGGTTCCCATGAACTGTTATTGATTAGTCATCATCATTCCAAATCGACAGAATAGTTCTTCTATGGTGAAGAGCTTCAGATCTTCTTGTTGTTCTTATCGTCCTTAGCCTCTTACCCCCTAATCTTAACCCCATGGTATAATATCGTAATCATTGACATTTAGTTATCCCCCTTCACCCCCACTAAGATGTTCTTATTGTTGCTTCTACTTTACTTACTGACCAATTTGCTTATCACTATAGAAGTGTAGCTTGTTTTTACCTCTAATAGGTTGAAAACAGATTTCTTTTATGTAGCCATAATCTTATAGATCGAGCCCATTGGAGAGAAAAATATACTTGATAAGTCAACCACAACTTAAATACTTGTCCCTTCACAAGAACATTTAGAGGAAGTAGCGGTTAATGAAATGGCCAATGTTGACCGATCTCCTATCCATCATACAATAGAGTAGGAAAAGAACTTTGCTAAAAAAGTTAGTGTTTAACTATATAGCAATAGAATTGGTGATTATATGGTGTAGAATTTAAGTATGTAGTGAAAGATCCCTAGTAATGAGATGCTTTAAATGCTGCGTATGGGTCTCGTGTGGACAAATTGGGCACTCAAAGATGCATAAGAGGGCTTCTAACATATCCCAGTTTGCTAGCATATGCGCAGTATCCATACCAAGCCAAGAGAATAAGTTGTTAATAAAGTTTAGTGTGATTTCAAGAACCTAACCGAACATATAAGTGGTGAGGAAGCCGACATCTTGATCCAATTCTCATTATGACACAATATCATCATTGGGATAAATGATATTAGATGTTGTATAAGAATAAAATATATGTACCAAATCCATAAATTCAATTCTCCAACTCCACCAATGCTAGAAAATCCATTGCTTCAAAGGTAACCCATAAGTCATAAATTTGGTGAAGCTCTTTGAAGTTGTACAATCAAGTAGAGAAAACATTATGAATGCAAAATTCTTCCATAAGACAATCTCGCATTTGGGGGTTGAGAAGGTACTCAGAGTAAATCTTAGCCAGACTGCTCGAAGGGGGAGGTAGGTTAGATGAGCAAAACTAAAGGCACTTAGTCCTAATTTGATTTTGTGTTTGTGATCAAGTAAAGCGGTATTGTGATGTACCTTCCATGGTATAACTTCGATTAAAAAAAAAGCTTGAAAAATGAATTAGTCTTACTTGGGAAGGAATAAGAATATGTAGAAGATTGGTATAGAGGAAGTGATAAAGGTATGAGGGTTGAAGGGGCAACAGCCGCTTATTTAGAGAGGAAGGAAAGCATCTTAACTATTGGGCAAACATGCTAACGTACGTACCCATGTTTGGCCACAACGTTGATAAGTTAGTGATTAGGGGTTAAATTTTTTTAAACATGAGACACCGATGTACCCATGTCAAGTACTAATGTAGACACATTTATGCCTAATGTTCAAGTATCAAGTACCAACATAAGCACCTATTACCAAACATTTAAATTTTTTTAAACATTGAACACCAAGGTGCCTACATTGGAACTTGACAGGGAAACGTTGGTACCTATTGATATTTTCAAGAGGGAATGTTGGGTGGGTACAACATGCCTACGTTTTAGTTCCCACCCAAGAGAAAATTCGTTGCCACCCAACAATTTTTTTTGGGCAAGAAGCAATGTGCCCATGTTGGGCCTTCACTTAAACACGTTGGGGTTGTCAAGCCTATCTACCTTTTTTTAAATGTTGGTTGGGCACTAATGTACCCATATCAAAGTCCAACATGGGCACTTTGCTTTACAATGTAGCTACATTAATATCATGTTTATATATGCATATCAAAATGCAGTTCACTTGCTTCACTTACTTACCTGTATTCTTTTATACGCTCTCCTACTCTCCTAACATAAGGTTTAGACTTGAAATCTCTACATATTTTCTTGAAAAAATAGAAGAAAAAGAATATTAGTCAAACAATCTCGATCTTAATAACTTTGAGGATTGGATCATTACTAATTCGTATAACAAATAGCCGTACTCTGTATATTCCAATCAGGGATTTACTAATTTGATGAAGTAGTTCAAGAACTCTAGGTTCTCTATGCCTGTGTTTGGGGATTACGATAATAACCTACAAATATACAATGTACCTAAGGTTTACGATAATAACCCACAATTGTACAATGTATCTAGATGAGTATACCAATACCGTTCATATTGTTCTCAACTCGATCCCTTTCATAGCATACAACCGTCTTGTGTAACAAGTGATAGTTTCAGTTAGCTACATATAAATATTTCCTTCAAAGTTATTATTACAATAAATGGAGCAAAAATGATATGTAATTATAAATTTGCATTTTTTGTCAGGGACCTACTCAAATTAAATCCACCAACGCTAATATAGAGTCTGTTTCCATTAAGTCTAGATCCTCAAAGTAAAGCAGGAGACATAGAAAGCAAACCACCGAATGCTGGCAATACTTTTTAATCTATCTCGATGGTAAAACCACCTTCTACATGACTTGTAAGAAACATCCATCCAACAAATTTAGATCCAACACAAGTCACCTAAAGCAACATCTTGAAATGCATGAGAGAAAAAATCACGTCCTTGTTGAGATTGATGAATACCACGACAACTCAACAGGTGGTTCAAGCAACCTTTCCAATTTCATTTCAATAACAGAGAGATGAGAAAAGCTTGTGCAAATTATAGCTATAACCGAGATATCTTTCTATGTTACGAAGCATCTTTGCTTCAAAAGGTGAGCAAAGGAAAAGTTACAACCCTAGTATCAACAAGCAAGTCAATAGGCACAAAAAAAAAAAACGATACAATTAAAATGTTCAACAAAATGCATCAAGCTTCAGTAAAAGAGATGTCCAACCTACCGAGCAAGTGCGCAATTCACTCACCTTCATTCACAACCTTTAATTCCATATTTCTGCTTTCATTCAAATGTATAATCGTCGTAGATTTATCCAACCTTTATGCAATGTCTCTTTCACATTCAATATTTGGAGTCACTAATGACCACTATCAACAATATTTATATGTGCATTATTGTGTACTATATCAAAAATGAATGGCTAGTGCAAAAAAGTATAATATTTTTTATTTTCTTCCTTGAATCTTACACAGGCTAAGCAAGTGCTAATAAGCTCATTGACATCGCCTAAAAGTACCACATCTAAAGAGCTTTCAGCATTAGTTTTGACAATACCTCAAACAACACAGCTACAATCCGATCGTTAAAGGCTACATTTGACTTGATTTGCGATGTAAACTTCTTTCACATCTAATATGCCTATTGTGTTTTCAACTTAGTAGTTAATGTCGATCTTGAAGGTTGTAGTTTAACATCTCATCTTACAGGGATTTGATGTACCGTACATGCTTCTAAAAAGAAACTTGTTAAGTTTTACTAGTCTACAGGGGGAATAGCAACAACAAGGATTAGCAAATTCTACCTCTTAACTACCCAACAAGGTGGAATTCAACTTATGAGATGCTTACACGTGCGTATAAGGTGAAGGACAGTCTATCTACTTTCTATAACTTCTTCGTAGCTAACAATCCTAATATTACTGTCAGTCAAATGGTAGAGAAGGATTGAAAGTTATGCAAAATGATGAAGGCAATCCTAAAGGCTTTCTTAACAGTAACAAAAACCCTATCTTACTTGTATTACCCAACAAACAATCTCATTCTCCCCGCTTGGTCAACATTTTGGACATATAGGTACAACATCTAAGTATTCCTATCCTTCAATCTACCTTTGGAAGTATGGTTCAGAAAGTCAAGGATTATTTTGGACAATTTTTTATCCTCTTCTATGACACAACAATGTTAGATTCACGGTATAAGTTTTTTGCCACTTATGATGATATGGGCATGACCATAGATGAACACACGACATTCGATATTGCGTAAACCAAAGAGGGATGGGTTCGAACCTCGACACTGTCCAAAAGATAAATGAGAGTCGAAAGTTGAGCAGGAGTCCTCATGCATTGATGATGGATATAACGCACCAATACCTTACACAAGCTCAGATCGCACTTGATATAACGCACAAGTGTAGCTAGAGGTCACTCGCTACTAATCCATACTTAATGAGCTACATAAAAGTAGTTGAGAAGAAGTAGGGTACACTTAGCTCATGCAAGAAGAGAATGTTTAAATAATAATGGAATTAACTATTGCAGCTATCACCATTTACAAATATTTATATAACCCAATTAAGTTAAGTCCTAGATTAGTGTAAATTTACAAAAAGAATCTTACTGGAAAAGGAAAAAGAACAATTTACAAAGGTAAAGTTGTAATCAAAGAAAAAGAGGGATATTCGGTTACAAAGAATAATACGGATGCCAGACAAATAAGGCACGTATCAACTGTCCTTTCTATAGTTCCAATGATGCTGTTTATTGAGCAAAGTAGGGTCCGAGCAGATCAACTCAAGCTAAGCAACTTAAATGTTCTGGACTGAGGAAAAGTTGACCTAAGGGATGGTTTACCATCAGGTCGACCTCAAATGTTCAACCCGGATTGGTGTTAGCTCGATTTTGGCAATGATTCAGGTCAACAATATGCACAGTTTGTACTTAGCCTTAGACAGATGTATTAAGAAGGGATTGACTCGGCAATAGGTCAGTCACCTCGACAATCTTTTAAATGAAGTAGAGAGCAGAATAACTCGATAGGTTGGACTAGAGAATACATTGCTCTTCTAAGTTTAACTCACCTCAAATGGCTTGGTGCATCATATGAACAAGTCCTCGAGCTCAAGAGCATATAATTGGTCTGTGATCCCTATCATCCCCTCCAAGCTATTTGAGATTTGAGATCAAATCTGACTCAACTCCACATTACTCGTCTTTAGGAGTGTACGGATGGAGGTCGACAATGTTAAAGGAGTCAAAGACTCCATACTCTTTGGGTAACTCAATCCTGTAAGCATTAGGATTAATCTTCTCAAGCACTCTAAATGGTCTACTGGCCTTAGGAAATAACTTGCTCTTCCTTAAGTTTAGAAATCATTCTTTACTGAGGTGAATCCAAACTAAATCGCCTGGCTGAAATTCTCTATTCTTCCACCCTTAGCCTCGTCTCTCGAGCTTGGTGATAGTTTGGCTCAGATGTTCTACAACCTTCTAGTGCATTACTCTAACGGCCTCGACTCTTTCTACAACTACTTGATCATCATCTGGGCTCAAAGTGGACGTCTAGTCCAATGGGAGTTCAGGGTTGAACCCATAGGCAACTTCAAATAGCAACATGTTCATGACATTGTGTGCAGTCTTGTTATAAGCGAACTTAATTATTGGCATGCATATATCCCAATCAACTATGTTACGACCAATAGCAACCCGAAGTAAAGTTCCATCTGTCCTATTGACATCCTTGATCTGTCTGTTTGTTTGTGAGTAATAGGACGTATTATACAATAGCTTGATTTCCATTCGTCTCCATAACGTTTTGTAAAAGTGGCTCATGAACTTTATCTCTATCCGAAACAATGGTCCTAAGCACTTCGTGAAGTTTGACAACCTCCTATAAGAAAAGAAAAGAAATAGCCGAGGCATCGTTGGTCTTAAAACAAGGCACAAAATGTGCCATCTTGCTGAAACAATCCACAACCACTATGATAGAGTCATTCCCTTAGGACATCCTCGGCAAACCTAACATAAAGTCCATACTCAGCTCAAACCATGACTTAGTTAAGATCGGCAATAGTAAATATTACCCTTACTCAACTTGGCTTTTTGCCTTTCTGCAAGTAACACATCTTTCCAACACAATTTAGACATCCCTCATCATCTTTAGCCAAAAAAATCTTAAGGATAGTACCTCATGGGTTCGATTCTTGCCAAAAAGTCCAGACAATCCTCCTTTATGCACCTTACGCACTAACAACTCTCTCATGAAACAAGTCGGAATACATAATCTCCTCTTCATAATAAATAAGTATCCGTCCTCCCTGCGATAATCATCCAATACCTAGCCCTCTTCACATTAGGCATAAATCAGACCAAAATATGGGTCCTCAACATATAAATCCTTTATTATTGAAAATCCCAATAGCCAGGTCTCTAGTTCGGCTAGAAGGAAATATCGCCTCGATAAAGTGTCAACCACTACATTGTTTTTTCCATTCTTGTACCTTACAACATATGAGAATCCCTCCATGAACTTGACTCACTTGGCTTATCTTTACGACAACTTAGGCTGGCTCTTCAAATGTCTCAAATATTTGTGATTAGTATAGATCATGAAATCTTTAGGTAGCAAGTAGTGTTGTCATGCAATCAATGCTTAAATCGAGAAGTAAAACTCTTTATCATAAACAGAATAGTTGAGTATAGCTCCTCTATGCTTTTCATTGAAGTAAGCAATAAGTCGATCCTCCTGCATCAGCATAGCACATATGCCTAATCCAAACGCATCACACTCCAATCCAAATGCATCACACACCACTTCAAACACCTTATCAAAACTCAGTAGAGCTAAGACAAGGGCTATAGTCAGCCTCTCATTTACTTCTTCGAAACTTACTCGCTTCTCTCCACACTTGAACTCCACCTTCTTTTTCGAAAGCTCAATGAGTAAGGTCATAATCATACTAAAATTCCTTATAAATCTGCAATTGAATGATGTTAGGCCATAGAAGCTTTGCATGTTGGTTGAACAAGTCAGCATAAGGCATTCGATAATCGCTCTTATCTTCTCATTATCAACTCGAATGCCACCACCAATCATAACAAACCTTGAGAACATCACTTAAGGTTAGCAGAAGTCACATTTCTTCATATTGACATAGAGCTTTTCAACTTAAAGTTTTGAAAAGACTACTTAAATATGTTCTTAGTAAGTCTCCAGATCAAGACTACAAACTAGAATATCATCAAAATATACCACTACAAATCTTCCTATTAGTTCTTGAAGCACATGGTTCATTAATCGCATAAACATGCTCAGTGCATTTGACAATCCGAATGGCATTATAAGCCATTCATACAGTCCGTATCGGGTCTTAAATGCGGTATTCCACTCATCTTCTTCCTGCATTCAAATCTGATGATACCCTAATGTAAGATCAATCTTAGAGAATACTCGTGCTCTATTCAACTCATCTAGCATATTATCAAGCCTTGGTATAGAATCTCTGTACTTAATGGTGATGTGATTGATTGCTCGACTATCTACACACATCCTCCATGTCCCGTCTTTTTTTATACTAATAGGGTTAGTACAGCACATGGGCCAAGAGACTCTCACACATACCCTTTCTTCAACAACTCATCTACTTACCTCTATAGTTCAGAAACCTATTCAAGGTTCAACATATAAGCAAGCATGTTCGATAGTACGACTCCCAATTGCAAATCAATTGCATGCTTGCCTCGAAGGGAAGCAAAACTTCAAGCAATTTTCCTGGGAACAGGTTGGCAAACTCATCTAATAAAGTTTTCACTTCGACAAGTAGCACCTCTTCCTTAGGTCCTCTCATCTCAAATAACCTTCTAACTAGCAAATAAGTTAATTCTTGAAGCTCTATCTCTTTCTTCGACTCAACTTGAGTCGTCACCAAAGCCTCCTTCTACAGAATTCGACTTAACTAAGTCTATATGCTTTTAACTTGTTTGGCAATCATAGGGCTCAACTTCACAGGGAACATGAATTCTTCCTCCCATCGTATATAACACTTCAATCAAGCATCTATGGTCTTCCAAGTAGAATATAAGACGTACTCATGGGCAACACATTACAAAGCACTTCATCTCAATAGTTTCCAATATTAATCGATACTAAAACTTGTTTGTTCACCTGCAAGGCTCCTTTTTCACTAAGCCAACGCAGCTTATAAAGCTTGGGGTAGGATTTAGTCTATAACTTCAAATGCTAAACCATGAAAGTAGATGCTACATTGGTGCAGCTATCACTATTAACAATCATTACACACGATAACTCATTCACCTTACATCCACTATGGAACAAATTATCTCGCTACCCGTCCTCGAGTACGGGACTCACATTCATTGTTCTTCTTAAAACCAGGGTGATAGGCATAAAGTTACCTTCCTCACTATAAATGATTTTCTCCTCCTCAGACTATTCTTTCTATCCGGTCTCTTATGGCTCCTCTACTTCCTTATTGGTACTATCTACCTCAATAGTTAGTGCTTTGCCTCGAATTACCATGGTTCTTTTGTTTAAGCATTAAACAGCCATATGCCCAAATCCTTAATACTTGAAGTACTTTATCTCATTTGTCTTCCCTCCTAAGCTCTAACCTTTCTCAAACTTCCTCGGGATCTCCTCCTCTACTCAAGTAGTTTAAGCAAAGCAGGTTGGGTCTCAACAACCTTACTTGGCTCCAATCACACATGTTTACTCGAAATAGGTTGACTCGAGGTAGGTCAACCAACAGGAGCTCAGAATCTCCCCGATCGTCGTCTTTTGATTCTCTAAATAGCTCAAATAGCTTCATCAAGTGATCTAATGTCTATAGTTTCTAAAATCTCTCTAATCTCGTACTTCAACTCACAAATGAATGGAGACACAATTTGGTCTTCAGGCTCAACAACTTTACATCAGATCATCAACATTTAGAATTTCTTTATGTAGTCATCAACATTCGATCCACCTTATCTCAACTCCTGTAACTTCTTAAACGCATCGTGTAAATAGTAGCTCGAAACAAATCTTCTCCTCGACTTTCTTCATTTCATCCCAACTCCTAACTTCATGTTCTCCTTCTCCTCTATGTGTGACTTACATGTTCTCTCACTACAAGGCAGCATAGCCAATAAACTCTAGCATAGCAAGTCTAACATTTGCATTCTCAAGCACTTCGTGGCATTCAAACTATTTCTCAATATCTATCCAATATAGGTAATCCTCTGCATCACCACTTCTAGAAAAACTTAGGATACGCATTCTCAACTCCTCTATTCTCAAAGATCAAACATTCCTTTCTCTTAGTTCATAGTGCTCCTTCAATTCATCACCTTCTTTCTAATATGCTTCTTTAATTTCATTGAGTGCTAACCTGCACTTAACGACTCTATTTACTCCTCCAACTTGGGATGGTTGAACTAGAGTATTAGCTCGACCATACTAACCATTGCCTGTCGAGTTGTTCATGAGCTCATCCTCTATATAGACCTTCTCTGGCTTGTTACTTATTTTCATTTATTACAATCACCAAGCTAGCCACCAAGTTAGTGAGTCTATCCAGTTGGTCACTTATTGATTGGGGTATGAAGCTTTCTTGCTGACCTTAGCTATTATGAGCGCCACTTTCTTGGTTACCTAAAGTTCCTTGAACGCTAGAATTAGATATAGTTGTCTTTTACAAGAGATTAATAGCGGAGACACTACTTAAAACTTCCTTCCACGAATCAGGAATAAAACAACATTGAATACACTAATAACTAATACAATCAACACATGATGAACCAAGCAAACATACACACTCTATTCTATGAGTAAGAAATAAGGGAAAAAAAACAAAGCATGGAATCTCTTACCTTTAAACACTTTTCGAACACACACAACAATACTAAACTGACTCTAAACCACTTACAGCAACAGTAAACCACTTAAAGTACGAGTAACAAGAACTTGCTCGAGCATAACCAAACTCTAATACCAATATAATATGGGCATGACCGTAGATGAATACACAACATCCGGTATTGTGCGAACCAAAGGGGGATTAGTCCAAACCTTGAGATGGTCCAAAAGATAAATGAGAGTCGAAAGTTAAACAAGAGTCCTCGTGTACCGATGATGGATATGACACACCAATGTCTTGCACAAGCTTAAGTCACACTTGATATAACATACAAGTGTGATTGGAGATCACTTGTCACTAGTTAACGATTAATAGGCTAGATAAGAGTAGTCAAGAGCCAATAAGGTACACTTAGCTCACACAAGAAAAGAATATCTAAATATTAATGGTATTAACTATTGCAGTTATCATCATTTACAAGCATTTATATGACCTAATTAGGGTAAGTCCTATATTAGAGTAAAATTATAAAAAGAATCTAACTAGAAAAGGAAAATGAACAATTTATAAGGGTAAAGTTGTAATTAGAGAAAAAGAGGGATATCCAGTTACAAAAGATAGTACGAATGTCAAACAAATAAGGCACATATTGGCTGTCCTTTTTGTGGTCCCAATGATGTTGTTTGTCAAGCAGATTAAGGTTCAGGTAGACTAGCTTAGGCTCGGTAGCTTAGATGATTCAAATTGAGAAAGAGTTGACCCAAGAGATGGTTTACCGTCAGGTCAGCCTTGAACGTTCAGCTCGAGTTAGTGTCAGCTCAACCTCAGAAATGATTCAAGTAAGCAATATGCGTGCTTTGTACTTAGCCTTAGACAAATGTATTGAGGAGGAGTCAATTCAACAACAGGTCGATCACCTCAACAATCTTTTGGATAAAGTGGAGAGCAAAGTAACTCAACAGATCAGACTGGAGAATACATTACTCTTCTAAGTTTAACTTATCTCAGATAACTCGACACACCATATGAGTGAGTCATCGAGCTCAAGAGTGCATGATTGATCTATAATCCCTATCACATAATCTCTGCAAGTTTGACCGAAGCATTGGGGTTGAAAATGCTGATTATTGGGTAATTGCACTCAATGCTGAAGTGCAAAGTATACTCTTTCTATGCCTTTCACAGACAAAAGTTGCATCATTCATCCTAATCAACACAACCTATTAGTCATGTACCCAGTAAATGAAGCAAATAGATTGCAAGAAGTAGTATCAATTCAAGGAGTATCTTTGAAGTTAAAGATGGATTTGGAGAACTACTAATGTAAAAGATATAGCAATAGGTGGAAATAGAGGAAGATGACTTTGATATTCACTCTTAATGGGCTAGTAAGGCACATATAACACCAATCATTTCCTTAGTGGTTTGAGATGTTCTAGCACTTCTGGCTTCAACAGTCCCTTCAAAGTTAAATTTCAATTTAGGAAGCAAATCCTTAAACCTCCGTATACTTAAAGGATTAAATTGATGCTTAAACGTATGATCAAGGAGAGCATCCGTATTCTTAGGTTCTAAATAGTGATAGTGATACTAGGTCAATCAACTCAAATTCAACACCAAGCATCATATCAAGTGATAAGGAGAGTGAAGATGATAATGAGGATAATTATAATTAACTAACCATTCCATCGAATTTTTTTGGAAATTTCTTTTTCTTTTTCTTTTTTTCTTTTGTAAATATTATAGTGACATTGGTCAGTATTTGACTCATCTTATGGAAATTTATTATTGATAATGTCGTTTAATGCTCTCCCCCAATTTATTTTCCTCACAAATAGATTATCTTAGGAAAAATAAATTAATGATAATGAACCATTTAAATATATAAAAAAAATAGAAAAAGAAGATATATTTGTTAATTAAGATCTAAATACATTTATTAAATAGTTTATAAAAAAATCAAAATATAACTCATTAAATTATATTAATAATTTTTTAATAATTTATTATTTAGTAAATAATTTACACGATTTATTAAATAATTCATCTATTAAAAATTTTATTGTTTATTTATTAAATAAATAATATGTTTATTAAAAAAAAAACTAAATTATTTATAATAAATAAAGGCCCACACATACTACTCGCATGCTCATGCTTGGGCAACCCACAAAATAATAGTGCTTGGTGTGCCTAAGCTTCGTGTGCTCATGTCTAGCTCATGCATGAGCTAGAATTTTTCCAACGTACTTGTGCTTGGACAGCCCAAACCTAAGCCAGCTCATGCCTGATCCCATTTATCACCCCTATAAGAAGCATAAGCATGAAACCTAGGCATGCAAGCACGATATGCATCATGCTCAGCACACCAAAAATACAAGCACACAAAATATATAAATTTTGGCACATGGGCCACCCAATGACGACCCCTAACAAGAAAAGCGAACAAGTAACCTGCAAACACTGCTCTCATGAGTAACTTTGTATGACTTTATAATTAGTGGAGGTTACGACTTACTACATTACTCCTCACGTGCAAACTTTTTCAGGTCACTCAGATGCCGCAATCTGCTTCTTATTTCTGTTAATTGAAATGATAACAATCACTTGGTAGTAACCCATTTAATGACCAGAGTCATATCAATATCCTAATCAATCCTGTATTGCACTGTATTTTCCTTCCGTACATTTTTCTCCAGACATCTCTCATAGAAGCTGACTAATCCATCGGCTGTCACAAATAATGCCGTTATGCTCCTAGTGCCGTACCAACCCTAAAACCACAAAATTGGAACTTTCAGAATAACTGATTGGAGTCAGATACTATCTAAAAGAAGATGGATACTCACAGTGGAGGTCTCTGCATCAACATACACAGAACTGAGCTTATATTCCCATTCAGGGGAATGTATGCCAGGCAGCATGCTGGGGTCCTTGTCCTTGGTTGTGTCCAGCATCAGCTCATCAACCATCTTCATGATAGGAAACTCAACTTCACCATATTCCCTCGATAGCTTGTCAAAATTGTACCTCAATCGCTCTGCCTATGTGATACAACACTATAAGATCCAGGCAAAAATGCTTACAGATGGACCATTCAAGAAAAAGAGCTAAGGGAAGTATATTTTTTATGTCATTGCTCCCTAGAGCCAGTAACTAATCCTCAAAATGCTTATGGTTCTCTCCCACGACCAGCATCATTGATTAAACACAAATAAGAGTATCTGAAGTAATATGCCCATAATACTTAACATGTGAAAAATAGTGCACCATCAATTTCATAACAAAACTAAGGGCCAATAATTTGAGCATTCTATTGGTGTCCAACGTGAACGTGTAACTTCTTCAAGTTACTATTTCTTATGAGTGAACTCTGATGCTATTGATAGGACTCCTCATTAGTATAGTTCTTAGTAAACACAAGTACGTCCATACCTTAGGCCAAGGAGCATCTAGATTTCCATTGGTGAGGACATGGAGTCCAGACGTAACATTTGAGATACAACTCATGTTCCTGGTTGGTCTATTTGTCACATATATCATAGACTTCATAGGTAGATCAGCTATTATAAGGTTAAATCCATTATACTGATTGACCTCTTCCATGATCTCCTCAGCAAATTCCAAGGGGGTCTTCCTGCTCTGACATTTGGAAAAATGCTTGTAAGATTATAAAGCTTCGAAACAGGTCATCTCTAAACACATGCAGCTGCTCATTTATGTTATGTAGCTTTCACTTTTCCCACAAAAACCAACACAACTGATCACCGGTGTTGCGTTAGACAATTATCATACGAGCATCAACAAATGTCACCTACAGAAAACAGCAGGAGATGAATCTTCATCTCTTGCAACTCAAATGCTTATCTGTCAGTTATTATCGAATCAACAACTCAGCAAGCTCGGTAACTTTATAAGTAATAGGTATGTCATAATGCGTGAAATTAGATGCACTGGACACCTTTGGATTAGTAAGACCCATTATCCAGAGATGCTGGTCCTATTTACTCTGAACTTATTGTCTAAATGTCTATTACACTTGTTTGCCCTGCTCCAAAGTGTAGCTATCCGTTTATCATCTTATAGCACATGAGTAAGTTCTACAGACCAGAGATTTTCACATTTTCTAAATCTTCTTAGTACTCCTCAAGATTTTCTACTTTCAATTATGAGATATCAAAGAAGTCCTACTGGCTCATGCAACATGATACGCTTTCAATCTCCCTTCCTTGCCCTCAAAATTATGAAATATCCAACAAACAACAAAAATAGAGAAAACCATAGCATCCGAATCCTTTCAATTGGCATAACATAAATTAACAACTACTAATTAAACCTTAGAGCAAACATAAACGCAAATGATAACCAAACTGATCAGACTTTAATACAGAATTCGAGTGAATTCGACAAATATATAAATAAAGACCCACCTTCAAGAAACGAACAACGAGTTCACCTCTACTCTTAGGTTGAGCTATCTTACTAACTTCTCTAACATTTGAGACAAAACCCAGCCGACCAACTTTAGAACAAGCCAACCACGTTCCACCAGCAAGCCCATCTCTACCACCTAGTATGTCTTCGTTGTGCCACCATGAAAGTGCCTCTGTTGGACTAAAAAGGATCAAACTTTGAATCAAACCCGACTGTCATACAACCAATATAGAAAAGGAGTAGACGACGACACTAACCGATCGTGGTATTCGTCTCTGTTGTTTAACAGGAAGAATTGATAGAGTGGGTGCGACTGCCACAGAAACACTGATATGCACATCGTTCAAGAGAACAAGATGCAAGAGACAGCAATAGCTTTGTTGGCTTTTTTATTCGGTTCGAAGAAGTAAGTTTACTCCGTGCCGTATGATCGGAATCTTTCAAAACCTAAAGACGCAATGGCTTATTTACGAAATCCTAGGAACAAGATTTACCAAATTAAGAAAATTATAAAATGTTATGGATAATTAATTAATTATAGAATAATTGATTGGTATGTAATCAATATCGGGTATCATGGGCAAAAATAATTAAATAAATAATAATAATAACAATCCCTATCGGATGTAATAAATGTTTATCGATTTTTAATGAACAAAAATACACGATTACAAATTATATAAAAAAATTACTAAAATACTATATTCATATCACAATGCAATATTAATACAAATATACGACATAATAACGGTATTTTGATAATATTTTTTAATTTAATTTATATTTATATAATATTTCTTAATTTTAATGATAAATATGCAAATTTCTTAAGTACTATTTATATCCATATTTTATATATACTACAAAGTAGTGTATATATAAGCATATATTATTTTTAACATATAAATTATGAACTAACACCCTTCCTTAAAAGAAAATAAATCAATCATGAGCATATATGCATAAATACATTTTTAATTCTAAACTTATTATGCAATTTTATAGTTGAAGCATATATCTTTTTTTTTCCCTAAATAATGAAAAACTAAATATTTACCTTTTAGGGAAATGTTCAACCTTTATTATATGACTAATGCACATTTTTATGATCCTTATTATAGAATTGTTACCACTAGTATGAAAATCATATGGAGTCTAAATTTACTAGATTTTAACAATTTAATTAGACATTTATGTAACAATGGAGAATTAGTGAACTTTACAAGTTAATTACAAATATTGGAATAAAATTGCAAAAATACATAATTAATTTATTTTGATTAAAAAAACCCAACATAACAGCTCATTGAAACCATACGTAAGGGTTTATACCAAGTGCATACGTATACGAAATAGTTAGCCCCTCTAAGTTATTTGTAGTAGATATCGTTGTAAAGTATAAATGTCGACACAACTAAACTAAGTAAGCCAAGCCCCAATTATACTAGATCGTAGTGGCAAAATTCTATAAGAGTAACAAAAACATGGAGTGAACTAGACTGCTCGATTTACCAACTAGCAACACTTTGAATATTAAGTTATTCTTATGATAAGATGACATGCCTTCCCTAATATTTTAGGCTTCGTGTCTCTCTCCAAATAAGTGCTCACACTCATCTACATTACTAACACAAGTGCTCTCTATAATTACATTTTCATCTAATTAAAGGTTAAACTCTAACTCTACATCCTAAAGAGTAGTGGAGGCTTTCCAATGAATCATGTGGAACTTATATGCCTTACGTTTTATCTCTCCATCAAAGCAATGATCAAATACAATCTAATAAATGAAAGGCAAGTGGCTCAACCAAAAAAGAGTGAATACCTCCTCATCATATTGTAGATATAACCCATAACACCGCAAAACTAACTAAGTTGCATCTAAAGACATAATTATACAAAAGACAAGCATTACTTAGCAAAACAATGACATTAATCCAGAATGTCATGTTGATTTCCACCTCAAGGGGACTCTAAGCAATGTATGTGTGTATATATATACATACATATTATATTTTGTGTAAATCCTAAAATTAAGTCAAGTGATCGTAAGATTGAACTTAGAACACAAGGTTTAGGACGATCGGTTAAAGGATCCGATTAAATCCAAATTATAAACTATTGATAGAAAAATTAGTAAAAACGACCTCGTAAACTTAAATTTAAGAAAATAAGTAATAAAATAGGAGACTATAAAATTTTCAAATTTTAAGTATAATAATTGTTAATTACTGAAAAGGCAAAAAGTGTAATCAAATAACTAATAAATCACTAGAAATAGATTATATATATACTAAAAATTATAGAATAACCTAAATAATAATTAGAAATATTCACATGTACCCCACATGTATTTACGTGTAGATAAAAAATACGCAAAATTACTTAAATTGGCCAAAAACTTAGTAATTAATTAAAGAAAATTATTAATTAATTGTAGAAAAACTAGAAAAAAATCAAAGGGGTATGGAATGATGCAAATCTGGTCGTAGCAAGTCAGGAGCTAAAGAAGAAAAATTATCCAATTAGAATTAAGCAACACAAAAGCCAAAAATCAAGGAAATTGGGCAATGTCATGTATAATTAATGCATATTAATTACCAAAAACGTCTATAAATAGAGTAAAAACTCACAAAACTCCTTTGGACAGTTAGGAATCAAAGAAAAATAGAGAGCTTCGAAAATTCAAGAGAAAATCTAGAAAAAAAAAGAAAAAGAAAAGGAAACTGTGCAGTTAGGGCTAGTGAGCCAAACCTACACCTCACCAGCACCTAGAACCGAGCCACCACCGCCACCACCACCACCCTATTCTAGACCCACCGTCTAAACCGGCCGACACACTTGAACCAGATTCGAACGGCCAAAAAGCATTGAACCGAGTGAGTCCCTTATTTACCCCGATTTTGTATAATTTTGTAAAATTAGTTATTTTACCCAGAAAATTATGAAACTTGTTATTCTGAGGTTTTATTATATGTAGATTTAGGGAAAAATAATGATTTAGTTTAATCACGTCTAAAAATATAGGGTTCTTAACAAATTAAGCAAAACCAATCATGATTAGAACTAGAAAAAAATAGACTTAGGAGTGTAGTTTGGAGCTCAATTTTTTTCTGTAGAATGCTTATGTGATATAGAACAGTGTTATGAAGCCATTTTTCTAAAATTTATTTTCGAAATTTTTAAGTTAATTTTTAGCCCTAAAATGATGGAAAAATTGGGTAATTTTGAGTTATTTAGGTGATTAAGATACTAATTACTGATTTAGATAGTAATTAGATATTTAGGGATGTTAATCTCTAATGTAGAAACCTAATCCTAGCCTTTGGAGTATTAAGTATAGTTAATTTAGGAAATTAGGTAGTTATTGTAAGAAATTAGAAATATGTGGAATTGAAAATTAATAAATCTAAAAAAAATAGGGTTATTTAGATAATATTATAATAAAAATCAAAATATACTAAATTTGAAATAAAAATTTAATTATATAAAAAAATGTAAGATTTCCTCACATTGAGAATAAATCTGATACCCCAATTAGGATTAGCGTGTACCGAATGGTTTAGAATACTAAATTAAAACCCAATAGGATATTAGAATACTCGAGCTTAATGTGATTAATTTCATATTAGAATTCGAGTATAGTTAAGACTTAGGAATCAAAATTAGAATCTAATTTAGGATCCAAACCCCAAAATAGAGTATATATAATCATTAGTACATAATAGGTATACATGAAAAAAAATAAGTTAAATTATAACTTTGAATATGAATCCTTAAAGTATAAGTACTAAGAAGACCTATTTGTATTATAGAACACCTAGAGACGAATCGGCTTGCGACTAAGTGATTGGGCGATTGAAGAATTATAAGTAAGTTGGGTTATTACTTATTGTAATAGAGTACTATTTGTATGGTACTCGGAGACTTAAAATTGTATATGGTTGTGATTGTAAATAGTTTACACATGTGTTTAATGTATCTAAATTCGTGCTGAAATTGTGATATGATTAACTTTGTGTTATGATTGAATTTGTGTGAATTGTTTGAAAACCCTAAACAAAATTTAATCTTATTCGACTTTAATGACCTAAAATGCCATGCATTGCAACCTGTTAGGGGGTCATTAAGATTTTCCAACCAAATACCGACCCTTTCGAAAGAAATAGCGCAGGATTGCATAATGGTCCCTTCTTCATCCTTGGTCGAACTAAGTGACGGGAGAGGAGGTCGCGGCGAGGGTGAAGTCAATGATTTGAAAATAGTCGCAAGAGGAGCAAGGTCTCTATTATACAACCTTGGGTTTAGTTATAAATTGCTGCAAAACATAAAACTCCTCAACCCGGATTAAAGCGGATGAAATTTCTTTGATTTCACAACGAACCAGACTACGTTGTACGATGACACTTGATTGTTGCATTACATGAAAATAATTGCTTCATAATCTTGTTTGTGCTTGTATGTATTCGTGAGTCTCCAATTCAACTTACTGAGCTGTGGTTGCTCATACCCTTATAAATCCTTTTGCAGGTTCTGAATTCTGAACACTTCAAGTATTATACCACCTTACAATTACCCAGAGGTTAGTCCCTTTGAAGCCAGGGGTGTAAGAATCAATTTACTTAGTAATGATGTATAGCTAAAGTGTCATTTGTAGTTAAGGATGAAAGACTGATAGTTAATATGTAATTTATTGAACTGTTGTGTTTATATAAAACTTCCTAGGAAGTTCTGTGGACTTTACATATAATTATATATGTTTATTCAAAATTTGTAATATTTATCATAATTGTAATTAAACTTTTAAGCGGACTATTTATTTCAAAGTGAGGAGTCGTCAATGCCTTGTGTAGATCATGTTTATGGTAGGTACTGTGAGGCCAGTTACTATCATAAAATGGTTTACACGGCAGGACAGTTGCGATTTTGCGACTTTGCGACTTTGGGGCGTAACATTTTGCATGATGATCTACCATTGCATATAAGCTCCATCAAAGCTACAAAATGAAACATAATGTGGTAAGCGGTGTACATGATATGGTTTGAACAATACTACAACATTATGCTATATGAATTTCTAGCCCCTCTTTTTCAACTTCTTAATTAAATCCCTCTCTTTCTAATCCCTCTATGACATTTACAATGTTTCCATGAGTATATACAATAAACTTCATAAAATCCACCATTTTCAAGCTATGACTATTAAGAAAAGTGACACAATCCAAATAAATTTGCATAACTAATATTTGAAACTTCATGATTTGATGAAATATAATGGAAGATCCTTGATCAACTTGAACACATTGAAGTAGTAAGGATATTTCAAAGATTAAGGTAGTGTGTTTTGTGGTATTAAACTAAATAAAAAAATTTTATCTCATGTTTAGTTTGTAATTTTGCTTAATGATTGGACAAAAAATTCAACTAATGAATTGAACAAAAGATCTAGTTTTCGTCTCATCTAAACTACAGTAAAAAAATGAAATTCACTTAACAAAAAAGTATATTTTTTATTATCAAAAATACCCATTAAAGTTACAATATTGAGTTGATTAATATTATTTTTATTAAATATTATAAAAAATTATTTATTTTATAATATAAATAATTAATTTTTTAATAACTAGTAAATCTACGGCTTTTATTTAATATTATATATAATTTTTTTTAATTATATAAATTCAATAATCCGTTCAAATTATATTTCAAATAATATAAAAATTACATTAAATAATATTAAGGATATAAATGTCAAAATACAATGAGTTTAGTACTTATGAATACCAAATAAAAGATAGCATAAAATTTTATATTCAGTACTGTATAAACCAAACATAGTATAATAAATTTGTATAATATAATCCTTCCTATACTCATCTAGTTTAGTTTTCTTTATTCAGTCTATTTCAGTCCTTACAACTAAAGATGCTTAAATTTTTTCCTATATTTTTCTAATTTAATTACAATGTCAAGATAAGACATTAATATGAAGTGTTTCCTTCTATTGTTGAAGATATCTAAAACACCAGTGTCATAACTAAGCTTATATATAGTAGCTGCTATACTAACCACACTAGATTGTTTCCATTAAACTGAACTCCAAGCTTTTAACCACTAGCAAAATGTTCGATTGTGAAAATAAATAATCAATTATGTAATGTTTACACAGTATACATTTATAAAATTGTACCTTTGATAATAAAGAAATTCATGACTATAGATGAATTTAAAGCAAAATATGAGTTGCATTTTGCAATAGAGCAATAGAGAGGGAAAGTTAATCATAGAAAGAGAAATTAAGGTTTTATCTACACTCATGACAAAAATTTTAAAAAAATAAGTTGATATAAAAATTGTAAATTATTGTTATTCCTCACCTATTCACCTATTCTTACATTTAGTTGGCAAAATGACTATTCCACAAAATTGTTATTATTGAAAGATGAGAAATTGCAAAACTTTATAGAATCAAGTGAATAACAATTCCTTAATTATTTGTAACACAATTTCACATCCATTCATCATACCTTAAAATGATTATAAGAAATAGATAATACTTGTTATTCCATTACAATTCTACTCCTACCTTATTCCATACCATAAACCAAATATAT
Organism: Lumnitzera littorea; assembly: GCA_024138015.1. NCBI lineage: Eukaryota > Viridiplantae > Streptophyta > Magnoliopsida > Myrtales > Combretaceae > Lumnitzera > Lumnitzera littorea. Next base: position 53,564,261 of record JAMXBB010000011.1, read on the forward strand.
TAAGAGAGAATTTTCGAATGACAATAAGTAAAGAATAGCAGTTGAGGCGAGAACCTTTTAAAAAAGTGATGAGAACAAGAGGTTAAGTGGAGTAGATAAGTTAGAAGGCACACACCTATAAGTATAATACAATTAAAGAGGTATACAAGTGGTTAAAAAGCATACACTACATACCCTTTAATGCAAGTCGTAATACACACTAAAGTAGCATTAAGGTTATATGCTTTCTTTTGATAAAGGAGCAACCTCACCCTACAAATATTATTTACAAAACAACCCATTACAATCATAGTTATAGTAATATACAAGTGGGTAAACAGGTCAACTCAACTCACTTTACCCCACAGGTTAAATAAATTAAACTCATTTGATCCGCTTTTTAACGAACTAAAAATACTCGAGCTTGACTCGCTTTTTAAGTAGGTTAAATGAGTTAACCACGGGCCAAAAGCATAAGTGGATTAAATGAATCAATCTAAATTTATTTATTTTGACCTTCGAGTTAAACAAATCGATTTTATTTGACCCATTTTTTAAACAAACCAAAAACACCCGACTTAACCCACCTATTAAGCAAGTTAAACAAGCCGATCTGGCGGCTAAAACCTATGTGCACACCTCTAGTCAATTAATATCCATATTTTAAAGAGTAAAGTGGATGTGACGTTTTCTCACCTTATTAACTTGAGTTTTCTTATCAACCCCAATTTCATGTCTATTCATCGTACCTCAAAATGATTATAAGAAATAGATAATACTTGTTTTTCCATTACAATTCTACTTAGGTGGAGTAGATAAGTTAAAAGGCATACACCTACAAGTATAATACAATTAAAGAGGTATGCAAATGGTTAAAAAGCATACACTACATACACTTTAATATAACTTGTAATGCACACTAAAATAGCATTAGGCTATATGCTTTCTTTTGATGGAGGTGCAACCTCAACCCCACAAATATTATTTACAAAAACACCCAATTACAATCACAATTATAGAGGTATATAAGTGATTAAACAAGTCAACTCAACCCAATCTATTTTGCTCTACGAGTTAAATGAACTAACCTTATTTGACCTACTTTTTAATGAGCCAAAAATACTCAATCCTAACTTACTTTTTAAGGAAGTTAAACGAGCCAAAAATACAAATAGAGCTAATGAATCCAATCAAACCTATCTATTTTGATCCTCAAATTAAACAAACCAATTTTATTTAACCTATTTTTTAAACGAGCCACAAACACTCAACCTAACACACGTGCACACCTCTAGTCAGATACCCATATTTTAAAGAGCAAAGCGAACGTGCACCTCTAGTCAGTTAATATCCATATTTTAAAGTGCAAAGTGGACATGACGCATTGTCACCTTATTAACTTTGTGTTTTCTTATCAACCCCACTTTTACCTCGATATGAAAAAATTAGTCCTTCGTTAAGAAAACACAGGTGGGACGCACGGAATTTCACATGGCCATCTTACTTACCTTCCAACTATATCGTTCTACTCTGACCTTTTGTTACTGCTTTTCTTTCAGTTAATCATATTAACGTGATAATGCCTGGAGAGAATGAATGCGTAGTCTTCACATTTCAATGGCTACAAAACATCAGGCCCAACAAAGTTTTACTTCGTTTCCTCTCCATTCTATCTTCTTGAACCCTTCTCTTGTGCCGCCCAAGCGACGCTAATGCTTCTGTAAAGCTCCAGGTGTAGTGTACCACAAGTGTTAGTTAAGTAAAGAAGATAGCAAACCTTGGACATATTGCTTTTGTAGTTTACCTATTTTGAATAAGAAAGAGCGCCTAGTTCCTTCGGCTAATAATATCGAGCATGCCTACAAGTGAAGAATGCAGGTGTGCATGGTTTGCCTGCTTCACCACGTACCATGCAAATGCAGGGTGCAATCATCAGACTGGTGCCATTAAGGAGAGCATGCATATGAAGATTCAACAATTCACATCTTACATCACCTATCAGAAACCATTTCAGCAGATTTCAAATACTCTACATACAACATACCTAAAGCCTACAACACACTTTGTACAAGCATAGACACCATGCCCAGACAATCACAGAACAAGACACCTGTGGGCTATCCATTAGGATGGGCGTGGGAGATTTTACGTAAACGCATCACTGACCAGACATGAAAGACATAGCTCTTCTAAAATCTAAAGACTCCGGTAGAGCTTTGCCGTCCGGCATCCAAAATCCTCCTTTATGCGGCACCATGACTTGAGGTGGTGTCCCGGTAATACCTCCAACACCGGTAGATGGAACTTCCTTCTTTTGCTTCACAAATTCGAAGAAACGCGCCACTTGACTTGCATATCTGCAAAGAGAATTGAGGGGGGGAAAGAAAAGGCAAATACAAATCACCCAAAGGAAAAGGCCATTAATGAAACATATGAAAGTATTTTTTAAGATGTCAACAACTAGGCACCAACACAGAACTGAAAGTAAAATAATCAACTAAAAATCATGTCAATTAAAAGGGGGGGAAAAAACTGGCAGAAACAGGACAATTCTTATATTTTATGAACTTTCATAATCAGACAGTCTTTTGAACTTCCTTGTTTATCACTGCAAAGAAAATGATAAAGCAAACAGAGTCAATAATGAAGAATTTTCCAGCATAGTAGCAACCCCCATCTTTCCTCTAGAACCAATATCAGCTGAGACTTAAGCATGCTCTCCCCCAAGTAAGGCTGCTCTAGGCGGCCTAAACTAGGTACGTGGGATAGGACACACAAGTGAAGTTGTGGCACACCTCTGGCAATTAATCCACAAGCCTTTGGCTGGAGCAGGAGCTGTTCAGACCAATCAAAGGGCAAGTGCTTTGGAAGGTGCATGTTCCCAGGGTTACATCTGAGGACCAGAACAGCAAAGTTCCTCAGATAGGGTTTGGTGATGATAATAGCATTTCCATGGGGTATGATTTTGCAGAACCCAAGTAGGCCTTACAAAACTGAATCTACCACAACAGCTATAATCTAATTTTAGAATATCTGGTTCCAGCAAAACCAAGTAGGTGCCTGGGATGGAGCCATACAGGGTCTAATGGCAACTCCAGAATTCAAGTTTCAGATTATAATATCTTGGCATGATCGGACTGGCAGCAGACTACTGCATCACAAACAATACTGGTAACAATCAGACTCATCAGCCGGTTAAGCCTGGTTCCCAAGCTATTACCAACTAATCTTGGGGTTATTAAAATTTTGCCGTGATATAGGTTCATTGACACTTGGAGGTGTAACCCATGCTAACTGGCTATCCAATTGCAATTATGCAAGTCGCATGTAATTTCAAGACTGGGAGTCATGAAATACACTTATTAAAAAAATAAATAAATAAACGAATATATGGGCTCAGATATCAAATATCAGTCAACAGCATACCCTAAAGACAGTTGAAGAAACTCGCGAGCTTCTAGATTTAGCACAATACATACAGGGCATCTGGGTAAGATTTTGGTAATATTCAAAATAATATTTAGTGACTCACAGTTTTGACCCACACTGGCTTTACATGGCTCTCCAAGGCATTTACAGAAAAAAGAAATTTGGATTCAGGATGGAAAAAGAGAGAAACCAATCCACATGCATGAATAAGAAGACTAGCACCAGTCTCCTGTTTTAAAAATAGATTAATTAAATAGAACTACCAACACAACCCCTAAGCCCTATAAGCCATTACTTCATGTATATAAGAGGTGTTAGTGGAAGTGTGTGTTGTGTCGTAGTGTGTGCTGTGCTGTACAATTTGTTGTGTGTGTTGTAGGTTGTGCATGTGTTGCGGTGTGTGTTACATTGAATGTGTTGTGTTGTGCCTAGGTGTGGTTGCAGTGACTGTGATTGTATGCTGGCCGTATCATAAATAGTAAGGGTAGAATGGTAATTGCAGCACAGTCCTATAAATAGTGGCTGAGGTGGAATAATAGTTAGGAAAAGTTGTTAGTTACTGAGTCAGAATAGAAAACTTGAGCAGCAAGAGATCAACCTCTGTTTCTACTGCAAGTCTGGCTTGTGGAGTGCCTGATGGTGATTTTGCTTCACAAGATACTATCTTTGATTCAAGTAAGTGAGCGTAACTGATCTATTCTAGTCTAATTGCTGTTATTGAACCCTAGGTTGCATCAATTACAAAGCAGAAGAGTGCATTCTTACTGTCTCTTAGCTTCAATGTCCTTGCTAAAGTCAATGTTGGGTTCACAATCAAGGACCAGAGCAGGAACCTGAAAATGATCCAATTTAGAAACATTCATAAATTCCTCATAGAATGAATCAAGTAAATGTGAAATTAGTACCTTTTGGATGCTTGAATGCATATGATTGCCCTCAAGATAGAATACACGGTCTCTTATCTCAGGATCAAGTGAACTGTCTGCAAGTGTAATTGGCTTACTCACAGACAACGTTCCATGATTCCCACTTTGAAATGGGAAAAGCCAGCTCTCATGTTTCTCATGCAGATCACAGAGATAATCCAATGTAACCCCACCTTCCTCTGCTCTCTTTCGTAGCTTCATCCTTCTGAGGCAGGTATCAGGGCTTGCCCTTAGGTAGATAAAGCCATCCGGAATCAGTCCAGGTAAGGATGATACAACAGGATCAAACCATGAGTCATAAATACTGATCTCCATCTCATTCATCCACTTTGCTTCATGGACAGCTCTCACAAATACCTTAATTAATAATTAGACATACTATCACATTAGTTAGATCAATTTAAGAATATAAACAGTCCTTTTTTTCCCCCCCAACAATTAACATTCCTATATCACTACAGTCAAACTAGCATTTATATAGGAAAAAAAGGGTACAGTGATACCATCTAAAAACTATCAATATTATAGAAATATCCCAAATTTCAAAAACAGTGCCCTTACAACCCTTGAAAAATATTGATAACACAAATTTTTCTCCAATGCAGTCCCTACCCTTTTTTCTAATAAATGTGCAATTGTAGTTATTGTGCACTTGCAGTTGGAAGGATGTCGAATTGAAAGCATGCCACTTAATGGGTGAGACACAAGTGACTACATAAGTAAAGTAAGAAGAGACTGACTTCAGATGGAAAATTGTCAAATGCTATTGTCACCTAAGACTTTGGCCCTCCACTACAAGATAACCAATTGAGCAAATTCACTGATTAAATTAGACAAGCACTGTAGAGGAATAGTATACTGTTACTTTATGTCCAGATTTATTACTTTCAGAACATATACTGTTAGATTCGGGTTTATCTTTATTTTTGGCAATTCAAGTCACAAGGACTTGTATAAATATAAATTATTTCCATGAGGAGATCCATTTCTCTCTTTAAGTGCCTGAACCTCGTTTAACATACCAAGAAAAGTTGGAACATAAACATAGGTAAATTCATAACTGATGCATATGCCATCAATGGTCCCCTTGATTAGATACCCAAGACCATAACTAAAACTCTTGATAAGCATTTTATGGAAATAGTCCCCTTGCAACCGCCTACTGCCAAGCTCCCACTGGAGTTCAGATTTTTTTCATAGCACCTAAATGCAGAAGATTCACCAAGAACATACTTCCTTTTAGTTGCAGTACTATTTGCCTGAATCCCCAATCCGCATGGAGGATGGGTATCAGAATAATTCCAGACTCATGCAATCCTAACCATTTTCACCCCCTTCCACTCAAAAAGGTCTCAGGCTTTGTGCATGAGAGGGGTAAAACAGAACCTTGAGAGCCCAGAGAACTACAAAGAACAAAAAATGGCAACATGAGCTAAGATGTAGTCAGATGCTAACCATTCTATCACTGAAAACACTTCTTTCCATCAATCGAAGCGGCTTTATTCCAACAGATGACTCTCTCTCCTGCATCACTCTTGTGACAAACACATAGTTTTGAAAAGTATATGCATATCTTTGTGGATCAGCATAGAAAGCATCCAATATATTGAAGTGGTCAGGACCAACATCTTGCCACTTGTTTATTGGTTCTGGAACCACCTCAACAAGATCTCGCAGCTCAAGTGTTTCATTAGCAATCCTCTGAAGAAATGTTGTCTTCCCAACACTGATATTCCCCTCAACACAAAATGTAAACCGTTTCTTGGGTGCAGGCTTTGAGTCGGATTCAGAATCCTTCAGCTCTTCCTCTACACTATCCCTGATGTAGGTTGTGATGCTTTCAGCATGGTTTTTATGGATGATTCCAACAGATGTCCGCAGATACTCAACCATCTTCTCACTAGACTTGCCAAAAAACTGCATATGGGCATAAGACATACTTGTAAGCACAAATAGTACAAAAACCGCATAGTAAGATAAAGACTTCAGGCATTAGCAAAACTGCTAGACAAACATACCCAGTATGACACAGAGAAACTAATAAAATCATGAACACTCTTAAGGAACTTGAACACATGCCCACACACCAAGTAAAGGACGAGCAGCAGAACAGCCAAGACATCGAAAATCTTAAGCTTGCAAAAGAAAAGAAAAGTAAAGAATTCCTCCACTCATACCTATCAAAGAAAGAGCCTCCTCTGTTATATCAACTTAAAACCCAGCACGGAATACTAACAGGAGAAACAAAAATTAACACCCACAATACCCAGAAACTCCAGGCACATAATACAACTGCATCATACCCACGAAAGAGTGACGAAAACCATCCTAATGAATCGTTTAAATGAGTTTCGTACCTTATCTTTATACAACTTTTTAAGCTGAGCAACACCCTCTATCCCTTTATCCACCAGTTTCCTCAAATTCCTGGGTCCCACCCCTGGAATCGTGAGTAAATCGGGGTTCGCGGCCACTGCACCTACACTCTCTCTGCTCCTCCTATGGACTCTCACCCCCCGCTCCTCCGAAACACCTGCATTCTTCACCGCCTTTTCTGCATTCTCCGTGTTCTCAGTGCCTGCCGCCGACGCCGCAGCAACCAATGAAGAAGAGCTTTCATGCAGCCAAGCCACCCTCGGCCAGCCATACCCTTCCTTTGACACGACCCATGCGCGGGAAGGAGCTGCTGGACCAGCACTCTGGGTGGAAATGGAGAATCGGCAAATTCCACAACCCGGGACCGAGTAGAAGCGGGAAGAGTGGCCTCGAGCAGTCGAGCTTCTGGTGAAAGCCGAACCGCTACAGCTGGCCTGGAAGGAGGAGGCGGCGGCTGCTGCAGCAGCTGCAGGCATTGCTGAGTGAGAAAGGAAACTAGGTTTAGATTGAAACCCTAGAGTGCAGAAAATGCGAGTTGTTTTCTCGTGTAAGTTAGGGTTAGGTTTAAGTTTAAATCCTGCAAGAAAAGGGGGAGGTTTAGAGGCAGAACAGAGGAGGGGGCCAGAAGGGCTTCGGCTCAGCAGTTGCTGCATTCCTTCTATGCATCTCACTCCCTTCTTCTCTCTTTTCTTTTCAGTTGAAACCCTAATTAATGAAGAGCCAATAGTACAAACAGAGTCTGAAATTTCGCACAGGAAAGTTTTGAGATTGAGCCTTGACCATGATGTTGAGTAAGGTTATGTCTAGGGTTTCGTTTTTCTATTTTTATTTCTTCGAGAAATAGGAAAAAAGGGACTAGAAGAAGATAATGTGAAAGGCTCTAGTTTTGGCATAGTGTGATATTTATGGGAAGAAGAGAAGACCGGTGGACATGCATACTCACGGAATGGAGGGAAAGTAGGGTTTTGGGGTTAGGAGGAGGTTTTTGTGTTTCTTCGGGCTCCGGCCTGTCGACCACCGAATTTCAGTGGATTCCATGCTGGCAATGTGTCCACTGTCTTAAATTGAATCGCCTTGGTTTCAAACGTGGATCCTATGTGCGGTATAGGACGCTAAACATTTCTTCATCGTATTATTTTATTACTAATGATAGTGTATTATCTTAACCGTAGCTAGGAAGTGGATTTATATAAAAATTAAATATAGCAGTTTAATATGATTCAAATATAACTCAAAATAACTAAAAACAACTTAATAAATAAAATGATGTAAAGAAATAAGAGCTTCATTTCATCACTTGCTACACATTTAACTTGTTAAAAAATATAACATTGATAATTTAGCATCAAACTTAATTGAACTTGTTATATCATACATTAGGGACATAAAAATGGGTTAAGGCCATAAATACTAATCTCCTAACGAATAAATCAGGTTCTAATCCTCCCTCCTTCAGATCATAATATAATTGTAGGAAAAAAAGAAAGAAAGAAATAACACAAAAATGGAAGAACATTATTTGTATTTGTGCTTTTTTTTTTTAATGCACTTTTACGTTAGATAAAATTTTTGTGTTATATTGCTAATAAACACATGTAAAAAGCGAAAATGACAATAGTTGTGATTCAAATTCTTTTCAATTTTGAGGGAAAAAAAGTTTTTTTATCAATAAAAACACAATGTAAAAAGAAAAAAACATATATGAATCTCCAATTATTAACAATTTTACAAGTTGTTTCGAATAAGAAGTGTTTATTCATCCATCATATAGTATGTACATTAGCTATATATAGAGCTAAGATCAACAACTAACTAACTAACAACAACTATTTGATAAAACTGATTAACTAATTAACTAACTAAACTAACTAATAACAAAAAATTAACTACTCTTGGTTGATTTGTTTGTTGTCTCAATGGGCTTATCATCCGGTAATACACCTCCACCCCCCAAGCAAGTTAGGCGGTATAGATCAAGGAGCCCCAACTTGGAAATATTGATGCAAAGGTCATGCAAATGCAATGGCTTAGTAAACACATCATTTAATTATGATGAAGATGTGATAGGAAGAAGATGAGTAAGTCCAATTTGTAGCTTATGACAAACAAGATGACAATCAACTTCAATATGTTTTGTGCCAATGAAATGTGAGATTCCTAACAATATGAATAGCTGAAAGACTATCACAATAAATAGAGATTGGGGTAGAAATGGGCATATAAAGATCATCATAAATGTATTTAATCCATTGAAGTTCACATGTTAAGGAAGTAAGTTCATGAGACTCGACTTCGAATGAAGAATGAGAAACAGTTGATTGCTTCTTCAATTTCTAAAAATTAAGAGAATCACCTAAGAGAACACAAAGCCTAGTGATGGAGCATCAGGTACTTAAACACCTTGCCCATCAGAATTGGAAAAACCTCGTAATGTAAGCTTAATATGAGAAGGGAAAAACAAGCCAAGACCTAGGTTGCTCTTAAGATAACGAATTACTCTAATAGCAGCACTATAATGAGTTAATTTAACAGCATTAACGAACTGACTTAGTTATTGCACGGCAAATGAAATGTCTGGGTATGTTATAGTTAAATAAAGTAATCATCCAATCATGCAATGATAAATAGAAGGATCAGGTAAAGGACTACCTTGATCTTCACAGAGCTTGCACGTAGGTTCCATAAGAGAAGTCACTAGCTTACATCCCAAAAGACTACTGTCATTTTTCAACTCGAGATAATATTTCCTCTTATTAAGAATGATCCCTTATTTAGTACGACAAACTTCTAACCTAAGAAAAAACTTCAAGGGACCCAAGTGTTTAATTTAGAAAGCACTATCAAGGAACTTCTTCGCGACTATTGTCTTAGACATATCATCTCCTACAAGGACAATATTATCCACTATACAAGCAAGACAGTAAAAGAAGTATTAGAACTCTTAACAAACAAAGAGTAATCAACATGACTTTAAGTGTATCCCTAAGAGAACAAAGCAGTTGTAAGTTTCTCATTCCATTGCTTACTGGCTTATTTAAGCCCATACAACAATTTTTGCAACTTGCAAACCATGTTCGGATGAAGTAACACCAAACCAAAAGGCAGAGTCATGTAAACTTACTCATGTAAATCTCCAAGCAAGAACGTATTATTAACCTCAAGTTGATGAAGAAACCAATTTTTAATAATAGCCAAAGCAAGAAGAAACTGTATAGTAGTTATTTTTGTTACGAGACTAAATGTTTCAAAATAATCCACCTCTTCGATTTGTGTGAAACCTTTCACAACTAATCGTCCCTTATATCATTTGATGGAACCATCCACCTTATGTTTGATCTTATAAACCCACTTACATCCTATAGGTTGCTTCCCTTGTGGAAGGTCTACTAGAGTCCAAGTAGCATTTTACTCGAGAGCTTAAAGCAAAATTCATGACATCCTCCCAATAGTCATGTCTAATTACTTATTTATATGAACTTAGTTCGATCTTAATGATAATAGCAAAACAATAAGTAACATAGTTGAATGAACAACGTTCACAAGAAAGATAGGAGGATAAAGGATATAGAGTACCTAAGACTTTGGTGCCAATTGTTGAGATTAAAAGACTACAATGATAGTCTTGTAAATAACTAAGTGGTTTGTGAGGTCGTATAGACAAATAGCACTCAAATGTATCAATATCGTTTGGTAGCTGTTCTTAATTATTACTAAGATTAAGAATGAGAGATTGAGGAGGAATGGTGAGAAGATTATCAAGTGGGGTGTCATAGTAAGGAGAGCATTGTGTTTGCACATGTGAATCAATTTGTGCCTCTGATGAATAATGTATTGCTTTAAAAGGAAATTCGTTTTCATAAAAATAGACATCGAGAGAAAGAATGAAATTACTATTGTATATTATATAGAAGAAAACCTTTAGTACCATCTTTGTATCCTAAAAATATGCATTTATTAACCCTAGGAGAGAAATTCGTGTGCCCTATTGCAATTGTATCTGCAAAAGCTAGACAACCAAAAACCTTTAAGTGAGTTAACTTTAGAGCTTTATTAAATAATAATGCAAAGGTGATTTATTGTTTAAAAGAGGAGTTGGTAATTGATTTATAAGATGGACCATGTACATAACAGCAAATGACAAAAAATTCTTAAGTAAAAAGGCTTGAAAAATCAAAGCACAAGCCACATTTAAAATATGCTAATGTTTACATTCTACTACCCCATTTTGTTAGGGTGTTTCAATGCAACTAATGTGATGCAAAATTCCTTTTGTTTGATAAAAATCAATCACGAGGAACTCACAACCATTGTCATTTCTTAAGACTTTTAATTTTGCATCAAATTGATTTTCAGGTAATACAATGAGTTTTTATAATTTCTTTCTAGTTTCTCCTTTGTTGTTTACAAAACATGCCTACATAAACCTAGTAAAATCATCCACTATAATAAGAAAGCATTTAAAACCTTAAATAGAAGTGGTAGCAAAAGGAGCCTAAATGTCTACATTAATTATATCAAAAAACTTTTCTATTTTAGTGGTACTCAAGGAGTGAGGCAAGTTTCATTGTTTAGCATAATGACAAACCTCACGTAGATCATTAATAGAATGGGACATATGAATAATGTTGAGAAATACATTTCAAACAATCATTTAAGAGATGTCTTAACCTAAAATGCCAAACACTTAACCTACTTTCTGTCTTATTTGCATTACAAGAAGAGCTACTACTAGAAACATTGTGCACATTTGAACTTGCTATAGCACTATTTGCGATATCTATCTTATAAAGTTCATTAATCCTTTAAGTAATAACAATTGTTTTTTGGGATTAGGTTTGCAAAATGCAACAAAAAGAATGAAAGAATGTAATGGTACAATTATATGAAGAAGTTAGTCTTGGAATGGAAATTAGATTGACATTGAACTCAGGTATGTAAAGAACATTAGTTAAAGTTAGTGTGGGACTTACCTTAATGGTTCTAGAAAAATTAGACGTAACAAAAGTACCATTAAGTAGGTTGATTTTTATTAGATTCATTTTGTGTAAGTTCACAAATGATGTCTTGAGAAAAGATATATAATTAGTTGGCCCTGAATCTAGGATCCAATGACTAAAGATGTTACCTGAATCTTGTCATGTGGAATTGTTATTTGCAAGAGAAGTGGACGTAGCATGTAGAGAGCAATTAGTCTTTAACTGTTGAATAAGTGCCATAAGATCATTATAATGCTCTTTTGTGAGCATAAATTTGTCTTAAATCTAGCCTTTGCCATTAGGATTAGCTTCCATACCTAACATAAGAAGAGTAAGATCACTGGCAACTACATTTGCAATGCTAGATCTAGATCTGAATCCTAGTGAAAAACCATGGTTAAAATAGCAAATATCCACAGTATGATTGTTGTGTCCACCATGCATACAAACCTTACCACCTTTATTTGTTTTGTTATTAACATAATAGCTAGGATTCCCTCGCACAAACGACTGCCTTCTATTGTTGCTACTATGTGAAACATTAAACACTTTAATTTCAACACTAGATTCACTTAAGACTTGTTCAAAAAACTCTTATTCCTGTTAAAGTATAAAAGAAATAGTTTTGGTAATAGAAGGTATGGGATCCATCAACATGATTTGTGATCAAACTTGATTGTATTGATCATTAAATCCTCTAAGAAATTTGATTACATGTTCTCTTTCTTTGTATTCCGTGATCTTGGCAAAAGCTCAACATCAGCATGGTTCTGAACTTAAACATGTTAGAAGCGGCATAAAAGCATCAAGTTCTTCTCTCAAAGTCATCAACTTCATGTAATATTCAAAAATAAAGAGATCTTCTTGTTTACGAGCGTATATTACTTCTTAGAGAATAGTTATTTGAAAATTTTTGCCTTGAGAATATATATCATGTAAATCTTTCCAAATATCCGAAGCTTTGCTCATCCAAAAAACAGATTGAGTAATCGAAGGAGACAAGCATCGAGGAATCCAAGAAATCGGTATAATGTGAGATTCCATCCACTACTTATGCATCAGATCCGCTGCTGGCAGAATTGGAAGTGTTCCATCAACAAATTTGTGCTTACTCTTGGAAAATAATGCCATGTACATAGATCTTGACCATGAATGATGATTCTTTCCACTCAATACTTTAGATACAAGTTAGTAAGAAGAATTTTCATTAGGATGTAGAAAATAGGGGTTAGAAGGTTAGTAAGATAGTTGAGAAGTTGATTTACCATTAGGAAGAAGAAAGGAATTAGAGTTGCAGCAATTTGATAAAAACGTAATCAATGGACCAGAATTCTAATTACTTTAATACCATTTTACAAGTTAATTCAAAGAAGAAGTATATATTCATCCATCATATAGTACATACTGTAAGCCCCAAACCTAAGCCAATTTACCGTAGGATTGAACTTAGAACCCAAGGTTTAGGGCGATTGGTTAAAAAATTCGATCAAACCCAAATTATAAACTATTGAGAAAAATATTAGTAAAAATGACCCCGTAAACTTAAATTTAAGAAAATAAGCAATAAAATAAAATACTATAAAATTTTCAAATTTTAAGCATAATAATTGCTAATTACCGAAAAGGCGAAAAGTGTAATATAATAACTAATAAATTACTAGAGATAAATTATATGTATACTAAAAATTTTAGAATGACCAAAATAATAATTAGGAATGTTCACGTGTACCCTACATGTATTTACGTGTAGATAAAAATACACGAAATTACCTAAATTGGCCAAAAACTAAGCAAATAATTAAATAAAATTATAAAATAATTGTGGAAAAATCAGAAAAAAATCAGAAGGGTGTGGAATGATGTAAGGTTGGTCGTGGAAAGTCAGAATCTGAAAAAGAAAATTTAACCAATTAAATTAGAACAACATAAAAGCCAAAAATTTAGGGATAAAGCACTTGTCTTGTCTAAATTAATGCACAATAAATCCCCTAAAACCCTATAAATAGCAAGAAAAATCCAGAAACTCATTTGGACAGTTAGAAATAAGAGAAAATTAGGGAGAGTCGAAAATTCAAGAGAAAATCCAGAAAATAAAAAAAATAAGAAAAACTGTGTAGTTAAGGATTTTAAAGGGAACCCACACCAGACGAGGAGCTGGAAGTGGACGGCCACCACCACCACACGGTGGTGGCAGCGTCTAGGCCGGCCGACAAGGCCACGGCGGCCCGCGGTGGCCAGTGCCACCCAAATCGGTGAGTCCGATTTCCAGCCCAAATCTTGTGTAATTTTTTAAAAATATTAAATATAATTAGAAAATTATGAATTTTGTTATTTTGAGATATTTTTGTATGCCGTTTGTAGGAAAAATATTATTTTGATGAAATTATGTTCTGTAATATATGGTCCCTAAGAAATCGTGCAAAACCGGGCATGTTTCGGTTTAGAAATAAATGGCCTTAGGAGTATAGTTTCAAGCCCAAAATTTTTGTGTAGATTACTTAGATGATATAGAACAGTGCTATAAAGCCCTTTTTCAAAAATTAATTTTCGAAATTTTTAGATAATTTTTAGGCCCTAAAATGAGGCATAAAATGGGTAATTTAAGGTTAATTAAGTAATTAAATTATTAATTACTGACTTAGTGAATAAGTAGATGTTTTAGGATGTTAAGATCTGATGAAGTATGATACTTATAGCATTTAAGGTGTTGGATGTAATTATTAGGTTAATTATATAGTAAATGAGTAATAAGAAAAATAATTAATTTTGTAAATTAGGGAAATTTGGAGTAAAATCTGATTTAGGATGGATTTAGACATTTTGAAATAATAATTGATGTCTAGAGATAGTAATTAGAGTAATAGAAATATTAGAAATGCATTATGTGCATAATATGCAATAACGCATAATGTGTAATTTTTGAAAATATAATAAATAGAAAATATTAGGATAAAAATTGATATTATAAATAATAGGGATATATAATAAATCTGATATGAAAACTTGAATTTATGTAATTATATGAAAAATGTAAAAATTTCTCACATTAGGAGTAAATTCGGTACACAAATAGGGATTTAAGTGTACCGGATGGAATAAAATACTAATTAGAGTTAATAATGGTATTTAGGAGATCGGGAAGTAATGTGATTAATTTCACATTATAGGTTGAAACTGATTTTTAGGGTTGGAATCTAAAACATTACTTACAAATCGAACTAAAAACCTGGTTTAGAAATTGATGCGAAAACCGAACCTAAACCTGAACCTAACCCCAAACCTAGAATAATTATAAAAGACTTAAGACCTAGATAATTAGATATATTAAACCCTAAACAACACATAACAATAAGTGTTATAGGATAAAACAAACTTATAATAGTTATATGAAAAGCTGAAACCACGTCTGTGTTATAGGGATGATCGGCGATGGCCTGAGCAAATCGGACCTCGAGTGAGTGAGCGAGGAGTCGAGGTAAGTTGGGATTAATACGATGCTGTATTTTGGAGGCTTAAGATTATGCTTGGTTGTGTTTGTTAGATAGTTGAATGTGTGCATGTGCTTGATTATGGGTGATGCTATGATTCTGTTTGTTGCTTTGGCACATATTGTATGAATTGTATATAATGATTAATCACCCTAAACTGGACTTAATCAAATATATGACCAGTAATCATAATCAGACATGCATGCAACCCGTTAGGGGATTTAGGACTCTCCGGCCAAATACCGACCCCTTCGGAAGGGATAGCGCAGGATTGCAAAATGGTCCCTACTTCATCCTCAGTCGAACTAAGTGACAGGAGAGGAGGTCGCGGCGAGGGTGAAGGCAGTGGTTTGAAGGTAGTCACGGGAGGAGCAAGGTCTCCATTACACAAGCCTGGGTTGGGTCGTGAGCTGTTGCATTAACGGCAACTCCTCAACCCGGATTAGAGCGGGCGCAATTTCTCTAATCTCACGACAGGCCGGACAACGTCGTGCGATGGCATTTGCTTGCATATGCATTACACTTAATAAGTGATTGAAAACCTTATTGTGTGTATAGTATAGTTTTAAGTCCTCCGTCCTAACTTACTAAGCTGTGGTTACTCACATCCTTATAGACGTCGTGCAGGTGCTGGCTAAGAAGCGGCAACCAATTACTAAGAAGCTAACAACTGCTGCATCCTGGGGAGTGAGGAAAAACATTAAAGAATAAACACATATTTTAAGGTCTAAGTTTTTATTTTAGAATTATTTTTTTTCATTTCCAAGTGATGTAATAACTAGGGAATATACTATAGAGAAATGTTGTAAACTTTAATTGCAATAATTGAATGATAACATATATATATAATTCCTCACTTTTGTAGGTAAATGATTTATTTAAATTACAAACTGTCTACTTCAAAGCGGGTTAGTTGTGGACGCCTTGTGTAGATCAGGTCTAGGATAGCGGTTGTGAGGCCAACTTCTATCTTAGGGTGGTTTACACGGCGGGGCTATTACGACTCTGCCGCTTCGGGGCGTGACACATACATCGGCTATATAGAGAGCCAAGAACAACAACTAACTGATAAAAGTGATTAACTAATTAACTTACTAAACTAACTAATAACAGAAAATTAACTACTCTTATTTGATGTGTTTTCTATATAAGTAGGCTTATCATCCAATAATAAATGGAGGATGTCCTATAAGCAGTATAAGATGAAGATATAGATGGGATAATTAAATAGCCTTGGTTTTGCACTTATATTGTACGTATGTTATAAGATGTTGATGTGAAATATTAAAGAGGTATTGAAGAATGTTCCAATTCTTATTGCATTAGAGATAAATGATGCTTTCACTAAAAGAATCTAAGAAGAAGAAGTCAAAGACACAGCTTTTTATCTAGGAACTAACAAAGCTCTAGGGCCAAATGGTTTGACGAGTTCATTCTTTCGATCCTTTTGGAGTATAGTAGCTCCCTCAATCATTAAAGCCATCTCCAGTTTCATGGAAATAGGTATCTTCCTTCCTATTCTTAATGAAATGCTCATTCTTATCCCTAAAGTTAATAACCCGCACTTATTGAGTCAATTCAAACCTATTAGCTCATGTAAGTTTGTGTTTAAAATTCTTTCCAAAGTTCTATCTAATCTCTTAAAATAGCTCCTTAATTACATTGTTAGTCCTTATTAAAGTGCTTTTATCTTAAACAAATTGATATATGATAATGTTGTAGTAGCCCATGAAATTTTCATTTCCTTAAGATTAAAAGGAAAAGGAATCAACAATACAAAAATCTTTTTACATTGATAGTTGATGAACATAAAGGGAGATTGGAGTCCTTTGATCTCATCAAGTCAGGAACTATTCAACACTTTCAAAAATTTATGAATAATTCTACTCCAATACAACAAAATTTTGACAGGCTTAACAACCTTAATTTAAGGCTCATGTTAGAGGAAGATAGCTGTATGCTGGTGCAACGTATTATTGATGAGGAAATCAAGCATACTTTTTGGTTTGTAGCTAAAGATAAAACGTTTGGCTCGAGTGGTCATGGAGCTTTTTTTTTTTTTTTGTGATACTTGGGAAATTATAGAAAATGGTATTTGTGTAGCAATTAAAGACTTCTTTGTGTCAAGCAAGATGCTAAGAGAGATTAACTCAACTTACATATCTTTTGTTCCCAAGAAAGAAAATCCTTCTACCCATTTCGATTATAATCTCTATAAGCCTATAGTTTACTGCATTATAATCTATAAATGCATTTCCAAAATTCTTGTTAAAAGGCTAAAGGTTGTTTTACCATCTTTAGTGAAGCAATAGACAACATTTATAGAAGGGCAACGAATAGTGGACAATATCCGAGTGGCTCAAGAACTCCTTAGAGAATATCACTGTAACAATAAGGGGCATATGTGTGCTATTAAAGTAGACCTTATGAAGGTGTATGATAATGTGAGATAGTGCTTCCTAGAATATCTCTTAAGGGCTTTTAGTTTCCCTAGTCAGTTTGTACATTAGATCATGACATGTGTCACTACTGTAATGTTTTCCATTAACATAAATGGAAAACTTCCCAAGTATTTCTCAGCTTCTAAAGGATTAAGGCAGCATGATCTTATCTCTCTTGACATTTTTGTATTGGTTATGGAAGTGTTCTCCAGCATTATGAAGGAAAAAGGAAACTTATATGAGTTCAGATATCATTAAAGATATAGAAAATAGTGATTAAACCATTTATGTTTTGCAGATGATGTAACGATCTTTACCAAAGGGGATATTAGGACCATAGAGCTTATTAAAAAGGCACTACATGAGTTTTATCTTTTATCCGGTCTTAAAGCGAATCCTCTTAAGAGCCATATTTTCTTTAATGGAGTGTTCAAGGCTACAAGGAGTTAGATTACTAATCTTATGGGTTTTAAGGTGTATATATTTCCTATTAAGTATTTAGGTGTACCTCTCTCTTCTTCTAGCATCTCTAGAAATAATTGTACAGATCTTGTGAAGAAATTCTCTGCTAAAATAAATCATTGGACAAGTAAGTTACTCTCTTATGATAAGGGGTTGCAACTTCTTTAAAGCATCCTCTTTTCTCTACAAGTTAACTAGTCCACAATATTCATCATTCCTGATAAGATTCTCTCCATCATTTAATCTAAGATGAAAAGATTCTTATGGAATGGTATTGAGGATGTCTTATTTCAAGCCCAAGAAAGAAGGTAGGTTGGGAGGTATGGATTGAATTATGGAATCAAGTAGCCCAGTTAAAGCATGTTTTGACTTTATGAATGGATGGAGACTACTCTCTGTGACCATGTTGGGTTAAGAAGGAGTTGCTTAGAGGAAGAAATTTCCAGTAAATAAGAGTGCCAAACGATGTCTCATGGGCTTGGAGAAAGATACTCCAATCTAGAAAATTAGTTAGCCATCTCCTAAAATGGAAAATAGGGAATTACAAACTCATTTCTTTTTAGTTTCACAATTGGCATCCTCGTAGGACATTGATTGATTAGATAGGAGAGCGAGTTACCAACCTTAGGCTATCTTGGACAACTTTATTGCAAATGAAAATGGTTGGGCTTAGCTAAAGGGTAACAGATGGACAGTAATCATAAGCAACCTTAGCAACATACAACCAAACATCAACAATAGCGACGGGCTCATCTAGCTAAAGATGCAAGCCCTAGTATAACATGATGCTAGTTGGTTTAGCAAAGAGGTCTAGCCCTGAGATATGCTTTCATTTTGTGGATGGTAGTTCAACATAAATTACTAACTTTAGATAAGCTTTGCTCTTGGGGTATTGTAGGTGTAAACATATGCTACTTATACCAAAATGATAAAGAATCACATGACCACCTATTCTTTGGTGTCCTTTTTCAAAGCAACTATGGAGTAAAATTGAAGATTGGATTGGATGGACGTTGGCAAAACCATCTGAGTATTGTTCTTTTAGTAAATTTTTGAACCTCGAAAGTCTCAAGAAGGTTAACCTACAAATAAGAGTTTTTGTTATAGGAAGCTACTTTTTATGGAAGGAGAGAAACAAAAGAAGAGTAGAAGATATAACTACCTTATAGAAAATTTCCTTAATGTTGTGAATTTTTGTTTTTCTAATATTTGAGCATCATAGTTTTGTATGACCATTGAATCGAACTATGTATACTTTTATATTGGTACATAGTTCAATTTTATAGGTTTCTAGCTTGTTCTTTTGTACATACCCCATGTACAAGTGTTTTTTTAATACAGTGTTCTCACATTAACCAAAAAGGAAAAGAAAAAAAAAAAGCCTTTTGTGTGAGTAAGTTAGATATAACTAAGGCATATGATTGCATGAATTGGTGTTTTCTTAAGAAAACTTTGGAAAAAATGTGATGTTCAGAAGTAAATATCATGGATTATGTTCTGTGTTGAGTTGGTTTCTTAGAATTTAGTGTTGAATAAAAAAAATATAAGAAAATTTTCACCTACTAGGGGCATTATACAAGAAGATCCCATATCGCCTCATTTCTTTTTCTTAGTTTTAGATGTTTTGCCTAGAATGTTGATGAATGCAGTTGATTCTACAGTTTCGAAATGCATTAAGATGAGATGTAATTGTCGTGAGCTAACTCATCTACCTTTTGCAAATGATTCCCTTTTGTTTATAAAGGCTTCTAATGATAATCTTAGAAGAATGAAAGGGATCCTTAAGTTTTATTGTCGAGCTTGAATTTTTCAATTTTTATTTTTTTTAATCTAATTAGTATTAAACTTTAAACCATTTAATATTAACCCTTAACTAGAAATCAAGAAAATCTAGTTTTCTTTTTATTTTTGAAAAAAAAAAAAAACAACTTTAGAATCACCACCCGACCAGGGCCTAAAAAAAAAAAAAAGATTAAAATCAACTAGGTATATTAATTTTAATCTAGCTACTAGTGTGTGATAATATCACTTGAAAAATTATTTTTGAAAACTAAAGATTTTGGATTCGAGAACTATCTTATTAAACCCTGAATAGGTACTACTTTTAACCTTTTGAATTAACTTTATTTTTCAAAATTCCCATTCTAATTTAAGAAAAGTAGTTCATATTTACAAGTAAAAGAAAGAATAAAATTATAATTATTTATAAAGAAAAGAAATCGAAAAATTGTTCAAAAAGGGAAAAATAAATTTTTTTATATTCAAGTCAACTCATAATTACCTACAGGTCTACTTATCTGTTATTCGATATCAGACTTCTGTAGTTCATTTTAAAATCTTTAGTTTGCTGGTTTCTTTTAATTTTTGAAAACAATCGAGTATACATTTTATTCATTTTGTTTAATTTAAGAAAAATTCTATGAAAGAGTCCTAAATTAGTGTTTTTATTTTTTGGGAAATTCTATAAAGGAGTCTTAATTTTGAAAAGGGTTTATTGATTTTATCTTATTTTTGGAAATAATATGTTTTTCTAAGAAATAAAACAGCTTCTTTTATTCTCTTTTAATTATTTTTTATTTTTTTATATTCTCTCTTTTTTTTATTGTTTCTTTCTCAAAACTTACTTTCTAGATAGATAGATATATATATATATATATTTTTTATTTTGAAAAAATTTATAAGAGTAAAAAGGAAAGAAATATTTTATTTTAGAAAGAGAAAAGCTTTTTTTTTTTTTTTTTTGCAAATGAAATTAAATAATTACAATAGAATAACTAAAATGAAAAAAAAAAAAATAGAGTCAGACCAAGCTTTTAGGTATGGATCAGGATCAGGGGCACATGTCAAACTTGGTTAGATTCGAGTCAATAAGTCAGATCCAGAGCTTACTCCAGTTGCATTTAAATCAAACACAACACGAGCTAACTTGGCTTCCTACATAGCTTTCAAACGGATTTTCAAAGGGAAAAAATAAGATCTATGAGAACCTTATTAGTAATAATGGGTTGGTGATAGGTTTGTGGTGTTTAATGGAGGTTTAAATGGTTTTGCACAACGAGGGGTTCGAGTTAGAGAGAAAATGGTTATGTATATATCATAGGTCATTTCTTCTAAACCCATATTTTACTTTTGTACATTATGTAAAAAGATCCATTATATGTCAAGTCCATGGCCAAGGCTTAGTCTACTCCTTGAAATGTTCTAGAAGTATTTAGATAAATTGAACCTTGGTAACTGGGGATAGGTAAAGTAAGGTATGTTAGATCGTATAATAGTTGTTAGATCAACTAGATCTTAGCTGTCCAATGATAGAGGCCTCTTGTATATAAGGGGATAACCCCCTTATTTGTAACTCATCCAGAAATACAAGAAACAGTCTTACTTGAGCACCTCTCTCTCTGAGTAAGCGTGTTCTAGTGAGTTCTAGTGAGAAAAGTTTACTTAGCCTCTTGAGAATGTACCCGAAGAGTCTAAATGCCGTATACAAGAGCTAGTAAACACTTGTTATGTGACACATAGCCATGTAAGGTAGTTGTCAAAGGTCATAAGGGTGTTAAGGTAAAGGTTTATTGGGTCTCGTGGTGTTTGTAGACTCCATGCACGGTAGTAGATGGCGGTTCAAAAGGTATGGGGTATCGGTTAGGGTGTAGACCATAAGTTAGCTTCTCGGGTTGTAGGGTACACTAAGTATGAGAGTGGTGGGGTTTGAATGCTCAGAGTGTAAGTGTTTCATTGGTGGTAGTTTATTCACTTGAGGAGCTTCGCGCTAAAGCACAATCTAGAGAGATAAAGAGATGAACTATAGAGAGAGAAAGTTAGATTTGAGAGTGAAAATAGAAGAATTGAAGGGAGCTGATGATCGAATTGAGTTTGGGGAAGTCTATTTATTGCTTTCCTAGAATCAATTAAGCTTAACAAGTGTCATTGATGCCAAATCTTCCATCGATTACATGGATTACGTGATCTTTTTTTTAAGGAATTTGACATGATTCAAGTTGATTTTTCTTGTTGAAACATGACATCCTTGCTCAAAATAGTGAAATATAGCTTCAAAACATTCATTTCAACTCGGATTCAAAGGATTAATGTAAAGCTGAAATCTCGGACGTTTATCTTTTTTCTGATTTTCACAACTCGATTTGATCCTTTTAATCAATGTACTTGAACGTAAAAGAGGTATAGATTGAAAGTATTCCAAGTAATCCGCAAGATCCTACCATTATTTTGGTAAAATCTAGTAGAAATTTTGATAAAAAATGGCTTCAAACAAAGACGATCCAGTTGGAATGACACAAGAAAGGGAATGAATATCTAGGCAAGAGAAGGAAAATATTTGTGTCAAGAGATGAAATTGAATCCTCATACATGTGACTTTTTCATCAAGCCATTGGCCTATGTCTCATTTATTATTGCAAACAAAATACACCTAAGTTTATAAAATCGAGCTTTATAAAAAGAAACAAACTATCTAACTCTAAATAAACTCCTTATGTACTACCAAAAAAGCTTATTTCTAAACTATTTACTTTTTATTTTTTTATGCTTTTGTGTTTTTCTCTATTTTCTTTTCTTTTCTTTATTTTTTTATATTTTTCTCCCTCTCTCTCTCTTTTTTTTTTTTTTTTGCTTTTCTCAATTTTTCTAATTTTTTTTCCAATTTTCAATTTTTATGTACTTTTCTAAATTTTCATTTTTTTTTTCTGAATTATCCCTCTTTTTTTCATGTTTTTTCCAAATAGAATCCTTTTCTACATTCTTAAAAAAATTCTAAAAACTATAGGGAGCAAAAAAGAGGTGTCTACACTTATTATGCAGCTTTTGGGCAAGCTATAAATCTTCAAAAATCAAATATTTTCTTTTGCAAGAATACACTTGAGGATTTGAAGACCCAATTCTGTGAGAGAATGAACATTAATTCAGTTAGTAACCTTAGTAAATACTTAATCTTATTTATTGTTTGGGGGAAATCAAAATGTGTAGCTTTAGCAACCATTAAAGATAAAATCGCCAAGAAACCTCAAGGATGGAAAGGCTCCTTACCATCTTATAGAGGCAATGAAGTTATGATCAAATCGATTACATATGTCATACTTACTTACTCCATGATGGTCTTTAAATTTCCTAAGAAATGGTGTAGAGAGTTATCTTCAATGATTAGTAGATTTTAGTGGAGTAGAGATGAACATTCAAGGAAGATACACTAGAAATGGTTTATAATGGCTAAAGAATGTAAGAGGGATGGGATTTAAAGAACTTGAAAAATTCAATGATGCGCTCTTGGAAAAATTAGCTCAGAGAATACTTGCAAGCTCAAATCACTTATGGATTAGAGTTCTTAAAAGTCTTTATTTTCCCAAAGAAAACTTCATGAAGGCAAAGCTATGGAAGAGTCCATCATGGGTATGGAGGAGTTTACTAGTAAGGAGAGAAGTGATTAATGAAGATGTTTTATGGAGTATTGGAAATAGGAAAAAAAAAAAACATTGTTTTCAAGATCATTAGATTTGTTGAGGAAAATGTAAAATTCCATCTATGAATGAAGCGGTCGATGTTAATGCCAATTGTAAGTTGGAATAGTTTATGATATCTAGTCCATTTGGATGGAATAAGGAGAAAATAAGGACAGTATTTCATAAGGAAGTTGCTACAAGTATTCTTATGATTCCTATAGTTTCAACCAATGTTGAAGATAAGCTGACATGGCCATTAAATAGGAGTGGTGAATATTCTATGCGAAGTGGCTATAGAAAATTGGTAAAAGAAGAACTCATAAGCACTAATTCTATTGTAGCAAGTAACGGACAGAATAATTAGAAGCTTTGAGACTCATTTGGGCTATTGATATAATGCCTAATTATAAACATCTGCTGTAGATGAATTTTTCTAATCCCTTGAGCACAAATAGTAATTTATTTAAGAGAAGAGTCAGAGATGATCCTTTTTGCAATTTTTGTAAGAATGAAGAATCGATTGACCATGTTTTTGCATTGTGATTGTGTAAGCCTCACAACTAGCAACTTGAGGTTTCGATTGGTTGAAAGATTCGATCGAGCCTAAACTATAAAGTAAAGTTAGAAATATTAGTAAAAATAATTCCGTAAGTTCAAATTTAAGAAAATAAGCAATAAAATAAAAGAATATAAAATTTTCAAATTTTAAATATATAATTCGTTATTTATCGAAAATGCATAAAATACATTCCGATAATTAACGAATCACTAGAGATAAATTATATGTATAATAAAAATCATAAAATGACCTAAATAATATTTAGGAATATTTATTTGTACTATATATGAATTTACATATAGGTAGAAATACGCGTAATTACTTAAAATACGCCAAATGTGCTAAAATAATATTAAATAATTAAAAAAAATTCATAATTAATTAAGAAAAATCAGAAAAAATAAGAAATGATCCAAATTTTGGTTGTGGCAACTGGGGAAAATAAGAAAAAAATTAGCTAATTAAATTAGAATAACACAAAAGGCAAATTAGAAGAAAATAAGGCAATTGTCTAATCAAATTAATGTACAATAATTCCCCAAGATCTCTATAAATACCCCAAAATTTTTAGAAGTTCATTTTGGATGATAGGAAGCTTAGAAAATTAGAGAGAGGCGAAATTGAGAATAAATTAGGGGGTTTTACAAAAATTTAGTAAAAATCTGTGCAGTTAAGACTTCTAAAGAGAACCTAGACCAGATAAGCAACTGGGAGTAGACGGCAACCATCACCACATGGTGGTGGCAGCGCACAAGTGTGCCGACACACCCACGGCCACTGACGGTAGCCAAAGATAGCTAAACTAGTAAGTTCAATTTTCAACCCGATTTTGTGTAATTTTGTAAAAATAGTAAATATTTTTAGAAAATTATGAATTTTGTTATTCTGGAATATTTTAGTATGTAGTTTTTAGAAAAATATTATTTTGATAAAAATATATCCTGTGATATATGGTCCTTAAGAAATCATGCAAAACCGAACATGTTTCGGTTTAGAAATAAATGACCTTAGGAGTGTAGTTTTAAGTCCAAAATTTTTCTGTACACTATTTAGGTGATATAGAATAGTTCCATGAACCTCTTTTTCAAAAATGAATTTTCAAATATTTTAGATAATTTTTAGGCCTTAAATGAGGCATAAAATGGGTAATTTTAGGTTAATTAGGTAATTAAATAGATAATTACTGATTTAGTAAATCATTATATGTTTTAAGATGTTGAAATTTGATGATGTATGATACTTGTAATATTTAGGGTGTTAGATGTAATTATTAGGCTAATTATGTAGTAAATAAGTAATGAAAAAAAATAGTAAATTTTAAGTTAATTTTGTAAATTAGGGCAATTAGGTATAAAATATGATTTGAGATGAACTTAGATATTTGGAATGTTATTTGATGTTGGGAGATAATATTTGAAGTGATGAGAATATTATATGTGTACATTTTGTACACATTAGGTGATAATGTGTAATATGTAATTATGAAAAATTAATAATTAGGAAAATATTGGTTAAAATTTATATTGTGATAATAATAGGAATATACAATAAATTTGATAGGAAACTTAAATTAGGGTAATTATATGAAAAATGTAAGATTTTCTCATAACAGGGGTAAATTCGGTAATTAAATTAAGATTCGGGTGTACCGCACGACTAGAACATTAGTTAAAGACTAAAAATGATATTTAGGATATTTGAAGATAATGCGATTAATTTCACATTAATTAGTTAAAAAAACTAATTTAGAAATCTCTAACAAAAAAACTAAGTTAAAAACCTAATTTAGAAATCGATACGAAAATTGAAACAAAACTTAACACGGTTCAAGTAGAATTGCAAAAGACTTAAGATCTAGATAATTAGGTATATTAAACCTTAAACAAAAGATAACAATAAGTGTTATAGAATAAAACCAACCTATAATAGTTATATGAAAAACTAAAACCATATTTGTATTATAGGGATGATCGGTGATGGCCTGAACGAGTTGGACCTCAAGTGAGTGAGCAAGGAGTCAAGGTAAGTTGGGATTAATACAGTGTTGTATTTTGGAAGCTTGAAAGTGTACCTAATTGTGCTTGTTCTAAACTAATGATATGATTTTTTATTTGCTAGTTGGTTTGTATTGTGTGACTTGTATGAAATGACTGATCACCCTAAATTAAACTTAACAAAGATATGATTTGTAAACATAAATCGAACCTACATAGCAACCCATTTGGGGAAACCTAGGATTTTCCGGCCAAATACCGACTCGTTCGAAAGGGATAGCATAGGATAGCATAATGGGTCCCTTCTTCATCCTTAGTCGAACTAAGTGATAGGTAAGGAGGTCACGGTAAGGGTGAAGTCAATGGTTCAAAGGTAGTTGCGGGAAAAGCGGTGTCTCCATTTCACAAGCCTGGGTTTGGTTATGAGCCGTTGCATTAACGGTAACTCCTCAACCCGAATTAAAATGAGCATAATTTCTCTAATCTCATGACAGGTTAAACAACGTCATGCATTGGCATTTGCTTGAACATGCATTGCACCTAATAAGTTGGTTGATAACCTTATTTATGTTTATGGTATAGTTTTAAGTCCTTTATCCTAACTTATTAAGCTATAGTTGCTCACATCCCTATAGACGTCGTTGTAGGTGTTGACCAAGAAGCGGCTTATAACTACTCTAAAGCCAGCAACTGCTAGATCTTAAGGAGTGAGGAAAAACATTTGAAGAACGGATATATATTTTTAAGGTCTAAGCTCTTATCTTAGAATTTTTCATTTCTAAATAATGTATTAACTAGAAATTAAATTACGATAAAACGCTGTAAATGATTAGACAAAAGCCATGTGGTTTGAGATTTTGGGCATTAGAGTTGATGGAAGTACGATGCGAAATTGTTAGATTATGAAGCTTCTTGAAGATTTTGATTTACAACAGAATACTTGAAAGGAGTTTTTGTTAAAGTTTGCTACTTACACGTAGTTTATTTGGAAGACCAAATGCATATGTGAGTTTAATGTCCTTAATTCAGATCCTTACTAGTGCTGATGCCGAGAACTATTAAGGATCTATCCTCTTGTTTGGCTTCATTTATAGAGAAAAACATTAAAGCACAACTAATCGAGTTCGATGGAGTTATAGTAGAAAATGTAGCACATTTCAAGCACAATGTAAACCAAATTTCATGAAATTAATGGAAAGTGCTAGAAGTTAATGTGATTAAAGTTAATACGATACCTATGCTAACAGTACTAGTAGATCAAGATGTAGACTAATTCTAAGAGACCTCTATGAAAAGCTTGTAGCAAGTACATGCTTTGAAATCTTGACAAATAATGCTAAAGTGTTAGAGGTGTAAGCTATTTTAGAGGGTCTTTGTTTAGCTTGAAGATTGCAAATCAAAAGAGTGATTTTAGAAGTGGATTATTCCCTTCTATTAGGCATTTAAAAGAAATTCTCCTAGTTAGCTCACTGAATCTGGTATTGATGAAGCTATGAATGTTGTCCCTTATTTTGATTTTTTTTTTTTATGTTAACTTTGTATACAAGCGAACTATTGTACCGACTACGTTGCATCCCAAGGAAAGATGGGTTTGTACGCTTCTTCTTAAGGTTTCAACCCCCCTCATTATTTGAAACTTTTGTTGTTATCAGACCATGTTGTAAGGTCCCTTGAGACTCAACAAGGTAGCCTTCCCCTTTCGTGAATAAAGCTTTAGAGTACAAAAAAAAAAAAAAAGGCTAACATAATAGATTTTTCTTCATTGTACTATTACCGATTATATATATGTATATATAATATATTATCATAATCATAATAATTTATATCGGATTGTGTAGTGTTAAATAAATACAATAATAAAAAATGATTTATGTTATAATATTAATTAGAGAGGGATGACTAGTATAATTACACATAGGAAATTTTAAAAAGGAAAAAACTACAAAATTAAATTAACCTTATAGTTGAGTATAATAGATATGGAAATGGGTCACTAAGAAATTGATGCACTGTCTCCATCTATTTCTTTGTATTATTTAAGTCAAAGGGGTTTTATGTAACTGCCTCTTGATTTTATTTTTAAGTCTATCAAATTAGCCTGAAAATATAGTATAATCACAAATAACTGTTATTTTTAAAAGCAACTATCAATATTTTATATGAGTAAATTTATCAAAATCTATTAATTTCTCTCTTCCTATATTCTCTCTCTTTACTTTCGCATTCTCTCTCTCTCTCTCTCTCTCTCATCTACTTATATGTAGAGATTATAGTAGTTAGTGTCTCCCTCTCCACTTCCCCATTATCTTGCTTGCTCTCTCTTTGTCAAACCTAGATCAAAAGGTTGAAGTGAAAGTATGAAGGGGTTAAGGATAGAAAGTATCAATCAAGATCGAACAGGAATTGAATCGAGATCAACAAAAAAAAAATATAATATAATTCCTATTTATTTAAAAAGTAGTAAAAACTACTCATATCCTTAAGAAATGAAAATTGAAAACTTTTTATAATTTATTTTTTGTTTTTCTTTTACCAACATTTATGTTTTTAGCAAATTGGTGCATTTTCTAGAAAATATAATAGAAAATAATATATTTTAACATAAAAAAGCTTAGTAGTTTCACATAGAAATCAAATTAGATTGATTGGATCAATTAGATTGAATTAGAGTCACTATTCATAAGAGTCAAAGGAGTGAATCAAACCAGTTTTACGGAGAGGTTAAATCGAACCAAGTCAGACAAGCGAGTTAACCCAAATTTGATAATACTGCTCTCTTATATCAACACAATATTACATACATGTTATTATACATTTATAATTTATTCTAACAATTATGCTTTTATTTATCTTTATATATTTTAAAAACCATTTATGGATAAAATCATTTATTATTTATATAGTCTAATTCAATAATTATTTTATATTTTAATTCATTACTATATTTAATTTTTACATGCACAGTAAGAGTGTGCATATGCTAATAATAAAATGTAATTTCAAAAGCCTTTTATTATTATAATTCTTCAATACTCCCTAATGAGCGCAAATCTCCATAGACTTCCTATATATTTACTATACACTTTCTTTCTTGCCCTTTTTGCTTTACTTCCTTTTTTTTTTCTTAACCTCTATCTCTCAATCAATCATTCTTCACCCTTTTGCCCCTTTAATACTCTCTCTCTCTCTCTCTCTCTCTCTTTGTGTAATTCTTCTAGTTATAATCGAAACAAGTTTTAAATTGAATATAGAGATTATTCTCAAATTCCAATTATCAATTAACCTTGTGCAATGCATTGTCCACTACAATGGCTTATTTATTTTTTATTTTTATATACATCATTCTTGTTTATATATTTTATTAATCAAGAGGTTATGCATAATAATTGTTTTATATATTTCGATAGCATTGAGTATAAATATCTTCCTTTTTTCCTATTTGTGATTGTGTACTCAAGTAAGTTTAATTTCAAATTCTACTTTATATATATTGTTGGATTTTAAGAACTTTATATTTATTGACCCATAATATTATTGTTGTTATCGTCAATATGCAATCTATGTTTGTAAATCCTTTATTATGTATTTTTCCCATTTTATTACCTTAAATCCTTATATTGATTGCATCGTGGAAATATATATAGTTTTTTAATTTTCGTTCAATTAGTGTTTCCTGTATAACAAATGTTATGTATTATTCACGCTTTTACATCAAATAATTCTAGCCTTTTTTTAAAAATAAAAATTAATTCAATGTTTATAATCTTAATTAGCTTATTAATAACTACTTGGAATACATCCATTTTGACAAAATTAATCAAAAAAGCTATTAATTTGTGTTTCACTTTTTTAACTATTGTAAATTTTTTTCATGCATTTTAGGAAATTTCTTTATTACAATTTCAAGTACACTTATTTACTTATCAATCATTGACAATTAGAGTAATCGGATATTTATACTAAACATTTTGGAATGTTGACACAAATAGAAATGTTCTTTATGGTAAAAGGATATTTCATATATTTTAAACTTAGAATTATATCAAATTATTTAAGTCTTTGTTCTTATACCTCTTAAGTGTGTCACCTTTTTTTTTTTTTAATTTTTCGTTATGATAACTCTTTGTTGTCATGCCTTGAAATGATAAAATCGTAACAGTCTCACTATGTAAACCAATCCAAGATAAAAGCTAACCTTACAACGGTTATCAAAAACCTAATTTATATAAAGTGTTCACAACTAACTCGCTTTAAAGTAAACATTTCATGCGAAAGTGCCATTAACATATTTGCGGAAGTCTTAAAACTTATATTAAAACATCGATAGTTCAAGAAATTTTTACATAACTTAGTAACTGAAGTTAAGAAAATATTTACATAGTTTGTTTCTAAAAGACCAAAAGATGAAAGCAGAAGCTTCAATAGTTCTCCAATTTATGTCTTCACTCCTCTAAATCCAGTAGTGACTAACATCAAGATATTTATAACACGACATCTTAGTTAGTACCTACAAAAAGATCTTTAGGAATGCGAGCAACCAGCCGCTTAGTAAGTAGGAGCGGAGACATAAAACTATACAACAAACACAAACAGAGTTATCAAACAGTTAGTTAAATATAATGCAACAAACAAATACAATTGTATGAAGTTATCCAATCTGTCATGAGATTAAAGAAATTGTACCTACTTTAATCCGAGTTTAAAGAGTTTTAGTACCTATGCAACAGCTTACGACTAAACCCAAGTTTTTACAATTGAGAAATCCCTCCTTCCATGACTACCTTCGAACCACCGCCTTTACCCTTGTCGCGACCTTTTCTCCAATCACTTAGTTTGACTAAAGATAAAGAAGGGATCATTTCAACTATCCCTTTTGAAGGGATCAGTATTTGGTCAAAGAATCCTAATCATTCCCTAATAGGTTTCAATACATGTCCAATTTAAAGTTTTAAGTCTAATATAGTCAAATTCAATTTAGGGTTACCCGATCAATTTCATTCAATACAAACAATTGCAAACCAGTATAACAAGCCAAGAGTACATAATCAAGTTCAGAGATACACAGGCATGCGCACAAGCAAGCTACTTACCAGTGCAATCATGTATAACCTTAAGCTTTTAAGTACTATAAAATAGTACTGCAAAATATAGTAACCTATTGATTTCAAACTTACCTAGACTTCCCACTTATTCACCAAGATGCGACTTATGATGTAGCATTGTCACCAGTCCCTATAATATAAATATCATTTTAATATTCATATAATTACTATATATAGGCTTTTATTCTGTCACTCAAATTATTATTTTTAGTTTAAGGTTCCACTATACTTAGTTATCCAAGTTTTAAGTCTCTTATGATTAGTCTTGTATTTCACTAGTGTCTGATTCAGCCTCTAATTCAGTCTCTACTTTAGCCTATGTTTATAATTTACTCCTAAGTCTTAAAAACATCCACTAACCTACTCTCTAAAGTTTATCTAACTTCATTTCAAGTATATAAATCTTTGATTTAGTTTCTAATCAATTTTTTATTTTTTTTTTATTTTCTCCTAGTCTTTGATCTAGCCTATCAATTACCCCTAATCAAATCATACTCTTTATTTTAGCATAATTTCCACAATTTATTCATGAACATAATCAAAGTACACCATATAGCCCAACAACACTTCAATTTGAATCAAATGCAACTTACTTCATTATTTCAACACTTCACATATTACACATATATCAACATAAAGTCTACAATATTCAATTCTAACTCTTCCAGCATTAAAAATTTAATCCTTCAACATCATTCAATAATACAATATACCATAAAACCTACCAAATCACAATCTAAGTCAACTCCTTGAAAAATCATTAATTATATTTTGATAAATAGCTATTTAATAAGATTTTAGGGTCTAGAAGTTAGATAAAACTTTACAAAATGGTTCTTATGAAAAACTCTTCATAGCAAATTAATACATATTATAGTAAAATTTTGGAGCCAAATCAACATTAGTAAAGTTGTTGAAAAGGAAAGTGAAATCGGCTCGAGTTTAGTCAATTCTTAAGGGAGGTATATTTCAAAACTTAGTTTCAACAAAATAACATTTTTGTAAAAAAAAAAACTAGATTCAAAAATAGCTTATAATGTAATTTTTCATAATTTTCCAAGAAAATTGATATTTTTATTAATTTTTGCAAAAATTAGAGCTAAATTTAAACTCACCAGTTGCTCGTCTTCCAACCACTGGTGGTAGCCCTACCTTTATCAGTAACCCTAGACAATGGTTTTACTATTAGGTGGTGGTAACTATTTAATTCTGGAATGCCCTTGTATATTCAATCTCACAATCTTCCATGATTGCACTATATTTTTCTACTTTTTTCTAAATTAACTTCCCAAATTTTCTAGAGCACTCTCTAATTTTCCTAAGTACCTTACCAACCAAAATGTCTAATAGTGAGGAAGTTCTGAATTTATAAATTGTCTTTGGGTCGGTAGAATTTGTTCTTTTTTTTTATTATTATTACAAGTGGCCTAATTCCTTCTTTTCCTAACATTATGTGTCCTTAACATCACTTTTTCTCATGTCAAAATGTATCGTAATTTGCCACGTGACAATTGAAGTTCTTACATTTGCCACCTAATTTTTTCCTCATTATTATCTTAGTATATATTAAGTGTTTTAAGTAATTTTGGGTATATTTTGCTACACATAAAATCATAACTAATATAAATAAATACTCAAAAATATTATTTATGTTATTTTATGATTTTTAGTTTACAGATGTTTTATCTCTAATGGTTTGTTAATTATTAAAACCCGTTTTATGCATGTTCAATAAAAAACAAGTAATATATGTTTACCCTACTAACATAATATTTTATTATATTATTTTCTTAAATCTGAACTCATTGGGTCACTTGTACTAATATTTTTAGCTTCAACATAAAATTCAGGTTCAATCGTATAACTTTTGCGATCACTTTAAATTTTACATGCCAAATTTGAACTTTTCGAATTACGATGCTTACATTTGTTATTAATTTTGAATCATTAATATTTTTTTCAAAAGAGCCATTGTTCTTTTCTCTTTTCACCTAAAAATATTTAAAAGTATAATATTCATGTCAAACTTTTGAAACAATATATCATCTAATCTAAATTCTAAGAAAAAATTAGTATAAAATTACAAACAATTAATATATATTTATATAATTAGATTATAGCATTTACACTGATTATTGTAATATATAATTTCAATTATTTTTTTCAATTATGAATACATTTTTGGTGCTTTTTCTTTTAACAAGATGTCTTCGATCTTAATTTTTTAACACTATTGTGTCTTGAAAAGCAATAATTGAGTTTTCAATCTTTTATAAGTTATCTAGTAAAATGTATTTCATAGTGTCTCTTCAATATTATTTTTGGATGGCTTTTTGTGAAAAGGCACTTAAGTGAGTAAGAAAGAAATATAACCACCATCAATGCCTCAATTGGCAACTATTCAAAAACTATCAAATGTCTTCATCATTAAATATTATTTCAATTGTGTATCAAAGAAATGTGTCTTTTAAGCTAAAATGGAAGTTGAGGAGGAGTTGTGACCTTTGCATGATAGGTTGTAGTCTTTATATTGCTTTATACAAAAATGATATAAACATTAATACAAAATGGTACATTTTTATGATTTGAAAAGTTATAACTCTTTTAAAAAGTATATTTATTTTAAGGATAATAAAACTAGTAATCACATAAAATTAAGTAAAACAAATATTTTGTTTGATATACTTTAAAATAAAATTTGTGCATTAACAAGGTATTAACTAGTTTTATATAGAACATTAAGATTTATGGACAAACTTTTAGTTATCTACATTTATTTTTACTATACTATTTTTTTTATGCAAATCCAATTTAGTAGTATAAGATTTAAATTACAATATGAAGAATGCATCTTATGAAAGGAAACAGGGAAAGAAATTATATTTTGAAAAAATTATGGTGGAGGGAAATTAGTATAATAGTTGCATGTGTACAACATGCATCTTGTGCTTTATAAAACATTATAGGGATGATATGGAATGATATAAGGGGGACAAGAGATAAGGAAAAGAAGCATATAGTTTAAGGAATCTAAATACACGTGTGACAAGTGAAGGAGCTATACAACATATAATTCTTGAGGAAAGTGTTGTATCCTTCGCTTTGAACTATGTTTGATCTTTTATGATAATAGTCTAATAGTATGACAATATTTATCTTGATTTCTATGTTTTCTTGATAACAAGGAGCCCACAAGTAAAAAATCTATAGAGATCAACTGTTGATTGTCGGTATATCAATGTCATCTACCAAATCATACTAACAATCAATGGCAAAAATAAATTCTCTTCTTAATAGGTCCTTACATAGGTTGCTCTTTAGTTTAGGAACATAGATAATCTCTAAGTACACGAGCTTTTTAGAAAAAAGTTGAGAGTGGATAAGCCTTCAATGGTCTCTCCTCTAAACTCATTGTACCAAATCTCCTTTGATCATATTCATAAACTTCAATCTCTAAACCTTGTTACTTATCCCAAAGGATCGAGTATAAGTCATTATTGCATTGAAGCCTAGATTCCATTTCTACCCTCTATAAAAATAATCCAAAAAATGTAGCACATATAAAGTATTTGCAATAATACTTCACATAAATTATATATGGTATGGTCATTGTAATTACCTGATCATGCGCAATAAGTATGCTAGTAAGCCTAATATACCCTTGAGTTGATAATACATGGAAGAATGTTATTAGGAAGAGATATAGGAGGAAGAACGAGCAAACTCAGTATCTTAAATGCACACACATGACAGTAAATCATACTTAGTATTCTTGATTGTTCTAAGATTGTTCATGATAAATTGCCTATTTAATCTTTTGATGAGTGATTTCAATAGAGTTTTGGTGTTTGTCTCAAGTTAGCTAATGCTTTAAATAAATCAAATGAGAATAGAAGCCTCCTAGGATTTGGAAGTTGATATTAGCTATCGGGTGACTCTAAAATGGATGGCTGAGATTAAGTTTTATCATTAAAGCTTATCCTTTCCTTTAGCCTTCATGAGCTTAGATATGGGCTTAAGGCTTATGATAAATAAAAGAAGCTCATTTTCACTTTAAATAAATCTAAAGTATACTTAAGCCTCTCTAAGGCCCAATAATGTCAAACGAAGCCCAAATGAGCTCAAAAAGGCTATTTTTAGTCTACTTTTTGTATGTGAGATAATTTAGTAAAGTTGAGAGCAAAAAATTTAGTTTAAATCCTTATTCTAAACCTACCAAGGCATATCTCCTTAAGACAACTCTAATTGGGCCGAACTTCTTAGGCTCTATCACTAACTCAAGATATTAGTCTATAACATTAAATTGGATTAAAAATCCAATTATCGAAATAACCCTTTATGAAATATAATATGTATAGAATAATGCCTTTAAAACATGACTTCACCTATCAACCCACTTTAAACTGTGTTTTGCAACTTTTAGGAGAAAGATAGATGACATTATTATTAAAGGGCGAGAGAGATATAGATGGGTCATTTTCTTATACATGGATAAAAAGAGGTATCTTTTCTATATCGTGTTCTTTTCCTCTCTTGAAATAACCGACCAATACCAAAATCATAACCTTTGTTCATAGATGGAGCAACAAAGCTCTTTTACAAATGGCACGCATTATATTCTAGAGTGAGGATTTATAAAAAAATTTACAAACGCTTCTTTAAGGAGAGAGATAGAGAGACGAAAGTACATTACATTGAGCTTTACTCATTAGAATGGCATGCATTATACGTAAGGAGAGAATAAATAAAAGGATACAAATTTTACTTTAAGGAAAAGGAGAGAAATGAAAGTGTATTACATTGTTGAATACATTCTTACAAGACTTAGACAAGATGATTTTGCCAGTATTGTGTCTATAAAACAAGATTTTAAGTGAGTTGACAGTTGTAATTATGTTTTGAAGATACAATTTTATGTTGACTTGAAATAGTATCCTCAAAACACAATCTTATACGAGATATTCTTAGGAATACTATTGCATGTGCCATGCTATAGGTTGTTTTTTCGTTAAATATTATTTTTTTTCCTTTTTATGATATAGCTTTGGGATTTCTCAAGTTAACTAGAGAAATGGCATAGTAGATAATTGTACTAAGATAAACGTAAGCTTGAGCTCATGATAATCTATATTTTTATATATGTTGCAAAGGAATTATGGAAGGATGGTTTGTTTGAGACATTTTGTTGACCATAATGATGTATCATGGCCCCTTGTTATGTTGAGAACTACATCCTTAAATGTAGGATTCTTAGTTCTATCAAAGTTATCCGTTTTGTCATTCAAAAAAATTGAAATGAAGTTGTGTTAAGTACTTAAGTCAATCGATTTTGACAATTTACCATTTCCTTCAACTAATCCAAGAGAAAAACCATGTCACTAACATTTTGTTAAGATGTTCTTACAACGTTTTCATCAATAATAATATGTCATGTTAATCTACTTAACAGTGATTTAATGAGATGTGGACCGCTATATGGAATGCACAACATATACAACTAAACCTAAAGAAGGTAAACCTAGCAAATCACAAGCCTAGAGGCCGTCCGGCTAGAACCGATTCTAAGCTAGTTCAATAAGCCCATCAGTTTAATAGCCCATGACCCATCCTTTTTTTTTTTTTTTAATTTTTCCCTTTCTTGAGCAATTTCATTTTTCTCCTTCCTTGTACAACAATTCTACATACTAACATATGTGAATTTGAAATTTAGAAGAAACTTAAATTTAAATAGTAAACATTTGTACAATACTTCCACCACGTAATGGTATTATATTATACATTCAAAAATTATATTGTAAATGAGATGTAATGAGGATACTTCAAAATTATAATAGTTGCCTACATATCTGATACATGGAATCATAGTTTCAGAATAATTTTTAATTTTTTTTAAAAACCTTTAGTATATTGCTTAGTTTTTATATTAAAAAAAAAATCATCATGTTTATGTGATTAGCCATTTCATTTTTTTTTTTTCTTAAAAACGGTCCTACAGTACAAACTGATTTTTATTCAATCACTTTCAATTTCCAAAATAGTGGTAATATAGCTAAGTCTTAGATTTAAAAAAAAAAAAAGCCAATTAAGGGTTTTTTCTACAAAAAATTATCTAATTTAAGTGTTAAATACGTAAAATAGAAAAGAGAGAAAATACAAGTGCTAATCAATTGAAATTTTTTTAAAAAATTTATATCTTTTTTTTTTCTCACCAACCTGAGTCGAACCAGCGAATCTGAGCCAATTCATTGAATTGGCAAGCTTTGTTCGGTTTGATTCACAAGCTAGGCCCAGCACTTCCCAAGGTCTATATACAACTTTATATTTGAGTTGAACATATATTACCTTAATGTAAGAAGATTATTGGTCCTGTTAAATAATTAATAAGAGATTGTATTGATTGTTAAACTTTTTTTATGGAATAAAACTTCTTAACTATTTGATGCTAGATCCTTTTAAATTGAAATTAAGTTTGATTTTTTGGTTTAAAAAAAAAAAGGAACTTAAGTTTGATTCTAATGGTTCATAATTATAGACACCTCAATTTTGCCCCTTATAATTTTAGTTTTTCTTTTAAAATAAAGAAAAGGGTCTTAATTCAAAAAAATATAAAAAACTATAAAAATAGAAAAAAAAATGCAAAATATAGGAAATTTATAATTTTTAAGACAATTCCATCTTTTTGAGTCACTGATTACATGGACTGGGCAATTTCATTTTCAGGATCGGATGGCATCTAAATATACAACCATTGAAAACTAAGGATAAATTTTTTAAAACATGTATATATGACTTAATTTTATATTGCACTACTTTTTTTTTAGAACCAAATAATTCATGTTTAATCTAGGAACTAGGTTTAGTATAGTTTATTTATTTATTATTTTATTATATTATTTAAAAAAATAGAGAGAGAGAGAGAGCCTGGCCTAAATCACCTCCTTTCAATTGGAGCCGATCAATCCGGATTGAGATGGGCATAGGCTATTGGCCCATTAATCACAGGTCGAGGGGGGGGGGGGGTAGGAGGGGGGCGGAAGGGGGGAGGGCTCATTTACGTGCCCGTTGTTTTTGAGTGAACACATACTTCAAGGGTGCGTCGTATATGCTCAGTACGTAACGATGCCATGGAAGGGGGTTTAAGTTTTGTACTTCTATAGTATAAATTACGGAAAAATGTACCAAAATAGTGTATCCTGAAAAAATTTTACAAAAATAGTATAGTGAAGGTGTGTGCCTTCATTATCCACCAAGAAGGCGTGTTCCTTATGCACGCCTTCAACGTTGATTTTTTTTTTTTT